>CM051830.1:27944411-28544411 GCA_028451465.1 Erethizon dorsatum
TTTTTTAAAAGTAAGGTAGAAGGCAGCCCATGTACTCAGTCTCTAGAGCTTGTCTACTTGGGCAACTTCTGGTTGTGCATAATGCACAGTTTGTGTATTTGTAGCAGTTTTGTGAGTAATGTGGAGTGCACACTTTTAGGTGTTTCAAAGTACATGGGAGGGTTGCATTTCAGCAGCTGATGGGATTCTAAATGTTTTAGTTTTTATTGTTCCAGCCCCTCAAATTTCCCTGGAATTGTCACCTTTTAGAGCATTTTCTTCTCAGAATGTTCCTGGAATTTTCTATGCTACAGTTGTAATGCTCAAGGGAAAAATAGAGTTTTACTGAGTTCAGGTAAACTTAGGATGTGCTCTGATATCTCCAAAGGGGAAAAAAGGCAAAGACTGGTTTAACTTGGGGTTGCATGCCTCATTCCTCACTTGGTTTCACTTCCTTTTCCATTTTGGTGGCTTCCCACTTTGTTCTGTAACCTCCTGTTCCTTGACTATACTTTCCATAGGCAAGGTTGTTTTCTCAGAAGCTGTATTTCTCCTCGGTTGTTCCCATTCTCTGGCCCGTTGCGCTGCTTCAGAAGTCTGGCTGCTGCTACGGCGCTTACCTCAGACCCAGGCTGGCCTTGCCAAGGGCTCTAGGCCAACCCAGCCTTCCAGCTGCCACTCAGTACCAAAACCTTCTCTCACATGAACCCTTTCCAAGGAACAAATGCAGAAGCCCCTGCTTGGGTCAGCTACCATTAAATAGGAGTGGAGGTAGGGGAGAGGAAAATGCATCCAGGACCTATTCTCCCAAGAATGAGTACTTCTAACTTAAGGGGTTAGCTAAGAATTGAGGAAATCTGTATTTAAGAACACTAACCAGGGGCCGGTGAGATGGCTCAGGGGCATAAGCGCCTGCCTTGCAAGCGCGAGGGCCCGAGTTCGACTCCCGGAACCCACATACGAAAAAGGGGCCGGTGATATCGCTCAGCGGCACGGGTGCCTGTTGGCGCGCGAGGTCCTGAGGTCGACCCCCTGGTACCCACAAAAAAAAAAAAAAGAACACTAACCAAATACCTAGATGATGACAGGAAGGAAACACTCTATCACCCTTAGGAATAACAAATATAGATAAATTAGTAGATATTTGGGCCCCCAAGATAGCTGAGAACTCATTTATCAGCACCTCTACTCACCATCTTGGCGTCGAACTGGGGATGGAGCTCAGTGGTAGAGTGTTTGCCTAACACACACAAGGCCCTGGCTTTGATCCCCAGAACCAGAAAAAAGAAAGAAAAGAAAAATGGCATCTCGGGCTGGGGATATAGCTCAGCAGCATAGCACCTGCCTGGCAAGTGCAAGGTCGTGAGTTCAATTCCCAGTGCCAAAAAAAAAAAAAAAAAAGAAAGAAAGAAAAGAAAAAAAAATGGCACCTCATGTAAGACCCTCTGGATTCTGTCCTTGTCCTTAATATGTGTGTGTGGTGGGGGTTGGGGGTGCTAGAAATCTCACGGATAAGGCAATGATAAAGTTTGTTAAATAAAGTACATTAATTCTGCTGAAACCTTTGAAGAATAGAGATGAGCCCATGGACCATGCACCCTGGGCACCTGGACTGATACATGATCCTTCTGGGATATTTTCATTTTATGACTTCAGCTGTAAGATGACACTGTTCTTTTGCAACAGCATAGTAAGACTGGCTAATTAAAATACTGTACTGGTTCATTCAAGAAGTATTTACTGAGTTTCTACTACACATGAGGCATCATACAAACAGACTGTGTAATATTACATAAAAAATTAAAAATAGATTGCCATAAATAAACACCATGATAGAATCACGTATAACCTTTTAGATAATTTTAACTGTTTGGGTATTCTATACAGGGCTCTCGTTCTATCATTTCGGGTGAATAGACCTGCTTTTTTCTGCACCATTACTCTTCTATTCTAAATATTCATTTTAGCACGCAGTCAATTCCTATCTTCCAACGGTTTAACTAGAGCTGCCATGTAAGGTTGTGCTTTGTATAACGATTCCCCCACTGACGGAGCAAACAGGTCAAAGTCCACTCTGTGTTCCGCTGGACAAGCCTGTGTCCACTCGTGAATATTCTTTATGGGTTAGTTGGAGCTCTGGTCATGGCCTCGGTTGGTTCACAAGCCAGAAGCAGAATAAATGGGCAGGTTCAGTATTTTAATCAAACAAAACTCAACAAAGCCACATTTAATAGAACATATAGGTAGCTTGTATCTTTCTACATGGTAAGTCATTCATGCAAAGTAGCTTTTACCTTTATTCAGTGTTCTTTTTATTTAGCCATGTCAGCTGCAGGGAAGCAGAAAGGGAACTTGTTGAAAAGGAGGCCAAAGTGAAAGGCTCAGGGTGCTCCCTGGAGCCATAGTTTGGGATTCTCCTTCAGCGATGGGCCCCACGCAGTCTGCATGTTTCTAACAATCATGTCCAGGGAACCCTAACGTCCTGGGGTCAGAGCTCATATTTAACCTACCTAAAGGCATCAGCATATCTCCTCTGGTAGAACTTGATTTTCTTACTGAGAATCAAAGAAGGAGGCGTCAGAAGCTCTAGAGGACCCTGTTGGACAAATAGGAACTCCCATCTACATGCTCTTTTGACAAGTGAACTTTGACAATCTTCCCACTCAGTGTTGAGACTATCCCCCCTTCTTTCAAACGGAACAGCACTTTGTGACTTCCTTGATGAATTAAGAGTATGGCAAAGTGACACTATGTGACTTCCAAGGCTAGGTCATAAAAATTCCATGAACTTCTGCCTTGACCTCAGGAAACTCACCATGAAGGAAGCTGTCTGCCATGTAAACAGTCTGCCTACCCCAAGATCACCATGTTGTGAGGAAGCCTGAGCTAACCCACAGAGACAGACCACCACACACAGAGTCCCTGAGACAGAGGGGAGAGGTGCCTGCCCACCACGCTCAGCTGCTCCAGTCCCGTACCGTTCTGCTTCTAGTCACCACTTGGCTGTAACTCCACGAGAGATGACAACCAGCAGTGCTCACCCAAGCCCTACCCAAGTTCCTGACACAGAGACTAAGAAAGATAATGATTGTCGATGTTTTTAGGCCACTAGGTTTTGAGATTTGTTACACAGCTTATAGGGTTTGGAACAACCAGAAGCTAGAAGGATGTCGGAGAAAAGGAGCCCAGGATGAAAGGGAGATGTGGATACATTAGAGAAAGATAAAGGCTAAAAGATGGCAAATGTTCAAAGAAGGAAAGGTGATGAAGGCATTTCAAAAAGAAATCATGGAGAATCATCCTCTAAGAATGGCAAGGCACTCAAGTAGAAAATCCCTGGGCTGGAGACAGGCAACCTGTGTTCCCTTCCAGCTCTGCTGCCCACTGTATGTGGCTTTGGGAAAATCCCTTCTCCTCCCCGGACAACATTCTGTGAACTAATAAATTTTATGTGAAAAAAATAGCAAACCCCAGAAAAGAACAGAAAAAAAAAATGTGTCTCCCTGCTCCAATTCTGGGGCACCAAGCACTGTGATTTGTAGTTTGAAAGTAGACTCTCCCGCTGCAAGATGCATGGAAATAGATTCTGGCCCACTTGGGTCAGGAAATTAATACAATGGGACTCCACTTTCTGCATCCATCTGATCATCCCACAGGGAAATTTGACCTGCACATGTGAAGACAAAGACCCCAAGCAGTGGTAACTAAAATAAGGTATGACCATTCTGTGGCACCCTGTCAGAAAATGACCAGCTGACCACCCTGGTGGACAACTGTTTCTCATGGCCACAAGGGCCAAAACGCTCTTCTCATAGGCCAAAAACAGAGAGAAGAGGAAAAACCAAGTAGTTCCTCGGAAATGAGGGAAGGAGCAGAATGTGGAAATAGTTGGAATAAGAAGAGAAAGGGGGCCGGATATGACAGGAGAGGTCAGGTGCCTGCCACAGAGTGTGGCCCAGGAAAACCTTGGCTGACTTCTACATTTCAAATTGCTTTCCCTCCCTGCTTACTGCCTTGCCAATTGACATCTTGGTCTGTGCACACTAAAGAGAAAACAGATAATAAATGTAGTGGAGTTAAAAAAAAAAAAAAGAGTTGAACAGGTTCCTCATTTAAAATATTCTCAATCTAAAATATCCAAAAGTAAAGATATCTAAGGCCAGAGTGTAAGTATAGTAATAGCATAGTCCTGTTTTTAATATTTAGATCATGGTATCAACTATTCCATAGATTCTGATTACTAAGCATCTGTAATCAACAAACATGAATTAGTGAAATGACAAGCCTAAAATTATTAAGAAATAATATAATTTTGAAACAATAAAATGAAGGTTCAAAACTTTAGGTTGAAAATACTCATAAGTGAAATAAACCAGAAGCACATGTGTAAGCATCGTATTGTCTCTCTAGTATGAGAAACTGAAAGAGTAAATAAGATCCAAAATGTACAATAGACACGGTGAATCAAAAAGAAACTGGTCAAAAGGAAAGAGAGACTGGAATAGGGAAAAGAAAGAAGGGAAAGGGAAAAAAAATTGTATATATATATAAGATGGTTAAGATAGATACACTACCAATTTTACTTAGTTCATTGAAGAGTAAGGTTTGTGCCAATAATGTTTGGACAATTGAATGCTAATGTCTGGTATCCTGAATAACTAACTTAAAGATAGTAATACGTAATGTATTAACCATTGTTACCCTCCTATTATGTTGCTTTGAAAATTTGTTCTTCTTTTGATTTGTTTTGTTTTTTCTTCTCTTTAAAAAAAAAAAAACTTTAGGTTGTTTGTTTTGAAGTGCTGGGGGTCAAACTCAGGGCATTACTCCTGTTGGGCAAGTGCTCTACCACTGAGTGATGTCCCCAGCCTTAAATTTTAGGTAGTTTCAAAAACCACTCCTATGTAACTTTTTATATTATGAAGTCCCCCAGGGAGAAACAGAAATGCAAGTGCATAGGAGGGGTGATAGAAAAAATACGATTCATGTTTAAATTTTTAAAAATAGTTCTTACAGCAAAAGACACATTGCCGAGAATGATGGGATAAGTGTGTTTGAAGTGAGAGAGGTTTGAGTATTTTGAGGGAGAGTAATAACAATGTATCTTTTACTATAACAATTTTTTGATTTAAAGATTCACCATTTTTTTTTACCATCCGTCATTGATAAGTTTTACAGCAATTTTTGTTAAATAAAACATGAAACATCCTTATCCACCTTATTAGCTGGATTGGGCAGCATGTAACTTCTGGCTCTTCCCCAAAATCAAAATGACCATGAAAGGTAAACTTTTATTTTTGCTCGTTTGTTTTAGACAGGATCTTGCTGTGTAGTTCAGGCTGGCCTTCAACTCACTTTGTAGCCCAGGCTGGCCTTGAACTCGCGGCGATCCTCCTGCCTCAGCCTCCTGAGTGCTGGGATTACAGGCATGCACCCAGCTAAGGTAAACATTGAAAATCTATTCAGGACATCAAGGCAGTCATGATAGCACAACTAAAGATACTCACAAAAGAGGACTTCCAGAACTGCTTCTGAAAGTGGCAAGAATGATAGGATAAGGGTGTTCAAACCAAGGGGGAATATTTTGAGGGGGATAATGGCAATGTGTTTTTTTTTGTTTTTTTTTTTTTTGTGGGTACCGGGGGGACGACCTCAGGACCTCGCGCGCCAACAGGCACCCGTGCCGCTGAGCGATATCACCGGCCCCTTTTTCGTATGTGGGATCCGGGAGTCGAACTCGGGCCTTCGCGCTTGCAAGGCAGGCGCTTAAGCCGCTGAGCCGTCTCACCGGCCCGGCAATGTGTTTTTTATGGTAATAATTTTTTAAAAAAATTGACAATGACCATATTTCTTTATCACACCTCCTCTATTGTTTTTGCCTCCTCCTCTTCATCCACTTAGGAATCAGACAAGGCTCCGGGACCTCAAAGAGACTTTTGGCCATCACGCCTTTGAAGAGAGTACCACGCAGTCGGGGGATCAAGACATCTACATAACCACCTCACCTGTGTCATTTGAAGTACCCATCCAAAAACATAATACATCCCAACTATCCTGATTGTCATAAGAAACCATTCCAGAAATAAACTGCATATATTTTCTTCACGGTGCCACACAGTTTAAAAGACAGTACAGAAATTGCCCATGGCAACCCTAAAATCAGACCAAACACAATTGTGTTCCTATGCAACCCGATAGGCACTGGAAAAGAGAGATGCACAGTGGGGCTGAATCCATGGAATTAGCTAGGGAGAGTGGAGCAAGGAGTGAGCCTGCAGGCGGGTTCTTAGAGGCTCGCATGCTGACAGGGTTTTGATCTGTAGCTGTGATGATTAAAATCACAGTTGAAATCAAGGGAAAGCAGGGGTCAAGCTTGAGTTACACATTCAAACCCAGTTGTCAAAATTGGGGGCACTAAAGTAGGTGTCAAGACCGACACGTGCTGTCAAACAGGTCAGAGAAATAGGACAGGTGAATGTGTGACTGACAACTCTAGGATGAATAGCTGCAAACAGCAAGACAGGAGCTGAGCACTTCTAAGGGCTGGGGAGGGTAAGGAGGAGTGATGGGATGTTAATTCCTGAATGGGATTTTTATTTATTCCCAGTGTATATGTGATAGAAAACATACGTATGAGGGTGAGTTGGGCCTACCTACAGTAAGACAGTATGGGAAAGACAGAAATTAGAACTGAACTTTCTGGGATGGTAGAGAGTTTGCCTAGCATGCCTGAGGCCCTGAGGCCCATCCCTCACACACACACACACACACACACACACACACGTGCACAATTTAATCTTTTTCTGAGAAATAAACACTACCTTGTGGAGGGAGGGAACTAGGGATTGAACACAGCACCTTCACACTGAGCTACATCCCCAGACCTCTTCAGTCTTTTATTTTCAGGCAGGGTCTCATTTGTATTTGTGATCCTCTTGCCTCAGCCTCTCAGAATCCTGGGATTGCAAGCATGCACCACCATACCTGGTATATATTATCATACTTTCATTCAAATATTACAGTCCAGTCTAGGCCTCTAGTTTCACTGAAGGTGACAGTATGTCTGATACCTATGAGTTATACTTCCAATATTCCAAGCTACCAGACAGTGTCACCATGATAAACAGGCCACTTTTGCTTTCTCCCAGGCCAGAATATGTGTAAAATGATTGAGCCATTCACAGGCTGTTGTAGAAACTTGCTGGCTGCTCTCATGGGTAATCTAACCCTACCCATAGAGTCATGGTCATAGTACCCGTGATATTCAAAGCTCTTGCATAACAAACATTCTCAAGAAAGGAGATGAACGAGAAAGGCCATCGTATGATGTATGAAGGAACTCTTCACTCAGTGTCCAAGAAGACGCTAAGCTGAGATTCTCTATAAGAAATGGGACATAGGGAAACTTTGTGTCATAAGACAAGCAGTATTTAAAGCCAAATATGATAAAGGAATCCATCAAAAAAGCCGGAGGCTGATGGTCCAAATAACAAAGAAAATTTAGTAGTTTCTATATTTCTGCCATACATGCTCAATCCTTCAAAACCCAAGCATGTTGCGGGTGTGGTCGGGAGCTTCAACCACTGGCCTTAAGTGATTAAGGCCTTAAGAGGGACAGAGGAAACTATGTGTGAGACTTAATCTTGATTGGGTTTAGCGATGCCTAGGAGGTTAATAAAGCACACTTTTTGCTATGTCAGAGTGGGTCATGAGGGTGTGACCATGGGTACCATATCTGGTACCTGGCCCCTTGCTCTCTGCTTCCCAGATGCCATGAGTTGAACATCTTTCCTGTGCCATGCCTTTTGCCATGCTGTTTGAAACTGTGAGCCAAAATAAACCTCTCCTCCTTTCTTTTGTTCCAGCAATGGGAAAGCTGATCAATAAACACACCATGGTTCCTGGGAAGAATTATAATCATTGATCTGATGTTGGATGGTAAATAACTCCATTTTTCTCTGAAAGAAAAGAGATTTTTAATCAGATACATGTTTATATCCTCATGGCTCAAAAATAAAGATTAGAATATTTAGCAAAATCCAAGGAGCAAGCATGGGCAGTTTCAGCTTGCTTTGTCAAGATTCTCTTAGTACTTGACAAATTTTAACTCAAATTCACAAACTCCACAAAATAAAAGCAGAACTCAGTCTGTATCTTTCCAGAAAGATGTATGGAAGTGTATTGTTTCTTCAGCAGCTATCATTTACTGGATTGAGATTAGTGCTGTACTTTACTTAAAAAGGAAACATTAATGACCCACTAACTCTCTGAGTTGATTTCCCATTAAAGGGATTGGTTTTATGAGGATCTGTATGTTTTTGTACAGTATCATGTGAATTGGGTTCAAGTCTGTGGCTATGAAGCAAAGCACAGCTCCTGGCCCCCCGGGTTCCAAGCCATGATCCATATTTGATCAACATTTGCTGTGATCAACTTGAACAATTATTAAAGTCAGATTCAGGCAATGACCTTACAAGACTACACCATCAGCTCTGTGACAACAGGGATCATGTCCTACTTTCTCATTGCTATCTCCCAGCAACCAGTACAATGCTTGGAACACAATTAAATATTTAATACATATTTAATGAATGAATTTTCCCCACAATCTCAAGAGACTATATAGCTCCTGTTTCTCCTTCCTCTTTTCCTTAGTCCAAGTCCCATGTTCCAAAGGTATCTACTCTTATTTTGAGAAACGAATTTAGAAGATTTTCATGGGATTGAGATAGAAAAATGGTTGTCAAAATGGGAAAACTAACTGTAGTCTTGAAACACAGGGCAACATTTCCTCAGAAGTCAATAGTGGTTGATAATAAGGATATGGTTAAGAAAAAACAGCTGAAGGTCACAGTATCTGCTACCTAAGAAAACGGGCTACTCTCCTGGCAAGCATTATCCATAGTGTGTGCTCCCTATAGGGTGGGAGAGTTGTCCCTGGTCCTTCTGTGATCCCAACACGAGGGTCGACCCACTTATAAATGGATCTCAGAGAGGCAGAGGCAGAAAACAAAACTCTGAGGAGCCGTAAGAAGGACAGCATCTGCAGCCCCCTAGAATCCTTCCACACACCCTCTTACCGCAAGGCCTTCTTCTCCAGGCCCAAATGCCAACTCCAGCCAGGACAATGCCGAGCCCCATGGCCACAGGGACAGCTTTTGTCACCAGAAGAATGACTTTCGATTCTGAAAGTAAGCAAAGGAGGAAAACCCACAATTCCCCTTTCCCTTATATGATAACTCTGAGACTTTTGTCACTGTGACCAGTGGAAAACCAACAATATTTTTTTACTGTCAGTTCTCATTCATCAATCTGATGCCTAATGGAATATCTGCTTATGTTTTCTTTTGTTTAATTTTTCAAAATTTTAAATTTGTAATATAGTAAATAGTGGTAGATATAATCCACAAAACAGCTGGGTGTGGTGGTGCACACCTGTAATCCCAGCACTCAGGAGGCTGAGGCAGGAGGATTGCCATGAGTTCAAGGCCAGCCTGAACTACCTAGCAAGACCCTGTCTCAAAAAAGCAAAAAAACAAAATCCCAACAAAACAAAAAGGTCTCTGGGGTCCTCAATAATTTGTGTAAGTATAAAAGAGCCCTGGGACCAAGCAGTGTGAAAACCACTGATTTAAGAGACCCATTCTACAGCCCACTGGGTGCTGCAGTGACCCACCTCTCTCTCTGGCAGGCAGCATAGCGTCCCGCCCAGCCTCTTTCCTGAGTCTTATACCCCAGACAGCTGTGACCCTTGCCCTTACCCTGGGGGCTCTGAACAACTATCTGGAGGCCACAGTGCTCCACATGACAGGAGTAAATGTCACTGCTGTGAGGATCCAGCTCAATAGACACCCATGTCTGATAGGTTCCATCCCCGCTGGGAAGGATGTCTCCATAATCTGCTTCTTGGACAATTTCTTCCCCATTTTTCATCCATGTCATGGAGATTTCCGGAGGATAAAAGCCATGAGCTCTGCAGAACAGGGTTGTAATCCCTGGAAAAGTTTCTTTGAGATTTGTTCTGACAAGTGGAGGTTCTAGGAAGAAAAAGCTAGGGTTAAATGTTTTGAGTACTGAGCATACAACATTAAAACTTTGCAAATGAGTTTCCTCACTGCAAGAAACATCTAATGCTAAGAATGCCCAGAACCCAAGTTCATCAACAACAAACTGATTTATTACGTACTTTCCACCAGGGCAGTGTGCTAGGTAATGAAGTCATACTCTGGGAGGGTGGGATACAGTGCTGAGTGTTTAGAAAGGGCGTTGAGATTATTTACTATTTGAAATACATTTATGTGTCAAGGAAAAGTGAGTCACAAAAACGTGTGATTTTTTTTTGTGTGTGTGGGTACTGGGGGTTGAACTCAGGACCTTGCACGCCAGCAGGCGCCTGTGCTGCTGAGTGATATCACCGGCCCTTTCTTCGTATGTGGGTTCCGGGAGTCGAACTCAGGGCCTCGCGCTTGCCAGGCAGGCGCTTATGCCGCTGAGCTATATCACCGGCCCCAAAAATGTGTGATTATTCCTGGTAAGTAACCGACTAAGAGACTGGAGGTTACGACTCAGCACCCTTTGATCTCAATTCTGTGTTCAGGACTAATAAAGAACACAGACATCTCAGCTCAGCTTTGGTTCTGAATTGTCATCTGTACTCAGGGTGGCACTTTGATGAGTGTCATCAGATACAAACATATGTAATAGATCATCCACCCTCAAAGAAGCCACAGAAACTGATACATAGGAGGGCTCCAGCAGTGACCAGGAGTTCTCCATTTGTGACTTTGCTTCCTTGTAACTATGGTTAATTTTCCGTGTGGTGCCATCCTTAACATCCCTGGCTGAAACTGGGATGTACAGCCATGCAGAGACCAACCGTACTACCTGGAAAAACAGTGTCCTACGCCTCTCTAATTCACCTCCTCACCCCCACCTTATTAAATGCCACTCCTGATACAGGAAACGCCTTCCCCTCAGCAATGCCCCTTCTACTGAGGTATGAAATTTAGTAGAAGAAAAAGGCTCTCTAACATTAAAATAAAGTATAAGTGGCACCAAGAGAGACTGCTTTTTGACAGTGCCTGTAAGAAATCAATCCTCGGGGGAGGGGAAGGGGAAGTAAAAAGAACTAAGATGTGTTGTATGCATGTACCAACTCCCCATGATGAATGTCATCATTATGTACTGCAAACACATACTAATAAAACCTTCTTTAAAAAGAAATTAATCCTAAATCCTTTTCTAGGCATGGGTTTTGATCAAAAGGTTGAGACCCCATTAGGACAGTCAGGGTGGGTAGAGAGGCTATTTCAAGGAGGGAGCAAATACCCTGAAGTTGAAATTCCCACAGTCTTCCCGCACAACCCAGTTTCTCCAAAGAGCAACTCACACCTGGGAGAATCTACAGGATTAGGATTAACCCTTAAATCTCAATTTGTGTGAATAGAGCCCAATAGCTTACAAAGTATTTTCGTGTATATTATTTTGTATCAATTTCCCTGAGGTCAGCATTATTACACTATTTATTTTGCTCAGTATCATTGCTTAGTTGGCCTAGTACCTATTAGCTCCACTTTTTCTGACAATGGGAAACTCTTCTCCTGCTAAACAACATATTTTGGAAAATATCCTACCCCAATGTGCTAGGGATTTTTTTTTTTTAATGTGGGTACCAGGAGTTGAACTCAGGACCTCACACTTGCCAGACAGGCGCTTATGCCACTGAGCTATCTCACCAACCTGTTTGTTTGTTTCTGAGACAGGGTCTCATTATATAGTCCAGGTTGGCCTTTAACTCACTATGTAGCCCAGGCTGGCCTTGACCTTGCAGCAATCCTCCTGCCTCAGCCTCCCAAGTGCTGGGATTACGGGTGTACGCCACCACACCTAGCTGTACTTCTGTTAAGAAGTGCCAATCTCAGTATCCCCCTCCCCAAACTGTGTGCTGTTGTTGAGACTCTTTGCTAGTCCCTGACCTTCTGTACCTTCCTGTGTTCTGAGTACAGAAACCTGGACTCTTCAGCTTGCTCCTTCAGGGCTCCCTTGGCCTCTAGCTTCCAGATGGGTTTAGCCACTGGGATAAGCAGCCTCAGCCAAAGATCAGAAAGCTGGAGGACAGATGGGGTTTTAGCTACCAGTTCTGCAATGCACCTCACTGCCAGTGGTCATGCTCCTCCAAAATCACAGCTCTTATCTGGATCTTCTTCCAGGGTACCAGCTCTTGCTGAGTTCTGCTAGCAATATTCCCTTCTTCTGCCCTTTGCATCATGGGAAGGCATGGCTTCCCACTGTTCCAAGTCTCCAGACACTTCACCATCCCTTACTAGTTTCCTCAATCTTCATTATACCTTTGCAGAAAAACCCTTATTGTATTCTCCTGAGCAAAACCATTTTGAGTATGCCATTCAGTCCTTGCCCGGGCTCTTACCCACAGCTAATTTTAGAAGCTTATCCTGATGCTTACAGTGATTAGTCCAAGAAGTGGCATGTGACCCAACTCAGGCCAATCAGAATCCTCCTGTGACTTCTTTATTTAGGTAACTAATGCTGGGAGACAGCAGCCTATTCTTCCAGAACAGTGAAGCCAAGGATAGGAGCTTTGTGTTGGGACCACAACTCCACTTCATGGAGAAAGCCATTTAAATCTTGGTTTTGATTCCTTAGGGCTCCATAGTGCCCTGATTCCTGCCTTAAAATAGGTTCCCTCTATGTGTGAGCCAGTTTGAATAGATTTGTGATTCCTGAAATCATCAATGTTAAGATAGTTATTCAGCTGCTGGGGCAGAGAGTCAAAATCAAACTCTAGCCATCTGCTTCCAGAGCCTGTGCTTTTAAACAGATAGTGTGTGTTCATTACTGCGGCTTAGACCCCTCCCCTCCGGGCCTGCCACAGCTCTGGAAAGTCCCTCCACTAGAGAGTGCTCCTGTGGGAAAAGGCACACTGTGTCTAGGAGTTTCCTGTAGAAAGTACAGATGTAATTCATTTACCCTAATTAGATCATATGTAAAAAATTGTGTATTAACTAGAAGCAACCGTATCTTTAAAGTGGAAGAGGAGCTCTTTACTAAAAGGAACTGTGGCATTAATCCTCAAGTAAAGCAAAGACCTTGTGTTGTCTTCTTCATAAGCCCAGATTTTTACTCATACTGGGTTCCTAAACAATTTGTAAGAATTATCTGACCTTTGAAAGTATTTTCCAATTTATCACTATCAGGAGATGGAGGAATTTGCCTCCCTGGATCCTCCCCCCACAAGGGGGTGCTCTAAGGAGGCACTCCATTCTGTAAAAACAAGTAGAATTGCTAAATTTTGTCAAGATGGTGTTGAGCAGGGCATGGTGGGACATGCCTGTAATCCCAGTACTCTGAGAGGCTGAGACAGGAGGATCATAAGTTCCAGCTCAGCCTGGACAACTTAGCAACATAGGGAGATCATAACTCAAAATAAAAAATAAAAACAGACTGGAGATGTAGCTCAGTGCAAAGGCCCTGTGTTCAACCTCCAGTACCACAAACAAGTATGCACATGTACACACACACACAAAGATGATATTAAAAAAAAGTAACCAAGGAAAGTTCTCACAAGGGTTACATATCACAACAGTCCAGCTGAAGAGAGAGATTTCAGCATGGGGTGAATATCACCTACATAAATGAAAGTCACATATAAAACCAATTGTTCTGGGAATATGTGAACGAAGTGTTCTTTCTTCTCTTTACCTGTTCTTTGTAGGGTATCTTTTCCATATTCTAGGAATCTCTTTAGCCAGGCAATGCATTCTTTTTCCAGCCAGTTCTTTTGATATTGTAACTCATGTTGATTGGCCTCCCATGCCCGCTTGGTGATGTGAGCCACATTATCTACAGCCAGCCAGGAGAGAGTGTCTTTATTAAAGATGATGAAATCCTGTCCATCATATGCATATTGGAGAAATCCTGTGGTACTTCCATCTTCCAGCAACTCACAGCCAATCATTCTCTGGTAAGTGTGAAACCCTGGAAAACACACATGAGCCATGATGGGGGTAGACACAGGGACAGAGATGGTACTCAGGTGAGGTGAGTGGGGCATGGCTAGAAGCATCCTCTGCCCTAGGGATGCCAACCCCTCCTGCTATATGTCTCCAGGAGGTTCCTGTTATGTAAGCTCACCTATCAACAGATATTTGTGGAACACCTACCATGCGCCATAGGAATATAATAATTCCTGCCTTGGGGAGTTATCTTGGGAATGATTAATTGATAAACTTTGTGGCTATTATAAATGCAGTGGAAAGAGATATCCAGGAAGCAGAAATATCCCTGGGAAAGTTAATGCAGTAAGTCATTATGCATAAGCTAGCAAATCACTGAGCCTGGCCATCAGGAAATAAGACTCAGACTAGGCAAATTTAGAATGAGAAAAGAGAAGATGCACGTTAGAAGGCTGGATGGCAATGGAATAGGGATATGGGGCAAAGGATAGAGGGCTCCTGGGGAAGAGAAGGACAACTGGAAAGATGCATGAGGCAGATGGTAAGCACCAAACTCCATCAACAAGATTTTCCAGGCTTTGCTGAAAGCTACAGAGAGTGCAAGTGAGCAACTGTTCATTCACCGCAGGCTGCCTGCGCTGGGAAGAGCCCCCAAGGGAGTGCTGCTCTGCAGGGAAGCCACACCTGAGTGATTGTAGTGCCTCTGCAGTTGCCTCAGCTCCATCTTGAACGTCTGTTGCCAGCCCCTCAGCAGCTGAGTGTACCTCTCCCAGTGATCGGGTGCCAGGTTTTCTGCCATCCACGGGGCCCGAGGCTCCTTCCGTCGAGTGACACTGTCATATGTGGTGATAGGGTGCGAGTCCACATACCCAACTGAGATAAATTCAGGGACGTCATGGCTAGGATCCGAAAGGCCCAGGCGGAAATATGTCAGAGAGTGAGTCCCTGGGTAGGAGGCAAGGACAGAAGTTATCGAGCCACAGATGATCCAAACGCGTAAACTCCATTCCACTGAATCCCCACACCAGTGTCCTCCACACCCATGACTCCAGGACCCAGCTGCTATTTCCTCTTAAAGAATTAAAGAACTCCAGGAATTGGGATCTGGAAAGGGCTTTAGAGCCCTAGGATTTTTTGTTCAGGTTTAGAATCTTAGGATGAAAGCTGACAGGAAACCTCAGCATGTAAGCACAGAATAGTACGCGGCCCTGGTCTCGGGGGAAGAGGGCAAGGTTACTCACTGGGGTCCCTGCGGGGGTCATGCCTGAGGAAGCCCTCGGGAACTTAGAATTGAAATCCCTGATAACCCAATTCCCGTATTTTACCAGCCAAGCCTCTGGGTGGACAAATGAGGACCCCACTCCACTCCTGTGCAATGCATGTGGCACACAAATACACATACACACACACACACACACACGCACAGAGTTGGGTAGACCAAGAACACCCATAAGGACTCAGGCCTTGGAGAAAAAGTTTTTAAAAAGCACAGTGCTTTCCCTATCATATCAAGCCAACCCCATTAGCCATTTTTTAAATTCTTTTTTTACTTTTTTTTTCTGGCTAAATATCAGTATTAGGATTGTGATCATGACTAAGAGTTAGAGGTCAACTGCAATGAAACAAATGTGCTGTTCTCTGATGTTCCCACTGAACTCTTAGCTTATCCAAGAAACTTGGTGTCTGGTGGAAAGAGATGAGGTGATTTCAAAGTAGCCAAATGGGTGTCACCATGGGGTATGAGCCGGTGTGGACCCTTGGGCAAGACTTTCCAGAGGAGGTGATGTCTTAGGGGAGATCTTGGCCCTGGCTAGGAAGTGAGCAGGCAAAGGGACTAGAAGGGACCCAGGAGGGGAGGGTGGCAAGGGCAGGGAAACCATGTGTGCAGGCAGGAGGTCTGAGAGAGCAGGGTATACTGTGTGAACCAGACGGCCCAGGGTGACTGTACACAGCATCACAAGGGGACTGAGAGAGATGATGCTTGGGAGGTAAGCAGAGCCCAGGTGGAGAAGGCCAAGGCCCTCCATGTCATGCCATGCCAAAGAGCTGGCAGACAGAAGGCACAGAGTTCTGCCTGCTGTCATCTGAAAATGTCTGTCTCCGAGCCTTTCTCATTACCTCCTACCAACATGCCCCATCTAAATCCTTCCTGGTCATCAAAGCCTCTCTTCAAAGACACTCCCAGAACCACCCCTGATAACTGCTTGGCCCAGTCAAGAGGACAATTGGAAGCCCACATACCAGAGATCCAAATATTTAAAGGGAATAAATTGAGCAAAAAAAAAAATGGCTAAACATAGTCTGTCCTCTGATTTTTAGAAATCGTCATTCATGTAACTGTGACAGTCAAATTCAAAGCTCAAAGTCTAGACTTTGTGAAGAGCCAGATATGGATATAGTGACACAGAGAAATCTGGCCTTTATGGTCCAGGCCCAGGCCCTCAACCTAGTACCCCCTTCCTTCTCTCCCTACTTCTAGCTTCATTCACCTTGCCCAGGGCCTTGTGGTCATACTTAAATGGGCTTCTTTCTCATTAAAGCTTCATTCACGAACACAGCCTCTTGGATACCCCTCAGGCCTAGAAAGGGCTCCCAATCAGACATCCCACCCTTCAGAGGATGGACCTAAGGAAGAACCTGTGTAAACCTACAAAGCTCTGATTCATCTAGCAGGGAACTCCAGGTCCCCAGGTACATGGGGTGTGGTTGTTGTAGTCAGGGTTTGCAAGGGAAACAACACAATATAGTACACACAATTTATAGGATTATTTTGTAATAGTCACCCAAAGAGTCATATACAAAAAGTGCAGAAAATCTGTCCACACACTAAAGACCCAAAGAATTCAGCTGAGGGCCTGGATTCCACAGCAATGTCCTGCATGAGTCCAGCTGAAGACCTAGAGTCCATGGCAAAGCCCCCACGAGTCCAGCTAGAGGCCCAGAGCCCACGACACTGTCTCATGCAAGTCTGTTTCATGGATCTGCGCCAGGAAGGCCTAAAGGTCAGTGGTGGAAGCTAGGAAGTCTGTGCCAGCAGGAAGAAGGATCTGTGCCAGCAGGCTGAGGGATCTGCACCGGAGCCAGGAAGCGATGCTCAGAGTAAGGAGCACAGCTCCCCCGAAAAGTACCACAGCCGTCCTTAGCGACAACGAGGTCCTGAGCTCCTCTGACGATGAGAACAGCCGAGTTCATATCAGGAAAGCCAGCATGATAAGCTTCTCCAGAAGAACCAATAGCACCACCTCTTCCTCTCCCGTTCTCCTTTTTCTGTTGTTTTGGCAACAGTCCTCAGGTGGGCCCTCCACACCCAGCACCACGCTGATTCAGTTCAGCTGGGTGTTACAAGTTGCCCGCCCATTGTCAATCTACCACAGTGGTCTACAATGGAGGGGCACTGCATGAGGTGATCCCATCTCCTGGCCTTATGGACTCCTTGTCCCAGAGAAAGGGACATAGATAGTACAGGACCAGTGTGAGGCTCTGTAAAGTGTGGGAACACATCTAGGAGCTGCTCTCACGTGTGTCATAGGGCTCAACTAGACTCCATTTTCCCAAAGTCTTTCCAGATTGCCAATTCAATGTTGTCATACCCTTTGAGAGCCCTGCTAGAACTTGGATCTTCTGCCATGGTCCTTGTCACTGAGAAGAACCTGGTGTTAGGCTCCTGTTCCCAGACTGAATTAATGAAATTTAGTGAAATTTAATGAAATTCCCTCCCTGCTCATTTATAAATATATAGTTGAGAAAAAAAAAATCAAATTAAAAAAAATTAGCTCACTAAATGGTTGGGCTAATTTCTCTGCAAGAAAGTCTGTCTATACATTTGTTTTCTCCAAAACTGTCTACCATAGTTTGGATCTTGAGTGCAACCCAAATGTCCATGTGTTAAAGGCTTGGTCCTCAATGTGTTAAAGGCTTGGTCCCATATCAGGATATGGTGGAATCTTGAAGAGGTGGAGCATAATGGAAGGTCCATGGTCATTAAGGGAGTGCCTTGGAGAGGATACTGGGGCATCTGGGGCCTCTCCTTTTTCTGTCTCTTTGCTTCCTGGCCATGAGTTAAGCAGCTCACTCCACTATGTGCCCCCTCCAGGATGTGCTGCCTTTCCACAGGTCCTAAAACAGCAGGGCCAATCAGTGATGGACTGAAACCTCCAAAACTGTGAGCCAAAAAATCTCTTCATAAGTTGATTATCTCAGGTATATGTCATAGTGACAAAAAGCTAACACACTTTTTATGAAAGACCAACCAACCACCCCCAAGCCTGAGTACCCTTCCTTACCTTAACCACTAGGAGAAACGGGATCCCCTGAGATGGAACCAGGCCTCCTGGGCACATTTTGCCTGATTGTACCAGTTCTGTAAAGCCACTGTGAGCACCTCATTTTCCCTGCTTCTTGAGCTGGGCAGGCAGCTTGACAGGATTTAGAGAGGATGCCCAGACTCACAGGCTCCCTTTTTGCAGGTTTTATTCTGCATGTCAACAGCAGAGCTGAGTGAGATGAGACTGGTCTCCCCCAGATCTGGGCATCACTAGGTCCCCAATACCCCTCTGTATTGCTTTGACATTTTACGTCCCCATTCTCTCCCTTGGGGAGAGGACTGAGGTTGAAAGGCAACACAGCAGCAGTCTCTGAGGCTGCCACAAGACTCTGTCTTCACAAATGCTGGCTTTCATGAAAACAACAGCCAGAGGCTGAGGCAGAAGCACTGCCTCCTACACTATTTATCTTTGCTTAATCTCTACCTACTTCTCCATCTTAAGACACTTAAGAACTGGTACTTAGCTCTTTTTCTTTTCACTTCCTGCAAGGGTTAGCATAGGGAGCTTGGCACATGATAGGAACTTGGTAAATACTTGGTAAATGAAATTGTTGGTGAAGCAATTTATTTCTCTACTTTGAAATCATGAAATATTCTGAAATGCATATGAGGCTATCTCACTTGAAACTTAGAGTTTAAAAAATATTTTTCACTCAAGGGAAGGCTAGTGCATGGGGAGTAGAGCTGAAATCTGATTTATATCCAATAGGGAATCTGAAAGAGGCTGATATGCTTGAGCCCTGATTGATTTTCAAAACAGTTTTATTTCTCCACATCTGGAAAGGTTTTGTGGCTACTCTGGAGAAGCAACTGTTCAAAGATGGAAACAAAGGGAAGAACAAGTCATAAACATTAGTTCTCACATTTTCTCAATATTTGTGTGAATACTTAAAAGACAAATGAGGACATCATCTGAAACAGTCACTCTTTTAGAGCCTTGAGCACACACCAAACAAAACAGATAAAAAGTGTCAGCCATTATGGAGCCCATATTCTAGTGGGGGAGGGGAGGAAGACAGTCAATACAAAATAAGTCAAGATTTTATTATTATTATTATTATTATTATTATTATTATTATTATTATTATTAAGTGCTTTGGAGAAAAACAAAGCTGCAAAGAGAATATGTGACACAATTTTAGACAAGAAGGCCTATTAGGGAAAGCCTCCCAAAAAGGTGACTTCTGAGAAGGTGGCTATAGAGAATGAGGAAGGCAGGTGTCTAAAGACAACCGTCCAGGTGGGAGGGAGCATGCGAAGGCCCTGAGGAAAGAGCATGCCTGGCCTGCTCCAAAAGCAGCAAGAAGGCCTGTGGCTGGAGCTGAGATCGTGAGGGAGAAAGAAAGAAATAGGAATCACTTCCACAGTTATTTAGAGGAAAAACCTTCACAGAAAGCGGATTCCAGGTACAGAATGGGAAGAGGAGACAGAAGAAAGAAGGAAAAAGGTGCCATGTTACCAGGCTAAGTTGGATTGGTGTAGAATGTCCACTAGAATCTGGGATTCCTGTTATGATGTCTGGAGTCTACATTCCTGGTAGATGCAGACAAGTAAGAATAAGTACTGTATTAACACCTTGGGACATTACTTCCATAACGGGAGGATCTATTCTAGGTCTCACTAACAAACACAATATTTATAATTCATGTAATTTTATATAGTAGTCAGCTTTCCATCACTATAACAAAACACCTGAGGTAATTAACTTACACAGAGAAAATGTTTATTTTGGCCAACAGTTTTGGAAGTCCCAGTCCATGGTTGATTGCCCCATTCCTGTGATATAGAACCTTGGGGCAGAAGAGTGTTGTACAGCAAACGTACTAACATCAAGAGCCACAGAGGAAAAAAAAAAAAAAGAGGGGAAGAGATTAGGGCCTCACAATCCCCTTTAAGGGCAGCTCAATGACCTGAGTACCTCCCACTAGGCCCTGGCTCTTAAAAGTTCTACCACCTCCCACAAGTGCCACCCTGGAGACCAAATCTTTAACACATGGGCATTTGGGTGACATTCAAGATTCAAACTATAGCACAACTTTCTTATAAAAATATAACTCCATAAAAATTTGCATTATATAAAATTTAAAAAGAAATAAGGTCCACTGACCTTATTTTATTTTATTTTTCTTCTAATCTCAGTACAATTCCTGGTTTTGGGGAAATTGTTCTGCACCAGCCAGCCTTAACTTCAAAGGCTTCTTAGTCTATCTACGCTTTAAGTAGCCCACATGGCTCTGCTCCAGGATATCACAGCCCCCTCCTCTTCCTTCCCATGGGACTAGTTATCCATCTGGTGCTTCCAGACGTACAAGTTATATATGCTTTCTTCTTAGCTGGGCTTCCAAAATGTTACTTCCAAAATGATGGGATATTGGTTGACCAATGTGAGGTCAATAACAGAACAGAAAAAAGACAGGGGAAAGTCCAAGGCGCACCCCCCCCCCCCGCCTTTTTAATAGTATGTTGCGCCTCCTGGTATTTTAAACCAGGATGTGTTGCCTCAATGTTCAAATTTCTAGTATAACTCTTAAGATTGAAAAGACCAATATTGATCTATAAAAATGGCAATTTTATACAAATCAATCTAATCTTCCGATTCTCTCTTCTTGTTCCAATAATCATGAAATTGGCTTCTCTCCCCCTTTCCATGAACAGATCATCAGCATCAGCTCATTTGTTCGGCCGTAATCTACGGTTTAGAATTTGGCCTTTGGTCTGGGCCAGCCAAGCTGCTTTTCCAAGGGTGATTGCTGCACTGCCTTATTAGCTTCTGACAGATATTTCTGGAAAGGCTAACCCACACAACAAAACAGCTTTCTCACCGCCTGCACTGGTGACTTTATAGTTCTAAATTATGTCCCTTTACCCTGTAAATTCACTAGTTAGACCATTTTTACAGAAGACTATGAAATAGCTGGATTATAAAATAATTATGCATTATCAGACATTCACTCATGAGGGCAATTTACATTTATTGAATATCTACCATGTACAAAGAATTGTGAGGCAATGTCAGGACAAGAAGAATAGATACCAGTTCTTTCCTCCGGGAATTTATGATAGTTGGGGAGGAACTAAAGCACATAGCATAAACAAATGCAATGTAGTGACATAGGGCAGCAAAGGGCACAAAAGCAGTGCTGATGGTGGGGGCTCTAGCAGCTCAGAGGACAGAGACCCTGCTCTCCTGTGAGGCGATCCATTGGGAAATGCCCTGAGGCAAAGGTGGCAGATAAGTTGGGCTACAATGAGTCATAAAGGGCAGGAGCATCTTAATCATACCCTCAGAACTGAATTTAATTATTGAGCAAGTACTTTTGTTAGGTACCACTGTAAGCCCTTGATAAACATGCGTTTCATTTACTCCTCACAGCAGCCTTTTGAGGTAGGTCTTATATAATTCCCATTCCACGGATGGAAAATAGGTTCAGAGATTCAGTAAATTGCCCAAGATCATCCTTAGAATCTGTAGGTGGAGGAACCAGAAATCATAGTCAGATCTCTCAGATGAGAAGCCCCTCTACCTAGGCCACCCAACCCTCCTTAATGAACAGGCACTTCCTCCACCCAGGCTATTTAACTCTTCTGGCCCCTGGACTATCATTGCTCTCTCTTGCCCCCTTCTGTCAAGGATGACTCAATGTCTCTGATTTCCCAGGGCCTGGGGCCTAGACTCCAGACCTTCTTCTAGGTAGGAGGCAGTGGGTCCTGACTGGATAACCAGGTCAACAAAGTACACTTCATTTGTTGCCCCCCTCCCCCAAGTAGGCCGATGCCTTCATGAGGTCAAAATGATTGTGATTCCTGGGAACTACTTTTGGAAATTTCAGGCATTGGGGGCAGGTTCAGATGGCAACATTTGTAGTTAAGGGAAACTTTAGACCCTTCCTTCTCAAATCATGCAGTGATATGAATGGTTCTATATGTAGCAGAAACTGTTAGTCCCCTCTCCTAACAACTTGTATAATGACAAAATTTGTTGAGAAAATACGAGTGCTAAATGTGACAGCTTGACCTGTTAGCTACTCTTTTAAGGCTATCCTCTTGAAGGTTCCCAGTACCTCATTTCATATAGGTTTTGTTCTTTTCTGAATTTCCAGTAAGAACAATTCTAGCTGCCAGGGCACAGAAATGGACAAATCAAATTCCAGCCCTCTGGACTAATTTCTAGAAGGGATATTGGCAATAAACAAATACATAATACGAGGTCAGGTGGTGATAAATGCTACAAAGGAAAATATGCAGAAACAGGAGATAGTATGAAGAAGGTTCATCTTTTAGATAAAAGGACCAAGAAAGGCCTTTTGAGGACCTTTATCAAAGGTGATATTTGAGCAGAGATATGAAAAGAGTGAGGGAGTAAACCACAGGAGGAGACAGCAGACAACACATCAAGCCCGAGTTCCTGGGGAGGGTGCATGCTCCACGTGTTGGAGGACCAGCAAGGGCCCTGTAAAGTGTTGAAGAATGACTGAGCTCTGGCGGGTTTTTTGTTTCTTCTTCTCGCAGTACTTTCTGGGCACAGTGAGTACTATACATCTCATATCTCCCAGAAGAATGCCAATTTTATGAATCCAATTCTTGCTGAATGATTCATTGAACTTGTAACAAAATGTGATTTAATATGTATGCTCTTGAAAGGTTTTCCCTAATAAATATAAATTCAGATGTCAGAAAAAATGTCCTTTGTCATCTGTCTCAATTTAGGCTTCATAAAATAAAAGTGCTTAAAGAGTTATGTGTTTGATCTTTAATCTGGGCCCCCTCCCCTTGGTTCTTGGCAATTCTCTGGGGTAAGAGGATCCACATCAAGTGAAAATAGACAGATATTCCAACTAGCTAAAAGAAAATCTACAAATTAGCTTAATTTCTCAGACTTAGATGGCCTCAAAGTCAACAAAGAGGAAGAGGACCTGAGGGCAATGAAACATCTTGGAGAAATTTCTGTGGCATGTACCTTGGCAGACTGAAGTCTAATAAAGTCAGTAGCAAATGCCCCTATTTTATCATGTTAACAATTGAACTCAAGGTCATCTCTAAGCAGATAATCTGCAATCTGTCCTCCAACCTTGCCCAGTGGGCTTAGGGGGTTATCCATCATCAGTCCTTGTCTCTGAAGTACTCCACCATTCATGAAGTAGATTGATATAGTATATTAATACATCCATAACATTATGACTAATATCAAGAGACTAATCTTGGTTATGTCAAGATGAAGCATACAAACCATATATGGCTACACAAGAGAAATCTCATGCATGCCCCCAGCCTGATCACATCATTAGCTCACAGTTACATACAGGCTACAATGAAGAAGATGATTTGTAAAAGCATGAAACTCTTCTTTTAATACCAGTTCTCCAGCTACAGTAAACTATGCTTTTAAATTTGCAGTCATTTCTGCTGCCCAAGCTGTCTGTGACTCACAGTCAGATAACTTTAGTTTTTTGGGGACATTACTTTTGAACATCAAGTCACTCAGAAAGCACTTATTAAGTGCCTTTTGGACACTAGGTAGGGCCAGGGAAATAAAAGAAAAGTGAGACCACCTCTCCCTGCCTTTAAGAAGAGCCTCCCAGGGAAGGTTTTGGAAATAGCAAATTAGAGAACTGTGAACAGAAGCTGCCAGAGCAAAAAGGAAGGAGTGGTCACCTGCAGGCTTTGAAATAGATAACAGCCCCACAGAGGAGGTGATACTGAAGTTACTTTGACCCTTCTTGGAGTTGTGATATCAAATACTCTACTCTGGCGTCTCCTCCCTGTGCTCCAATCGATCACTGACATAAAAGCACCTATTCAGGGCTAACACTAGGCACAAATATCAAGTTGACCAAATCTTCTCTCATAGCCCTATATCCCTTCCCTGTCAGTTCCTTCAAAGCTCAGGAATGCTCAGTCAGGGTCATGGCAGGAAACAGCCTTCACCCCACATGGGTGATAGGAGGAGAGTGACCACAATGAAGGGACTCCTTGCACAGGTATGAGCAATGCCAAGGAAACAAAGAATGGTGATGGGCACCCAAAAACTAGAAACTGCAGGAAGCCATTGTCGCTTCCAGGGCTGAAGAGATAAGTACACCAATTAGGGTTGCTGAAGCCCAGGGAGACCTAGGACCATAAAGAAAGGGTTCTCAGGATAAATTATATTATGGAGTGATGCATCTGCACCAGATATTACAGAAATGAAAAGGAACAAGAAAGATGTATCCCAACCTCTTTTCCCTGCTGTTCTTCGTTCTCCCTTCCTTCAGTGCCTCCCACTAGGTGAGCCCACACATAAATTAGCCTGCAAGAGAGACCGGGTGGTGCAGTCTGTAGCAATCAGCCTCCAGGACATGAAAGAGCACAGAGGAAGACAGAGTGTAAGCAAGCAAAAGGAGCACAACCAGCACTAAGTCACATCCTCTGCACTGTATAGCTTGCTTGTTTTATTTCTCATTCCACCAATTATCAAAATTCCAAGTGTTCACATCCAGAGGTACCATAGCATTGTGGGAAAGCCCTGGACCTAAGACCAGAAGACTGCTCACTCTGAGAACAAAGCCAATCTCTCTAGGCCTAGAGAAAACTCGAGGGTTTATCTTTAAAAGGGGATGTTAGCTACCAAAAGGGTTAACGAGATCATCACATGGGATAATATGTTTAAGGAATACTGCCTCATATATTGGACAGTTATTTGTGGATTTTTTTAACTTTTTAACTTCTAGAACTATCATCCTTTAGCTCCCTCCTTCCTCTTTTCATCTTCTGCCTCTTACCCTCATCCCCAGTCTTTCCTATTTCTGAATTAATGATGAGACTTCCTGGGTTATTTTTTTCATAGAAGCAGAAACCTTGTCTATCTTGTATACTGTCATATCCCTAAAGTGCCCGGCACATAGCAGGGCACCAACCAATATCTGTAGAAATGATACTCAGATGGCTTCAAGGAGCCCCTTCCCGTCATGTTCATCAGTCACCACCTACAGTGCTGGACAACCCCCACAAAGTGCCAGCACCCTGCCCAGAACAGCTGTGTAGGACAGAGTAGGCTGATGCTTCCTGCTCCCCCAAAAGCTTTCTCATGTATGTGAAGAAACAGAAGGCTTCTGCTTCCCCACTGACATGAGCCCCCTAAACAATGAAAAGCTCTTCCTTCTACTTCATTAGTATTTCTTATACCCAAGAAACAAGCCTAGAGCCAGGGTTTCATCTTTCTGGGATCTTTTGTTCCACAGGGCTTGTGATAAGGAGGAGAAACAATGATAAATGTGAACAATGGATCTGCTCTACTGCTCAGCGCCCCAAAACTCTGACTACAATCCCCTGAGACTCACTAAGTTACAAAAGCAGAGAAACAAAAGTAAAAAAGAATGAGGAGAAAAAAGGATATGAGAAAAAAGAAAAGAGGCAGTGCTCAGAGGGAAAGTGAGAAAGTTACCAGAAAGGTTTTTCCAGAGTGGCTTCCACCCCCTTCAGAAGACGGATGACATCAAAATCCTACAAATAATACATGAGAAAACAATTCAGCGGGCCTATCGCTACTTCAAGTCCTGTGTGTGATACACACGCGTTTCTGTCCACGGCTGCTTCATGTTTCCATAAGTTTTAGAAAGCAAAGTTATCGTTCCTAGGCTGCCTCAGCTTTGGAACTGGAGGCAAAGAGCACTTGGGATACTCACGAGCATGGATGAACTTCACCATCAATACAGTGACGAGAGGTAACAAGAGCACCATCAGCCCTCACCAAAGTGCTTCTCTTTCCAAAACACTGACAGGTTCCTGTTGATCCTTTTGAGAACCTATTCTCCAATCGCTCTTATGTGATTTAGCAGTGAGTAACACGTAGAACCCTCTACCAATAAGAACAGGGGAAAATATGTAGTATCATCAGTTGCTAGGTAGAAGAGAGATGTTCAAAATGAAAGTAGTAACTTTTAACCCTTTGTTGGTTTCAAACAAGTCTAGCTCTTTTTTGTATTCCTGTCTTCACTCTCTTCCCAATTTTTAAATATTTATGAAGAACAGTTACATGCAAGGCATAGGGACACAAAAATAATAATATGTAATTACTCAGAGAGTTCAAGATGTTGCCTTTGCTTCTTCCCTGGAGTTTAGATTTTGCTCAGGGATCAATGAGAAAATTACACCAAGTTCCCAGGGTCTGGAATTCCCTGCACTGACTCCCCACAATGTCTGATACAGCATGTAGTCCATATGTCATATATAGATACCATGTATCAATGAGATTGTCCTATATTTTTGGCTTAGGTCTGTCTTCCTGAGACAGCACAATAGGCCCCAAAATTCTTAAGGAAGAGGGCAGGAAAAATGCCTTAGAGAAGATTCTGAGGGCCATCCCTTCAGCTTGCTCAATCTGCAATCTCTAGGACCAAGCTGTGGCTACACTGTCATGAAGACCACATGATGAGTTAGAAAACAGCAGTTTAAACTCATCTGGGGAGCTGGGGAACAGGCCCAGACAGGAAAAAGGAAGTACAGGCGAACAGGAGAGAAGATAGGAGGCATGACCATGAAGCAGGTCAGGCCAGAGCCCAGATTCAGGGACTTGGTTTGCATCACAGCTATTTGACTCTAGGTAGAATCCCAAATTGCACTGAGGCTTGCTATCTTCAACTGTGAAAACAAATCCTAGCATGTATTTCACAGGAGAGTTGAAGGAGGTCTTGATGAGGTTCTGTTCGTTATGCACTTGAGAAGCAGTAGAACTGTACATACTGGTTTCCCTCTCTGGGAGCCTGAATGATGCCCCAAATGCTGTCCGCATCCTAATCCCCAGAACCTGTGAGTGTGCTGCCTTACATAGCAAAAGGGACTTTTCAGATAAGGGTCTTGAGATGGAGAAGATTATCCAGGTGGATCCAGTGCAATCACGAGATCCTTATTAGAGAGAGGTGAAGGGTCAGAATTGGAGAGAGATGTGACAATGGAAGCGGAGGTCAGAGTGAGGCCATAGCAGGAGGGGCACATGAGCCAAAGAATACAGACAGCCTCTAGAGCTGGAACGAGGAGTAATAGATTCTCCCCAGGCCTCCAGAGGGGCGTAGCTCACCAACATGCTGATAGTCCATAAGACTCACTTTCAGACCTCTGGCCTCCAGAACTGCATTACTTTAGGTCACTACATTTGTGGTGATTTTGTGTAGAAGCAATAAGAAACTGATACGTCTTCCTTCACCCAAAAGACAAGAAGAAACCAAATAATGAAATTAATATTTGGTGACCTCTAACCACCTCTTTGCACCTTCTCTGCTCATTGTGTTTTTGTCTTCCTTTCCTTCTTCCTTCCTTCCTTTGTTCTTTGTTACTCATTTAAAAGTATGTATACCCATGTGCCCCTCCCAAAGACCTCTGGAAGTCTCTTGCTAGTGCTGGAGTTACATGCTAGTGTATTAGTTCCTTTGAATTTTTGTTAATATCTTGTCCTCAAAATGCACATTGTACCCTTAAAATAGGTGTGAAAAAAGTAGTTATGTGACCATGTCTTTCATTCTTAAGTCATTTTATTCTAATTGCAAATTAGTAAATTCAAACCAGAAAACTTAGAAAACGTACACGAAAAATTGCAGAGTAGTAATAATCATTTGTTGGAGAAAACCACTGTTGGTATGTATCTTTTCACTACTTTTGCTAAAAATATATATGTATAGCATTCCTTTTTTTGGTTCATTTTACTGAAAGCTTTCATATCCTAATACTATTTTGTAAATTCTTTTTCCATTTGATATTTCCCAATATCAATATGCATTTTCATGGCATAGATTTACTAGTCCTTAAATTTTTGTTTTGTTTTGTTTTTTGAGACAGGGTCTTGCTATGTAGTTCAGGCTGGCCTTGAACTTACTATGTAGTCCAGGCTGGCCTTGAACTTGTATTGATCCTCCTGCCTCAGCCTCCCAAGTGCTGGTATTACAGGCATGGGCCACCACGCCTGCCTAGTCCTTAAATTTTTAAATAAATGGATTCCCTCAGGATCAAAATCTTAAAGGACAAGAAGACTGTCTCACTAAGCTGCAAGCTTTGAGGTGAAGAGTATCCTCCACAATCTTTCTAGGAAGAACAAGTTCTACTTTGGAGCAGTTGTCTGTCCTTGAATCTCAGGCTGCACTTTTCATGGTAGCTTGTCCTTCTCTTATTCATTATAAATCCCTTTATGTCTTTGGTTTCTTAATACCTGATATCTTTGGGGGAGGTGCTGGGGATTGAACCCAGAGCCTTTGCACTGAGCTATATCCCTAGTCTTTTTTTTTTTTTTAGACACGGCTAAATTGCCCAGGTTGGGTTCAAAAATGTGATCCCTCTGCCTCAACCTTCCAGAGTGCTGGGCTTTTAGGCATGTGCCACCACACCTGGCTTATTATATGTATTTTAAGGCCCTCCTGAGAATATGGAGTCATTTGCAAATGGTGGCAAATTATCCTTAAAAACCAGAAGACAAATTATCAAGTTAGCAAAACAAATCTTGTTTATCAAATAATGTCTTTCAATGTAATATTTTATCACTTTCAATAATTAGTTTCCTTTTGGCTAGTTTTATTTGTTTGTTTAAGATATCTAAAGGCTTGTGTGTGTGTGCATCAGCAAGTGGGTGAAGCGGGATCTGTGCCATTTCCATACGTGGGTAAAATCCACTTGTCCACTTTTGGCCAAGGCCAGCCCTTGTACAAATGGGCAGAAGACTACTATCGCAAAGAAAATGGGTTCTGGAGTCAGACAAACTTGTTTCCAAATGAGGCTCTGTCACTTCCTACTTATGTGATTGCAGGCAAACTATAACCCCTCTAAGCCTCAGATTTCTCCTTAGAAAACAGGGATAGTAACAATATCTGCCTACCATGCTGTTGTGAGGAGTCAAAAACTCTGCCATGGTGGAACTAAGAGGTGTCTTGTCACTTTTTGGGACTCTGGAGCTTATTACTACACACACACAGAATCCCTACTAGTACTCTTGAGCCATCTCAAATAAATGTATAACGAAAAAAGAGAATGGGGTTGTTGTGCAACCTCAGTCCCAGCCCTCTATCCCTGCTGTGCAGCCAAACTACATTCTAGAAAGCTCCCACATGGAAATTCTGGAGTTGATTCTGAAGATCATGCTTGTATATCACTTTAGTACTTAGTATGCCTGGTGCATAATAAGTAAATGCAGGCAATTGGTGATATTACTGTCATTCACTAGTTTACTAAAAGAGATTGTGGTTTTTCCTTCTCTATGTGTGGACCAGTTAATGAAGGATGGTAAAGATCATAACTGTCCTTCCTACAAAGGTGAAAGTTCATTGTCGTGTCAACTTCACTGAATTCCAATAGCGTACTCTAACTTTTTAATACAATATCCATTTAACCACGCATTCCTAGCTTGCATTTTTTTTTTAAGAGAAGAAAAAAACAAAACAAATCAAAAGAAGAACAAATTTTCAAAACAACATAATAGGAGGGTAACAATGGTTAATACATTACGTATTACTATCTTTAAGTTAGTTATTCAGGACACCAGACATTAGCATTCAATTGTCCAAACATTATTGGCACAAACCTTACTCTTCAATGAACTAAGTAAAAATGGTAGTGTATCTATCTTAACCATCTTATATATATATATACAATTTTTTTCCCTTTCCCTTCTTTCTTTTCCCTATTCCAGTCTCTCTTTCCTTTTGACCAGTTTCTTTTTGATTCACCATATCTATTGTACATTTTGGATCTTATTTACTCTTTCAGTTTCTCATACTAGAGAGATAATACGATGCTTACACATGTGCTTCTGGTTTATTTCACTTATGAGTATTTTCTTGAGTTGCATCCATTTACCTATAAAAGTCTCCAGTTTATCCTTCTTTATGGCTGAATAGTACTCCATTGTATAAAAAAACCACATCTTTCTTATCCATTCCTCAGTTGATGGGCATTTGGGTTGTTTCCAAGATCTGGCTATTACAAATTGTGCTGCTATAAACATGGGTGCACATATATCGCTGTGGTACGATGTTTTTAATTCTTCTGGGAAGATGCCCAGAAGGGGAATAGCTGGGTCAAATGGGACCTCCAACCCTAGTTTTCTGAGGAATCTCCACACTGACTTCCACAGTGGCTGTACCAGTCGACACTCCCACCAACAGTGAAGAAGGGTTCCTTTTTCCCCACAGCCCCTCCAGCATTTGTTATTAGTTGATTTCTTAATAGTAGCCATTCTTTCTGGGGTGAGATGGTATCTCAGTGTTGTTTTAATTTGCATCTCTCGAATGACTAGTGATGTTGCACATTTTTTTGTATATTTGTTTGCCATTAGTATTTCTTCATCTGAGAAATGTGTATTCATCTCAGATGCCCATTTTTGGAGTGGGTCTTTAAATTTGGGAGGTCTGATTTTTTTGAGTTCTTTATATGTTCTCGATAGTAGTCCTTTGTCTGAGGAACAGCTGGCAAACATTTTTTCCCACATTGTGGGTTGTCTCTTCACTCTGTTGGTGGTTTCTCTTGCTGTGCAAAAGCTTTTTAATAAGATGAGATCCCAGTTATTGATTCTTTGGGATAGTTCCCGTGCGGTTGAGTTTTTATTCATAAAGTCTTTGCCTACACCAATGTCTCCAAGGGTTTTACCTATCCTACCTTCCAGCAGATTTAATGTTTCTGTTTTAAATATTTAGATCTCTGATCCATTTTGAATTTAGTTTAGTGCATGGTGAAAGATATGGATCTAGTTTTAATCTTCGGCATGTGTAGAGCCAGTTTTTCCAGCACCATTTATTAAAGAGGCTATCTTTCTTCCAGCGAATGTGTTTGGCACCTTTGTCAAAGATAAGGTGGCTTAGTATGTCTGGGGTTGTTTCAGCATCTTCTAATCTGTTCCATTGATCTTCAGGTCTGTTTTTTTGCCAGTACCACACTGTTTTTATCACAGTAGCTTTATACTATAATTTCAAGTCGGGGATTGTGATGCCCCCTGCCTTGCCTTTGTTGCCCAGAATTGCCTTTGCTATTCTAGGTCTCTTCTGATTCCAAATGAATTTTAGGATTGTTTTCTCTAATTCTGTGAGATATGCTGTTGGAATTTTGATTGGAATTGCATTAAATCTGTATAACAATTTTGGAAGTATGGCCATTTTCACTATATTGGTTCTTCCTATCCAGGAGCAAGGGATATCTTTCCATTTTCTGATATCCTCTTCAATCTCCTTTTTCAGAGTACTGTAGTTTTCAGTATAGAGGTCTTTTACATCCTTCGTGAGGTTGATTCCTAGGTATTTCATTTTTTTGGATGTTATTGTGAAAGGTATTGTTTCCCTAATTTCTCTTTCAGTAAGTTTGTTATTTGTGTACAGGAAGGCTATTGACTTTTGAGTATTGACTTTGTATCCAGCTACACTACTGAATTTGCTTATTAAATCTAGCAGTTTTTTAGTGGAGTTTTTGGGATCTTCTGTGTAGAGTATCATGTCATCTGCAAATAATGATAATTTAACTTCTTCCTTTCCAATCATTATTCCTTTTATTTCTTTCTCTTGTCTAATTGCTCTGGCTAAAGTTTCCAGAACTATGTTGAATAAGAGTGGGGACAGTGGACATCCTTGTCTTGTTCCTGATTTTAGAGGGAAGGCTTTCAGTTTTTGGCCATTTAGTATAATATTGGCTGTTGGTTTGTCATAGATTAGCTTGCCTTATTCTAAAAGAAGTTTTTTTTTTTTTTTGTGGGTACCGGGGGTCAACCTCAGGACCTCACGCACCAGCAGGCACCTGTGCCGCTGAGCGATATCACCGGCCCTTTTTTTGTATGTGGTTTCCGGGAGTTGAACTTGGGCCCTCGCGCTTGCCAGGCAGGTGCTTATGCCACTAAGCCATCTCACCGGCCCTAAAAAAAGATTTGAACTGCTAACTTCTGATGAACTATTTTCTTTCTTCTTTTATCTTTTTTTTTTTGAGACAAGATCTTGAACATTACTAATATACTTTTTCATAAATGGTCACTTGGGTTTTTCACTTATTTTTGATTAATTTTTCTTTTATACTTTTTGCATTTCTGATTATTCAAGTAAACCTTTCATTGTTGAAAGCTGCCAAAATTTATTTTATCTTATTTAATTTATTTTATTTGATGGGGGCATTGAGATAGGATCGATCTCACTTTGTAGTTTAGGCTGGCCTTGAACTCACTATGTAGCCCAGACTGATCTCGAACTCATGGTGATTCTCATGATGATCCTTCTGCCTCAGCCTCCTGAGTGCTTGGATTACAGGTGTGTGCCACCACGCTCAGCTAAAATAGTCAAACTTTTTTTTTTTTTTCACTGCTGGGGAGTTGAACCCAGGGCCTCATATGTGCTAGGTGAGCGTTCTGCCATGGAGCTACAGCACCAGTGCCACACTTTAAATACATTTCTTTTTTCTATGTATAAAAATTTTCTGTGTACAAAATCTTTTCTATGTATGAAAATGAATAGTTCAAAACATCTCATATAGGCCAGGCGTGGTGGCCCATGTCTGTAATCCCAGCACTTGGGAGGCTGAGGCAGGAGGATTGCCATGAGTTCAATGTCAGCTTGGGCTACATAGTGAGTTCAAGGTCAGGCTGAACTACATAGCAAGACCCTATCTCAAAACAAAACAAAACTCATACACAATTTTGTGTAGTGCTGTTTTTACTCAAGTCATTCCCACATTATTACATACTTTAAGCCACAAATCTAATGAGCATCGATAGATACTCCACAAATTCTTAATCACTCCTCAGTGTTAAATATGCAAGCTGACCAAAATTCCTCTTTGTTTACTTTAAACCAGAGGGGGAGGGTAGGAGTAGGGTAATAACCAAGGAGAGGGAAGAAAGCACAACCAGTGTGTGGATTCTGTGTGTATATTCCTGTGGCTGAGGTGAAAATGTGGATTACCACAGCTGGATCAGTTGAACTTAACATGAGCAGATGTTTCCTGGAATGTCCCAGAGGATGCATGCACATTGGGGTTCTTTAAAGTTGGAATAATGATGAAGATTACATTACTTTACATCTATGTGACACTTTTCTCTTTTTACTCTACTTTACATCTGTTTAACACTTTTACTCTATCTTGTTTCACAAAGGACTTAAGAGTAAATTCAACAAAACAAACAACCCAATTAAAAAACAGGCAAAGGACTTGGATAGACATTCTTCAAGGAAGATATACAAATGGCCAATAAGCACATGAAAAGAGGCTTAATGTTACTAGTCATTAGGGGAATGCAAATTGCAATAATAATGAGATACCACCTCACACCTATTAGGCTGGCTACTATTAAAAACACAAGAAAATCAGAAAGTCACAAGTGTTGATGAGGATGCAGAGAAATTGGAACCTTTGTGCACTTCTAATTAGGATGTAAAATGGTGCAGCCACTATAGAAAATAGTTTTACAAAATTTTGAAAAGGAATTACCATGTAATCCACCAGTATCTAGGGACTGTAGATAACCAAAATAGTTAAAAGTAGGATTTTGAAGAGATATTTGTGCATCTGTGTCTTAGTTACTTTTCTTGTTCCGAGACAAAATACCTGACACCCAAAGTTAAAGGAGGAAAGAAAGGTTTATTTGGCTCACAGTTTGTAGAGGTTTCAGTTCATAGTTGGCCGGCTCCAAGGCAGGGTGGCACAGCAGAGGGCATCACAAAGTAGTGAAGTATATGTGCTGCCAAAACGAGTACTACAAAGTAGTGAGGAAGCAAAGCAGCAAGCAGCAAGCAAGCAACAAGTGACAAGACCCTCTTTCTGTCCCTTATATTTTATCCAAGCTCCCCACCCTTGGGGCAGGTAATGCTCATACCCTTAATCCTAGTACCACACTGTGAATCGATCCCAGCATCACATCCTTGATCCCAGCATCACACGGCTTAGATTCAGCCATCTCCGAAAAGACCCACCTATGATTGCATGAGGCTTTGGGGGGACATCCAGACACAAGCCATAAAATCTATATTCATAGTAACATTATTCATGATATAAAAGGTGACGGCAATCCAAATGCCCAGTGATGGATGAACAGATAAACAAAATGTAGTATATACATAGTGAGACATCATTCAGCCAGAAGAGAAATTCTGCAGTACACTATGGTATGGATGAATCCTGAGGACATTATGCAAAGTGAACAAGCAAATCATAAAAAGACAGATCCTATATGATTCCACTTATACGAGGTACCTAGAGTAGAAAAATTCATAGAGACAGAAAGTGAAATAGTGCTTGCTAGAGATTGGGGGATGGGACAATGGAGTGTTGTTTACAGGGTGTGGAAACTTCAGTTTTGCAAGATGAAAAGAGTTCTGGAGATTGGTTGCACAACAAGGTGAAGGCATTTTCAACATTACTGTGTTGTACACTCAAAAATGGTTAAGAGGGCCGGTGAGATGGCTCAGCGGCATAAGTGCCTGCCTGGTAAGCACGAGGTCCTGAGTTCGACTCCTGGTACCCACATAAAGGAAAAAAATGGGCCGGTGATATCGCTCAGTGGTATAAGCACCTGCTGGCAAGCATGAGGTCCTGAGTTCGACTCCTGGTACCCACATTTAAAAAAAATGGTTAAGACAGTGAATTTTATGTTGTATGTATTTTTATCACAATTAAGAAAAAACATCTTTTGGGTTTTTAATATTTATTTATTTATTTATTTATTTATTTAGTATTTTTGAGACAGGATTTCACTATGCAGTTCAGTCTGGCCTTGAACTTGCAGCAATCCTCCTGCCTGAGACTAGGTGCTGAGATAACAGGTGTGCACCACCATGCCCAACTTAAAAAAAGAAAAAAAAAAAAAAAAAGCAATTTTAAGACAAAAGTTTAGCATGGCTTATATTAGATCATACTTCACAAAATGTACCACATATATGTCCCCAGTTATGTTCTCCATTATAACCTAGTGAGGGAACAGGTTAGGTATTACTATTATCCCCTTGGAAGGGTGTTTGGACACTTCCATAGCTTTAGGGAGAGGGGTGGCTACCCTCTGCAATCTCTCAGTCTACCGTGGCATCCTTGCGATGAAATGATTTGATCCTTTCTGATCCTTATCAGCTCTGTCACCTGGCCACCTGTGCCCTCTGCTCACATTGCTGTCTCCTTATTTCTGTACAAGATGTCTTGTAGGACCCAGTTAGCTCCTTCCATCACTCGCTCTCCTAACTTTGGAGCCTCACTGAGGGACCAGAGATTCTCCTGGATACCCTCTCAGGATGCTACAGAAAACTCAGTGCCTCAGGCTCCCTTAGCAAGGTGAAAAGACTTTAACTGTCACAGTGGGCGAGTTCTAACAAGCGTGTACACCCCTGTAACCCACATCCTGTCAAGATACAGAGCATTTCTAGCTCCTCAGAAAGTTTGTTTTCCAAGTCAGTACTCTCCACCGAGGCAGCTGCTGTTTTTCTCTTTCTTTCTTTCTTTTTTTGAGACAAAGTCTCACTATGTAGTTCAGGCTGGCCTTGAACTCACTATATAGTCCAGGTTGGCCTGAACTCACAGCGATCCTCCTGCTTCAGCCTCCTAAGTGCTGGGACTACTGGCATCCACCACCTCCCCCAGCAACTGTTTTGGTATTTTACTCCATGAGAAATTTTAATTGCAGTAGTGGGAATTGAACCCAGGGCCCTCGTATGCATGGTAGAGGTCTACCAGTAAGCTATATTCCCAGTATTTTTTTTTTTTTTTTTTATTGCTCAGGTTGGCCTTGAAATTTTGACACTCCTGCCTCAGCCTCCTGTGTAGTTGAGTACCTGGTGTGTGTGGGGATACTGATTTTAATTCTTTTTAGGGGTGGGGGCTGGGGTAGAAGTGTGGGAGGAGGTGGCTTTTTGCTAAGTATTCTTCCTAAGCTATTGTTTATGCAGGGACCTGGGCTGTTACATGGGGGAGGAGAGGAATGACCCAACAACAAAGAAATAACTTCCTTTGTTTCTACTTGCATTTTAGCTGAAGCTTCCCTTTCCCTGGAACAGTGAAGGCTGCGGCCTTGGTCGAGTTTGAGAGAGAGAAATGGGGGGGGTGACACATTAAAGAAAGGGATACCACCCACATACCCACACAGATTTCTTATCTCAACCCTCTAATACCTCCACTGTTGGTGCTTTTTCCACAGCCCTAATTATTGGAATTTGTAAGCCTCTGTCCTCCATCATGTTTCAACTTAAAAAACTCTGATGTCTGACTTTTGATCTAATTAATAAATTCATGGAACAGATAATAGGAGGATGTGCTAAGCTGTGAGGTGGTAAAACATTACCATATTATCCAGTCCATCCAGGAGTTATGGTTTGGTGGGGAAGATCAACGTACTCGCAGAGAATTAATAGCCACCCTAAATCAAATCTTCCTCCTGAGTTCTCTTTCTTGGTGACTGGAACCAACTACCCATTTACAACTCTAGAGCCCTGAAGGCTTCCTCCTCCTCTCTCACTACTCCACATGCTGAACCAACCAGTCACTGAGTCTACAGGTTTTGTCTCTACTGTATTTCTCAAATGCAACCCTCCTCTCCACCTTGGTTGCCATGACTCTGGCTCAGGGTTCCCTCATCCCTCCTCTGGACCATGACCATCTAGCCGCTGTAGCATCTGTCTCAAATGCTAATCTGACCAGTCAATTCCCTCAATTCCCATGAGCTACAGGAGAGGGTCCACAGTTCTAAACATCACCAACAAGGCTCCCAACAATCCCACTCTGCCCACTTCCTGCCTGAGCTCCTACCGCTGCAGCAGGCACCTTCTGCCGTGGCTCCTCAGGCGCCATGCTGTTCTGCATGATGAACAGCCTGCTCTCCTTGCTTCCCCTAGGCACTATTTAGAACACCTCCCTCTCTGTCCCCAGCCCTAACATACACACAAGCAAACTGGTGTCTTATCCCTGGTACCAGGGCTGTGCATTTTGTGTTTTTTTGAGATAGGGTCTCCCTGTGTACTTCGGGCAGGCCTTGGACTCACTATGTAGCCCAGCCTGGCCTTGAACTCACAGCAATCCTCCTGCCCCAGCCTCCTGAGTGCTGGGATCACAAATGTGTGCCACCATGCCCAGATCAGGTCTGTGCATTTTTATGGCAACCTGCGCCCTCCTCTCACTGTGTATAGCTGCCTATCTCTCTCACTGGTCTGAGAGTTCCTTGGAGCCGAGAACCAAACCTTACTCATCTCTGTGTCCTCAGTGCCTAGAACAGAGTAGGGTACAACATAGGCCAGGCACTGTCCTAAGCCCCTTTTACACACCCATTCAATCCTTGTGACGTTCTATGAGGAAGGTGCGATGGTGTCCACTTCACAGTTGAGGACCCTGAGAGCCCAAGCAGCTCGTCCAAGACACAGCAATCGGGAAATAGCAGAAATGGGATTTAAACCCAGGCAATCAAGCTCCATGTGTGGCTCTGAATCACTGTGCTCAACTGTGGCTTAATAGCCATGTGTTTATTGAATGAATAATGATCCCATTTCACCTCCCTGTCTCAATATGTCCACAACCAAATTAAGTAATTTTTCCCCAATAGCTTCCTCTCCCCATATCTGTCTCCAATGCTCCTCCAGGGTCTCAGAAGCCTGGAGTCTTTGACTTCCACCTCTCTCTTCTCTCCCTTCCTCAACCTTATTCATTCCATCATGTCTTCGTTTTGTTTTGCCTTAGAAACATCAGATTACATTGTATTGTCTCCCTAGTATGAAAATGCAATTTCACTGTGACTATTCCATTCCTTAGTCTTCTATTTTTACCTAGCTTTTACATGACTTAATCTTGTACTGAGTAATGTTTTTCTCCAAAAGGTATTGGTACATTCTCTAATTCTTGAGTTTGTTAATACATGAGAATGTTTACTTGTTGTCTTAAAAAAAAAGTAATTAATTAAAAAAAAAAGAAACATCTCTTCCCTTATACCAGGTAACCACAGCAGCTTCCTGACTTCACTACCTCCCTCCTTTGGGACCTTAGGTTTACATGCATTTTTATTTAACCTCATAAGCTGTGAGCTAGATACTATTATTTACATTTTAAAGATGAGGAACTGAATGATAGAGCGCAGGTTCAAAAGGGTTGTCTGACTCTGAGGACTCTGCCTGATCCAAAGAGACTGGTAACCTTGGGCAAGTCACTTAACCTCCCAGTCTCAGATTCCTCATTCATAAAATGTAGAGAATAAATAAGGGCAATTACCTCATTGTGAGAGCAACAGGGACAACACTTAGAACCCTGCTACACAGTAAGCGCTCAGTGATAATCAGCAATTAAAACTCACAATCCCCACCCAGGAAGGCCACAGCATATGTAACACATAATTGTCTAATCACTCTGGGAAAGTTCTTGAATCACGGCTGAGAGGAAGTTACCATATTTGGCCTCTTTTTTTAACCCTCAAAAGTGCTCTCTCCTGGGAAACACCATAGACTTTTAAAAATTACCTAAGCAGTCATTTGCAAAATGTGCTGCAAAAGAAAATACACCCCATCTGGTGGGAAGAGCATAGAATTCGTGCGTCTGGCCTGTCCAGGTGTGCGACCACAGGAGATCTTGAATCCTCTCTGAATTTATTTTATAACCTTTCAAAGCGGGATAATACCATCCCCATAAGAGTATTGAGAGGATGCATACCCAGCCTTTAGTACACCGCACAACCTAGATAAAGGAGTTACGTGGCCTGATCACGATCAGATAATGTGCATGAGGATAGTTTATTGTTAACTGGAGGATGAAACGGATTTATATATCATACATTGTCAAAATCAAGTATGAGAAGTAAAGAAGAGGTAAAAGGATTATACAAATCAGGTACAGCTACAGCTTTCCAAAACCTGCTGGCCCTCCTCCCTAAAGCCTGAGCAGCAAGGCAGAGTACCGCCTCACCTCCTCCAGAGTCCCGCCCCCAGTCCCGCGTGACGCAGTACCCAGGCCCCGCCTATGAGGCGGAGCCGATCTTGGTCACGTCAGCACGAGTGCGGAAGTGGAGCAAAGAGCCTCGTTTGTGATTGGTTGCGGCCACGGGCCCAGGGGGCGGGGTCAGGGCGGTGTGGGCGCCGAGGGGAGGCTGCCGCGGGGGCCGGCTCCGGAGTCCGGGATTCGGCCCGTGGTGCTGACCTAGCACTGGACTAGCGGCCGTCCGGCCACCGTGGCCTGAGCATCCGCCCGCTGCTCCGGGTCCTCCTGGCCGAAACGCAGGAGGCCAGTGAGTGAGCGGAGGAAGGCCGAGAGGGCGCGAGCGCCCTGTGCGCGGAGCAGCGGAGGCGGCCGGGGGCCGGACGCCATGTCCATGGAGGACCCCTTCTTTGTGGTGAAGGGGTGAGTGTGGGTCGCGGGCTCCACTGGAGGAGGGAGTGGCGGTGCTGGCTGCCTGCACCTCCCGGGTCTCCTCCCTGCAGGGGGAGGGGAGGCAAGTTGAGGTCGGGAGGGGACGGGGAGAGAGCTTAGCTTTGAGGGCCATGACCAAGCGCCGAGACATCCTCTCCGTGTCCTACCTGAGCTGGGAAGCCGGAGCCTGTCACCGAGCCCCCCGACCGGGGTCCTCTTTTGGCCTGAGAGGTGCGGTACAACTTACTTGGAGGTCGAGGGGTTCAGCAGCTCTGCAGGTGGGGAAGGAGGACTGGGGCTGTCCTCGAACACAGGACCCTGTCTGGAAGGAGGCAAAACAGCATCTGGGCAGGAAAAGGGAAATGACCCTCTTGAGCTTTGTAGTTGGCGTGGACGGGGGTGAGCTCCATTGTCCATTGAGTTGGGAGCGCTCGCCCGCAGACTGGCGAGACAACAACATGCCCATAGGCGTCTGAGCACGTTTGCAGGGAGGCGGGCGGGGGCGGGTGTTGATCTGGGAGGCTGGGGAGCCGGGTGCCGGAAGACAGCTCGAGTCCGCGCAGGGGGGCAGAGTTACTGACTAATGGGAGGAAAGCAGTCCTTCTTGCTCGGTGCTGATGTTGGAAGGAAAACAAAATGAAACCAGCCAAACTAAACTTTGCTCGGCTTTCTTTGGGCAGCTGGGATTTTCCCACAGTGCTAAAGGAAATGACTTCGTTTTTAACTCCTTGATTTCGTACAGGTTTTCTGACAGGTTTCCCCCACTACTGCTTACTCTGCCGTTCAGAATTGGGAGCTGTCCTCACTCCATCCTTGATTGCCAGATTGGAGATACGTAGAAACTTCAGTTGCACTTTGTTGTATTACCTTTGTAGCCATTAAGCCAATTACAAGAAAGCTCAATTCTGATGTTGTAACATATTTTTGATTACTTGACGGCTTTATGTTTTTAATGTCAAACTTTAAAAATCTGAGAATTGCCAAGTTCCTAGAAGATGAGTACTAATAACCATTAAGTGTTCCCTTAACTTTCAACTAGTTGCATCTATCTTCCTGTCCCATAGCGGTAAAAGCTGACGAGTTTTATGGGTATTTGTTTTTGTATTTAAGGGTTCCCAGAAAATTTAAATGTACTTCAGATGAAATATTTTACGATCCATGATACAGTAAAATATATACAACTTAACATTTCCCTAAAGATTTTTTTCTTCACCTTACTGTAATTTAGGTGAGAAAATGTCAAGTTGTAGATTACTAATAATATTGGCTCTCTACCTGGAAAGTGTGTTATTTATTAGAAGAATTGATTTAGGGGTTAATTTTTAAAATTTAAAGTTGTGTATTTTTTCCTCTTGAATGGATTTTTAAAATTTTTTTTTTGAGACTATTTCGCTGTGTAGCTCAGGGTGGCCTTGAGCTCACTATGTAGTTAAGACTGGAATTCACTATGCGTAGCCCAGTCTGGTCTCCATCTTGCAGCGATCCTCCTGCCTCAGCCTCCCTCAAGTGCTGGGATCACAGGTGTGCACCACCAAGCCCAACTTGAATAGAAGTTCTTAATGTTTAGGTTACAGAGGTTATCTCTGGCAGTGGAGATCAGAGATAAGCAGACATTTTTTGTATTTTCTGGTGTTGAAAGGTAAAGAGCCATATGAGCGTTTGTATGGTGGCACATTTGGAGAACCATAGACTTCTGTTCAAGAAAGTATTGAAAATGCATAACACAGCATTGACAAATTAAAGATGCCTAAATAATGGCCCTTATAGCAGGAACTTCTAGTCTAATCTGAGAAAAAAGCACTCCAAAATTAAATAGAAATGAAAGGCACTAAATGATTAAGTGCTGAAGCAAATACTGCATATGGTAGGCATCCCAGGAGCTCAGAGAAAGGCAGCTCCTTAGGAATTGGTGTGATGGGAGAAGCTTTTGGAAGTGGTAGTAGTGCATTTTGAATATGGTTTTGAAGGTAGCCAGAATTTAGATAATTGAGGGTTGCCTGTCGTATCTGGGTGCTGTGAAAGCCTCATAATTCGTCTTCCTGAGTCCAGTCTCTTTCTTCCATCCTTGGATCTGTTTGGTCAGCACTGTCCAGTAGAAAATGCAGTACAAGTCACATGTCATTTTATATTTTTTTGTAATTGCATTAGAAACAGATGAAATTAATTTTAATGTCTTTAATATATTCACATTATTTCAGCATGTTAAAACAAAGATTATTATTGAAATGTTTTATCTTTTCATAATAGTTTTGTGTTATTTTATACTTACATCCCATTTCATTTTTTTTTTTTTTTTCTTTTGAGACAGGGTTTCACTATGTAGTTCAGGCTGGCCTTGAACTCATTATGTAGCCTAGGCTGGCCTCAAACTCATGGCGATCCTCCTGACTCAGCCTTCTGAGTGCTGGGATTATAGGCGTGTGACCGGCCTCATTTCAGTTTGGATGTTAAATTTTCATCAGAAATACTTGGTCGGTATTTAGAGTTCTCTAAACTTAAACAGTTGAAAAGGTGAATTCACATACTGTCATTTTTTCAAACATACATAATAGTTTTCTGACAACTGGAATTGCATATCAGATTTTAAAATTTAAATTAATTAAAATTAAATTTTGTTCCTTTGTCACAATAGCCACATTTTAAGTCAGTAGTCATGGTTCCCATGTTGGACAGGGCAGTGTTGCCTTTCTAGGCCCAAGCAGCCATATCCTACTTACTGTCATTTAGTGAATACCTGTTGCCTATGGAATACAGTGCAAAGGCTTCATGACCACCCTCATGCAGCCCTTTAGCCTCCAGCCAGTCTGCCCACCCTCAGCCTCCGTGCTCCAGCAGAGCTGGACTCAGTGACTGTGCTCTTATTCCAGTGCACCCGCTCTGCCTGATGCACCCACTCTTCAGTGCAGGAATCTCCACTGCCTCCAGGGAGGGCTTCTCTTGGCACAGTAACACATTATTGCGCCCTTTCTCTGGCTGTCCTTTGTTATTAGACTGTGAGTTGTGAGCGTTGGGACTGTTTTTCCTGTATTTCCAGCTTGGCACCTTGAGTATACAGCGTAAATGCTGCGTGCATACTCTGCGGTTGTTGGCGGCACCCGCAGTGGTGGTGGTGAAGGAGTGGTTCCTGTGTGAGACCACTACCCGCAAAGGTCATGGGAGGCATTTTGTAGAAGTCATGGAGGGGAGCAGCCCGATGGGTAGGCAATTTTTTTAGGGGAAGTAAGACTCATAGTCCACATGTAAAGGATACATCTCCTGGGCCAGGCATTGTGTGCAAAGGAAGTTACTTTATATGGATTTAAACCTTATTAGGACAGCCAGATGATGTGAATATTAACTCCTAAAGAAACCAAACGGTAGGGTTAATTTACTTGCACAGGGTCACACAGCTAGTAGGTGAAACCAGGATTCACATTTGAACAGCCTAATTTCACTCATACTATTAATATTCACAGTACTCTACCCGTTAATAGGGTTAAGTTCTGCTGGCTGAAAGAGAATCAGTATGAGGAAAATTTTAAAGGAGAGCAGATAGAAAGCGATTGCAATTTAAATGTGCAGTGTTTAAGGATTTTTGTGAGATTTTGACATTGTCAGTGCCTTGTTTGGAGCAGAGTTCCAGAACAGAAGTTACTTTTTAATCCCTATGAGGTAGGCACTATTATTATCACTATTTCATAATGAAGAAAGTTGCATTTGGTTTAAAAAAAAAAAGTTTATAAGCATTTCAGTTGAAAGGCCAGGAAATACATATATATATTTCTATTATTATTAATAAGTTTCGAACTTGGCATTGTATCTGTTATTTTTATAAAAGATTATTTTATAATCTTTATATTTTCTTAAATCCTTAAACCTTCTTTTGGAGGGCTTTTAATTACTATATTTTGTTTTGTTTTTCAAGACAGGGTCTTGCTATGTAGTTCAGGCTGGCCTTGAACTCACTATGTAGCCTAGGCTGGCCTTGAACTTGCAGCAGTCCTGCTTCAGCCTCCCAAGTGCTGGAATTGCAAGCTTGGGCCAACTATATTATATTTTGACATATAACTATAATTTATATGTTACTATGGACATCACACTGCATCTGGTTTTTCACTATTACAGTTAATACAATGATAAGCTACTTGTCATAGGTCTTTATTGCCACTTGTGATTTTCATAGCCTATATTTCTGTCGCATAATTACTAATTTAGAGGATATGCACAACACAGCTTTTTATACATATTACCAAATTGACCTATAGAATATACCCTCCTATTCCTCTCAGTGTTTAAGGGACTCGTTTCCCTAATCCCTTGCTAGTAAAGGGATTCTCATTTTAAGAAACTTGTACTAACTTGAGCGAAAAGTACCATATTTGAATTCTCTTCCTCTTTGTATTTAGTAGGGACTTATTCAGTGTTTGATGAATGAACTATTTTGAATTTTTGGTCGTGTAGTCTTTTTCCTTCTCTAATTAGCAAGCTTTTAGAATTAGCCTTTTAGAATTTGCAACTTCTAATAAAACAAGCCACTGAAAAAAACATAATTTTTCATGTTTAGATCTGAGAGTACAATCCTGAGTCGCTTAATGATGGGGATATGTTGTGAGAAATACCTAATTGGGCAATTTTGTTGTCGTGCTACATCACAGGTGTACTTATGGAAACTAAGATGGCTGTGACATCACCAGGCCATAATCTCCGGTACCGTTGTTGCACATGCCATCCGTTGTTGACTGGAACAGCGTATGTTGTGTGTGACTTGGTACCTAGTGAGCTTGTTATGTTGTTAAAAGGCATGGATGGGTAACTCCTTGGTATTCTGCTGCTTTGGAAGTTTGGTGTACCTGACAAAGGTAGTTTTATTTCAGGTTCTTGGCTCTAAATCAGTGTTGAAATAATGAAGTCAGTAAGCTGATAAGCAAGATGATATATGGCGTGGTGTATTCTCTTAATGATTGTCTGTGTGTCTCAGGTTGTCTAGATTATGAGCTTCCCAAGAACAAGCATCATGCATTTTACTCACTGTTGAGAAAACTGGCTTTTGGTAAGATCATGATAAAGAAATTAACCCTCGTTTACAAGAACAATTTTGGACCAGTAAAATCAAATGTAAATTTCATTTAGTACATTAAAAAATTTAGAACTGGGTGTTTCATTTTAAAAACAATCGCCAAGCATTATTAAAGTTCGTGACTAATATTTGGCTTCTGAAATTGTAGTATAGTTTGGAGAACAGTATGCAGGTATGTGAAAAAGTGTTTGTGAAAGATATTTGTGTGTAAGGTTTTGGGATAGAGTTGAAAAAAGGAAAGGTCTGCAGTAGAAAAGTTGGTCAAAGATACTTTAATACATCAATTTAAGGCAAGGCCTTAAAGAAGGGTCAGCTTTTCGTTTGCAGAGGTGTAAGAGCTCCCCCAGGCTGAGGAGGCAGCTGAGCATAAGGCTAGAACCAGGACTGAGAAAGGGGAGGATGGGAAGACCTGGCAAGTAAAGTAGAATTTGTTTAGTGAGAATCAGGTGGAATATTCAAAGTCAGACAGTTTGAAATGGGAGGAGGTATGAGAGGGGTTGGAATAACTGCCTGAGGAGTTTAAATTTAATCTGGTTCCTATTGTAAATTCTTAATCAGAAGGCAGTTTTTAAACTAGGAATTACTATTCAGTCATTTATCGTCACCTTTCAGGGGCTTACACCCAGATCTTCTGATTCTACAAAGAAAACAGATTTGTCTGGAGGCTTTCCAAAAGTGGGATTAAATAGGCCTTGGTAGTGGAAAGCACCTCATACTCAGAGTCAGAAGAACTTGAGGCAAGCAGCCAAGATGTCTGAGCCTCAGGTCTTTTATTTGTTCAGTGAGTACAAACTAGATTATCTTGAAAATTCCTTCCAGATCTAAAGCTCCAGTGACTGAGCTTAAGTGGAGGCTGTGCAAGGTGAGAAGTGGAAGGAGTCAGAGATGACTCTTGTCTAGACAAGTTTTGAAACTTAGGAAATGGTGACACTGTTGACCAAAATGAAGAAGTTAGAGAAGGAAGCAGATTTTTCTTTTTCATTTATTTTGTTTGCTTGTTAGAATACAGTACTTGCTTATCTTGTAGGAAGTTATGATTAGCTTTGCTTTAGGCAAATAGAATGTTCCTATAGGAAGCTAAAAATACAAGAATTAATCCTGGGTGAGTGGCTAGGATTGGAATACAATTGGGAGTCAGCAGCTTGAAAGAAGTGTTTTGAACCTGTGAATGTTGATGAGCACCTAGAAGCTGTAAAAGAACACTGAGAAATATTGGGATCACTGGAGGGAGAGGAAAGAGAAAATTGTAGAAAACCAGTATAGCACAGTGTTACAGAAACAAAGTAGTGAGTTTCAAGAAAATAGATTTAATGGGCTGTAGGTGTCAAGTACACTGAAAGGACACTTAACATTCACTCATGACTGACCTGCAGTGGTATTGGTGGCATTAGTACTGCCTTAGGGGCAGTTGCCAAAGCAGCTGTAGTCTGGGGTCAAAATTGTGTGTAATTCTGGGTAGCTAAGTAGAGACTTTCTTTTTTTTTTTTACTACAATAGTAATTACAAAAGATATAATAGTGTAGTTGAATTTTCAAATAGCAGTAGTCAAGAGAAGGATGCATGTATTTTTACCCTTAAATACAAAAGATGTGAGTGTTAAAGTCAAGCAATAAAAAGAGCTCCTCTCTTAATCTACGAAGACTCGCTTCTTGTTTATTGATGAAATGGATTTACAGGACGGATGCCATCCAGATACAGATGTTGTGGCAGATGGGATTTTTTTTTAGATGGAGATATGTATATATCCTATGTGCTTCTCTTAAATTATGAAGCTGATATTCTTCTATTGAGCTGGAGTCCATATTTCCTTCTCTTGAACCTGGGCGGATCTTTATAACTGCCTTGACCAACAGAATGAGATAGATGTGACACTACGTGATTCCTGAAGCTTAAGTAATAAAAGACAGCCAGTATACTTCCTTCTGCATCTTTCTGTCTTGGGACAGAAGTCTAAGGTACCCTGAGCTAACATGTAAGAAGTCCAGCTGCACTTGCAGCCATTCTGCTAGAGTGACCGGGCAGAGAACACTTAGAGATGGAGAGATGCTACTGAGGAGCCTCCACTCTACGGCCCCCTAGTCCATTTAGTCTTTTAACAAAGGCTCTAGACATTGTTGAACAGGGACAGGTCATCAATGCTGTTGTGTCTTATTCCTGACCCACAGAATCTGTGAACATAATAAATAGTTATTTTACATCAAGTTTGGAAGTAATTGTTACATAACCACAGTAAATGGAATAGATGCCAACTTAGTCTGTCAGCACGGGCAAAATAGGAAGGAGAAATCAGAAGGATGATAGATGTTTCAACTGCAGTTATCTTGCAGTTTGTTGGCACAACTGAGTGACAGATGCTGGGAAACAAAGCTCCCAGTATTACTCTTCTGTTGCTATAACAGTATCTGAGGCTTTGTACTTTACAAAGAGAAGAGGTAGCTCACAGTTCTGGAAGCTGGAAGTCCACTGTTAGGCAGGCCTATTTTTTTGGCCTCTGGTGAGAGCCTGCTTGGTTGTATCACAACATAGTAGATGGCATCATGGGAGGAACATTTGTAAGAGGGAAATTACATGGTAAAACAGGAAATCAGTGAGTGGGAAAGGGTTAGGCTCACGCTTTTATAACTCATTCTTGTAGGAGTAACTGGGGTCCCACAAGAATTATCTTAATCTCTTTTGAGGACAGTGCCCCTGATGACCTAACCACCTCCTACTTGGCCCCACTTCTCGAAGATTCCACCACCTCTGCCCTGCCACATTGAGGACCACGCCTTCAACATGTAAAATCTTGGGGGGACACACTGAAACCATATCCAAACAATAGCACTCCCCAATGACTAAGATACTCCTTCCTCCCCTTTTACTTGGCAAGCTTGATTAGGTACAAGTAAAAAATGTGGTTTTTATGGACATCCAGGAATATTGCTTGTAGGTCTAGAGGTTGGTTGGGGTGGTGGTGGGCTGTTCTCCATGTGCATGGACTAGATTGGAAAGTTGTACGGAGCAAGCTCAGCTATCAATGACAGGGGTGAATGTTGTACTAGCTTCAAAAACAAATGAGGTTAGTCCTGCTGGCATCAACTTTTTATTTATAATGAATGAATCTGGTTTTGAAAGTTTGGGTGGCTTTATTTTTTTTCCTGAAAGATACATTCTTCAAAGATGTGTGCTGTTTTCTTTTTTGACAGTCACTTACTGGGAAAGAAGCTCTTGTATGTATTACAGGTGGTTTCATGGGCATTGTGGTGGATTGTAGCAAAGGGCTTACATTCTAGTGTGTTCAATCCATGTGAAAATGAGAGTTCCGTGATATCGATGGGCTGTTCAGTGGACATTAATGGGGAAAACTCATCCTGAGTATTAGCAGTACCACATGTGGCTCCTGTTGCCTGTGAAATGCTGTATAAGACTGACTTTAGAAGCATATGCAACAGAAAATCTGTTTGACTTTTGGTGATAGTCATCTCTCGCTTTCAAGGACTTGAGCAAGTCTTTGGGTCAGAGCTAAAACTGTAATTCCCAGGAAGGCAGTTAGTGAGTTTTCAGTGAAATGGTGCCATACATGATTCCCAGAGGAGCTGGTGAGCAGATTATTATTTAGCAAAAAGTGTGGTAAGCTGAACTCGAAGAATTCTGTCTGTGCTTTCATAAGTAGATCTGAATAGCAGACTTTAATCATTCTCATTATATAGGTGGGAGGAAAACCTGAAACTGGCTCTACAAGGTAAAGAGGCAGTATCTTGTGATTTCAGCCATTCTGGACACCACTGACAAAAGCGAATTACTGTTGCCTAAAGAGTCAGCAGCTGTAGCTGCTCGCTCAGAGTGAAGTGCTCATAGGAGCTGGTTGTGCAGACAGACTGCAGTACTGGATGTATGTTTGTGGCAAGTGCCTTTCTGATTGATCCTGAATACCTCCTTTGCCTTTCCTGAGAAAGTTGGCTCTGGATGCACTCTATAATCCCAGCATTCTGGGAGGCTGAGAAAGGAGGACCACAAGTTCAAACAGCATGGGCGACTTAGTGAGACCCTTGTTAGTTCAATCCCCAGTACTGCAAAAGAAAAAAAAAAAAAAAAAAAAAGGGGAATTAAAAAAGGAAAAAGGTCTTTCTCTTGTTCAACCCTCACAGGTCTCAAACGCATCATGTGATTATCTCCTGTTCTATTATATGAATTGTCTTAAATGTCAAGCGATCCTCAGTATTCAGTCCCAGGTATATGAATGGTTGTGAGTAGAGGGTTGCCTCACTGGTTGATCTTGCACATTAGTAGGAATGTCTTAGGAATGACACTATGCAGAAACCCCATCTTCTTTAGGAAATACTGATTACCACTAATACTCAGCTTAAAAATAGGACTTGTGTGTGACTTATTTTCTGCTACCCATTCATGCCTTCTTTTTCAGGCTAATGCTCAGCTGAAATGATACTGGAAGAAAGTTGCTTTGGGTTGGGAGATGCTTTATGCTTTTGGCTGCAATTAAGATAGGATGTCTTGGATACCTACTCTTCTTTCAAGATTTGACTTATTGCTGGCAATGCCCACCGTTTGGTTCCTTAAAACATCTGCCGTAGAAATGTGAAGTAATGACTATTTTGCCTTTCTTATGTCTGTGCTACGAAGTGAAAACTAATAGTGAATCCTCTTCTTAAAACAAGAGCTTTAGAGTGGAATAAGCCAAGTCACTGGTCATGCCTGTGGGGTGTTGAATGTTATCCGGGGATTGCTTTGGAGCATTTTTCTAATTCCTGCCGTTTCTTTCATTGCTTCCTTAAGACACACTTCAGTTCTTGCATGCCTAAGAACTTCTTGATTTCACACCCAGTGCCCTGAGAATCCACCCATGCACACTCCCTCATCCCAATCCGATTGTCAGTATCTTGAGATGTTGAAGTTCTGAAAATGTGATCTGGGATCACAAGGGGTTCCCAAGATCCTTTCCCAGAATGATACATCACTCAAAACTCCTAAATAATAATAATTAAATATTATTTGCCTTTTTCACTGTATTGACATTTGCACTAATGGTGCAAAAGTGGTGGTGGGTAAAATTTCCAGTATCTTGGTATAATTCAAGGTAGGGTGTCTTACTATATTCATAGTTATGTTCCTCACCATGCCATACTCACAATGAAAAACAAAAAAAGTCCTATTCTCGTCAGACCATCCTTCATGAAACAGTAAAAGTATTATTTTATAAAATTTCTCAAGTACTCTTCATTTTTTAAAACATAATGTACAGTGAAGTTCCCCCTTTTTATGTTTCTTCAAAATTTGATACATTTAGAGAGTTGTGTGATTACTGCCCCCACAAATAATATATAGAACAGACTCATCACCCCTAAAGGTTTCTCCAGGTCTCTGATCTATTCCTCATATGAGCACCAGGCAACCACTGATCTGTTTTCTGTCCCCCTAGTTTTGCCTTTTCTAGGATGTTTAAATCAGTGGAATCCTGTTTAAATCAGTGGAGGCCTTCTTTTCACCTTCTTTCACTTTGACCATGTTGTTGCATGTATTGATTTGTTCCTTTTTATTGCCGAGTAGTATTCCATTGTGCAGATGTACCACAGTTGGTCCATTTATTAGTTGAAGAACATTTAGGTAGTTTTTAAATTTGGGCTATTATGAATAAAGCTACTATAACACTTTGCAGGTTGTTATGTAAATACGTTTTCATGTCATCTAGGTGTCCTATTAGGTCATATGGTAGCTGTATGTTTAACTTCAAGAAAAAAACCCAAACTTTTTCCAAAGTGGCTATACTATTTTGCATTCCCCCCAGAATTCCAGTTACCCACCACTTTTCTAGCACTTAACATTGTTAGTTTTTTTCCCCTGGGTTTTGTTTTGTTTTAAGCCATCCTAAATATGTACTGTTATTTCACTGAGGATTTAATTTACGTTTCCCTAATGACTAATGATATGGGGCATCTTCACATTCTTATTTGTCACATCTATGTCTTTGATAAAGTGACCGTTCAAATATTTAGCCCATTTTTAAATTGGATTTGTTTTCTTAACTGGTTTTGAGAGGTTTTTTAAAATATGTTCTGAATATGTCATAAGTCAGATATGTAATTTGCAAACATTTTCTCCCTTATACACATTTTAATACTATTTGATAAAATGAGGATATGCATAAAACATTTTTGCTGTATTGTGAAATAAGATGGTTGTCTCTAGGAAAAGCAGTTCTGTGTTAAATTGTTAACTGAAATAGCTCAACAGAATCTCATTTTTACTTGACAGAATGACTGACAAAGTGGTTACTCAAATTGCCTTCTTCTCAAATTTCAGCATTATGTTAAAATTCTTGAGATATTTTCTCAAAAATGAATGAGGTGAACCTGCCACTTTATGGTAGACAACTAACAGTGTTTTTACCAATGGTAAAATTAAAGCCTTAAAAAAAAAAAAAAGAAACAGAATTTTGGGAAGTTCATGTCAACTGCTGTGATTTCAATACTTAAGATTTCCAGTATTTAAAGTTCTGATGAGATTGGTAGAGTTAGTAACAAACACGATTTTGAATATTGTATGATTAAATGAATTGGCATTTGAAGGTACTCAGTAAACCAACACTTTCCAAATGACCAGTATATGATGTCTTACATAAAATTATCCATGGATGGAAAAGATCCATTCAAAGTACAAGATAGACCAATAGAGTATAAGCTATGAGAATTCAAAAGTTCTTTAATACAGTTTCAAATTTTATATTGCAACCAACCTTTAAGAAACTGCTATGTGTCAAGTTCTGGTAAACTGTCAAAAAAGCATCCATAATTATGTTAAAAGACTATTAAAGTACTCCTTCCTGTTCCACCTATGCATCTGTATGAGGCTGAGTTCTCATCATGTGCTTCAACTGAAGTGTGTATCAGAAGTCTGAATATAGGAGGTATAGGTATCCAGCTATCAGATACTAAAGAAATTTCTAAAAATGTAAAACAGTGACATTCTTCTCACTAAATTTTGTTACAAAATTTAGTTTTTATATAACATGTAAATTCATTTTTAATTAATAAATGTTTTAAATGCGTTTGAATTTCTGCCATGGTAAGTAGCAGTAGTTGAAGTCCAATCATTTTAAAGAATACAAAGGAGTCCTGAGACGAAACAAGATTACAGAGTGCTGCATAGAATTTAATTCTAGTATTAACTGTTGTAGACCGGTGCTAGAGCATATAACATGCCCTAGCCACTTTTCTTGCTTTGACTTTGACAATTCTAGTTCTTTTTTTTTTTTTTTTTTTTTTTTTTTGTGGGTACCGGGGGCCGACCTCAGGACCTCGCGCGCTAGCAGGCGCCCGTGCCACTGAGCAATATCACCAGCCCTTTTTTCGTATGTGGGTACCGGGAGTTGAACTCAGGCCCTCACACTTGCCAGGCAGGCGCGTACGCCGCTGAGCCATCTCACCAGCCCGACAATTCTAGTTCTTAAAAAGGAATTTACATTTACTTAACAGAATTGAGAAGTACCTATATGGTATCATTACAGCCTGGTGTCGTGGCGCACACCTGTAATTCCAGCACTCAGGGAGGCTGAGGCAGGAGGATCGCCATGAGTTCAAGGCCAGCCTGGACTACATAGTGAGTTCAGGGCCAGCTTAACATAGTGAGACCCTGTCTCAGAAAAAAAAAAAAAAAGATATCATTACAGATTCTTTAACTCCATTCTTCCATTATCATAGATTATATTAAACACTTACAAATAAACCAGGTATCTCCCATTGTGGGATGTGTATCTCTTTTCCACCAAATTGCTCAGATACATCAATAAAGAATAAAGATAGTGGATTTACATCCTCCTTTTACCTTAAATACAGTTTCTTATTAGCACGGAAAGTCTAAAAGCTAATGTGAGAGGAACAGTGAGACAGCTGCTTAACGCATAAACTAGATGTGACCATCCCTTGATACTCCTTGTGGACCAACCACATAGCTCACTGATTTATTCTGTCCAGCCCCACTAGCTGCATTCTCTCTTTAAATTCAGCCTTTTGGCTCTCATCAGTCTGCCATGGACCTACGTGGTATGATCAGAAAATGTCAACATTTTAAAAAATTTTAAGTGATTTATAATAAAAAACACATTGCCATTTAATGCCCCTCAGAATACTCCGTCTTAATTTATATACACACTTATCCGTCATTCTTGCCACTTCCTGAAACAGTTCTGAAGTCTTCTTTAACGAGTGTCTTTGATTGTGCTATCGTGGCTGCTTTGATGTCCTGAAACAATTCAAAACTTTTGTCATTCGTGGATATTTTGACTTTGGGGTAGAGTTAGAAGTCATATGGTGCCTTATCAGTTCAATAAAGTGGATGAGGACACATTGTAATTTTTCTTTTTTTGAGACAGGGTCTCAGTATGTAGCCCAGGCTGGCCTCGAACTCAGAGATCCTCCTGCCTCAGCCTCCCAAGTGCTGGGATTACAGGCATGTGCCACCACACCTGGCTGTAATGTTTTTATTTGACAGAAATTGCTGTAAACATTTTGAATTGATTCAGGACACCAAGGAAGCCAAAAACAAACAAACAAAAAAACACCCAAGAGAACTTACAGAACTACTTCAGAAAGTGGCAAGAGTGATGGGATAAGTATGTTCAAAGCAAGGGCTACTTTGAGGAGGGAGTAATGGCAGTGTGTCTTTTACTATTAAAAGTTTTAAACTTTTTATTTATTTATTTATTTATTTATTTATTTTTTGTGGGTACCGGGGGTCGAACTCAGGACCTCACGCGCCAGCAGGCACCCGTGCCACTGAGTGATATCACCAGCCCTTTTTTCGTACGTGGGTACCGGGAGTCGAACTCAGGATCTCACACTTGCCAGGCAGGTGCTTATGCCGCTGAGCTATCTCACCGGCCCCAAACTTTTTATTTAAACATTCACTTTTTTTATCATACCTCATAAATATCGTGAAATGGTTTTCTTCTTTTTAATTTGTGCTTTCCCATTTCTGTCCTGTTACTTGAAATGTCAGAGGGAATAGGATCATGTAAATTCTGTCTTGAAATTAAAGCCATAGACAACCAATGTCCAGATCATCTAGAACACATTTTTGTTGGTTAAAAAATTATAGGATCAAAATAGTTCTCTTAGTTTGGGAAGAGTGGGGCTGTTATCTTTGTGCATGAGAGACCATATGATTCTAACGTGCTTCTCTTTGGCTTTTCTATGCAGTAGTTGTTAGAATATAACATTTAAATGATGTTGGAGGAGGAAGTTCTTAAAGCCTTGTGACTGTATCTAATCCAAAAATATGCTAGATCAGCTGGGTGTGGTAGCACATGCCTATAATCCTAGCAGTCTGAGAGGCTGAGTCAGGAGGATTGGAAGTTTGAGCCCTACCTGGGCATTTTAGCAATTTATCAAGACCCTGTCTCAATATAAAAAAAATTTTAAAAGGGAGAGTGGTTTGGAGATGTGCTTAGTGCAGAGGCCCTAGTACTGCCAAAAAAGAAAGAAAGAAAAAAAAAGTTTACATCCTAGCACTTCTTGGCCTACTGTCACATTCTAAAGAAGAAAACCCCTAATCTAATATACAGAATTACTTAATCTAGAAAAGTAGATATATTTAAAGCTAGTAACTTTGGAAATTTTCTAATAAGATTTTGGGTTTTTAAATTTCTTAGATTAGAATATTTAACCTAAAAAACACAAGCTCTGTAAGAATGACCTTCCCTTTGCCGTTCGTATCCCAAGAAAAAACAGGCCAATACTGGAGCTTTTTCGTCTGAATATAAATTATTATCGCACCATACATCTAAGGGAATTGTGGCTGCTGAGGTTAGTGGACGATCCTAGTGGTAGTCAAGTCATTCAGTAACTTGTTCCTGGAGTTCGTTGAGTGTGACTTCCCCTTTCCTTTGCTACCTTGGTTACAGAGAGGTACAGAAAGCAGTCAACACTGCCCAGGGGCTGTTTCAGAGATGGACGGAGCTCCTCCAGGACCCTCCTGCAGCAACAAGGGAAGAGATCGACTGGACCACCAACGAGCTGAGGAACAACCTCCGCAGCATAGAGTGGGATCTGGAGGACCTCGACGAGACTATCAATATCCTTTTCTGTGGTGTCTATTGGGGTAAATAGACGATTGGACAGTTTTTATCTAGATATCTCAAGTACATTGGTGACACATTTCATTTCATAATTAATTGATATTGCTTTTATTTGTACCAAGACACATTTATTAAAAATTCCCGGGTAAGCTAAGGTAGAATACTCCAATTCTTCTACGATACATGACAAATCTTGCAATATAGAGGCAGCATAGTGATTGTCACTTTGAACACTGCTGGTATCAAGCACTGGCTCCCCCCATGCAAAGATAAAAATAGTTTTTTTCTCTTTATCCTCACACTCAATAAAATATTTTTGATACTACATATGTGGCAAAACACCAAGCAGTTCTGCAGTAGACACCAGCTGGGTGCAATACAATTCAGTTCAATTCTGAAACTACCTGGAGAGAGCATTAGATCCCACAGGTTAAGGGCTCAGTTCCAACAAGACTGTCCCCAATTCACATGACAGTGGCAACCCCCAGGTTCTGACCTGTGCTTGTGACCCTCCCTCCATTTTTTTTTTTTTTTTTGTCTGTTTTTTGGTACCGGGAATCTCCATTTGGTTTTGACTGATGTGTTAGAGTAGCTCACAGAACTGAGGGAAATACTTTACTTGTATTTACTCATTTATACTAAAAGGAAGATTGCAAGTTTGGAGGATTGCTTAAAGGATATTATAGAGTATACAGATAAACAACCAGATGGGAGAGATGGACAGGGCAAGGTATGGAAGAAGGGGCATGGAGCTTCCATGCCCTCTTCAGGAGTAAGCGCTGTCTAGGAACTTCTCCGTGTTGAGCTGCCTAGAAGCTCCTTGAGCCATGTCCAATTGGGGTTTTATATTACAATATCATAACCAATTACTATCTGTGTTTTGGGACACATTACTAAACTTCTATGTGCTTCAGTTTCCTCTTCAGTAGAAAGTTAGACTAATAAGAGTACCTAGCTCGTAGGATTGTTGGTTGAGAGTCTTACACATGTAAAGAGCTTAGCACTTGGCACATAGTGAGCTATAAAAGTATTATCGGTTAGACTAGGGGTATAGCTCAGTGGTAGAGCACTTGCCTAACATGTGGGAGGCCCAACACTACCAGAAAAGGAAAAGTATTAGCAGTCTTTATCACACATATACAGACCAGTGTTATGCATTACTAATTAGAGATCAAAAGAAAGTCTTTTTGTCAACTCTTCCTTTTTAAGAAGTGATGTTAAAATGCCACTGTCTGTTGGAGAATTATACCATGAAACTGCATTTAGTAAAAACAGATCTATTATGCTCATTACTGGTATTAGTGCTAAATAAATCCACTAATTTAAGTAATGTTGAAGCTGAATTATATGGCCTTTTTTTCAACTGAAAATTCCATTTAACCAAAGCTGTGGGTAGAGGACATGTCATTTGCATGTCTGAGTTGTTTGTTTTGTTTTGTTTTTTTCCCCCTGAGATAAAACATCCAGGAAACTAGCTTTTGTAAGGATCACTCACTTGTTAGCAGTTGATAAAGAGTCTGTTGTTTCTATTATAATGACCCTGGGTACTTTTTAAATTATTAAAAGGTAAATACATTTTCTAAAATAAAATAAGAGGACAGGATCAAAAACAGAGATACAGGGATATACCAAAAATCTACTGGTAGATCAGTAACTGAATCATGACTGGGTTCAATCCTTAGTACTTAAAAGCAAAAAACAAAAAAACAGGGTTAACATCTTGGTATAAGAGGAAGTGGTGTAGTATGGCATTGAAAAAGGCTTACAAAAGCTGTCCTGGGAAAAGTGATCAGAAGTCAAAGGATGGATAAAAGTGTTGGCAAACACTAACACCCCTGCTCAGCTGTTCAGCCATGGAGTTGCAGCGAGCTCAGGCAGCAGGGGCTGTTTCTCATTTCCATGTTGGGCGAAGAGATAATCATGTAACTGTGAGCAAGAAAGTTGGAGAATGTTTAATGTCAAGTTGATTGTGTTTTCAGAAAGTTGTGGCCAGATTTTATTGCTTGTGTGTGAGTGATTCTGTGGTTTAACAAGGTTAGTTAGCCTTTTGATGATGAAAATGCTTTACCTTGACTCCTTGATCCACGTATAGTTGAAGCAAATCCTAGAAAATTCAACCTTGATGCAACTGAATTAAGTATAAGAAAAGCCTTCATTACAAGTACTCGGCAAGTTGTCAGGGTAAGGAATGTGATTTTTATGGTGTAATCTATGTAAGAAATAGCCAAACTTCATAGAACTCTTTTTCTTAATAGTAAACTAATAGGTTAACTCTAAAACCACTTCACATGATGAATTAAATGCATGTTTCCCATATACAGTATAAGTTCTGTGGTTGAAAACAAAAAGAAATCTGTTTGGATATTGTCAGGCTTTTGGAGCAAAATTAAGAACAGTCTGCTAGTTTTGGGAAGGTTACTTTGATAGTATAATCCTACTTGTCTGTACCTAGTTTCTCCAAACCAGTGATCTTCTTTCTTTTTTATTTCTTACTGCACTTTATTTCTGGGCAGAGGAAGAATTGCTATTGTAGAAACCATTCAGTTTCTTAATTGACTGGTAAATCACTTGCATTGTTGAAGAGTGACTTTCTGGGCTTGGATGGCGGCCTCTTCCACCATCTGAGTTGCTTCTGGAACTCTTGCAGCCCAGTGTTATTGACATTGCCGTGTACAACTGCTTGACAGCCTTTCGGGAGTTATCCAGATCAAGAAGTATCTGTCAGTGTGTTAAAAAACCCATTCAGGTGGACAAATCTTTAGTTCCAAATTATTTAGAGTAATATCCATTATTAAAGAATCTAAGAGGAAATATAGATTAAGTAAACATTAAGATATGTTTTATAATTTGAAACTATATGACTAAGCCATTTGATTAGCATAACTAGATGTAAGAGAACCAGCTGTCTTTAACATATGTACTAGAAAGCAGCTTCCTTGAGTAAAAAGACTTGGGATCAGACCAGTGCTAACATATGGCAGGAACCTTGGTAGGTGTTTGCCAAAGACTTTCTATCATGTGATTTCCTCTTGAAATCTTTTCAAATGGTATTATTACTGAACTTTATATATTCCTGTTTCTTGTTTTATTCAGTAGTTTCTGTTCTATATTAATACGCCCACATTTTAATGGGGCAAAAACTTTGCTGGACTTCAGGTGCCCAGGGTTTGGGTTAGCCACTTCTAATTTCTAGTCCGTTTGAAATGCTATTCTGATAAGGAGTCTGTTTTTCAGGTGACTTTTTTTCTTGGTTTAATAAACCTCCAATTTTTAAAATAATATCGTGTTATTTTCCTTTCCCTCCTTCCCTTCCTTCCTTTCTGTAATGAGTTTTGTGAAGGACACTACTGTAGATCTTAATATTTAATGGTGTCTTCCAGCAAAGCATATATTCTTGATTTTACTTATTTGCTTTTTCTGCAAAGTAGCACTTAATGAATTTTACAGATTGGAACTCAGTGGTCAATATATTGAATGCTAGTTTAGTTGGTATAATTGAAAGTAGAACCTAAAGTTCATTTAGTAATATTTGAAAAGCTTGAGCAGTAGTCTAAATCAAATCAGATAATTACTTCAAAATGTTGCTGTCATTCTAGAGTTGAGATCTAGAGACCATATTCAACTATGTGATCCAACTGATTAGGATTTTTAATAATTCCTGTTTTAATTTACAACCCTGTTTTGGGGAAGCTGTTAGTATTTCCCAGTGATGGGGTAATAGTTCCTAGCTGAGCTTTGCTAAATTGATTTTTTTTTTTTTTTTTTTTGTGGGTACTGGGGGTCGAACTCAGGACCTCGCATACCAGCAGGCGCCCGTGCCACTGAGCGATATCACTGGCCCTTTTTTCGTATGTGGGTACCGGGAGTCAAACTCAGGACCTCGTGCTTGCCAGGCAGGCGCTTATGCCGCTGAGCTATTCTCACCGGCCCTGCTAATTTGATTTTAATAAATTCTAATTAAAAGTCCTGTAGAAGAAAGGAAGTAACAATGATATTAGTTTGACTAAAAGTTTGTTTGTTTATTTATTTATTTATTTTTTGTTTGTTTGTTTATTTTTTGAGACAAGGTCTCACTATGTAGTTTAGGCTGATCTCAAACTCACTATGTAGCCTGGGCTAGCCTCAAACTTGCAGTGAACCTCCTGCCTCACCTCCCAAGTGCTGGGATTACAGACATGTGCCACTACGCCCTGTTTTAAAGTGTTTTTTTGTTTTTTTTTAATTTGAAACCTCATTGTATTGAGTTGCCTTACTGCATTCAGCTAAGCAGATTTGTATAGTCTTAATTGTTTATGTTCTTCTGAACATCCCTTAAACTTTGCAGTTTTTATTAAATTTTACTGGTAGTTGTTACTGAAGAAAGCAAAATACTCAGGCTGGGGACGTAGCTCAATGGTAGAACACTTCCCGAGCATGTGTATTGCCCTGGGTTCAATCCCCAGCACCACAAAAGAAATTAATAAAGGAAGCAAAATCTTCTAGTTTTATATAAATAGCATTCATATTTTTTGAGGTAATTTTTACATTTGTGGAGTCACATATCGAGAAATTTCAAATTTGAAATTTTTGTGGTTTGGAAATATTCTCTAGGAGTGACTTTGGTGTAGTCGTGAAAGATTTTACAGTGCATGGCAGAAGAATGAATAAAGAGTCAGGAAGCATAAGTTCTAGGCTAAGCTGTAACCATAATAAATTTTAATTAAGACAGGTCAGTCAGCCTGTCTGGTTCAGTTTCATCAATGAGATGATCCTCACTAACATTCTCTGACTTTATTTTAACTTACAAAAGAAATCAGAGTTAATATACCCCCCCCAAAAAAACCCAACGTGTTGTAACCCAAAAATTGTTTACAGTCCTTTATGAATCATGATAGAAATGGCTTTGCCTGATCAAAAAGGGTAAGATAGCCAGCGTGTGCACGGATGATGTTGGGATGCGAGACCTGTAAGCAAGAAGCCCAGAGATTTATAATTCTCATTCTCCCAGCTTGGAAGGTAGCTTGAAATGGAAACAGGAACATAAATAACCAGGACACTTGTTGTTTCGGCAGATGAACCATATTTTATTGGGACTAACTGCTTCTTGACTGCTAATTCTAAACTTCGTGTTTTAGGAAGAAGATGAGTAATTGTTTTTGGCATGATAGATTGTTACAAAATGTTGAAAACTGTTTAGTAACACAGCTTAAAATTTCATATCCCAATATGAAGGTGATCTGTTGCATGGTATCTGGTGACTTTAACCTACATAGATAAAATGCTGTTTTAGAAGTGAAAGCCAGAGCTCTTTACCTGGAGCCATATACTGGATGCCTACCACACAAGGTACAGAATTTACTGCCTTAGGGAATTTACTGCCTTATTAAACAGAAAATATTTTCTGTTTAATGTTTTTGTTAGACAGAAAACTTTAAAAACTAGAATTTTAGGGCCAGGGATATAGCTCAGCACACAGCACCTACCTGGCAAGCACAAAGTCCTGAATTCGATTTCTGGTATCAAAAACAAAACAAAACGAGAATTTTAACCGGGCATGATGGCACATGCCTGTAATCGCAACACTTGGGAGGCTGAGGCAGGAGGATTGCTGTGAGTTTGAGGCTAGCCTGGGCTACAAAGTGAGTTCAAAGCCAGTCTGAACTGCATAGTGAAACCCTGTCTCAAAAAGACAAAAAAACCATAGAATTTAAAAAAATACGTATTTCATTAAAGCAATATATGTTCATTAAAGAAAATTAAAAGAATTTTACAAGGGATCAAAATAGAAAAAGAAACAAAATACTTTTATGTTTTCTCTTAGTCATTTTCCTCTATGTTTTTACATAGTTGTGATTGTACTGTTGTTAGTCATAAGCATTTTATTTCTGGTGGTCAAAGTAAAAAGGAACAAGTGAACATAATCCACTTATCCTAATACATTGACAAGATTACCATTTAAACATGTAATCAATCTGAGGAATATTAATGGAAAGGTTTTTTTTTTTTACTTTTTTATACCAAGACTGCTAAATCTGGCATGTGTTTTACACTTAAGCACATTTCAATTCAGATGTGAAATTTTCATTGGAAGCACTTAATGTGTATTTAGAGTTCATAAAACTTACATTTGAAAAAGTAGCTTCAGAAACTCCATTTAGGTTTCAGTTAATTCATTTCCTCAGTTACACTGACCCCGTTTTAAGTGCGGCACAGCTACAGTTGGCTCGCGGTTACTGTGCTGAGCAGGAGCGGACCTCGATGATCTGTTCTCATGGTTGCGTACTTTCATGTGATGCTAATATGCTTGCTTAAGTGTTTATTATATTGTAGGCCACTCTTTTTTTCTTTTTAGAGTAGGAAAATTTATTGGGGAAAAGGAATGCGGAATAGGAATCGCTCCTGAGAGACAGGAGGGGCCCCAAATGGACTGCCAATGAGCTACTTCTCAAAGGAAGTTTTATGGAGCAAAACCATGAGGAGGGTACAACCTCGGTCAAAATTGATTCACCAGTAAGATTGCAAGTATAGTCACTTAGGTAATATTGACCCAGTGGTAGCAAGGGCACATGGGTGACGTCATTAATCTTGGTCGAAAATCTATAGTCTTACTTTTATTTTTAGTCTTTAGTCTTAGTCTTAGTCTTAGTGGTCTTAGTCTTAGCGGGTGGAAGAGGATGACCCCCCCCAATGAGATAATGGAAAATCTCAAAAGGGTGATGCCAATAAGGGAAGTATGTAAATCTTGCCATTGTGACTTAACTGTTCTTCAAATGCGCCTCCAGCCACAGTTTTGATGCGCTCTTACCTTCTGCACTGACTCCCTCGAGGGCCCAGCCCTGTCTGACTGCCTGTTGTATTTCTACCTGACTTAGCTGTGTACAGTATTCCCCCCTCTGGAGAGGTATCCCTAACCGCGGGTAGGGGAGAAGGGGCGTAGTTTTCATCTAGCTGCTTTGAGCTGAGAAGGGTTGGTGTAGGGGAAACCACAGTCAGGGGCGTAGGCCACTCTTAATCACACTTTATATGTTATCTTTTTTTAATCCCCACACTGACCCCATAAGATGCTATTATCCAAAATACTGAACAGAGAAATAGAGAAATTGAAAAATTTGCCCTAACAGCACAATTATTAAAAAGTATTACCGAGTCTTTTTATCTCTACTGGTGACTTTGCACTGAGCTATATTCCTTTATTCTACCCCTTTTTATTTTTTATTCTGAGTCAGAGTCTTGCTAAGTCACCATGTTGCCCATCCAGGGCTCAAACTCGTTATCCTCGTGCCACAGCCTCCCAGAGTCCTGGAATTACAGACATGCGCCGTCACGCCTGACCTGTTTCTGAATCTTTTTTTTTTTTTAATTACTGAGTCTTGGACCCAGCTCTTTGACACAAAAGACCATGCTCTTAACCTCTTCTTTAATGTGACTCTGTTAATTTATTTAATGACTGACCTACCAATAGATATTTTAATTAGTGTTAATTTTTAGCAATTGCAATCCATGTCAGTGACTATATGAACATAACCTATTTACGTAGTAAATAATTCATTGAGAATACATGTGTTAAGCGTTACTAAATATTTCCAAAGTGCTATATCTACAAAAAGACTTGACTTTTCTTTCTTCTACTTTTTTGTTTTTTCTTCTTTATCTTTTTTTTTTTTTCACAATTGAACCCAGGGCCCTGCACATTTAGGCAAGTGCTCTACTGCTAAGCTACATTCCCAACCCAAGATTTTCTTTCTGACAGCAGAGTATTAGATTCTGTATTTCTTAATAATTAACACTAAATGTTATCAGTCTTTTTCATCTTTCTCAGTCTAATTGGGGAAAATGTCCCTTAGTTGCACTTATGGGTTAGTGTTTCTTCACACGTGATCATTTGTACACTGTATTCTCCGTTTTTGGAATTGTCTTCCTAAGGGTAGTGTGTAGCATATAATACTACATTATGTGGATTTACTGTCAGTTGCAGATAACACTGCAGAGTACATATTTTGTACATTTCCTTAAAATGCTATTCGTGGAATTAATGAGTCAAGGCAGTATATGTTTTTGAGACTCTCAATACAAAATAACAAAATTTATTTTCTAAGAGTTGGTCCAGATGCTGGGCGTGATGGTGCACACCTGTAATCCCAGCACTCAGGAGGCTGAGGCAGGAGGATTGCTGTGAGTTTGAGGCCAGCCTGGGCTACAAAGTTCAAGGCCAGCCTGAACTGCATAGTGAAACCCTGTCTCAAAAAAGACCAAAGGAAAAAAAAAGAGTTGGTCCATTTTACTATCCATTCATGGTTAGTATTTTTTTTAACTTTTTTTTTGAAGTATAACAATACAGAGAAATTCATATATCTGGATTACACAGCTCGATGCATTAATTAACCGGACATCCCTGTCTAAGGAGCACCCAGAAGCGTTACACATCACCCACAGCCCCAGCAGCTTCTTTGTGCTCCATTATAGTCATTACCTTCACCCTCGCCATTATAACTTCTGACACACAGAATCGTATTTCATATATGATGTTTGAAAGCTGTCACTTTTCCATATATGTATTGTTTTTTTTTTTTTTTTGTGGGTACCGGGGGGTCGACCTCAGGACCTCGCGCGCCAGCAGGCGCCCGTGCCGCTGAGCGATCTCACCGGCCCCTTTTTCGTATGTGGGTTCCGGGACTCGAACTCGGGCCCTCGCGCTTGCCGGGCAGGCGCTTAAGCCCTGAGCCATCTCACCGGCCCTGTATTGATGTTTTTATCATGCAAGTAACATGTTCTTTTTTTTTTAAAGAAACACTATTACAAAATGAACGGAATACTGTACATTTTTAAAAGCATATATTATTCCCCTAGTGAACACTTCAAGTATTGCTTTCTATAGTTACTGTATTAATGTATGTTAAATAAATGGGATTGTTTGATTGAATATAAGAGTTATCTTAAACTCTAATTTACTGGAAAGGGAATCCTGCAGACGAGGAGGTACTGACATAACCGTCGTGTTACTTTGAAGCTTTTAGAATTTGTGTAGACCTGAGGTTCTCGACTTGCAGTCTTTAAGACTCACCAGAGAGACGTGTTACAATGCTCCATAAGGAGTCTGACTTAGTAGGTCTGCATGGGGCCCAAAAAACTGCATTTTTAACAATACCTCAGGTGTCTGTCTCAGGTAAGTCACCGTGTAACTGTAGGGGAACAGGACCCTAATTTGTATCATTTACTGCTCCATGCCTTGCATGTGTTAGACATCAGTACTTGCTGAATGAATGAGTACTTTGAAAGCTGAAAGAAGGTGGTTCTTATTTAGACCACAGTAGGGATTCTAAAAGCTGTGGCATTGTCTGATCTACTGTTCCCTGGTAATGGGTCTTGGAGGAAGTTTCTAAAAATCAAATACCTTAACATTTGCATCAATAAAAAGTCTACATGCCAATAAAAATTATGAAGTATCTTGACAGCCTTTTTTTCCCCCCAAGAAAAAAGAATTGTATTTCAGTCATTACGTACTTATTTTACATCGTTTTACAATGTATTGGATTGTGGTTAAATGTGATAAGCAAAATGGCTCAACTCATTAATGTATTTTGCTTGAGAGTAAGTTAATAGATCCATTCATTTTTCTTTCCATTACAAAATTGTTTTTGATAACCACCCCAGAAAGTCACTCTGGGATTAAATAGTCTTCATGTCACTTGAATGCAACTCCAAAATAAAATAAGGGAATATACTAAAGTACACAGTTTTTTACATGTGTTTGTAAAAGCATGCTAGCTCATGAATGCAGGCTTTCGCATTTCTACCACAAGGATGCCATTTACTGGCTGTGTGATTTTGAGAAAGTTATCTTAGTTTTTCTGGACCTAGGGTTTTTCAGTGTTCCCTTCTTTCTTCCTGTTTAAATTTAGGTTACCTATTTTTCAGGAAAGGTCTTTATCTGTATTTCCTTTATTTTTAAGACTGAGATAAAAGCCAAGTAATGTCTTTTCACTTAAAAAACAATAACATAGATTTTGCTAAGTTTGAAATATTAACCATGATTTTCTTAGATGTTTTTATCTGTTTTCTGGTTTTTTGTATGTTTCATTAGGACATGAAGGATCAGATGTCAACTTCATCTGTGCAGGCATTAGCTGAAAGGAAAAACAGACAGGTGAGAAAATATCAGAATACAAGTATCAACCAAAGGAAATACATACTTAGATGTTTAAATTGCTGGTCAACCAGGTATCATATGATCAAAAACAAGACCTGCACATGCTGAATCTGGAGTGATACTGGCCAATTTTGTGAAAGTCTAGTGTGTTAGTCTGTGTTTCATTACTGTAACAAATACATGAGATAATTAGCATATAAAGAGAAAAAGTGTATTTTGGTTCACAGTTTTAGAAGTTACACTCCATGATTGGTTGTCCCCATTGCTTTTGGGTCTGTGACAAGACAGCATGGCAGCAGCATGTGGGAAGACCATTTGCCTCGTGACTGTGGATGTGAAAGAGAAAGGAAGAGGAATGGGTTGGGGTCCCAGTATCCCTTTAGAGGCATGTCCCAAATGACCAGAAAACCTCCCATGAGGCCAGTGATGGTGAGCTGAGTGCCCAAACTGCAACCTAAAACCCACTTATTTATTGCAAAGTGCCAACACTGAAATTAACCCTGAATACTGAGGTTTTAGTTTAGAAAAAACTACTCCTACATTAGCATTTTTTGTTTTAAAAGAAAAACACAATAACAGAGCTTTCAATGATACAAACAGCTTTTTACTGAAAGGTAAAAGTTTGCACCTGGCATGCTTTGCACACTTAATGTAATCTTTGCTGTTGTACGCATGCTGATAACTTGTCCACCCTTTTCTGAGGCCACTTGGCTCATGTGCCAACAGAGAGGGCTCTGTGGGGTTCACCACAACTACACTAGGCTCGACCTCTTAAAGGTTCTACCAGGCTGGGCATGGTGGCTCACACCTATAATCCCAGCACTCTGGGAGGCTGAGGCAGGAGGATTACAAGTTTGAGCCCAGCCTGGAAAATTTAGTGACTTAGCACCACCCTGTGTCAAAATAAAAAAAGGACTGGGCGTGTAGCTCAGTCCAAAGGCCCTGGGTTCAATCCCAAGTACCACAGTAGTTAGACAGACAGACAGACAGATAATTAGGTGGATGGATTCTGCCACCTTCTAGTTGGCCAAGGGCTGGTTACCAAGCCTTTAACCTGTGGGCCTTTGGGCGACACTTACCCAAACCGTAGCACCTGGTCAGCCTGCCTGAACACTGCTGTCAATAGCTCTGGTGCTGTTTGCTTTAAATCACTTATCCTAACTTCATTCTGTTTGGATTCCAGAAAGGTTCCGATAATCCACTTAGTAGTCTCTTAGCTTGAGAAATATCTCAATTATATTTTACTAACTTCAACTCAGTAGTTCATAGCATGAATCTTTATCCTGTGGATGTTTATTGAACTACTTAATTTTGAAAACAAGTATTGATAACTTTTCCTGTTTCTTTTCCCTGCATTTCATTTTTAAGGTGTTTCGTTTTGTTCTTAGCTAACTCCCTTTCTCTTTTTTTTGAACACTACAGCTAGGTCATTTCATCTGGTTCCAACTGTTGAAAGAAGTTAGTGAGTGGCCACAACTGACTAGTTTTGCACTTGGGCGTGTATGAAGTTAAGTGACAGTACATACCTGAAGTAGTTGTGACAGTGAGGTGGACTATGCCTGTCCTCTGTCACTTCCCATGTGAGTGTTTTATTCTCTGGATAGTGTAGTCGAGGTGACTTGAGTAAAGTGAGTATATGCATTGCCTGTCCAAGTATGGCTTGAAATCTTGTTTTAGGCCATGAGTGAAATGTCATAGAGCCTCAGATTTTCAAAGAAAGCAGGGTCAGGGTTCTCCAGATGCTCAAGTGGGCAGTCAGCCTTTGTGCCAGGTACCTAGTGCTGTGCTGCCCCTGCTTTCCCAGCACTTCTCTGGTCTTCCCTCCCCCAAGGGTCGTCTTCCAATGTTTGGAGCCCTCTCCCTCTTTTTTCCCATTAGAACATATTCCTGAGGATCAGACTGATGACCTCTAATATACTTCATAATAAAATCCAAATGATTTTTAACAACATATGTCCTATGCTATGTAGTGTATGTAGATCATGGATGTTGTAGAAAAAATAGCCTTGACTGTGGTCCCCAGGAGTACACAGGTCCTGATGGAGCCCAGCTCTCCGTCCATAGCCTAATGGTACATCGTACCCTTTTTTATGACCCTGAAAATATTGTCACGAGGCCCCAGTATCCTCCCTGGGGGTTCCTAGAGTTTTGGATCAGAATGAGCAAGATCTTTTCAGTCTTGATAACCGTAAGACCAGGTCAGGGCAGAACCACCACAGAAGGCGTTGGGTCTGCTTTACCCCAGAGACGGTCACATCCAGCCTCTTGACTGATGCCCTGGCCCCGCAAAGATGTCCTGAGGAGAGCTGCTGATAACTGAGCGTCTTAGCTCTTCTGATAGCTACCTCAAACTCCGTGCTGTGCATCCTGAGCTTCCCCCTCCTATCCCCTGAAGCCTGGCATTTAGACAGAATCTACCTCTGAAAGTCATGAGGCCAGTGTAAGTGTGGAGGAGGGATGTGAGGCTGTTGGAGGAGTTTTCAGACAGAGAACCAAGTAAATGGTCAGGCTTTTAACAGTGTCAGAGATTTTTAAAAAAAATTTTTTAAAGACCCGATGTGAAGATTTACCAGCTTTACAAGGAACAAGAATCTTAGTTGCAGCATCTGAGGAGTCCTGATGCAGGGCTGGCCTGAGCAGCTGTTTAACCTATCATAAAGGTGGGAACCTGGTCCAAACCAGCTGCCACCACTGAGCACTCAGGTTCCTGCCTTGCCTCTGGTGTAAGGAAGACATTCCCAAACGCAATTTCTGGCTTCACACTTGTTTGAATCCATGCTTGGCACACCTGACCTGGCCTCAAGGAGCCTTGGTGGAGACTGCTGTGAGGGCCAGCACATGCCCAGATTGTCAGGGCCAGGTGCTCCTTGTGATTATACCTCCCTGGGAAGCAACCCCCGGGTATTCTCTGGGAAGCCAGTAGCTTATATTACTGCTGAAGGGCATTGGGTTTTATATAGAAGTTAAATCTAACAAACATGGATGGTTCCGTGCCTTCTATGTGTGAGGTATTATCTTGTCATTCTGGGAAGGTCACCCTAATTCCCCCCCAAAATACTAAAACTTCCCTGAATCATCCTTCAATAATAGAGTCCAGGGGCTGGTGATATCGCTCAGCGGCATAAGCGCCTGCCTGGCAAGCGTGAGGTCCTGAGTTCGACTCCCGGTACCCACATAAAGTAAAAAAAAAAGGGCTGGTGATATTGCTCAGCGGTACAAGCGCCTGCTGGCAAGCACGAGGTCCTGAGTTCAACTTCCGGTACCCACGTTAAAAAAAAAAAAAAAAAAAGAGTCCAGATTTGTGGAACCAGTTTAACTAGACTTTTGGGTCCTGGTTCCTAGGAAGGGCTGTTTTAAGAAACTAAGTACTATTGCACTGTGACGCCTTATAAAGACGGGTGTGTGTTGATTTAACGTAGACATTTATTTGCGTTTTCAGGGGACTAAGCCCCTGTGTGAGGCTCATGGGAGGGTGAAGACAGAGAGGGCCCATCCTGGAATTCCTTATGTTGTACCATGAGTGAAAGCCTGGCCTCTTCCTGTCACCCCGACATGTCACTTATTCAGAGACAGTACCTGCTTGGTTCTGCTGACTCTTGTCATCTTCACTCACACAGGCACTGCTTGGTGACAGTGGCAGCCAGAACTGGAGCACTGGAACGACAGATCAGTATGGACGCCTTGATCGAGAGCTGCAGTCAGCCAATTCCCATTTCATCGAGGAGCAGCAGGCACAGCAGCAGGTACCCAGAGTACAGCCAGCGAAGGATGGGAGGTGGAGGCGGAGCCCCCCCCCCCGGGTTTTCTGCCAGCCAGAGGGTTTCTTGCCTAACGGCAAACAGGTTAAACCAGAGCTTGGCTTGTGGTTGACTGTGTCAAATAGGTAATGACTGTGTGTATATATATATATACTTTATACTGTATACTTTATATATATAAAGTTTTAACACCTTGATAGTGCAGCTGAGCATGATGGTACACACCTGTAATCCTAGCTACTTGGGAGGCTGAGACATAAGGATATTGAGTTCAAGCTCAGCTTGGGCAACTTAGTGTGACCCTGTCTCAAAATTTTAGAAAGAGGATTAAGGGTGTAGCTTAGTGATAGAGCAGTTGCCCAGCATGTGTGAGACCCTGGGTTTGAGTGCCAGCACCGCAAAAAACACCAAAAACATAAAAACCCAACCCAACAAAAAAAACTTGGGAGCAGAATGTTGGAGAGAACCATACTTGATGAGGTCTCAGGAAAAACAGCAGAGCTGACATCCAAATTGACAGACGAGGCCTAGGATTTTTTTTTTTTGAGACAGGATCTCGCTTTGTAGTTCATGCTGGCCTTCAACTCACTACTCACTATGTAGTCCTTGAATGCTCCTGCCTCAGCCTCCCAAGTGCTGGGCTCACAGGCAAGTGTCACCACGCCAAACAGGCCTAGGATTTTAGAAAAGAAAACAAAACCTCTGTCCTAGCTTCTTATTTATATATTGGGTTTTTTGTTCAACAAACTTTGAGAAAGGTAGAGTTCTTTTTTTTCACTGCATATCGTTAGTATTTTCCTACATGTAAAAACAGTTGTTTTGATGGAAGTTGAGAGGTAGAAGGAAAGTGAAGTTGATTATGTGTGTGTTGTTGCTACTGATATGTAGCCATATTAATAAAAGGAAACTAATGATAATGTATGTGAGGATTTAAGGGTCATCTACCTATTGGAACTGTTCTTATATACTGTTTTATAGGTATTTGTGTAAGCTACGTGTTCTATTCCATTAGCATGTCGGCTGATAACCAGTTGTTTACTCAGATTACTATTAACCAAACCAACTTTTTTATAGACAGTGGGATGGAGCACAATTGAAAGTAAATAGTTGTTTGCTGGTCAGTAGTTGTCCTTGAGGTAACTTATTGCCACAGGACCTTCCCTTGATTGTCCTTGAGGAGGAAGAAAAAGACTCAGTTTGCATAGTTTTTCTACACCCAGAGATTTGCCACATTGAGACCTTGATCTTAGTGGTGGGCTTCCTCCCAGATAGCCCCGTGATTCAGTGGTCATCTGCATGTGTGCTTTTGGCCATTGTCTGTTCCTTTATTGGCCTTCAGCCAACCAGAGTAAATCTCTCTTGGTGGTTTCAAGCCCCGCTGACTGTTCACAAGTTGGATCAGCAGGAGATATCAGTAGTTTGACAATCCAGGCTTTTGAGCAGCATGTACTGCGAGGCAACGGTCTGGTCCTTTGATTTCTGGGCTTTGCTTCTGAATGTGAATTGTCCCAAGCTGGCAAAGAAACTAACAGCTGCTAGAGTGCTGGGCTTGGAACCAGGTAAGATGGATTTTAATTGCTTATTTCCCGTTTCTCTGGCACCAGTTGATTGTGGAACAGCAGGATGAGCAGTTGGAGCTGGTCTCTGGCAGCATTGGGGTGCTGAAGAACATGTCCCAGCGCATCGGAGGGGAGCTGGAGGAACAGGCAGTGTGAGTATTGAGCCCCTTTTGCTGCAGTAAAATTGAAGGAAAAGCCATCCCTGAAAGGTCTGGAAGTTATATGGCTGGTAAAACCAAAAACTGTTTTATTGGTAGCTGCATTTTTATTCGGCTGCACAGACCAGCCTCCAAAAGAGGCGAATCTATTGGATAAAGTTATGACAGGGCTTAGGTGAGGTTATTGTTTTTAAACACCTCTAAAAGCAGACACAAATTTCTCTGAATGCAAAACTTATGAATGAGAATGTAAAACAGGTGTAACTAAAACCCCTGTATGTTCTGAAGAGGATGAACTAGATGGAGGGAGCCCCACAAAGTTAGTGTTAGGAGCTGTCTTCAGGACTCCTGGTACATTGAACAGGACTTTCTTGTCATCTGAACTTACTACTTTATGAAAAAACTTACAGCTTTAACTCCAGTTAACAAAAAAAAAACTTTCCTCTAAAAAAAATAAGGAAATATAACTTTGTAAGTTCTTTAAGAATAATCTCTTTTGCATTCTAAAGTATGATAGCAGAAACAACATTCTTAAATGCCACTGTACAATATCTTTACCATTTTACAAATTATTTTCCAGGAAAAAAAGACAGTGCCCCGGGATATTTTAGAAACTCTCCTATTGCAATCTTATGTTCATTGCCATACATTCATTCATTCTAGATTCTTACTGGGCTCCTGTTCTGCACTAGGTCCTCAAGGAGACCCTGGGGATCTAGGAGTGAACAGAATAGACACTGTCTCTGCCATGGTAAAATATGGTAAAGTGAACGCTGTATAAATGAAGGTGGGTTGTTGAGTGATGACAGTAAAGCAGGAGGGCCTTGACTTAGCCCAAATTCCCTGAGAAAGAGGGATTTAACTGAAAGTTGCAGGATGTGTAAAGGCAGCAAGTGAGGCGCCAGGTGAGTGTGGGGCGCTGAGGAGGGGGTGTGTTCCAGGAGGAAGAAAGGGCACTTGTGAAGATCTGTGCAGAAGTGAATGGAGCAGGGAGATTTTGTGTGCTCTAGGATGGGGATTGAGAGGGGAGTGGCGGAAGTCCACATAGGGAGGTAGATCAGCACGTAAGGAGGCAGGACTTTCCTTCAAACACGATGGAGGACCAGGGAGGTAACGTTAGGGGTTGAGGGCATGATTCGTTTTTGGAAAGACCTGTCTGTCTGTGATGTACATGATGTGCCAGAGTGGAGCCAGGCAGAGAGAGCAGGTGACGGATGCTGAAGTGGCAGAGGTTTCATTTCTATCTAAAATGGTTTCTGATCCTAAAATTCTGGTTGAAATGGGAGGGAACTAATGGATTGAGCTACTCTGCTGGTGTGGCAGCCTGTTAATGGAGAAAGCCTCTCAGGCTTCCAGTTACAGGTGGACAGTTGGATACACTCCTTATCTCTATTCCCTCTAACAGCCACTAAAACAATGCCAAAGGAATTTCTTTTAAAGGTATAAAACCTATGGGGTCACACAGCATGAAATAAGAAACAATAGTCACAACATTTTAGCTTTAGAAAGCAGGTAGACGACTGGTTATGGACTGAACAGGCCAGAGAAAGCTGAATCCCCAGCCAGCAATGAGTTCCCCCAGGAAGCAGTGTAATTCACATCACAACCCCACTCAACCGTGAATAACATTTATTCAGTAGTTCAATGTACATGCTGAATATTGATCTAATCAAACCGTCACATAGCTATCAGGAGGTGGGAATCAAATGGGGAGAGAGCTAAATCTCAAGCTACGATAGTGCTGAGTCAGTAAAGTCGAAAGAGAACAATTGAGTTTTCATAGAACCAAGTTTTCATAAAAAGCCTGTACAGCCATTTGTCTCCTTAAACTGGGTATGTATGTAACTCTGATAAAACATAAATTAAAAGGGAAAAGCATGGGTGTGGGACCCCGCCCTATGCTGTCCAGCATGAGAGCACACGCCTCGTGCAGCTGGTGAGCAGGTGGACTGTGGCCAGGCTGAGTCAGAGCTGTGCTGTGAGAGTAAAGTGCACACTGGACTGTGAGGTGAAAAAGTGGAAGGCAGCTTATTGATACTTTGTGTATATATATATATATATAACATGTTGAAATGATAGTATTTTGGATATATTAGACTAAATAGATTATTAAAATTAATTTCACCTGTTTTTTTTTTTTTTTTTTTTTTGTGGGTACCGGGGGGACGACCTCAGGACCTCGTGCGCCAACAGGCACCCGTGCCGCTGAGCGATATCACCGGCCCCTTTTTCGTATGTGGGTTCCGGGAGTCGAACTCGGGCCTTCGCGCTTGCAAGGCAGGCGCTTACGCCGCTGAGCCATCTCACCGGCCCTGTTTTTATTTTTTTTAAATGACCACTGGAAGATATAAAATGGCATGTGCAACTTGCATTGTGTTTGTGTAAGGTGGCACTGAGTTACAGTGGGGTTAGAAGCTTGGTTGGTGGGTGTCCTTGGCTGAAGGTTGAATGATGTGCCTGTTTTGTCTGCAGTAAGAAAAGCCATACCCAGCAGACAAAGGTAGCTCTTGTTTGTCAGTGTTTGGCCCTGCCTGGAGAGGCCTGCCAGTTGCAGGGCCAGAACGCTGCCAGGATCTAAAATGCACTGAAAATGTTTTAATTTTCAAACTCAGGTAAGGAACAAAGACTTACTTATTTAGTTGTCAATGTGAGTTTATTTAATGGTTGACTTAATGAGAAGCTGGTCACCCCTAATCCTACAGGACTCTCGTGTGTGCTTTGTGGCCACACACCAAGATCAGTAGTTTCTAGCTGCCAGTGACACTGTCATTGTTAATAAGGCCTTTGTAGTAAGAGCCCTAGTACTAATTGGTGTGTTAATTCTAGCCTCAAAATAATCACCTACTAATCAAAAGTTGAGAAATCTGGACTGTGCAGTAATTTATGAAATAAACACTACTGGAATAAGAGTACAGTGTTTTGGTGTTTTTTCCCCACCGTCTATTGGACAGCAAATAGTAGGAGTCTCCTGGGGACGGTTCTGGAGGAAACAGTGCTCTTCTGTGAGCAGACGAGGTGCACAGACACACTACCAGGGGTCTCCGTCCCCAGGCTTTCCAGTTACGACAAAGCACAGCGTGCTTTAAAGGAGAGTAGAGCAGATTAAATTACATTCCTTAACTCACATGGACATGAAGTGCTTTTATATATATTTCATTGTCTTCAGAAGCACCCTGTGAGGGAAGCTGGGCTGGTAGGATCACCCCATTTGACAGGGGAGGAAACAGTGCGTGGTGGGGTGCCTTGTCTGTGGTGTAGCAAGGTTGCTGTGGGCAAAGCCTGGCTGTCTGACTTCTCAGAGCTTGCTTTCTACCGCACTGCTCTGCCATCGAGTTGTCAGAATTGTACAGGCAGGTCCTCGGTGCCTCACCTGTAGTTCTAGAAACTCCCAGCCGGGCGTGGTGGCACATACCTGTAATCCCAGCACTCTGGGAGGCTGAGGCTGGAGGACTGCAAGTTCGAGCCAGCTTGGGCAATTTAGTGAGGCCTTGTCTTGAAACAAAAGGGGGTTAGGGATATGGCTTGATGTGAAGACCCTGGATTCAATTCTCAGTACTTTAAAAAAAGAAAGAAAAGAAAAAAATCTAGGAAGCTCTAAAAATCCAAGATATAATTTTTTAAAATTTGCAGCAAGCTCATGTTACAGGAAAACCTCACCTGAGCTGATTAACCATCATTCATCACAGTTTTCTCTGCAGAAATGTGTTTGTTTAAGGGACTGCCCCAGGCACTGCTGGGGATGTTGACAAATATACAGTGTATATAGCTTATCTTGTCCTAGGGATTTTGAGTAATAAATTGGGGTCCTGAATCCCAGTGTTGCTGTTTTAGGTTTGCTAAAATGGAGGCCTAGACGCTGATTGACTTCCATGGCCAATGCCTTGCCAAGGTTATGTGCTCACTGCCTTCTGTTGCTGCTTCCCTCTCTAGCATGTTGGATGATTTCTCTCATGAGTTGGAGAGCACTCAGTCTCGGCTGGACAATGTGATGAAGAAACTTGCAAAAGTGTCTCACATGACCAGTGGTATGTATGTTTAAATCTTGAGAATTCACACTTCATTACGGAAACTGTGAGGGTTCCCTCACAGTTGTGACCATGCAGCTCCCTTTCCTGTTGGGACATTTGTTTCAGACACTTTAGGGTCAGAGAATGGAAGATTAGTGTGTGAAGTCCTTAGCTTCTACATAAGGCTCTAACTTGGGAAAAGGGCCCTGCTTCCCTCGCTGTTTGATGGTTTTTCCTCCCAAGGAAGCAGCGTTTTTTCCGCATTTACAGCCCCACCCCCTTTTTCTAGTTCCTTGCCAAAATAGAGAATTTAGTTACATCAGTAATTAAGAAGCCAGCTAGTGTTTCTCCTCACTGTCCTTTCTTTCACTGATAGAAAAACCTCTGCTACTTCAGAATAAGATGGCCTTTTAGATTTAGTTTAAATTGTAATATTTAAAGCCACAGTGAAATGTCCTAGTAAATTTGTACCAGCATGGGTGGGGATGACAAAGTAGCAGTTTTCAAATAAGATGTGTTCCAATAACTTTTCACATTTTTTGATTACTACAAGCCTCCTCTCTGATTACATGGGAAATGATATATTTAAATCAAAGAAAATCCATTATCTCTTATCTGGTGGAGGTGGCTTGGTGGAAGGAGGAACTGGGACCCTCCTGGAGGTATTGAGGCGTTTTTGGCTTCCCTGTTAACACGTCATTCCTCTGTTGGTTTCCTCCCATCAGGTACATCTGACATGTAAGATTTAAATACATACGTGTTTACTCTTCAGCCTTGTAACTGGCAAAGTTACATAACAGTTCTCTTGGACTCGGTTTCTTATCTATAAAAATATGTTGAGGGCTGAGAGTATGGCTCAGTGGTAGAGCGCTTGCCCAGCACAGGTGCATACAAGGCCCAGGGTTTAATCCCATCCCCAGCACTGAAAAAAAATTTCTACGTCTCAGGATTATAGGGAAGTGTAAATTAAATAATAATAATAATGTAAATTTGTATGACAGTTTCTGCTGTGTATTAATACTTAGTAAATGTTTTTAAAAATCTGCAAAAGACAAAAATAGATTGATTCCTACCTCTCAAGGTCATTGTGAGGAATAAATGAAATGATGTAAAAATGTTTAACAGTGTTGATATGTAGTAGCACTTAGCAAATGTTTAAAAATATCATGAGGCCACAGATTGTCCTAAGGCGCAAAGGACCTATCAAATCCAAAGCAAAAGGAAGCTCATCTCTAGAGTTATTTCCTCCTTTCTCTCCACCTGCAAATATCCTTATGCTCCTCCAGCCACTTCCTTGCCTGACGCTGTGCATATGTAGAAAGCAGGCACCGGCTTCATCCTTCACCCTGAGGCTTACAGAAAGGTTCGTGAAGTTTTCCCCCTGGTTCTCTCTGTTCTCTTCTACCCTCACCCTTCTACTTTAAAAAAATGTTGTAATGAGGTATTATGTAAGTGGCTTAAACACCAGGCCTCTTAGTAGTGTATGTATTAGTTGCAAAGTCAAGTAGCTACTTCAGCACCAGTTTTGTTGGGGAAGAGCGAGTGAACAAAGATCCACTGAGTCTTTGTTTCCCAGCTTGCTGGGTTTGAATAATTTAGAATAAAGTACTTGCATTGTGATAAGCGCCTCCATGTGTGTAAGTAGCCTTGAGGCTGGCTTATGCTTTATTCTATGTTTTCCCAAAAGAAAAGTTTGGGAAGTAAAGTAAGAACTTTGGTTATGTTTGTATAAGAAAAAGCCAGCAGTTAGTCTGAAAGGCCCTTCATTTTGGACAGGTTACCTGTGTTTTCATTTTAATCTTTGCTACCAAAAGAAATCCTGTTTACAGACCTCCTCCTGTGGCTGGTATTTACTTTAATTTGTCTGCCAGACAATTTGTAATTGTCTTTTTTCTCTACTCTAACTTTTGGTTAAATTCACTATTTTCAATCAAATCTGTATATATAAAGGAAGCATGGAGTCTGCTTAGGTAGTAATGAACACGCATCCACAGCTCTTCCGAGGCAGAATCCTTTCTTCCCCACCCTTTGGCTGGCTGCTTCATGGGGGAAATCAGCAAAGACTCTGCACTTCCGTGAATGACCCAAGAGAGACATTAATTTTATCATTTTTCTACCCAGTAAAATGCATTCTTTTGAGTGATACTAAGATCCCCTCCACCCCCACTTTCCCACATTCTGTTGTTCATCTTACCTCTTTAGGAGAGCAAAATGTCTCGAGAAAGAAAGAAAAAGCTATCATTGGCGTTCTCTTTGTTTCTCTAACTTTCTGAGGCAGGTCCTGAGTTTGCAGAGTTAGTTAAGGGCTAAAGTCAACTATGGTCTGAGAATATTAAATAAGAAATTCCAGAAACCCTTCCTAAGTTTTGTTTTATTTTATTTTATTTTATTTTATGTTTGGTTTTTTGAGACAGGGTCTTGTTATATAGTTCAGGCTGGCCTTGAGCTCACTATGTGGACATTTAGATTGATTCCATATCCTGGCTGTTGTGAACAGTGCTCAGTACACATGGGAGTGTAGATGTCTTTTCAACATGCTGACTTCATTTCCTTCAGGTGTATGTATATCCAGAGTGGGGTTTCTGGGGTGTATGATAGCTCTGTTTTTAGTTTTTTGAGGAACCTCCATACTGTTTTGTACAGGGGCTGTACTAATTTACATTTCCAGCATTTGTTACTGTCTTTTTGGGGTGAGGGTAGTATCTTACTGTGGTTTTAATTTTTGTCCTTTTTGATCCCTTCCTCCTTCCTTGCCCCAGCAACCAGGTCCTTTTACTGTCTCCATAGTTTTGCCTTCTTTCCAACTGCATATAGTTGGAGTCATACAGTATGGAGCTTTCTCAGATTGGTTTCTCTCATTTAGTAATGTGCATTTATGTTTCCTCCATGCTTTTGACAGCTCATTTATCTTTTAGCACTGAATAATATTACATTGTCTGAATGTACCACCGATTATAGTCATTCCCCCCTCATGTGTGAGTTTCAAGATCTCCAGTGGATAGCTGAAACCGGGGATAGTTGTGATGCAGCATTAGAGTTGCTTGAACACAAGCACTGTGATACCATTGCTCTGATGGTAACGACTATTAAAGGACTATTAAATGATGGTCGAGTAGCGTATAAGTGTAGATATGCTAGACAAAGGGAGATTCACTTCCTCAGATGGGCCAGCCAGAAGATAAGCAGGTAGAAAGCCAGGAAGATAAGCAGGATAACTGGTCTGAGAATATTAAATACAAAGTTCCAGAAATCCTTCCTAAATTTTATTTTATTTTTGTTTTTTTGAGACAAGGTCTTGCTATGTAGTTCAGGCTGGCTTTGAGCTCACTACATAGCCCAGGCTGGCCTTGAACTCCCGTCAGTCTTCCTGCCTCAGCCTCACGAGTTCTGGGATTACAAGCATGCAACGCCGCGCCTGGCTTTTGCTAATTTTTTTTTTTTTTACCAGATTGTTTTTATTTTTTATTTGTTTATTTTTTAACCAGGTTGTTTCTATATTGCTGAAATTTAAAAGTCCTTGCCCATTTTGGGCAACAGTCCTTTATCAGATGTGCCTTTCCAAAATAGTTTCTCCCAGCCGGTAGCTTGTCGTCTTCTCTTGACAGTGTCTTTTGCAGAGCAGTTTTCAGTTTTAATGAGACCCCAGTATCAGTTACTCCTTTCATGGGCAGCACCTTCTGTGTTCTGTCTTAAAATCAACCAAGGTCATCAAGGTGGGACAGAATGGTTAAAGTGTACTGGAGTTGGTTTTTTCTCGTCTCTCACATTAGTTAGGCTGTGATAAACCTCAGCAGGCTAGGTTCTGGTAAAATAGTTTCCCCAGAGGACTAGCATTGTTAAGGACAAAATCTCTAGCTTATTTCAAAATAATTTTTTATCCCTCTTAGTTCAGAACCAAGAGAGTATTTTTCTGTCACATTCATTGTGAGAATCTGGTCGAGCCTCTGGAGATCAGACTCATAAAAGTGTGGGGTCCCCTTCAACTTACTCTCCCGGGAGCTTTTGTGTGGTAGCCATGTCTTCATTGAGCCTCCAGCGTTTGTCAGTTACCCTTCAAGTTTTGCTGCCTGGGCCGGTTTTGGCGGAGGTTGTTGCTGGTGGGTTATGCTCTGTCAAGTCATGATTCTCTGCATTTGTCTGCAGGTTTCCCCATTATTAGTGGCAGCAGTCTACCCTGGACCTCACTTTTCTGAGGGATCTAAGAATTGATTTTTTGGTTTGTTCAGTATTTTAGTTGTTAGGACAGAGTGATAACTTCTAAGCTCTGTCCTTGCCAGACTGGAAACAGGAAGTCCAGCACCTTTAAAGAGATGAAAGAATGCCAGCTCTGCAAGTTTTCTTGACCACTGAAGTGAGAGTTAAGCAAATTAGAAGTCTATCTGTGATAGGCCAATTCTGCCTCTCTATACCCTTTGGAATAGTCCAACTTCAGAAAAGAACTGGATAGACTTGGAATATCTGTCCAAAGCACAGTTACTAAGTGAGTTTCTGGCATGTCTGAGGTAGAGACAGTGATCATTTTTAAGCAGGTACTTGCGAGCTGGCTGTGGTGTTGCATGCCCATAATCCTAGCTACTTGGCAGGCTAAGGCAGGAGAATTGCAAGTTCAAGGTTAGCCTGGGCAACTTAATGAAACCCTATCTTAAAATAAGAAATAAAAAAGGCCAGGGATATAGCTCAGTAGTAAAGTGCCCCTGGGTTCAATCCCCAGTGCCAGCCACCAAAAATAGAAAAAAAAGGAAGAAAGGAGGAGTTACTTGCTTTAATTTGGAGGCAGTTCTCTTGGCCAGTTCTAAGATTTTGATACACGTGACATTTAAAATAATTCTAAGTACATGTTTGGCTTTGTGGAGAGCTTTGCAATCTGTTTTAGCCTTCTTATAATGTGATTCTCAAAGCTATGCTGTGTTAAAATCCGCTGGCTTTCCAATAAACTTTAATGAATAAGTATTACCTTTACATTTCTGTGTAAGTGGAACTCTTATTCCTAGTGGTTGAACTGCAGTTTTCCTAGGCTAGTGAAATGCTTTTATATCAGTCTGACCCTCTGTAGAAGACACTGGACTCACCTGTGGAGGGACTGTTCTCTGTGCCTCTCCCCAAGGTAGGGAAGTGTCCCTTGGGCCCAAGAGTGGGCACTACACACTGTGTGGCTGTGTTTCTGTTGTTTCATTCTCACAACAGCCCTGTGAGGCAGCAGTTGTAGCGTTGCAGCTACAGGCAGGACTGTGGGCCAGTGCAGGTATCCTGGGCTTGTGCACGCTCTTCTGTCCCGTGGGGCCTCCCTGCTCCCAGCCACTCAGAAGGACCCTAGCCACTTCGTGTCCTATCCCTGCTGTCCTAAGTTGTTGGTAGGCGAGAAGGTTTCAGAAAAGACATTGTACTTTCATTTACAGATGGGCTTATACATTACTTTCACATGGTTACTGGTTAACGTACCTTCTTAGTTGAATAGGTGTGGTGAAATTATTAATTATGCTGTCTTACTGGAGCTTGCTTTTTCAGCTGTTCACTTCCTGAAGTGACCAGCAGTAGCTTTCACCTCCTTTTCACCTCTCTCAGTGTTCATTGAAAAAAGAATGTGGTCATGTTGAATTAAATGACTTGACTTTGGTGGGAGATGAAAGCAGTAATACCGGTGCCAGCACCTTTCCCAGGGGTGCACTACCTACCAACAGAAAGCTAAGGTCCACGGTTTTCATTAAAGACTGAGAACTCCAAGCACACACGTACTTTGGAGCACTTTTCAGGAGACTGGCAGGTTGGATCCGCATGAAGTGCAGGCCAAGGGCAGAGTGGGATTTGAGTACCAGGCAAAAGGCAGGCTGCAGGTCCTCTCTGCCCTGTCATTTGCATAGTCTGTCCCTTTTCTATTTAAAAGGTGCTCAGATTCCATGTGCCTGTGTCTTGGGGAGTGTGGGGTACCCACGTAGGCTAATCTGCCTGTCCTGCCTTCCAGATCGGCGCCAGTGGTGTGCCATTGCCGTCCTCTTTGCAGTCCTGTTGGTCGTGCTGATCCTCTTTCTAGTGCTGTGATGGTGGCTGCCACTGCGGTTCCTCCCGCCCAGGAGCGGAGGGGAGGAGGAGAAACGAGCACACTCCGTCGCTCACGTTCTTCTCCTGGAAACCTGCCGCCGTGTGGACTTTTCTCTGTGTAACTCTGCATTTGAGACAGCTCCTCCACCCAGCGCTGGAAGGACCGCAGGAAGAGGAAGGAGATGACAGCACTCCTGGCTGGACGACAGAAGCCCCTCCGCCTGTCCTGATCGAGGACAGCCAGCTACTGCTGTGCCTTGCTGGACCTTGCTCCCGGAGGAGGGACCGTATCATCCAGAAGAATTAGGAGACCCACTACTGTCACCATTGCTCATCCATCCATCTAGGGCAGCTCTTTCTTTTGCTCAGAATTTTCCCTGCTCAGATGGGCACCAGTGTCCCATCCAAAGAAACCCGTTGAGAGAGTGGCTGCTGGGTGTGCCGCGTTTCCCATTGCTGTAACATTGCATAGTCCCCGAGAGCTGGTTATTGATGAGGACAGAGGGCTCAGAAGCAGCTTGTGACAGAAAATACCGTTTCATTTTTCAGGGATAAGTGCTAAGATAAAATTGCTTTTCCAGGTGCAATTTTTTTTTTTTTTTTGTGGTAGGAATAACTAATGGAAACTAGAGAAACACCCTGGGGCTTAGGGGTGCTAACAGCTTGTGGCTTACTTGTGGTTTTAATGGACAGAAACAGTTAAAAAGGGCAGTGGGACCTGCATTGATTGGCACAGCTTAGGGAAGGGTTGATGATGTCGCCAGAGCTCAGGACTCCATGTCGCTGCCCCAGGGCTTCCCTGCCGAGGTGCATCTTGCGTTTTAGGGTGACCCTTAAGTCTGTTGTTGAACAGCTAGGCAGCATGCTGGAATGAAATAGGACCCCGCGTCCTCTTTGACGCTTCTTTATTCCTGTGGCGCTGTACACCGGGGGATGATGGGTTTGGAGTAGTTCGTACACTCATCGTATTTACGTGGAAACGCTCATGCTACAAAGAGACTAGACCAGAACTCTGGACCAGACTTCTCTCATCCTGTTAGTAATGTCAGCTTGGTTGTAAAACTTGATTCTTTTCTTCCTTAACGTGACAACTTGACTTTTTCACCCATTTAGATAACTGAGCCAATTCAAATTTAATGTTAGATGCTTTCATTGAGTTTAAGTGGCTGAGACTGCTGAGACACTAAAAACTACCAGCCTCTGGCAACGTTTGCAATGCCTCACATGTGCAGGTGTATACAGGATAGTTTTTATAACCTCCCTGATGCATAACCTGCTGAAGCAGTGGGGGATCCAGAGCCAGAACTTGGTGGAGGCTGCCAGTCTCCTCATCACCGCTGCACTTGGGAAGAACAGCAACATCTGGACAGAGTTTGAGCTTTGACTTTGTTGTCTTTTGGAGCATTCTTCAGCACACTAACTTTTTTCTTTTTTAAACACTTTCTTTATTGTATGTATTTCTTGTGGTTTTGTTTTCTTGGGGTTCCCCCCCTTTTATGATTTGCAATGGTGTGCTTACCCAGCTAACTTTAATTTGCACTTTTTAATAAATATCTGTAAGTTTTTTAAAGAAGGATATTTTATCTTGTTTAGGATCATTGTAGGTAAGGAAATCTGCCAGTTGATGAAAGCTAAAAGCAAATTTATAAAACAGAAAGGGTGGTTTACATCCATGTTTACACTCACCTCTAATTTTTGATGTATTAGGTAAGTCATTTCTTTTCAAATTAGGAAAAAAGTAAATATGACAGAGGGCTTCAAAAGGATATTGAGTTATTTATGTTTTAAGACACAAAGTTTTAAGATTTATTCAGTCTTCTATAAACTTAGACCAGAGATGGTCCCTTGCATTAAAATGTAGTAGAAGTCTTTTGGTAAAAATAGGTGCGGATTTTTTTCCCAAGTACTGTAATCCATACTCCACATTTCAAGAAGCAGCTAGCATGTCAAAGAATTCTAAGTCTGCTATTTAAAAGCCATGTTATTGTCACGCTACTATCAGATTGCACGTCAGTCGGGGCTGTTTAGAACACGGTCTGGTCACTAGTGCGGAAGATGCTCTCGTTAGCTCAAGGATCAGGTGTCGGGACCCCCTGCTTAATTTTGTTTGATACGTTTTGAGTTACTGTGTTGACCTCACTGATATAAGGTGTTTACTAAACTGACTGCTGTAGACCCGACAAGCTGAAGCTGAGTAGGGAACCATTTAGAAAGAAAAAAAATCAACTCAGAATACAGGTGTTCTCCCCATGGGCCATCACGCTCCTGCCTTTGGCTGACTTAGTCCTGGCCAGATCCTGCTGTGCCCTTCCCAGGCTGTCCCTGCAAGATACGTGTTCATTTTGAAGGTCCTCTATTCAGGCTCTAAACTGGCAGCCAAAGAGAACAAGCCAGGGGACCTGCATTTCTTTTCAAGGACAAATATTTCCTCCCGGTGATCCAGGGAACCTAACTGGTCCCTTCATTCCTGTGTCCTGGGATGGGGGGAGGGGGAAGGCAGCAGGGATGCCCCACACTGCTGAAGTGCCTCCTGGTGGGAGCTAGGTCTTCTGCACCAAGTCTCAGATTCATCATTTTAAAGAACTGGCAGAATGTGATGGCTGACAGAGAAAGAGCTCAATTTATGTTCACTGGAGGAACATTTTGCTTAACTGATCTGGGGGTGGGTAAGATGGGAATGAACCATTGAGAGATCTTGCCAGTGTGTGATTCCAACCGGAAAACCAAAATACCTTCGGTTTTTAGTCTTAATTTCTGATCTTTGTGTGGACTGTGAAAAATCACAATTCGATGCCTGCTCTGGACTGTGAGGCAAATGGAATTGAAGTGTGCGATGCAGCGTGGGTATGGGTGTGTGTGTTACATGCAGCTCTTCCACAATTTTAGAATTTATGCCAGAGCTGGAGGGGGGAAACTTGGTAACTTGCCCATTATTCTCTGCTGTTAGCCAGAGTTAAACAGACTGATGGGTCTGGTAGCCAACAACTTGGCAACTTTCACTCCTCCTCACCTCGTGCGATTAAGGGCTGTGAAAAGAAATGTAGTCTAACTCCAACAGAAATCTGTCTCTGTTAAGTGTTTTACCTTCTGTGAGTAAAGGTGATGGAGCCAAGATTTTTCTTTCGGTAATTTCCCTGGCTATAAAGTGAGACCAGAGGGACATCTATTCCCTTTTTAAAGAATTCATAACATTTGAAGATCAGGGAATTGAATGATAAACATGAGTTGCATTCAACTCTGTGGACTTTGTACTGTTTGGCTTCATCTAGTACCGCAGGATGACTTTGTAAACAAAACAAAAATGGACTGCCTGGGAAGCATGTTCTAAAGCATGGAATGCACTACCTCTCCTTTTCCCTCTCTTCCTTTCACTGGCATTTCTTTCCCTCCTAGGTTTACAAGACAATGCATATATTTTTCTTTTGTTTGAAAAGAATGTTGTGGAGAGAAGATGAAACCAAAAGGCTCCCAGATTTGTCACCTGCTCTGTCATTGTGCATCCTCACCACAGTCAGTTCTGGAATTCAGGACAGTAAGGAGAGGCCTTACAGGCCACTGGGACGCAGCTGCTTGCTCCTCCCAGGGTCTTTGCTTCCAGGTAGGGAAGTTTAGCCAACTGCTCTTACCCAATCCCAGCCTTCAGAAATATGCTTACACTTACAACGGTCTTAGCGTGCGAGGGCCGCGCTGGTCTGCTGCGTGTGAACGTGGATGCGTTGTCATGCATTCCTTGGGGATGCTCCCTGGGAACCTGCTCTCTGGTGTTAAGTGCAGAAAAGCAAGAGAGCTTTGAGTGATGTAGAACAACACTTCAGCCCTGCACAGCATTCCTGTGAGTGCTTGGTGACCCGGAAAGGAGGGGGCTCAGAGAGATTGGATCTCTGTAGTATCACCTTGATGGTAGACTCGGGCTGTGGGTGTTTGAGTGCGAGCCTCCTGTTTGAAGAATTGTAGCTCACCTTGATACTCACGGGAGTCACTCAGCGCGCTGCATTCTGGACAGGGTCGTCTGGAGCCCACATTCTTTGTGAGACAAATTAAGGCACTTAAAACTGACCTTAGTGGCAGAACTTAGGGAGAATGATGCTAACTTGCACTTAACTCCTCCCCAGAGGCTTGGTGATTTTTTTTTTTTTAAACACCTTTTAGACAAACAGTGAAGCTCCGCAAATCCCAGGTTGTGTGATCTCGGTATGTCTGGGAGGTCTTTATACAGCACAACCTCTGCTGATTCAGTGATGGGGGCCCCGAGAGGAAAGAAGAAAACTTGGTTTCCCTCTGTTTTAACTAACACGTTGGTGCTGTTTTCCTTCCGATGTGACCGCTGTCCAGAAGCACCGTCCCGCGGGAGTGCAGATGTGGTCACTGTGCTTAAGAGCATGAAGGCCACAGTGTCAGCCCTGCTCCTTGCATTTCACATGAACATTTCACGGACCTAGTTTGCCACTCTACCTAGACTGAGAAAGTATTTCACCAATTTGTTTTTTAAGGTCTTGAGTTACCAAACTCCACTTGGTTATTCAGCAGATGTTAGAAATAAGACCACACACCTTCCTTGTTTGTTGACCGAAGCTCTTGGGCCCCTTTCCAGCGGCTCTGCACCCCGCTCCAGCCAAGCTTCTTGTCAGACCTGGGGTGGCACAGCTGACTGTCTGTCGGCTCAGCAGAAAGTAGATTCAGCTGAGATGCTCCTCATGCAGGCAGGCGTGACCCTGTTGCTAAGGGCTGTCCTGGAGAGAGACATCATAGCCCCAGGAAACGTGTCTGTGCTGTCATCTGTGGGTGAGGAGAGGACAGCCAGGGGTCCTGCTAATAAGTTGTTGGAACTGCTTTCGGAGCTCCCTGTGATTATTTCCTGACTGGGCCCAGCTGGACTCCGCTCTCAGCAGACAGATTGGAGTGGATGCCCAGGGTGAGGGGCGGCCTGGAAGCCATGTAGGAACGAGCAAAAGGAACCAAGCTGTAAATGGTGATGGCGTCTGTTTTTGTAAGTGGAAATATGTTTTCCCTGGCTTATTTATAATCAGAAATTAGTATAATTCAGAAATACAATGTATAATATATGGCAAAATTCACCAATAACAAAGCATTAGATATTTTTCCAAGGATAGATAACTTCTAAATGACTGGAAGGCGCATACTGACGATGTCAGGATTAGAGCTTCAGGTACCTGGTGGCTTCTAGGCAACAATCCTTTTTCACAGGCTGGGAAGGAGCCAGGGCCCTGGGGCCAGAAGTTGACCACCCTCATGGGTAGATTTTTTGTTTCCTTTAGACGGTGGCTCTCCAGGGGTGGAGTGGGACCTGTGGTGGCCTGGCGTCACCTGGGAACTAGTTAGGAATGCACATTCTCAGTGCAGTGGGTGAGAGGCCAGCACTCCAGGCAGTTCAGTATACACTCACAGCATCCGGGACTCCAGGGAACAGGGAAAAAAAGTCCTCGAAAAATAAAACGTCATCCACAGCTTTTGATTGTAATTCTAAGATTGGATGACACCACAAACTTGAAAACTTTTAAAGAATTCTTATGTAAAACAAAAACCCAGCTAGCCACCCTTAAAAAGCGATATTTTTACATCCTGAAGTCTATCAATAATGTTTCCTACTTCTGCTCTTGAAATCGTGTTACAACTATGAAACAATACTGTTCAGTATTAAAGAGAAATGGAGAGACCATGAACCGTGTGCCGGGTGTTTTGTCATTATTTTTTCTTCCTCTTTTTGTTTTGGCGCTTGAACTCAGCCTTCACACTGAGCTATACCCCAAACCCCTTTTTCATTTTGAGACAGGGTCTTGCTAAGTTGCCCAGGCCAGACTCGAACTTGTAGCCCTGCCTCAGCCTCCCAGGGTGCTGCGATTACACACCACTGTACCTGGCATGGTTTTAGTTGTTTTCATACCTAAGCACAGGTCCTCTTCCTGCAGCCACCAAAAAACATCAAGATGCGTGCCTGGGGTGTAGGGAGTGTTGGTGGCTGCTGGAAGATTGGAATTAGGAATTGTGCTTTCTCTGGCTGAGCAAGCTGCATGAATTCTTAAACCTCAAACTAATCAGGCCATGTACAAAATACCACACAGCACAGCGTTTCTTCTGAGTGTGGGGCAAAAAAGAATAGAATAAGAATAAGTCCTTGATCCCCCTTGTGGAAGTGCTGACCTTTGGGAAGAGCTCAGCAACTCTCACAACCCATTTGAAAACAGATGTGAAGCAATTAAGAAATTGTCCCAAAGATAGAACTATTAAGTGGGGGAATCAAACTTGAACCCCAGTCTCGCTGGACCATATGAAGCATCCCTTAAGGGGGAAAAGATGCCATTCTGATTTCAGGGATGGCAAGCAGATGTTTCTAACTTGAGAAACGGTAGTAACTGAAGCTGAGAGGGGAAGAGGCACGAAAACAGCTGAAGGGGTTAATGGGAGATTAAAGCACTGAACTTCAAGGGGCCTCAGATGAAACATGGATGCAGTTGCCTTGGACTTGACCATGACCTTTAAGCTCACTGTAGAATCAAGGAATCTGGTCCAGGATCTCAGGCAGGTCTGCTTCACTGCTAAGATGTCTTGGAGCTTTTGTTTGGCTAGGGGAAAAAAACAAAACAAAACAAAACAACTCCTTATCGTATAAACCAGTAAAGCCTGGAAATTTCAGTCTAGGTGCCCCCATGAGAACCACACTGGCCTCTCAGTGCTGCAGCGAGCCCCCGCGACTGCCCGCATTCCCTGTTCCTGCTTTAGCTCCGGAGCTGCTCGCAGGCTGGTGAGGTTGGAGGCCACAGGGCCTGGGCCTGGCTCTCCTGGGAAGCCTTTCAGGTCCCCATATAGAGTGGGGCCTCCTGGCTTGTCTTTGGTTCATAGGTGTAGCTGTCTCCATCCTGAGGATGTGGGTACCCCAAGGGCAGAGCATCCCTCTCCCCTGTGTCTGGCCGCTGGCCAGGGCCCCTGGGGCAGCTCCATGGTGAGTAGGAGCCTGAGCCCAGACTGCAAAAGGACGAGACAAAGGCAAGACCCATCCCCCCGACCGGTGGGGCAGCTTTAAGCCCTGGCTCTGTGGGCAGAGTGTCTGAGCCAGTCTCAGCAGCCCCCTTCTTTGTTGCCAGCACTCCGACCTGGCCAGACCCATAGCCTGCGAGCTGAGGAAAACTTCTTGCCAAGGAAGGCTGTTGCCATTTCTAAGCAGGTGCTCTGTCTCTATAGGAAAGAGAAACTTCATAGAGGATGGTGGGGAAGGAGGGAGGAAAGGGGATTCAGTGACAACAGGGCCTTTTGAATAGCTCCAGAACTAGACTGCGGATTGGGAGTGGGGAATGGGTAGGGCAGATAGACTAGGGAAATCCAGTTGTTGCCACGTAAGTTTTATGGAGAATAAACAAGCAATCCCCCCTGAGGAGAATCAAAGAGCCCATGACTCTAGAGTCTATAGGAGGTAAGGGGAGCATGCAGGTGTTACAGGACGCCCCCCAGGCCAGGCCCTTGAATCTTTGTGAGGGTTGCCAGGCCGTGGGTGATGGGCATTCCGGCAAAATGCATAAACAAGCATGAGGGAATGGTAGGAAAATGGATGGGTGGAGTTGGGGTGTTGTGGGATGGGGACCAACAACCAGAATTCCTGCCAATTACCCAGGTGGGGGAATTCCCCTGCCCTGAGCCAGTTTGGCAGACCAGGAAGTGCATCCACACCTAGGTCACAGCCCTCCTGGTGAGTGGGATCTCAGAGCAAGGGGGTCTTTTTGTCAGGGGCCAGGCCAAGGTTTCACCATCCCCCACCAGCTCAAAGAGGGTGGGGTTGGAGAGCAGGGGAAAACCTACTCTTGCCTTGTGCAAGGCATTCTCTTCTACCCAGTTTCTTTTTTTTCCAACCCCTCTCCTTTTTAAAAGTGCTAGTCCCCACTCAAAACGTTGCTTTTATGACCCACGAGTGGGCCGTGCTTGGCTTGGAAACACTGCCCTGGGAAGTGATCTGCCCAGCGGTGGGCAGGAAAGACCCTGTCCGGTGAAGGCCACGCTGCCCGCAGGCTGTGCACGGCAGGGAGCAGGTGTGTGTGTGTGGGGGGTGTCCTGATGAGTGATGCGCAGAGGGGCCCCGAGGGTGGGAGGACACAGCCGGGAGGGGAGTCGCAGACGGTTAGTTTGAATCCTGCCGTTGCGATTTGCTGTTGTAATCTTGGATAAGTTGCATCTTGCACACCTCACTTGCGACCCGTGGGTTAGGGAAGTGACTCCTCCGGAGTTGCTGCAAGGATTCAGGGTTGTGTCCTTAAAGACATACCAAATCTCTAGACTATACGCAAAGCGCTGGGCAGGACTGCAAATCCCTGAATGCCCAGGTTAACTTTGCTTTTCAGAATTCAGGCCGTGCCTGTAGCTACCCGTCTCGCCTGATGCCTGGGGACCCTCGCATGCACCAGGTCCTCATTCTAGCGCCCGGCCCCACACTCGCTCGGGGTCCAGGGTTGCCCCATTAGCCTTCCCATCCCTCCCGCAGCTGCAGCCCGTTCTCCATCCTGTCTCGCACGCTGCCTCCGGGACCTTTCACCCAGGCCCGGCACCGTGTTGTGCTTGCCCTTCCTTCACCCGCTACAGTGCATCCCTCGGGCAAAGCAGGGGTCTCCCGCATCCCGGCCCCCCGTGCGCAGCAGTATGTGTGTGTGTGCGCGCGCGCGCGTGTATATGGGAGGGGCACGAGGGCGTACAAAACCGCGATGGCCGGGCTCTCTGTCGGACCCCGGGCTCCAGCCCACTGCGGATCCAACCAGCCTTGCCTAGACCTCTTCTCGGGGAAGTGTCCTTGGCACAAAGGCTGCGCTTCCCCTAGGGGCAGTAATCGCGACAAAGGACGGGACCCTGCCGCGCAGCTGGGGCCGCGCGTCTTGCGGGGCCGCGGGAAGCCAGGAAAGCCGCCCCGAAGAGAGGTCAGAACTGGCTCGGGGCAGCGCGGCTCTGCTTCTGACGTTTGCTTACCCCCTCCCCGCCCCATGCCCAAATCCTCGGAGACTGACGGGGGTGTCTGAGGCTAAAATTGGTGCCTCTTTCTATTCCATGGGGTTCACATGTCAGTACTTTCTGTGAGCTTCGGGAGGGACGCAGGTCCTTCAGGGGAGACCCACGCCTTTGCGTGTGTGAGCGTGTGTGTGTGTTCTGTGGCGTGTGTGAGCGTCCTTGCCCTCACTGGACGTCCTGCTCGCTTTACAAAACCCTGCTTGTGCACACCCCTCCCCCTCAGATCCCCATCTCCCCCCTGGGACTCTCCACACCAGGCGACACCTACTAGATCCCCTGCTGCACAGCACAGCTCTGTGGTAGCCTCTGAGCCTCCCCTGGACTGTGTGTGTTGAGCGGGTCTTTCTCATAGCCCCGTGCTGCTGCCTGGCAGGCCTGGTGCCTCATAATAAACCAGATTCTAGGAAGGTTCTATGGTCCAGTTTGTGAGGAGGGGCTGAGCCACGCCTTCTAGGTCAGCAGCTGCCAGGGCAGAGCAGGTGGCAAAGGTCTGGCAGAAAGCCCCCTTCCAGGCACACAGATCGGGGTCCCCAGCATCACTACCTTAGGAGGAAGCTGAGGCCAAAGCTGGTACCTCAGAAACCCAGCCAGAGGCTGGGAGCCTCCAGTACCCTGGGTGCCCACTCCCTTCCATTTAAGGCTTTTCTGGTATGGGGGGGCAGTACGGTAGGGGGACAGTGAGGAGGCAGTGGAAAGAGAGGTCCCCAAGTCAGAGGAGCAGCACTGGTTGCCGTGACACTTGCTGCACCTGGTTCCTCACCTCTGAAATGGAGAGGAGAAGCAGCAGCACCTGGCCTGACTACTTCAAAGGGCCTGGCCCAGCGCCTGGCAGACACAGACAGCTGCAAAAGTTCTTTTTCTTGGCCTCTCCCAGCCCCATCCCCACCTTCATTTCTTCCCAGTAGGAAGGCAAGCAGCCCTTGCCATAGGCAGAAAACAGAGGTGTCTTTTGCTCTTGAGTCGCCCTCTTTTTTCAGTGCTGGGAATGGAAACCAGGGCCTAGCACACAAGTGCTGCCCTGAAATCGGGTTTTTTCAAAGTGAAATTTCCTGTTTCATGACCGCAGGGCTAGGAATTTGAGTGTGGGAGGGTCCCCACAATTGTAGTTTCCTGCTGTGAGGCCATTTCAACACTTTGAGGGGGTGAGATTTGTCTCTGAGGTATCCCAGCACCCCCTTCACAGCCTGAAGCCTCAGCCACTTGCTGCTCCGCCACTCTGCCCACTTGCTCCAGTTCCTTCCTCCCTGCTCCCCCAAGCCCATGGCGGCCCCTGCCTCCCCATCGGAGCTCCGGAGAGCCCTGCTCTTGACCCATTCCAGAGCAGGAGAGGTGTTTCCTGACTCCTGCTGCCGAGGCCCGGGACTGGGAGAACACAAATCCCCACACACCCAGAGGCTTAATTCCCCGCAACCATTGGCTGTCCTCAGCCACATGCCTGCTTCAGCACCCTCCTTGCCCCATGAAAGCTGCCTGGATGCTCATTTCAACCAGATTCTGCTGAAGCTCATGTTTTGGTTTTGACCACAGCCAGTACCCTGGCAAGTTCCAAACAGTCCTGAGCGCCTCTCCTCAGCTGCATCTCTCGAGGCCTCTTAGCTTCATTCGCTCCCCAACAGCCGGGCTCCTCTTCCAGCCCAACACTCTCTGCAGGCTTCTGCATCTAACAGGCTGTGACCCTGCAGCTGGGCTCCTCCACAGCCTTCCCCTCTGGCACGCCCATCTATGTATTTGTGTCTTCCAGCCCCTGCTGAACGTCAGCTGAGCCCAGAATTTCACAACTCAAGAGTGGAGAAGCCTCAGCTTTTTCATTTTAATAATTTAAGACTGACACACAGCCATGTACTCGAAGAGTCCCAAACTTCTGGGCAGCATCCAGGTGCAGAGCAGGAAGCGCCCGGGCAGGATGGCCAGCGCCTGCTCTCTGGAGCCTCCCTGCTGCCTCCCTGCCCACCCACAGCTGCCACCAGGGAGGTCTGGACAGGAAGCTTGCAGTGGGGGACAGCCAGACACCAGCTGCAGCCCTGTCTCCAAGCTGGACAGGAGAACAAAGACCCAGGCCAAGCTGCAAACTGCAGCCCCTAGAGGCAGAGGCAGAGGGGAGGGTGCAAGGTGGGTGTGGAGGGAGGAAGGGGGGCTGCTCTGTCCACCATCACACTTGCCTGATCCTGCCTACCACAGCTGCACCCCCTGAAACTGGCTTTGGTTTCATTTTTTCCCCCTTTAACTTTATATATCATAAAAACTTCCTGGAAATTTTTAATATTCTGGCTACCAGATAACATCTCCCAGATGTTCTCACATCCAGAAGAGCCATAAAACTCTCGTCAGAGCATGTGCTCTGATGTTTGGTTTGGAATATATGCTCTCTGGCTGTGGGGCTGCTACTCCAGGACGCCTGCCCCTTTCTGGATGAAGAGCAAAGGTGGCGAGTGGGAGCAAGGAGAAATGTGGCTGAAAGGAAGGGCGCGGGGCTGCAGGATCCACTCTCTACCTGGAGTGTTGGAGGCTGGCCGAGCCTTTTCCAGAGTGGCACCTGGCGGTAAGGCCAGCTCTCCCAGGCCAACCAAAGGACCCCCTGAATCTCTCTTCCCCACCCCCACCAACAAAGGGATAAGTGGATGTTGACATCTCTAGTATGGAAAGAGACCAGTATTTTCTTTCCCCAGTTGTGCATAGATTAATGGCCTTAACCAAAATACATTCACAGGCTCCTTGCCATCCCTTGGGTACTCAATCAGCAGTCCTGCCACAGCCTGAAGGTCTGGATGCCACCACGATCTGTTTTCAGTCCACAAAGCAGCTCTGTGCAATGCATTCCCAGCCAGCTCAGGGCTCCTGAGGGGGTGGTAGTTGGGGCAGCAGCATTTCCAGTCACCGAAGGACAGGCCTCTGCCTCAGGACACGAACTGATAAGCTCTCTGAATGGGCCAGGAGCTCCTTGATGTAAGCCAAGCCCAGCCCGGCAACCTTGGCCCCATTCACCTCTAGGATCTCATCTCCCACCCCAAGCAGCCCCGAGTAGAGCTTGGCGGTGTCCAGGTCAGCCATCTCCTGCACGTAGAGGCCTGCGAATGGGAAGGAGAAACGGGGAACCCATGTGAGAGCCTGTGGTGCTGCAGATGCCAGCCAGGGAGACACGGTCAGCATGTGGGAGTGCATTTTTCACACAGGGCATGGCCACACACACACACACACACACACACTCCATCATTCCACCTCACAGCCACAATTGGCTCTATACAGAGATAGCGTGCGTCTCCTCCGTGGTCTGACCTCATTTCTCCACTCCTCTTTTAAAGTGGAAATGCCCCTGGTGCAAATAATGCTTGAAGGTGGTGCTATTCATTGGTACCCGTGTGAATGAGCTCATCTTTTTCTGAGATGAGCTTTTATTGCAGAGTAGTAGTTTTTAAAAATGAAGAAAAAATTCCTACTAGCTGCCTAGTACTGTGCTAGGTGGGACCTAGTTGCTGCCTCAAGTAACCCAGGCATGGTAAAAAGGCTGGGGTGGTGTGGGACAGCGTCACTGGAGAAGGGAAAGTGGCTGAGGCCAAATCCTTTGCCTCACAGTACGTCCAGGACTGACCTGGGCCCTAGTCTTACATACAGTGCCTCACTTGGGGAAAGATACTTAAAAGCCAGGGCTCACTCTCCTCTTTTTCCCACACCACCTGGAAACAGCTCTGCCTGGCTAGTATGATGATTCCATGGTCTAGAAGATGTGAGTAACCCTGGGGGAACCCGCTTCTCTGTGTCTGTCCCCTGGCTGCTTCTCAGGGATGCCCTCAGGGACCCGGGCTAGTCAGGCTGGCTTCCCCCAGCTCCAAGTAGGAGCACCCAGCTGACTCTCAAATTCTGTCAGCTGTGCCCACCTGAGAATAAATGTGGCACAGGGTCTTCCAGTTGCTGGAGCCTACTGCCCATGCTCCATGCCAAGGGAATGTGGGGGTCTGGGGCACAGATAAGTCTGCTAGAGAACTGCAGGGGATGATCTTTTGGGGTGACCTTCATGCAGCTGACAACATCAGCGGAATTCGCTGGAGCAGCTTAGCGCTCACCGCTGCCCAGTCCAGGCTCACTCGGCTCTGCATGAGAAGCAGTAAGAGCTGCCCTGCAGTCTGGCTCCACTTCCTTTTCCTAGGCTCAGTGCTTAGCAGGGACTCAGCCGTCTGGTCTGGTTGCTCAGTCTCTGGCCTGACACCAGAGTTTTCAGCATCTGTGACCCATCAGCAGTCCGGCTTGGCCCACCAGGCCCCAGAGCACCCTGTTCAGCTCCAGCCATGACAAGTTCAGAGGTCTGCAAGAGCACAAGTGTCTGCTCCTCCACAGAGGCACCCATCGTCTGCAGCTCTGTCAGCAAAGCTGGTGTTTATACACATTCCCTCTCCCTGGTCTGCCACGTTCAACCCCTTTGCACTGCTTCTTAGCCAAGCTGAGGCCAGTCTCCCCTTGACCAAGCGTGTCTCCATCCTGGCTGCACAGCCTTTTCTCTCAGGCTCTGCCCCACCTTTTCCCTCCTCTCTCAGGTGGTGCAGTGGCTTGCCTGCCCCATCTCCACACAGGCGGCATAGGGAGAGGGAGGTGAGGGGCCCTGTGAACCTTGACGACTGTCTGAGGCACAGCAGGAGAGCAGGTAGGGAGTAATGATAAAACCCAAAAGAACGCAGCCCAGCCTGAGCAGACACTGACATCACTGGTCATTTTCTGAAGAATTGGGTAGGTTTCCTAACTGGAAGTCATAACAAAAATATGACAGTCTGCTCCTGTGGACATTTATTGTCTGCTGGAGGTGGTCTTTGTGAGGATGTGCAATCTGTGCCGTAGCCAATTAGGAGCAGAAGGCAAAGCCTGCTGTTCCATGGGCTCGTATGGAAACAGAGTGTGATAGCCAGCACGCTAACAGCAACATCCTGACGTTTTACCAAGGAGCCAGACCTGCCCCAGCTCACCGCCCCCTGCAGCCCAGGAGATGCGACCCCGGCTCTGGAGGAGGGTCGGGGTAAGGTGCACCAGCACCTGCTCGCTCTGTGTGCCTGGGGACCGCTGCGAGATGTCCAGTGGCCAGCTGTAGCAGCAGGGGCAGGGCCCCACCTGGGCAGAACACCCAGCAAGGGGCGCCCGTGGGAGCAGGGCCAGGACAGAGCCTAAGCAGCTCTCAGTCCTCCGAGACCTCACGCAGCAGAGCTCCACCACAGGTGTGGGAGGCACTGCCTCCCGAGGTGCCCAAGAGATTGCAGGGGAGTGGGGGGGAGAGTGCAGCAGCCTGTGGTGTTTGACCTCATACCGACAGAGGGATGCAGGCCATGCTGGTCCCTGCTGGGGATTCTGTTCCCTCCCTGTACCTTCTTCTGATAAAGAAAGGGAAGAAAAGAGCCAGGCACTTTATTTTGAACCTCATCAAATGATCACATGCCTCTTCCAGGTGGGTGGTGTTGTCCTTGTTCCACAGATTAGGGACCTGAGGCTCAGAGGGGTGTCACCTGCTCGAGGTGCCCCCAGCAGAGGCGGCACAGTACACACACTGTCTCTCCTCACTGACTTCCGGCAGTGGCCTCTCTGACCTGCCTAAGAAGAGGCTGTAGGGACAGGTGAGACACTGACCCCTGGAGAGCACCTCACAAACATCATCCCCCTGCGAAGACTGCTGTTTCACCCTCCACAGGTCCAGAGGAGGAGACCTGTCTTCTCGTATTCATGCCCATCCTTCAGCAAACTTGGCCAAAGCTACCTACAAATCCACCAGAAGCCACTCCTTCCTCACCTGCTCCATAGCCACCCCAGTCCAAGCCATCTTCAGCTCCCTCCTAAACCAAGGAAGTAGCTGTAAAACTGCTCATCCTGGCTCTACCTCTTCCTGCTGGGGTCTGTTTTTAACACCTCAGCCCCTACTCTGTTCATGGTAAATCTGCTCTAAATCCTTGGTGACTCCCTTCTCACTGAGAAAGCCAGAGCCCCTAGGATGGTACAGCCCACCTCCCAGCCTGACGTCCTCGCAGCTCCTCCAGCAGCTGAGCTCATTCCCCACAGGGCTTTGCACCTGCTGTGCCCGCTGCCTGGAATGCTCTTCCCCCCATAGCCGCTTGGTTCCTCCCACACTCCAGCCCCACCTCTGCTCAAATGTCATCTTCTTAAAAAAGCCTGCCCACACTAGCATCTGTCACACCTGCTTTATTTGTGTTTGTTCCTCAGTACTTTCCATTTCACTATCTGACATAATACATATGGTAAACTTATTGCAGACATATCCTCGCTCCCTCCCTGGAATGTGTGCTCAAGAGGTAAGGGATTTGTCCATTACCTGTGCTACTGGAAACCCCAAATCTATGATACTTGGTCGGTGCTCTGCATATATCTGCTGAAACAACGAGATATGCAACAGAGGCGAGAACTCAGGCTACATTCTGCAAATGTGGTGACAGGCAGCTTTTTCTTTTCTAGGAGAAAAAACTGACGTGGGGATCAAAGCACAGGACTAACCCCTCCTTGACAGAGCCCAGCCAAACAGGCTCCTGAGCGTGTCCTCCTGTGTCTCTTCTCTCCTCCCCTCCCCCAGCGTGCGTGCCTCCTTCCCTACTCATTTTCTCTGGGATATCTTTCAGGGTCCCTTGCATCCTGGACAACAGACCTTGGGTAAAGGTCTGGAGAGATCAGGTCGCCTGGAAGGTCTCATGGGCGGGATGGGACAGGACTACCCAGAGTGCAGAATGAGGCCCAGGGCCCCTCCATGCCCCTGCCGATGCTGAAATCAAGAGGCAGAAGGCAACCCAGCCAGGGGCGGGACGTGGACAGGACGCACAGACAGGCAGGCACACTCCACATGCCCAGACACACGGCAGCTGGAGGAAGGGAACCGTTGGAACACATCAACCACATCAAAGGGCGAGCTGAGGCCGGCAAGCACAGGCAGTTCCCCCGCCTCCCCGTGGAAAGATGGCCTTCCAGATTCTGATCTCAGGATGCCACCAGACAGTAGGGGGACAGTGGGGTCAACCCTGCCAGCCCAGAGCTGTAACTGCCAGGGCTGTCACAGTGCCGACTTCCAGGGCCCTGGTACCAGAGGAGCTCCCCCAGGGGGCCCTGTAGCTCAGGGGCTTTCTGAATCCACAAAGCACCATCGCTTGGACAAGGAAGGACAAGGCAATGCCTAACCGCTGCTCAGGAGCCCTGCAGGGGCCCACTGAGGAAGGGAGGGTGCATACCTGAGTCCCTGCGCCCATTCCCGGAGCCCACGCGAAAGCCAAAGGTGCCCTCAGGGGAACGCTGCAGCTGCAGCTGGCTCGTGCCATCCGGGAACACTGCCACCACGCGGCCCACGGTGCGAGCCAGGCTGGGGGCACCCACATCCTCCACGCTGAGGGTGCGCCAGGGAGGGACCTTGGCCGGCCTGTGAGGGGACCAGAGACACAGCGAGGGCAGAGGGTCAGGCATGGAGGCCCAGCCTTCCACTGTTTAAATTCAGATGACAGAGGCCTCTCAGACTCCGAGTCTGGCGTTGGAGGCTGAGGCTCCCCTGAGCCACCACTGACCCAGCCAGCTCCCAGGGCACTCTAGGTGGAGGGGGCCAGTTCCCACAGCTGTCCGAGGTGCCTCAGAGCCAGCCACAGAACCAGAAAGCTCCACCACTTACAGCGTGGCTTCTAAACACTTTCGGTAGAGTCTTTGGGTATCTGACAGAAGCTATCACTTCATATAAAGTTTCCAGGTCCATCCAGAGGTCCGTGGTTAACAGCAGCGGGCCTAGACGGCCTCACAGAGGTCATGGTCAAGGACTCTGTCTCAGTGTTTAATCACATCTTTAGCCGGGCTAAGGGAGCTCCCCAAACTTTCTGACTTCGGGATATCACCAGAGAGCAGAAAGAAAGAGGCTCGAACCTGCCAGCCAGCCCTCCCCTCCTGACCACCTCTTACCTTCTCAGCACAGGGCGAGGGTACTGAGAGGCCACTCCAAGACTCCTGTGCCACCCGTCTCTCCACACATGGGATTTGTTGAGGGAAAGGCACAGGTAATATGCCTCACTTCCTCCCCACCCCCACCCACCCCCTTTTGTAGTACTAGGGATTGAACCCAGCCCTTTGCATTGAACTGTATCACTCAGCCCTTTTTATTTTTTGAGACAGGGTCTCCTTAAGTTGCCCAGGCTGGACTCAAACTTGGGATCCTCCTGCCTCAGCCTCCCAGAATGAGAAGCCATGGCACCTGGCTTCTCATTTCCTCTTAAAGAGGGCGGTTATACTGAGGTAGGAAGAAACTAACTTCTAGCTCCACTGATCACCCACTGAGTTTATCTTCCAAACCATCTGTGCCCACATTTACCTGCCAGGTGCACTGGGGTACCCTGGGCCCTCCACCAGGTAGAGGCTGGACCGGTCCCCCCTGCCACTCAGCAGAGAATGGAGGTTCTGAAAGGAGGCAGCTTTCCGATGTTGGCGGGAGGGTGACACCTGGTGGGGAAAGCCCAATATTGCAGGTGAGAAAAGCCACCTGGGAAACAGTTGGCAGAGGACATGACCCCAACCGTGAACCTGGGGCCACTTTGGTCACTACTTCAAGTGCTCAGCAGGAACACTGGAACTTACTCCACAAGAGAGGCCTACACAGGTCATAGGAAGCATTAAGATTTTTGTTTTATTAAATTTTAGCCAAAATAACAACTTAGTATTAAAATACTGACCATATTACTGTAGGAAAACCTAATTTTTTACTAAGAAAATAAAAGCAAATTAATTACAGAATAGCACACTTTTAGATTTAAAATCTTGAATATTTTGTGACCCTTTAGCATTCCTTTTATGGCCACTTCTGTTCAAACATTTTTACGTGTGTACCTTAAAGCATTGTACATAAAAAGCTGAACAAGAGGAGTTCATAAAATGATAAGGGCGGGGATGAGCACAGGTCAGCGGGAAGCTCCAGGTGCAGGTAGTAGGTGCCAGGTTAAAAGCGTGAATGGTGTGTGGGAAGTGGAGACTTCACTGTAGGAGGCCTGGGGGCCCTGGCGGGGCTGGTGCTTGGGTGAGACTGAAGAGCTCCCCGGGTGGAGAGAGGTGCGGTGCTCCAAGTAGAAGACAGCAACGGAGCGGTAAGCGAAGGCATGGTGTGCTCTGGAGCACGCGTGTGCTCTGGGTGGTGAGCCGTGGGGGTCGTGGGAGATGGGCCAGCAGCAGGGCCAGCGCTGAAGACTCTTACTGCCCTGCTAAAGAGCTACTGAGTGATGTTAATAACTGCGGCAAGATCAGTCTGCGCTCTAGAAAACACCCCAGTGAGGAGCCAATTCCAAAGGCCAGGCTGGGGGTGGTGCAGACAGAAGCAGGAAGAACAGCCTTTTTTTTTTTTTTTTTTTTTTAATGTGGTTACCGGAAGTCGAACTCAGGACCTCGCGCTTACCAAGCAGACGCTTATGCCACTGAGCTATCTCACTGGCCCAAACAGACTTTTAAACAAATGTTATCCACATTATTTATTATGTCTGGAGCCCATGCTTCTATCGTCCAAATGTTGATGTCCCCTCCAAATTCATATGCTGAAAGTCACCAAGCACGTGGGACTTCTGGGAGGTGATTAGGTCATGAAGGCAGAGCCTCAGGGGCATGAAAGATGTCCCAGAGAGCTCCCTTGTCCCCTCTACCGTGTGAGGTTACACGGTAGAGGAAGCCAGCCCTCACCAGACACTGACTACGCCAGCGCCTTGACCTTGGACTCTCCCAGCCTACAGAACTGTGAGGAATAAGTTTCTGTTGTTTGTCGGTCACCTGGCCTGTGGGATTTTGTTACAGCAGCACGAATAGACTGAGAAGAGCTCTAAAGAAGGCAGGCATGTTATCCAGCAGCCTGAGGGAGCCTGAGCCCGTATCTGACCCAAGAAGTCTTCCTGGCAGAAGTCGCGTTCAAGTCAGACCTAAAGGACAAGCGGAAGCTTCCCAGGGAATGGGGGAGAAGGGAAGCTTCTGACACAGGCTTGGAGGCCCCTGGGGGAGCTGCTGAGATGTCTGAGTGTAAGGGCAGGTGGTTGCCCACTTGGGAACAAAACAAAAACCAAATCAGTGAAGCACCTACATCACCAAACAACATGTGGTAGCATAACACGCTACCCAGAAGTATTTCCCTCCGAGGCTTGGAGGACACAAATCCTTCTACGTGCGACAGATTCTCCTTTTCCCTCGGGAATTTCTTTCTTCTGCAGATCCTCCCTGCATGTCCTCCCACCCAGTCTTGGCCAGGCTGCTATCTTTGCTCAAGATAAGTCAGCTTAAATTTCTGTAAACCTCTGTTACACAAACAATGCCATCGTTTCCTTTGAGGAGTTTACCGAAATAGAAGCTCTGATGACAATAAATCCACATCAGACACACACTGGACCCATCTAAGTTCATGAAAGCGGTGAGTTTCTGGCACACCGAGTCACCATGGCTGCCCTTCTCCCAAGCGTGCTCTCTCTGCTTGTGTCCCTGCCTTCCAGTCATTCTGCGCACCAGTATTTTTTGAGTGATGACCACACACCAGGTAGTGTCCTTGGTGAGAGACGTCCCTGGGAGTCTCACTCTGGAGCATTCCCCTCCTCCCGCAGCCCGAGAATGAAAGGCTCCAATGCCCTGGCCCACACTCACCACCCTCATTTTGCCCAAGGAGACAGAGGGATCTATTTGGAAACTACCGGACAGGGTTTCAGAGACCTGCTGGAGAGTTCGCGTGCTGCGCTCGGTTTGCCAAGACTGGCACACAGGGAGGGAGGACTCAGTTAGCTGCCCTGCATTTCACCATGCACACTTTTAATCCCAATGTGTACCGAGCGCCTCTACAGTACTATTATAATTAGTACTGGGAAAATAAAGGTCAAGTGGTGTTCCCTCAAAGGATTACACTCCAGTGAAGGGAGAGACAAAATTAAAATACTATATGACAAGTTCCGTGAAGGACAGAAGCAGAGAAAGCCAGCAACACAGAGCAAAGGCCCCACTCAGCACGAGGAGGGACTGGGCGGCTTTCTGAGGGCGCCGTGCCTGAGTGGAGACAGATGAGCAGGTGTGGGCAGGAGAAGGTGGTGCAGGGGCGCTTTCCTGAAGATTCGGTGTGTGATCTGATAGCACAGCTGAGGTCGAGGATGTTAAAGGAGAATGATGAGAGATGAGACACAGCTCATAGAAGCCCTCTGGCAACACCAAGCAGTCTCAGCTTTTTAAAGTCTCAGCTTTAAGTGCCCAATGACACACGTTCAGCAAGGGGGTGGTGGAGCCAGATTTGCATGGCAGAAAGACCATGGAAGCCACGCGGAGGGAGGCACTGAGGTAATTCAGGTGTGATGAGATTTGTGTCATGACTAAAAGAGTCACTGTGGCCACAGAGAAGGCTCCAGAATGACCAGGCAATGAGCTCTTCTGGACTTGGCAGAGGTGGCAAAATGGAAGGAGATGGGGAGGGAGAAGTCTAGGGTGAGCCTGGGCTTGGGCAGCTGGTAGGACAGAACTCAGGGGTGCTTCCCATCTACCCTGTGTCCAGGGAGCCCAAGTTGCATGGATCCACTGTGGGCGTGCCAGTAGCTCCCTTTTCATACCGTGGGCTCCCTGGGAGGCATCCTCAGTGCTTCTCTTTTCCTTTCGCCCTTCATTCCCACAGTGCCACGCCACCACGGGCCTCACCACCCCTTCAGAGGACTCACCAGATTCAGGGACTGTAATGATGGGGCTCTCTTTACTTTGGGGGTACCAATGTGTGAAACCAAGCCGGGTGCATCAGGCTGCAGCTGCTCCACACTGCAGCTACGGGACTTGCCCAACTCGGGCCGGGAAGTCTGACCCAGGGCCGAGAAGAGCTTTTTCAGCCCCAGAGTGGAGACGATGCTGCTGCTCCTTTTCTTATTCCTGTCAGAAGGGGCAGCCGAGGGTGGCCTGGGCCCTGCACTGGCCCCTGGTGATGCTCTGAAACACAAGAGTGGACATGAGTGGGGGTGGAGCAGGCTGGGAAGCAAAGGCAGGCTGCTGCACCCCAAGGTCCCACGGGCCCCAGATGGGCCCACAATACTTTGTGGGGGGAACTGACAACCAGGCTGCAGGAAGACGGGTGGAATGGACTCTCCTCAGGAAGCTTCTAGGGAGATCTCACAGAAGGCCCCACCATAAATATACACCCATAACATGCAGCCCATTCATTCATTCATTCATTCATTCATTCATTCATTCATTCATTTATCCATTCATGCACTTACTCATTCTGAACTCTGTTTTGTTTTGTTTTGTCTTGTTTTTGAGACAGCATCTTGCTATGTAGTCCAGGCTGGCTTTGAACTCACTATATAGCCCAAACTCACTATGTGGCCTCAAACTTGTGGTGATTCTCCTGCCTCAGCTGCCCAACTGCTGGCATTACAGGAATGTGCCACCCGGTTCACATTCCATATTTCTTTTTTTTTTTTTTTTTTAATGTGGGTACCGGGGGTCGAACTCAGGACCTCGCACTTGCCAGCAGGTGCTCGTGCCGCTGAGCAATACCACTGGCCCTTTTTTCCTTTTTATGTGGGTACCAGGAGTCGAACTCAGGACCTCGCACTTGCCAGGCAGGCACTTATGCCACTGAGCCATCTCACCGGCCCCCATATTTCTTTTTTTCTTGTTTTGTTCCATATTTCTTAAGAGCCTCCTATGTGCCAACCTCTTTCAGTCCCTGGGTATGTTGTATATAAGACAAGCAAGGTCCTTGCTCCCAGGAGCTTATCAACAAGAGACCAGTCAGCAGAGGAAGAAAAACATCAGCAACTGGCCTGTGGGGTGAAGCGGAGAGTGACCAGGTGACTGTTTTAAATAGGAGAAAAGGACGGTCTCTGAGATGATCCTTAAACTGAGAGCTGGAGGATAAGGAGGAGCCAGGCTGCCAAACCTGGAGGTGACAACTGCAGGCACAGGGAACAGCTGGTGCCTCGGCCAGGGCGGCAGCAGGCTTGGTGTGTTCAAGAACAAAGGCCAGGCCACAGGGCTTGGGCACAGGCAACGAGATTTGGGGTGGGGTTCGGGGGAGGCACCAGACAAGGAAAGATGTGATGGCCCAATGGCGAAGGGCTTCAATTCTACTCCACTGCAGGGAAAAACCACTGCAGGATTTTAAGTAGGAGAACAATACCATTTAATTAGGGCTTTAAATAGACAGCCTTGACTTTTGCATGGAGAAGGGGACAGGAGTGAAGGGAGACAGCAAACAGAGCTGTGTCAGGGCTGTGTAGCAAAGGAGTGCAGCTTAGACCAGAAGAATGGCGAGAGGGGGCTGGGAGCTGGCGAGGACTTGGTGGGCTAGAGCGGGGGTGAGGGAGCAGCCTCCAGGCTCGAGCACCACGTGGATGGCAGTGTGTCTGCCAGGAAGGGGACAGCAGGGAGGCAGCTGTTTTTGTTGAGGGGCTACCAGACAGCCTGCTGGAGGTGTCGGCAGGCTCTGGCTGAACAGACCTGTAGTACTGAACAGCACACAGGCCTGGAGATGGGGAGCTGGCTCTGGGTGGCAGGGGAGGCCTTGGACTGCACGTGGTCACTGGGCACAGGATGCGTAGCAGGGAAGAGAAGGCCCTGGGCTCACCAAGGCTTTGAGGTCAGCCCAAGGAGGACCTAGGGCAAGGACTCAGGTGAAGGAAAGAAGGGAAACATGAATGCTGGGCTCGATTTCCTCAGCATCTGGATGTCCCAAGCCCAGGGTCAGGAGGAAGTTCTCCCAGACAGGCAAGGCCCCTGGGGGGTACCCTGAAGGCAGGACCCTGACAGCTGGGCCCCATGCCCGGCACGGTGTGTGCAGTGTTTGGATAAGCAGGTGCATCAGACGAAGAACTGGGAAAGAAGCATTCGGGGCGCCAGGCTCGGACAAGGTCTCTGAACCCCCGGAGTGGAAGCGGCAAGGTCAGTCATGTCACCACTTCGGGGGTTGTCCCCACCCAGCACCTCCTCCCGCGGTAAGGACTCTTGCTCCTGTCACTCACCTGGACAGCACGTGCCCCCCAGAACTGTACTGTGTCCTCTGCAGGGCTTCCTTGGGTTCCTGGCAGGACTCTGGCTCCTCTGAGGTCAGGGAGAGGGTGATGCCCATGGAGTTGAAGGTGGCAGCATCTGCTAAGCCGACAGAGCCCTGGCATCCTCCTGAAACAGTCAGTGCATCCCATGTCACACTGGTCATCCTCACAGTCACAGTGGGGGAGAGGGACACTCCCAGGCTCAGAAGCAAGACAGTGAGGGATGCAGGAGAGAGGTGGAGCCCAGGAGGCAGTGGAGAGATGCAGGAAGCAGCAGGTGACTGGGACTCCGGGCCCCTCCCTGAGTGTCCTCTGGACTGGAAACCATTTGAGGACAGGGACTGGGTCTTGGGGACTGCTGCAACCCCATCACCCAGCACAGCCCCTGGTGCACAGTAAATGATTGGCACATTTTTCTGAAATGATGGGGTTGCTTGTGATAATTCAAACCCCTTCTATATCAAGTGACATAGTAGAAGAGGGGAATATTTTATATTCCTGGGACAGAAACACAATCTTAATTTCTCACAGCTTTGACAATAACACCATTTTGGATGCATGTGTACATGTTAGGCCATGAGTTAATTATCCCCCACCAAGATGGACTCATGGTTTTCTCAAGAGGCGGGTTTCCTTCTGTCCTCACTTTACCGAGGACGGAATGGAGCACTGAGAAGAAAGCAACTTGCTCAGGGCCTTGCAGCTAAGGAGAGGAGCCTCACTCGCTCCCCGCTCCAGGCTTCGAGGATGAGCAGGCCTGGACTGCCCAGAAGTCACCAGGTCTCAGGACAGAAGCCCTGCAGGGAGTGGTTAGGGGCAAGCCAGCCCCCAGCCTAAGCCCCCCAGAGAGAAGGAAGCACAGCTGAGCAGGGGTGAGAGGCACCTCAGGCCAGGATGGTCCCCAGGATTTTTGTGAGCAAAAAGGACAGTGGCGGGCACACAGGAGATGAGGATCTTGGCATCGGCGCCCTCACAAGGTCATTACTGTCACCTCTCTGCCCTCGCCCCCACTCTGCTCCAAGCCCTGTACCCCAGCTCCAAGGCCATCAGAGCTGCTGCACATCAAAGCAAGGTTGTGTGGGCTGGGCCTGTGATCTCTGTCTAGGGGTCTACTCGGTCATCTGGGACCACAGTGTTGGGGGCCGGAACCTGGGTCTACCAACACCCAGGATAGAGGAGATACCCACCCTCTTCAGCAGCCTTGCCTGTGAAACCTCCCAGCCAGCCCAGCAGGGCAGTGGTGAGGAGAGCTCAGGCCAGAGAGCCCTGCCACACCCTGCAGGAGCTCTGTACCTGCTTCCATATACACGTCGGGGTTCCCAAGACCCTAGGGGGCATCTCCACCTCCTTCCCCACAGGGATGCTGGGAGTGGTGTGTGTCTATGTCATCTGGCCATTAAGATGACAGGTAAGTGAAGACGGAATGCCTTCAGGGTCATAAACCTGATCTGGGGCTGAGCAGGGACCATGCAAGCCTTACCATCTCTGCTGCTTTCCAAGGGTGGATCCAGCTCCTGGCTGCAGGGGTCCCTCTCTTCTCTGCCCCTGTGGACAGCTGTTTGCCAGGGCTCCTGCTGCCCCAGAGGAATGCAGCTGTTGCAGCTGTTGGCAGACAGCCCCAGCAGTTGGTGCCCGACTTGGGGGATGCAGGGCTGGGTCTGTGATGGGCTGAGCCCACAGGTCCCGAGAACCACAGTCCTTGGAGGAGGCAGTGGCAGGGGGATACCCACAGGTTCTCCCTGTTCCCGTGGCCTGCAGGGTCCAGCCGGCCCTGCCTTGCTGTGCAGCACAGGGGAGGTGGTTCTCATTGGTACACAGCCTTCAGGGAAGGGGGAAGTGGCTGGCTGCTGGGTTGGGTCGGGGGCAGCGGGTTGTGGATGATTTTGTTGCAGGGAGGAAGTGCAGACTGTTTCCAGATACTCATGGCTTTCTGGCCCGCCTGGCCCTGAAGGTGCTAGCTTCATGGAAAATGTCGTGGCATAGGCTGGCTTGCATGGAGCCCAGAAGTCCACAGGGTGAGCCTGGTGACTTCCCAGCCCTGATCCAGGCTGCCTCTGGGACCCCAGGGAAGCCATCTCAGGTTCCAAGGGAGGAGGCTCAGAGACAGCCTCTTCTTTCCGAAACCGAGTCTCCACAGGCATGTGTCCTGCAGCTTCTTTTACTTCACCTCCCACTTCCATGTCATCTACCTCTATCCGATGACGCCAGGCCTGAGGGCCGCAGAGCAGCTCCATCTTGGCCTTCCTGGACCACCCAAGGCTTCCTTGAGGCCTGGAGTCCCACTCTCTGGGGCTACTGCCTTGAGTCCGCCTGTCTGCTCTGCTGGGCAGAGAGGTCCCGGCCTCCTCACTGTCAGTCTGGCAGCTGTCTGAGGTGTCCGTACTATCCAGAGCAGAGACCCCCTCCTCAGGGCACGTGGTGGTCTCCCCAATATGTGTTTCCCGGATCCTTTCTGTGTGGAGCCCTAGTTCAGCAGGGAGGAGCCGGCATGGGGAGCTCAGGCCATGAGAACTATGGGACCCCGGCAGCACACCCTCCACCCCATAGGCAGCCTGGAGCTCCTCAAGGACTGTTGGATCCAGGTGCTGGCTCTCAGAGCAGTTGCCACAGGCTTGGCACTTCTTGCTGGCTGCAGGGTGGCCCCTGCAGTCCACGCTGTCTCCCGGCCTGTGGAATGCGCCCACCCCCACTTCCTGGTTCACGTAGTCTGCGAGTTCCGGCTTGGAGCGCAGGGGGCCTTGGCCCACGGCCTGCAGCACCGTGCTCAGCACCTGGCGCTGGCGCTGGTGCTGGCGCTGCTGCAGCCGCTCCAGCTGGCGGAACTCAGCTTCACAAGCAGATTCATCCTCAAAGTGGACGTGTGATGGGGACAGGCCCTGCTTGGGCCACTGCCCACTGCTGGACTCCCTACTGGAGGAGTCGCTCAGGCTGCCACTCTGGAGGCTTTCTCTGCAGACGAAGGTCATCCTGGGGCCCAGGGCTGGACTTCTCCGGCCAACTCTAATGAAGACATGAGAGAGGTCACAGGTAGAAAGACACGGTCTCCCCTGGTGCTCCATGGGAGGTACAACCTACAAGGCCACCCCTAATCAGGTTCCTGGGGAGTCGAGTGGCAAACACAGCAGAATACCAGCCCATCGAGGTCCTGGCACACAGTGCTAAATAAAATCAATGTGACCTTCACGTTTTTGGCTTTCCCTCGGTTGCCTGACTCAGCCAGAGTTATTAAATTTAGGACTGTAGAGAAGGAAGATATCAAACATTTTATATGTGAGGTGTGTGTGTGTGTGTGCGCGCGTGTGTGCTTAGTGAGAGAAAATGATCTGACCACTGTGTGTTTCTGGTAGTGAAAAGCTGTGGAAATATGTACAATCAGCCTTCTCTACCAGCGAGTTCCACACGTGTGGATTCAAGCAACCATGCAGTGAAAATATTTGAGAAAAACTACATTTGTGCTGAATGTATAGACTTTTTATTCTTGCTATTATCCCCCAGACAATACAACATAGCAACTACTACACAGCATTTGCATTGTTTAGGTATTGTAAATAACCTAGACCTGGTAACATGTACAGGGGGATGTGCCTAGGTTATGTGCAAATACTACACCATTTTATATAAGAGGTTTGAAGATTCAAGTATTTTGGAGTCTGAGATACTGTTGATACTTTGGATTTTGAGATACTGAGCAACAACTGTATGCAATATAAAGGCCTCTTGGAAAGTGGGTATGTTAAGTTTCCATAGAGACTGGCTGAGAATTCTGAGCAGTGTGTGTGTGTGTGTGTGTGTGTGTGTGTGTGTGTGTGTGTGTGTGTGTGTGTGTGTTATGGGGGATTAACCACATTATGCTTAGCTACATTCCCAGCCCTTTTTTATTTTGAGGAAGAGTCTCGCTCAGTTGCCCAGGCTGCCTCAATCTCGCACCGCACCCAGCATTATAAGCATTCCTGACCCGAGGTTTCCGCTCAGTATTCTAATCACCTTGCTTGGATGGAGAGATACTGATGTTCCTGTTTGGACTCTGGGTCTTGACTGTTCCAACACCCCCGGTCTGACCTGACTCACACACTCCCATCCTGCTCCTGCTGTGACAGCACTGCTGGGCTGGGCAGAGTCTTCCCGTGTATCATTAGCTCGAGTCCTGCTCAGCCTCAGAAGCTACCCCCTACCACCACACACGATTCTCACACCAGGGCCCCTGGAGCCAGGTAGCCTGAGGTTTGGGTCATTATGCACATGGGCCCTGGCCCATAGGCTATTTCCTATCAGAAGCCACGTAAATAAAGCCCATACTTCTCCCTGCCCTTTCCCTCCAGCCACCTCCCCACCATTCTACTAAGTGTTTGAGGGTCTCCCTTTGTTTCTCTCATTTATCATTTCTCTAGCATTCATCCTGCAATGACCTCTTATCCAGCCACTCTATCCACCAGCTTTCATCATACCACCCCAGAGAGGGCACAGGACAAGGTGATGGTCTTTGAGATGAAGACAGGCCCTTTACAACCGTCCTACTTTCCTGTTCAGTTCTGTCCCCAACCACCCACTCGGAGGGCTTCCAGACTGCCTGCCTTGTCCACCTCATGCAGCCCTCCCACCATCATTTCCTGGAGTCTTCCTCCATCTGACTGGATTTGACTCCTACTTATTAAAATTCACCTATTATATAGAAACCATGTGAGATAGTTAGCTTTATGTGTCAACTTCACCAGTCCGTAGTATCCACATACTTGATTAAAGACTATGTTGGAAGTTTCTGTGAAGATTGGTTTTTGGGAGGGTTAAGATGAACATTTAAATTGATGGACTTCGAATAAAGTACATCATTCTGCATAATGTGGGTGGGTGTCATGCTATCAGTTGAAGGCTGTAAGAAAGTAGATGGACCTCCCGGGAGCGAGAAGGAATTGCTGACAACAAAGACCACCTTTGGACTCACCTGCTGCTCTTCCCTGGGTCTTCTGTCCTCAGCCTCCTCTGCAGATTTTGCATTTACTAAGCCCCCACAAGGGCATGAGTGAATTCCCTCTATGTGCTCATGCTGGGGGTTGTTTTTCTCTGCCTGACTATTGCCACATGGCAGTGAGTGAACACCTCCGGGAACACCTGCACCGTTCATTTGCCTTCACAGACTCACAGGCATTAGAGCCAGGAGGGACTTTGAGAGGTAGCAACCTCGCCCCTTAGAAACAAGAGCAGAGGCGCTACCCTCAGTGCACAGGCAGGACACCCTTGTCAGCCAGGTGCAGCCCACACAGGTAAGGCCCACTGGAGATTCTGCACACCGCTTAAACCCCACTTCTCCAAAGGCCCGGCCAATGTCCTGCTCTTTTGGACAGATGTGGGCTATAAATTCTGGGGAAGAAAAAAAAAATCCCAGTTTTCAAGGCCATATGGCCCTAACCTAAAAGGGGATCAGACCCTGTAAGCCACAATGGCCTTAACCTTTACATACGAGATGGTGAACTGAGCCATCCCAGAATTAACTCTAAAGGGAGAAACAACATTTGTGTTCTAAAAGGAGAACTGAAGGACAAGTTAATCACGTAAGGTGTCATCAACCTAATTATTAAACCCAGAGTCCCCCCTCCCCACAGTGTTAGCAACAGTGTGAAAAGTGGAGCAAGGACTTTGGAGCCAAGAGCAGAGCGCCTGAGGCAGCCAAGCAGCAAGCAAACCCCACGGCTGTCAAGCTTCTCGAGGCCCAGCAGAGGCCTCAGCAACTGTCCCTCAAGAAAAGGATTCTGGTCTGAGGTCAGGCTTCTGTTCTAGCTCTGGAGTTGTGTGGCCTTTGTGAGGATCCCCTCCCTGGGGGTCTCATTTTCTACGACAGTGCTGTCCTAACCACACAGTGTGACGTGCACAAGCCATACAGTCTCACGTGGCCACCATCTTACACAGGATACCACTTAGTGTCACCTTCCCAGGATGCATCTTGCTGACTTGTCCTGTCCTCTTGGGAGTAAGAATACTAACTTGCCAGTCCCCCAAATACCAAGAGTTTTTGCTTCCAGGATCTGCTCAATATCTACACTCAGGGCTGTGGATATAGCTCAGCGGCACAGCTCCTGCCTGGCAAATGCAAGGTCCTGAGTTTGATTCCTTGTAACAAAAAAAAAAAAAAAAAAAAAAAAATCTACATTGATTTGCTTCCAGCTAATGCAGTTACCTCTACCTCTTCACCTCCTGGAAAAGGCCTGTATGTTCAGGCTCCCCCAGACTACCTTCAGCCAGACCCAAGTAAAGAAGGCTTCTACTTCTGGCATGCTTCTCAAGGGCAGGGCCATGTTTTCCTCAGCTCTGCATCCCCAGTGCCTGCCACAAAGCTGGTGTCCTAGCCAGGCGCAGTGGCACATGCCTGAAATCCTAGCATGTACTCTGGGAGGGCAAAGAAGAAGGATGGAAAATTCAAGCACAGGTTGAACAATTTAGCCATTTGGGCCACTTAGAGATTTAGCAAAAGTTGTCTCAAAATAAAAAATGAAGAAAGGGCTGGGGATGTAGCTCAGTGCAAAGGCTGTGGGTTCAATCCCTAGTAACGCGCACACACACACACATACACACATGTGCACTTTTCAGACACTGTTCTGCCTGCCCCTCCCCTTCCATCATCTCTTGGCAAGCTGCTCTTTGGAGGGAGCGATACATCCAGGCTGGTGGTTCCTGTATCTAGCTGAGGCCTGGGGCCCATGTGGCATTGCTGTATTAACTCTGCCCAGCCCTCCAGGGCGATCTGATGGAGCGTAACCTTTAGAAGCAGCTGCAGCAAGCCATCTGGTTTGGATTTTTCAGCTATACCCTCTGAGGATTCACCAGCACTGCCAAGGCATAGTAATTCTTTTCTGGACACAGCAGCTGCTAAAGTGGGTCACCTTGCATCTTTATAGCATGTGTATGGCCAGGAAAAAGGAACCTACTTTACAATAGAGATTGGGGTTGTTGTGAGGTGGTGGGGCAACTTGGAGAAGAGGAAGTATCCAAGAGGGCATGTGCATGATGAAGTCTGTTTTGCAGATAGGCTTGCCTATTTTGTGGCTCCCCAATCCAGTCTGATACCTATAGAAGGTGGGACAGAATTCCTTGGAAGTCTAAGGCTTCTCCTCATCTATATATGAAGAAGAACAGTTAGGATCCCTCAAAGAAGCCATGCCATTCCTAGTAAGTGCCCTCTGCCAGAGGGAGAGATAAGGCACAAAATGTGAAAATAAAAGGGTAGCGTGCTGGGTACCTCTTATCAGGATTTAGGGTCTCCTAAGGGGCACAATGACACTGAACACAGTGGCCTCTGCTCATGATGGAATCATCAGTGGTTCCATGAAGGTCCTTAACTTTTAATGGCTGGCCTCAGCATCCCAAGAGCATATGGTCCAGTTTTAATTTGTCCTTACTTGCTACAGTGCCAGGTGGAGATGGAGACAGTCAGATCCAGTGTGCCCCCCCATGCCAGTGAAGTCACAGGCCTTGTCATCTGCAGAGGTGGGTCTACTCGGGCCTGGTAAGATCTGGCAGGGTCCCCAGCAACCTCATCTCAGGCCCAGGAGCACAACAAAGGCTGGCTGTGTGCTGGAGAGCTCCACAGGTATGCGAATCTTTAAGGGGTGCCATATACAAAACAGGCACAGTGATGGGGGTGGGCTGTGTCACTCGGGGGGCAATCATGTGTGTGATGTGCTGGTCTCTGAAAGCCCCTGCCCTGTTCTTTCTCCATCTCTTCTTCCCTGATGAGCTCACCCTCATTGCTCCAGGGTCATGACATCAGAGATATACCCAGATCTCTACTCTAAAGATCCTGTATCCAACTGCCTGATTGATGTCTCCAGGGGATGTTTTAGGGCACCTCCCTTCCAAAGTCTGACCCCACACTTAGTTGTTGCCCCTTAGCTAGGGCCCCCCAACACCCAGACAAAAGTTACAACCCTGGGTTCTGTCCTGGATGCCTCCTATTCTCCTGCCTCCATATCCAGGCAATCGGATGATGGATAGCTTGAACTAACAGACCCACAGCACTCATCACATGCCAGACACTGTTCCAAACACCTCTGTAAGTCAGCTCATATAATGCTCACAACAACCCTGGAAGACAGGTGCTATAGTAACTCCTGTCTTGAGGATAAGGAAACTGAGGCACAGAGACTTCCGCAAAGGCACACAGAGTGGCAGAGCCAGAATGCAAATCTGTGAGGTCTGGTTCCAGGCTGTTACGTCTCTGCTGCCTCATTAATTGGCTTGCATCTGCTTCCTGGGCTCATCTGAAGTCTCCATATCCTGTACCTCCTACCAGGCTCAAGGCAGCAGCCTCCTCTCCGTCCCAGTCTCCTGGATTCAACATAATCTCTGCAGCCAGGATGGTGCTGCTGAAATGCAAATGCCACAGTGTAACTCACCTGCTTCAAGTCCTTTGGTGGCTCCTGCCCGTCACAGGAGGCCTCCATGCATGCTCTCTACCGGGCTCTCCAGCCTTCACGCCACGCGTCCCAGAACGCCTCCCACTCTAGCCTGGCTGCACAGTGCTTCACTCATGGCTTCCATCCCTTGCCTCTCATCTGCCCAGTGAACATCCACGTCTCCTGCAAGCCTCAACTGAGAAGCCATCGCCTCTAAGAAGCCTCACCTGTCCTTTCCAGGTGGTATAGGTTTCCAGCTTGGAATGCCTATTTCCTCTCTTACACCACAGTCCACAGAACTGAGCACTTGTTTGACTGTCTTTCTCCCTGAAGACTGCGATCGCCACGTCTCCAGGGACCTCTGATCACTTCTCACTCATCTTTGTATCTCAATTCATGACACTCACTAAGCCCTCATAAAAGGATGTTGACTGACTAAACAATCATAGTAAGTGCCTGACAAAGAAAACATACACAGAAAGAAGGAGGGAGGAGTGGCATTTTGGCTAGATCCCATCTCTTCTCACTGCTGACCCTTCCCTTCCCTTCCTAGGCCAGCCTGGCTCGGGGCCCACTTACCGGCTGCCCTGAGCAATGGTGGGCACGATATCATGGCTGGCACGGAGGGGCCGGGTCCTGGCCCTCATGCGGGCACACTGCAGCAGATGTTTGGCATCCTCATTACTGGTGCTCAGCACGGCCTCCGGCTTGGGACCAAAGGTCCTACAGGGTGGCACACAGGCCAGGGCAGGCGGGGGAGGGATTAGAAGAAAATAACATGGATTAGGAGGGCTTTGACAGTGCAGCAGCAGCTCTGCCAGGAAAAGCCCTGCACGGTCAGCCTTCCCCTCCATCTCCCACACAGCAGGAAGCCCTGAGTAGCTCCAGACAGGGCTCGGGGCAGGCCTGACCTTGGACATCTGCTCAGGGACTGGAGGCTGAGACCCCAGGAGGATCTAGAAGAGGGTAGGAAAGTCTCCAGATTATTCTATTGTTTCTTCCCTGGGCCAGACAGCAGGAGTTATCTGGGGGAGGAGGAGGAAAGGGCCTGAGGTTGTGGGGCTGGGCCTGTGCCCAGACAGATGGTCTTTCCACGCACCACTGCCCTGTCTCCTTCTGCCTCTCAGCACACACACACACACACACACACACACACTTGGCACACTCAGCACCGCCCTGAGCTCCCGTAGCATCAGGGTGCTGCCCCTCCTAGTTCCATCCTTTGGGGAAGGACATTTTTACAAATCCCAGTGTTTTTTTGCCTTAGTCCTAATCCAAACCTGTCAGACATCAGCTCAGGGTTCACAGATTCAGGGCTGCGAGAAATTAAGCTGGACCCAAACCAAGTGGGCAAATGGCTCGATTTTCATAATAATAAGGGTCTTCTAGCAGCCACTTCACCTACCAGATGTGCTGCTGCCCCAGCCAGTCCAGAGCTGCAGAAATGACAGACGCTCCCTTCCAAAGCTGTCTCCAGACGTGACATACCGCCCGCGCTGGGTTACAGCAATAACAGCAGCCCACAATCTCCCCTTGACAAGATGTTTCTCTGTGGAGCTCACGCGCCCCAGCCAGGCTGGCTAAGGGCAGGTGTTCCCTCCCCTTGACAGATGAGAGTGTCCAGTGCAGAGAGGAATGCCGGCTCCTTGCTCAAGGTCGAACATCAATTAAAAGCAGAGCAGAGCAGAGCAGACGACAGCGGCCCCGCTGGTTCCAGCATCACTGGCAAACCCTGTCCTCTCCCCTCCTTGGGTCCTACAGCAAGTGGAGGACATTTGTGGCTGAAGTCAGACATGCCGTTTGATGTAACTTCAGTGTCCTCACAGGGAGGTGAGGACACACACATGCTGTGTGTCCTCCACAGAAAGAAAAATTCAGGCAGCCAGAGGCTCAGCTGTGGATCTCAGACCTGTGGCCCACACAACCTAGTCCACATGCTCTGTGGGAAGACGGGCCTCATCCTGACCAGAGGATGTTTCCTACGACAGACATGAGCGGACAAGGGCACAGCTCTGAGGGCTTGGGGAGAGGGCTTCCTGGGACATGATCAGGCAAGCTCTGGGGAGACTATGATTTTTTTCTTTTCTTCTCATTATTTTGCTCTAATCCTACTCTGGGGCCAGAGAGGGAAAGACTGCTAGCATGAAGGCACCATCTGTGCCTAAGAACCCTGGCAGGGCCCAGGCTGCATTTGGAAGAAGGGCTTCACTGGAGTGGTGAAAGTGAATCTCCAGGCCCGCTCCCCAGAAGGCCTCCTTTGGCAGGAGAGGCCTCCCCCTGCACAGCTTCTGGAGCAGGCAGCTCCTCCAACATGCGGCTGAGAGCAGCTGTGCTCCCTGGGGCTCCCGCTCGACAGCAGAGATAACGAGGTTACCAGCCCAGAGAGGTGCCCCTGCAGCCGCAGGCCTCTGGCTGGCAGCCCGCACACTCGGAACCTTCCGGTGACAGCTGTGGTTCCCCGGCTGTCAGAGGGCATTTGTCACAAGGCCTGGTGGGCAGGCAGGAGGGCCCCTAGACAGCTGGCCAGACGCTGCCAGGATCAGCCTGGCCCCCAGGTTTTTAAGTTATTTTCCGGCTTTGCTGCTTCCTTTTGGAGCTGTCGCTGGGTTTTGTTGTTGTTTTTTCCTCTTTCTTTTTTCTTTTTCTATCGGCTGCCCTGCTTCAGTTTCTGGCAGACAAAGCTGGTTTCTCCACTGATTAGAAAAGCAGGTTTTTTAGGTGCCTGGAGGCATCCATGCAGTAACACTCTGAGTAGGGAGGAGAGTGGCAGCCACCTTCACACACGGCAGCCAAGGTCAGCAGCGCAGGCGGCCCACAGTCATTGCATCCCCTGGAGAAGGGACGCCCTGATCGGCCCTGGGGAGGGAAGGTGGTCTTTCTCCGGGGAGGCATGGAAGAACATGCCTCCCATCATCACATTAAGGGGCACTCAACCCCTCCAGGCAGATGGGTTCAGATTCTACCACTGAGGAAGACTTTCCAGTCTAATCTGACCCTCACCTCCGCCAAGGGCATACAGCCAACCCCTTTGAAACATGGAGGATCACCCGCAATTCCAGCTCTTACAACTCCTCTGGAAACCTGGCTGTCAGCGCACGGCCAGGTAAGAGCCATTCCTACCTAAAAGTAGAAAGCTTTTGCCACTGTCCTGAAACCTGTGCTCTGAAGCTCACTGTCTCAGCAGGTAGGGCACAGGAATAAGGTGGCGGGGTGCTTTTCCTCCCTGGGCCTTGATTCCGCTCTCTACAAGCAGAGCCATTTCTACCCTGTGAGTCCGGGTCTTTAGTCTTCTCACCTACTGTGGGGTGGGGGTCTCAGAGGGCCTTTCTTTGGGGAATCCACATTCATAAGTTTGGCTCTCAAGAAGCAGCAGAGCCCACAGGGGACTGATTGTTGGGGAAAAGTAGAGTTCCACTGGAGTGGGTCCTTCCCTGTGCGTCTCCAGTCACCAGCGTCCTAAGGTCAAAGGGCAGCAGCAGGGTGTGTCCCCTCCCGCTCTGGTCTCTCCTAGACCAGCTTCCCGGAGGAGGGACTTTACCTCCCCTCACAGCCAGGAAGGTCAGGAGAACCACCATTTCTCTCCTAGCCAGGGAAGTCAAGGGGACAGAGTGGCCTTTTTCTACAGCCATCAAAATCCTGGATTAGATGGATAAACTCCAGCAAGTCTGGATTTAACCCTTTCATCTTAAGTACACAAATCAGGAAATAATAGGGAATATAAGAGATCTAACTTCCCAGGTTTCAGGACGCAACCAGTAAAGAGAAAATATGAGGTGTGACTGACATATATGGTGAATGTTTTAAATTTTTAAAATGTAAAAAAAAAAAAAATGTATTACAGTAAAAGACACATTGCCATTACTTCCCCTCAAAAAACTCCCTCTCACTTTAAATACATTTATCCCATTGTTCCTGTCACTTTCCAAAGCAATTCTGGAAGTGTACTTTTGTGAATATCTTTATGAGGTGTGATCAAAAATACAGTGAATGCTACTGCAAGTGGCACCCAAAAGAAAGGCAGGCTTGTAAAAACATTACAAGGTGTCTCATCTGCCTTATTTACAGAACCTGGTACTGTATGACTTCTGGCTTTTCCCCAAAGTCAAAATGACCATGAAAGGTAAATGTTTTTTTTTTTTTTTTTTGGTGGGTACCAGGGGTCGAACTCAGGACCTCGTGCACCAGCAGGCGCCCGTGCTGCTGAGCGATATCACCGGCCCTTTTCTCGTATGTGGGTACCGGGAGTCGAACTCAGGACCTCGCACTTGCCAGGCAGGCACTTATGATGAAGGTAAATGTTTTGATTTGAATTGTTTCAGGACATCAAGGCAGCCACAACAACACAACTAAAAATAGTCATGAAAGAGGACTTCCAGAATTGCTTCAGAAAGTGGCAAGGATAACGGATAAATGTGTTCAAAGCAAACAAGAGTATTTTGATGGGAATTAATGACATGTGTATCTTACTGTAATAATCTTTCGAAAATTTAAACACTGTAGTTTTCTACCGTATCTCTTATGTAGTATACAGAACATATACAAACCCTTTTGCTTAGCATGGATTCCATTTTTGTTTTTTTGTTTTGTTTTGCCAGTACAGGATTGAACCTAGGGCCTTCACACTGAGCTACATCCTCAGCCCTTATTATTTTATTTTATTTTATTTATTTTTTATTTTAAAGAGAAAAAACAATGAAAACAATGATACGAAATTTCAAAACAAGATAGTAGGACAGTAACAATAGTTAATACATTGTGTATTGTTATCTTCAAAGTAGTTGCTCATATTACAAGATACAGGCATGCAAAATTGATTGAACGATATAGGTACAAACCTTTCTTTTCAGTGAACTAATAGAAATCAGTAGAATAACTATTTTAATTATCTTGTGTGTGTGTGTGTATATATATATATATATATATATATATGTATATTTATTTTTCCTTTTCCCTCTCTTCTTTTCTCCTTATTTTTTTAAGATTGGGTCTCACTAAGTCGCCCAAGTGGGACTTGAACTTGTCACCCTCCTTCCTGAGCTTCCCAAAGTGCTGGGATTACAGGTGTGCACCATTACACCTGGTTTCCATTTTTGTATATTTTAAAGCTTTCAGATGACCAAGGATAGAACTTTCACACTGCATAGTTTCACTGTATGGGAAGAGGAAACCAGGTGCTGTGAGTGGGCTCTGAACTGCACGCTCGCCAGGCAGGGCCTGTGTCTTGTACTCACTGTCATGGTTACACAGGTGCCTTCTTCCCGGGTCTCAAGCCACTAACAGAACAAATCCCAGAGTGTCGGTTAAGACTGTGGTTTCAGGGGCAACCTGTCCAAATTCTAATCCCTGGGCTGTCACTTCCTTGGCAGGTGACTTAGGGGGTAAGCCTCAGTTTCTTCACCTGCTAACTAAGAGACAAGCGAGAGTGATTTCCTTCAAAGGGCTTAGCACAGAGCTAGGCACTTGGTAAGATTCTGTAAATGCTAGTATTTATTATCATCATTACTTTTATTATTAGCATGACTGTTTTGTTAAATTACTTTCACCCCTTACTAAGAGAAGGAAGGGACCCCTGAAGATGAACTAAAATCACCTGCCGAAGAGATCACCCTATTGTCTGTAAGGGAAGGCATGTTTGGAAGTGATAAATGTCTACAGCTAGAGAGGGTTTGGTGATTTTTGCTCTGGACTTTTCAAAAGCCTTTGATAGGGCCCCATGGCAAGGCGGATTTCCACAGGATAGGGAACAGGAGGAGGCTGGTGGGTAGCAGCAGGAAGCTAATCCCAGATGGTAAATGGGCCCTTCTCTCAACAGAGAAGGACGACTGGGAGTCTTAAGAAGGGCTGCTGGTAAGGTCCACAGCGTTTAACATCTTTAATGGGATCTGGGTACTGTGGAGAGCAGAGTGCTCTGTCCTGGCTTCCTGAAGACCGATAAATTCCTTGCTGAGCGCAGGAGGCTGGGGATGTCCCTCTGGTCAGCACTGCCTAGGCTCAGGTGTGGGGCACAGGTAGCCATAAGTGTCAGCAGGTATCTAAGACAGCCCCAGATAGGGAACAGTGACCTGCTCAGCTCTCAAGGGCAGGGAGGAGGACTTCCTTTCCGTGAATTTCAGCCCAGCTCCCCAGCAGATGAACAGGCTCAGGTAAGTTAACTTCCTCCAGCTCCTTCACCAGTAAAGACCGGCGCATGGCCATGATGAGCTCTGTGTGTGGTGTGTGTGTGAGTTTGGCAAGGACGTGGCATGGGACAGTGTGCCTGAGTGTTCCAGGTGGCACTGGCTCTGTGTAGGGCCTCAGGGTTAGAGGCACTAGACAGGGGGAGCAGTTACCTCTTTGAAAACACTGTTGAAAGGTTACGTTTAATTTGTTTTTCACTTTAGTCTCAGTGGGGCTGGGAGCGGTAAAGGGACCTCCTTTGTGCCTGCACATCTGAGTCTGTGGGACAGGATGGGAGTTGGGGGTGGGGGGTTAAGCAGGACCTCCAGGCCTCAGCGCTTAATGATACCCTTGCTCTGGGGGGACCTCAGTTACCTCTACGGCCCTGGAAATCCTGGGGTGCAGCAGAAGTATCTCGTCTCCCGTGCTCACCCCCAGGACTCATCGTAACTCCTGCCACTAGGAGCGCAGAAGACCCAGGCCCTGGCCATGGCCCAGAATGGTTACGGCCCCTCACAGCCTCCGTGACACTAACCAGCCCGCAGTTCCCTGCGCCAGCCCGCACTCCCAGGAGATAAGGTCATCCCGCTATTGTGCGCAAAGGCAGCAGGAGGAAGACCATTAAATGTCTCTACATTCAGATTAAAATCTAAATTCTGGGGCTCTCTGTAAGTGGCTTCAGCCCACCTTCCGCCCTGTCTTCCAATAAGATCATCCACACATTCCACTTCAGACTCTCTCAGGCATTTCTGTAGGCCTCACGCATCAGGAATGTCCTCTGCAGCGTCCATCCGGACCCTCACAAGTCCACACAGGCTCCAGCCCTCAGTGAGCCCTCACGCACTGCCTCCTGCCTGCCCCCGCCAGGCATTTTCTTAGCAGAGTTCCTGCCCCTGCGAGCTCCAGGAGAGAGACGCCGGTAACACCTGTGGCTGCAGTCAGCGCAGGCAGTGAGTACTGAGAACCAAAATGGGCAATTCCATCTGTATCACACTGAGCCCCGGACACAGTGGGCAGCTCGCATGCAAGTCTCTGTGACATTGCGGCAGTGTAGCACAATGGTCAGAGCACAGCCTTGGAGCAGGAAGCCCTGGGTGTGACTCCTGGCTCCAAGCCCTAGGCTAGTCACTTGATCTCCCCCAAGAGATGCCTCTCTCAGCAAACCAGGAAGAACACATACAGTTTGTTATTAAATAAAATGAGAATTCAGGAAAAGCATTTAGCACAGCACTAAGCACTGTAAAACAGCAGCTGCTGGCCTGGCCCTTTGCCTGGCCATTGGGATCTTCTGGTCCGCTAGGACTGAGCCATCTCTTGCTCCTTAGTAGAAAGTCACAACCCTGGAGTTGGGGGATGGAGATCTCTGCATCTGGCCCCTAGCACTTAAGGTCCTGGATCCTCCTCGGGCAGCTTCCCTCTGTGGCTGACTCCCTGGGACCACCCTGCAGCTAAATGGGCCAGGCCCCCAACCACCAGTACTGTCTTGGGCTTTGTAGTCAGTGTCATTTCACGAGCTTCTTATTACCTTGCAGAGCAATAACAAGTACCTGATGGTTACTTGCTCATAATGGTTATTTGATTACAATGGGCCTACACAGATGCCAAGCCTGACTGAACATGAGCTGGACTATTCACCCCTCAAACTTTGAGATCTGCGGGGCTTACTGCCCCTGAATGAGCCCTGCCCTTTGCCCTGCCAGAGCATGTCCTGCCAGATGGCCACAGCCTCAGACCACTCCTCTGCCCAGGGTCCCACACTCCTTAGTATGGACGCTGAGATCAGGAGCCTCGCCCTGGGGTGCCCTCCCGGGGTACAGGGTGGGAAGGTAAGCATGCCTTACTTTAAAGCTTTCTTGGAAACTCTGGCATCAACAAATCCACCCTACTTAGGGGACAGATGAAGCCCTGTAGTGTCTTCAGGACACTGACTTTAATGCCTGCCTAGGAGACTCAAGAACAAAGCCAGACAAGGAGCCTATCTGAGGGGGCATCATGACATAGCTCATACTTCTCCCTCCTTGAATGTAGCTAAGTTCCCTGGGCCTTCAGCCTGGGTGTCTACCTAGCAGGGACCTGATCCTCATGCCACCTCTGGGTCCTCATCCGCTTGGCACTCTAAGGGGACATTTTGTTAGCCTTAGAATGCGGTCTAAAGTTCACTAAGACCCTACCCCCACATTCATACACTTACCTATCATTTGTATATGCACATGACAAATCATACAATATGATGTGCACACACCCTGCCTGAACTCTAAATGCAGAACATAGCTGCAGATGGCTTGGCAAGTTAAAAGCCCAGAAATCCCAGTCCTGAGGATCCTACACCTATGCCATCTCTTTACAGGGACAAGAAAAGCCCCTCCCTACCTCTGGCTGAAGTTCTCTTCCTTTAAAATGAGTGGTTTTGCCAGGTGTGGTGGTGCACACCTGTGGTCCCAGCACTTGGGAGGCTGAGGCAGGAGGACTGCTGCCAGTTTGAGGTCAGCCTGGGCTATATAATGAGTTCAGGGCCAGCCTGAACTACATAGTGAGACCTTGTCTCAAAAAACCAATAATAATAATAATAATAATAATAATAATAATATAAAATGAGTGGTTTTTATTATTATCCAGCATGCAAGTCAGGAGCTTTGGATTTGCATTTCAACAGTGACTTCTGAGCAGAATCCCAGTGGTCACACCTTCCCATGGGGTGTTTTTCCCATCAAGGAGGAAAGGTGGGAAGGAAGCACCACCTCCGCAGGACACAGGCGCAACTACCAAGCTTTCTCCTCTGAGGCTCCAGAGTGAAGGAAGGGGAGAGAAGACAGAAGGAGGGAAGAGGGAGCAGGGTGTCCCTGGGGACCACAGTCCTCCCTGCAGCCACATTCCCTGCACTGGAAGGACCAGATAAAGATGTCACAAGAGGTTAAGAACAGCGGCCATGGAGGCAGAAGGGACCTAATCACAAATAACAAGGGATGAAAGAGCCAAACTTCCTTGTCCCAACCAGACCCTTAGCCCAGCAGAAAAGCTGAACCTCCTGACACTGGACACCCTCGCTTTGTTATGAAGGGTTGCTATGGTCTGAATGTTTATGTCCCTGCCAAACTCAGAGGTTGAAACCCAACCCCCACTGTGATGGTATTAGTGGGGCCTTGGGAGGTGATGAGTGCCCTTATCTGGGGTGATGAGGACCCCAGAGAGCTTCCTAGTCCTCTTCCACCACATAAGGACAGAAGGAGAAAGAGTTATTATGAACCAGGAAACGAGCCCTCATCAGATTCCGAATCTGTTGGCTCCTTGACCTTGGACTTGCAATCTCCAGAATTGTGAGAAACACCTTTCTGTTGTTTACAAGTCATCCAGTCTATGGTATTTTGTGATAGCAGCCTAAACAGACTAAGACAGAGGCCCTGCCCACACTTTCTGGAGGGCAGATCAGACTAAGTGGAATTTATGCAAGGAGCAGCCCGATCATGGAGAAGCAACAATGCTGACCTCTGCCCTCCGCAGGAATAAGGATGCCCTGCAGAGTCACTGTGCAGAGGGGAAATGGGAGCCGCTCCCAGCCCCGAGCCCCGGGCCCCTCTCAGCCTCAGATGCAGAGAGCCCAGCTAAGATGGAGGCTGATGCCAACCTCTGTGGGCAGAGCAGTGGCTCAGGCCCATAGGTGGCCCTGCCACAACTTGGGCGTACTTTTCTCAGCCTGCCAAATTCTAACACTGCCTGTGAGGGACAGGCATCCCCACTTCCCCCACCACAACCCAGGGGATCCAGCTTCCCCACAACAAGGGTGGAGGGATAGAAAAACTCTGTGGGTATCATGGTGAGGTTGGAGGTGAAATTCTTGACTTGACCCCAGCACATTCTCTCGATTAGGAAAAGAAGAGGTGGAGTAAAAGCTGTGCACTCTTGTACTTTCCCTAAGGACTTTCACATCCATTTGTATCATTTTAGCCTTACAATAATCCTGTAGAGTAACCAGATATAATTTTCTCCACTTTAAAGACATAGAATCGGAGGGCCAGGCAGGGGAAAGGGCCCCCAGGACAGAGCAGGTAGTTGGCAATGCTCCTTATACACCTCTGTCCCCTGTGGCTTTGCTCAAGTAGCAGGTGGGCAGCAGCCCGGGCACTGCAGGTGACAGACACTTTCTACAGGGTCTCAAGGACGATGATCCACAGTGGCCACTATCCATGGGTGCAGGGGTTTGCTTACCCTCTGGCCTTTTCAAGGTCTTCTACTGTCTTGGTGTGGAGTAAATGGAGGGATGCTGGTGTTATGGCTGTGTCTAGATGTCTCCCCAAAGCCTCATGCAGTCATAGGTGGGGCTTTTTCAGAGGTGGCTAGATTAGAATGTGTGATGCTGGGATTGATTCATGGCGCAATGCTAGGATCAAACGTGCTAGGATTAAGGGTGTGAGTGCTACCTGCCCTGAGTAGCCTGGATAAGATATAAGGGATAGAAAGAGCTGTAGTCATCCCTAGTTGCTTTGTTACCTTCTGCTCACCATGAACTGTTTCTCCTCTGCGATGCCTGTCTGCCATGTCACCTTCCTTGGAGCCAGTTGATTATGGACTGAAACCTATACAAACTGTGAGCTAAATAAACTTTTCCTTCTTTAACTTTGGGTGTCAGGTGTTTTGTCTCAGCAACAGATGGTGACGAAGGAGGGAAAGAAAATGTGGGCTCTGAGTCCTTACCTGTTCTGCTCTGAGTCCTGCAGGAAGATGCCTGATTCCCAGGCCACGTCCCCTGCTGGTCGTTCTAGGGCCCAGAACAGAAACAGAGATCAAAACAGAAGCCAGGGGCCAGGGATATAGCTCAGTGGCGCAGCACCTGCCTGGCAAATGCAAAGTCCTGAGTTCGATTCCCAGTACCAAAAAAAAAAAGCAGCAGCCAGAATCTGGGCTCTCAGCTGCCACTTAATGAACATCGAGGAGAGAGGTTTCCAGTAAGTTATGCCCCAGATAAATCTAACACCATGCCTGTATCTTGGCCTGAGAAGTAGGGGCACAGCCTGTCATGATCACTAAAGGTGAGCATGGCTGGGGGTGCAGAGGACCCCACATACCCTTAGGCAGAGGGTGCTGAATGAGCGAGGAAGGGTGGACCAGACGTGCAGCCTCTCTGTAGGGAAGGACTCCTGACTGCTTGCCCACCAGAGGGCAGTGAGGCCAGTTAGGCCACGTCACTGGAGGGAATGCAAAGAGCCACTCTGGGAAGGGCTACAAGGCACAGAGAAGAGGTCATGGTAGCCTCTACTCCCAAGCACAGATGGCGGCCTCCCATTGGTTCAGAGGTCTTCAGCAGGCAGGGATGCCTGTAAGGTGGTAAAGAACCTGTGTCAAAGCCAAGAACAAGAGGACACTCTGATAATTTTGGTGACAGGCAACTGCATGCTCTTCCCTTCCCTGTCTCTCCTCCCTTCCCTGTCCCTCCCACTGGACTCCCTCTTGTTGCCCCACTCAGAACTACAGAGTGAGCCTCACCTGGTGCACTTCTGTTCCAGGCTGGAGGTGCCACCTTGGGGGTACTCTGTCCCGAAACCTTTAGCATCTCCTGCAGCAGTAGGCGGTTCCTCTCTACTTGGTCAGACAAGGACAAGGCATTGCACCCAGTGCCCAAAGCCCCCAGGTCTCTAGCTTTCCAGAGCGCCCCCTGCAGGCCTATCCTTGGGACAAAGGCCTCCTCAGGGATCAGAGATGTGCTGTCCAAGTCTCCCGCTACGACCAGGCCATCTTGAAGGGGGTCTGGCCTTCCTTTCTTCAGGATGGGCATGCAGGCGATTTTACACGGACCAGGCCCTGCTGGCCAGCCTGAAGTAATTCTGTGGATAGAGCTCTCTGGCAAAGAGTCAGGTCCTGGTGGCAGACACCTCTCACGCTCTGGCAACATCCATACTGCTTCTGGAGGCAGTGGGCTCTGCCCATTGCAACACTCAAGCTCAGGGGCAGAGGGCCTGGGAGGCCTGGAGCTCCCATTCCTAGTGGGTTCTTCCTTGCTGACACTGCTGTCCAGCTGCTCGCCTGTCAGGTTCTGAGCACAGGGCACCACCACAGCATCAGGCAGGGAAGAGTCTTCTGCTATCCGGACTCTCCCAGGCTTGACTCGTCGGCATCTGGATTTCTTGGGGGATGATTGCTCATGGGTGGTGGGGCTCACTCTCTGTTTACCCGCTGTCATCTTCTCCTTCAAAGCCCTCACCTTGGACTCCAACACAGAGGGTCCATGGAGCTGCATACCACATAGCCTGGGAGGCTGGGGGGTAGGAAAGGGCCAGGGTCTTGAGAGGGGTCCATTATCTAGTTGTGGTTCAGGACCATTTCTCTCCACAACTGAGGTCACCTGCATGGGGCTGGTTGTTCTGCTCCCTGTCTTGGGCCTTCTGGAGGAGAAAAAAGACAAAAATCCTGAGACACAGCACCTGAATAGCTCTAGCAACCTGCTGGGTCCCCAAAGTGATTTGGTGCAGGGCCCTGTCCCAGTGAAAGTAGTGACCTAGAGACAGAGCAGGGGTGCCCGCTAGATAATGGGAAAACATTTTGCAAGGTTCAAATATGCAACAATACAAATATTTTTTTATCTAAAATATTTTAATTTTTTTTTTTTGTGGGTACCAGGGGTCGACCTCAGGACTTCGCACGCCAGCAGGCGCCCGTGCCGCTGAGCGATATCACCGGCCCTTTTTTCATATGTGGGTTCCGGGAGTCAAACTCAGGACCTCGCGCTTGCCGGGCAGGCGCTTACACTGCTGAGGCATCTCATCGGCCCAAATATTTTAATTTCTAAAGTTATTAAAAAATAATTTCATTGTGCAGTAACTGATAATATATTTCAGCAAACAGAAAAGTAAAATAAAACACTTAAATATGTTTAATTTACTTTCAAAATTTAATACTAAGGGCCGGTGAGATAGCTCAGAGGCATAAGCGTCTGCCCGGCAAGCGCGAGGTCCTGAGTTCGACTCCTGGAACTCACATACGAAAAAAGGGCCAGTGATATCGCTCAGCGGCACGGGCGCCTGCTGGCACGCGAGGTCCTGAGGTCGACCCCCAGTATCCACAAAAAAAAAAAAAATTAATACTATACAAACTCTTCTGCCCCCAGGAATGCAAAATTCAGCAAGGAGAATATTTAAATTAAATACAATGTAAGCTGTTTGGCAGAAGAATTTTTAAAAGTAAACCAAATTTCAATTGGTAATATCCTAAAATAGCCATTATGTTTACAGTAGTTAAAAAAAAATTTTTAGTGCCTTGTGACTCCACAGCCTTGTGTGTACATACCAAGCACACATTTTACAACTGAGCTACACCCCCACCACTACGGTAGATAGGAATTTAAAACAAAACCAATTCAATCAATCCACATTAACTGAAGTTTTCCTTTTATTCAGTTGTGAATAAAACAGCAGTCATTGTTGTAACCAGCGTGTCAATGGTATCAACTTCAGAAATGAGTTTTTCCTAGTCTGAACAAGAACAGTTATCTTCTGTTGAAAGGATGTCTGCTTCCCAATGTAGTTTTTTTCATTTGTGTCGTGTTTTCCAAATAAACTGTTCAGCTAATGTCTTCACCGTCTATTGCCTTAACAGTATAAATCTTCTATGACTCTCATACAGCCATTTCCTGTCATCGCCACTGGAACATTCTATAGTTTCAAAAAGGTGTTTAAAGTCCTGAGGGTAGATATCAGATGGTTTCACTTTAGTTTCAATTTTTGCTTCATTCATTATATTCAGTGGATCATATGGAGTCAATGAATGTAAATGTGGTATTAGCAAGGCACTGCATCTCCCAAAACATTGCTTTACCGTGTGAAAAAATATATCGTAGTTAATAGGAGTTAAGTATTCTGTAAATAAATTTTTACAAGGAGTCATTTGTAAACATCAAAACACAGGTTTTGATGTTTTAATGAAGCCCGCTGAACTAGTAGTCCATTCTTGGTGTACACGTCAAATAACGAAGAAGGCACCTTGTGGAGAAGCTTAATCTCATGAGATGCTTGCCAAAGCACACTTTAATACATGATACGAGTTTGGATTTGTGGGATTTGTGATTAGTTTCTCAAACTGGCTTTCACTAATAAACATATATAGCTCTACTCGGCCATATCTATATACGGAAGAACATGTATACAGATCATGTAGAAGTTTCCAAAGTGCCTTTCTCTCATTATTCACAGGGAGCATCCCAACTACTTTAAAAGGAATATCTTCTAACCAGGAATTTGCTTTTATTCCTAAACTCAAAAACAGCTCTTGTGAAAGCACAATGGGTGGTCTCACCAGATTATGATTGTTAGGATCCATTTTAAAGAAGTCACAATGGACCACTTCTAGTCTTCCATTCAGCTCTTCCCCTAAGGACTTCAAATGTGGAATAAACTTATTGTGACTTTCAAGAGCAATCATTGAGGCACCAGTTTCTAATGATGCCTTAGTCAGGATTCCAGGACCTGGATTGCACTCCATGATTACGTGGTGACGTGCTTTTTTTCCTCCCAACCGCAGCATTCCTGCCAAGGTCGCAGCCAATCTGGGGCTGATTATGGACCTCCGGGAAATTACGCGGCCACTGGATTGCAGGGGCAATTCCCTGAGCTCCTCATCCGGCAACTGCTGTGGGCAGGAGTCACTCAAGCCATGGCAGAGAATGGCCCCCAAGTCCTTCCGCATCGCTGCTCCCAAACTCCAAAAGCAAAAGCAACCAGCACCTGGCAATACTGACAGTGTCAACCACGGAGGAAGCACCGTTGCTGGGCCCCATATCCCTTTTTTTTTTGTACCTGGAATGAACTCAGGACTTTGCACTTGACAAGCAGGCACTGTGCCACTGAGCTACATCTCCGACCCCAGGGCCCCACATCCTCTCTCGAGGGTCTTTCCCAATGATTACCCAGGCCCATTACTTCGGAGAACGCGAAGCACGGAAGTCCACGTGCTACATCTCGCCCAACAATACAAATGTTATTACTGAATTTTCTCTTCCAAATCTGAGACTTGTTCTAGTTTTTCTATCCCCATTTTACAGATGGGCTTCGAACAATTAATCCTATGCCAAATGTGGACCAGAATGAACAACCAGAATGATTCCTCAATCCCTGATCTCTTGTTTTGCAGAAGGTGGCCTCAGTGAAGATGTCGAAGTCTGCTAACGGCTAACTGTGCTATTCCTTGCGGATGAGGGGCCTCAGAAAGATGACAGGCAGGACACAATCCCCCAGTGGAAAGTGTTGCCTTTCGCCCTCACCCCTCCTCTAGCTTTGACCACAACGTGGGGTTGTGCTCAAAGGGAACGCAGGATCAGTCACTAACGCATATCAGGCATTTGCTCTGTGCCAGGCAGAGCCTTTCAAGTGCTTTCAAACGTTCTCTCAAATAATCCTGACACGGCTCTGTTTGGATGGTATCATTATCTTTGCTTTTACAGATGGAAAAACTGAGGCACAAATTACATCACACAGGTGCTAGAGAGGCCCAGTTTGGAATTTAAAAAGCTTCTCATTCCAAGCCTAGGGTTCTTCCAAAACATTTAGTGATCTGTTAACCCCACTCCCATCATGCTGCAGATTACTTCTCGGTGCACAGAGGTTAAGGACTTGCTGGCATTACACTGCTCTTAGTGGCACGGCTGACGTGAATAGTTTCAAAAGAAAGGAAAAACAGCACGGGATTTTATTCATCAGTGTTACCTGCATACAACACGCCACTGTCTTAATATTTACTCTCTCAGAAAGTGCTACTTAACATCATATATCTAGGTGTGTCCCACTTGAAGTCACCTTCATGTATAAAAATCTGTATGTGCATAAACTACAAATTAGCAGTAATTATTCCCTTCACACACAGACTAAGGATTCACCATAAAATGTTCTTAAATGCCACGACCTTCTACAGTCGCTTATTACTCCTCAATATAGACACATTTCAGGAATGTTCATACTTTAGAAGTAAAATATCCATATAACCCCAAATGTCACATCAGTTTTAAGCCAGTGGAGTTTAAGGACTATCTTTAGGAGAGAAATCATTTGTTCTACCGGTTCATCTAGAATGTACCAGGTTTCTCTTTGCACCCGAGCCCTCTCTTTCTCTCCTTAGGACCAATCCAGAAAACAGAGGTTTTAGAAAGCCGTGTGAGCCGTTTCCGTTAAAGTACAATAACTCCGTGGTGGGTAAGCTCTGGAGCAGCACCCCAGAGGATCCACGTTCTAGATCTTAAGGAAGGAGGTGCTGGGCACAGGCTTCCGGAAAGCTGTTCCTCTTGGAGCCGTCTGAGTCTATGGCCCAAGCCCTGTATTTGCTCTCGCTCGGAAAAGCTGAAGTGAAGATGAACGCGAAGGACGGGCCCCTCCCGACCCTTCCGGCTGTGCCCGCGGGAGGCCGCGTCCCGCGCCGCCCCCGCCCGGCGCCTCGCCCGCGCCATACTCACTGAGGGCCACCGCCGGCAGGGTCGGCCGCCGCCTGCGACCCCTCCATCCCTCGGAGAGGCGAGGCCCTCCGCTAGCCCCGTGTCCCGCCGGCCCGCCGCAGAGTCCGGGGAGGGACTGCGGCCCAATCCGGGCGGGCGGCCCGCAGGCCTCGCCCCGGGGCGCGCCCGGCCCGGTCCCCGCGGAGTCGGCCGGCGAGGAGCGAGCGGCGGGGCGGGTGGGGAGGGCGCGGCACGGGCCGCTGGCGCGGGGCTCGACTCGCAGGGGACGAGGCCGACCTGGCGCCCTCCCGGGCGGGAGGAGAAACGGGGGAGCAGCAGCGGAGAGGAGGGGCAGCGGAAGGGGCTGGAGGAGCGCGACCTCAGCCTCCCCGTCCCGGCCCTGGCGGCCGGCGGTTCCGGGGGTGGCCGCCGGGTCGGGACGCCCAGGGCGCGCGCGGGCTGCTGCTCGCGGGCCGCGGCGGCGGGGAGCGACGCCTTCCGGGCGTCGAGGGGGCGGGAGAGACCCGAGGACCGGCCCGCGATGGGGGACGACGGGGCCGCCCTCGGCCCGAGCCCTTCTCGGCGGGGCAGCTGCGGGGCGCAGCCCGGACGCCGCTCGGGGCGAGTCTGAGCGCGGCCGCGTGCAGCCCTACACCCGGCTCCGCTTTGGGGTGGAAGCCGGGGAATGCCCCTTTTTTGGACAACTTTCCCAGAGGAATCTGCGGACTTCTCCCTGGGACCATCCCCATCGCCCTAGGGCGCCGTTTTCTCCGAGGTCCTAGTCATTGGCTTTCCTTTGCAGAGGCTTGAGGATGACCGGGAGTGGACGTGTGTCTGCCTGTCCCGTCTGCCCGGAGGAGACCCTGATGCCCGCACTGCCGCAGCCCCTTGGGTAGGGATCGGTTCTCAGGGTCCTGGGGATGTCAGAATGGACCATGTCACTTTCTTTGGTTCTGGGGAAAAGAGCAGCAAAGGGCTTGTCATGCAGCTGTGATCCAAATAGTTGGGGCTGTCTCTTTCTTTCCACCCACCTCTCACCTATTTCCAAATCTGTTTTTCCACAAAAGATGGAAACAATAAGAGAGAACCCAGGAGATTCAGAAATCTCTACAAAAAACGAAGTGCTCATTCACCTTCCCTTCGGGCACTGGGTACTTGTGCATTAGGCCACCACCTGGATGGCAGGCCTAGCAACCGGAAGGCCCCCCAATGTGACAAGTGCCTGAGTAGGCCATGGAGGGGAGAGGTTTTCTGAGGGGACTGAAGCGAGTAGGACTACCCTGTGGAAGGCGGGGGACACATGGGCCTGCACCGACGCCCAGGTCTGAGAGCCAGTGTTGGGAAGCTGTGAGAAAATCGGTCCAAGGCCAATTTAGGAAGCTGAGAGATTACCCAAAGAAAACCTTCTGTGTAAGGGAACAGGCCCAGGTTCACACAGCGCTGATGACAGGTGGTCTCCAGAGTCTGAACCCCTTCCCTCGTGCTCCCACAGCAAGCAGTACTTCGGCCAAGTCATTTACGGCTCCATGTATTAGTACTGATCACATCACGATATAGTACATAACCGATACATCCATGGAGGATGTTCAATATACCAGGCATTGGGCTTAGTACTTTACACTCATTATCTCATTGCAGCCTTAAGAGGTAAGTACTGTTGTATCCTTTCTACAGATACGGAAACTGAGTCAGTGGTGGCGAACCTATGGCACGCATGCCACAGCTGGTTTGTTATTGAAGGCTCTGACAGGTTTGCCATTACTGGCCTAGGTGAATGTGCAGGGACACAGGGTTAGTAAATGGGGATCTAGGGTCCAAGACCCTCAGTCAACAAACTGCACAGTGCTTTCCCCAGTATCTGCATGCTCAATACAGGGAGCTTTAGTTTTTAAAAATTCAAACAATGGGTGAAAAGTCAGTGCTGTGGTACTCAAAATGTGCTGCCACAGCAGTCTGGCCCTTCCTTTCTGGATCCTGACTTCCTTACTCCTGTTGTCCATGGTAAAACTCTGAAACCCACACAAGACTCCTCCTCAGGGGCCATGGGAAGCAGAGCAACAATCCTGTTATGATTATTGGTGCCCCTCTACTAGCTAAGGTACTTCACATAAGGTCTTTTAATCTTTACTACCCTGAAAAAATAAGACTAGTGGATCTCCACATTAGGGATAAAGAAATCTAGGGTACCGAGGACTTAAATGACTTGCCAAGGCCACATAGCTAATACAGCTAGAATCTGAACCTAATTCACCTTGGCTTCAAGATTTTCTGCCTTTCTTCCTCTTTTCAGAGGCATCTCTGAACACTGACTCCAAAAAGTAATTTCTCCATAAATCAGCTTCCACCCTCTCCTAGAAGTTAATGATCTGTAAGGCAGGTTTCTGAAAGTTCCAGCCCAAGTTTAATGTTTAAAGGAAACCTGCCCCTCAACCTTTTGAGATGCAAATACCTTCAGTTTACTGTTAAATGTGTTATTTTGCAAGGAGGGGGTGGGGTATCACATCTGTATGGAGGCCTTAAAAGCCATTTCTCCTAAAGACACCAAGAAGCAAACCCAGTAAGATGCTATTAAATTACCATGACATCTGCATGTCAGAGAGCACTTGTTCTTCTGGATTTTGCTTGGTTCAGCAGATATTTGTTGAGCTCCTATTGTGTGTCGGGGACTTTGGAACAAAATTTAACACAATTTAAAATTTCAGGCCTTGCCCTTGAGGATTTCCTATCAGTGTGAGCAGGACAGGTGCATAAACTTCTGCATAAGTGCTTTCCGCCATGTTAGCATAGGGTACCTCAGTTGCTCACAGGAATAGCTACAGTGAGGCGTGTGTCAGATGGGAAGGGTGTCACAGAGAACTGGGTCTCAGAGAATGAGCAGACTGAGGGGAAGGGGTGGAAGTCGGCATTTCATGCAAAGAGATTCGCATCTACACTGCACAGTAACACTGAAACCCAAAGAGGCAAGTAGTGGGAGGAGGCTGCAGGGCCACTGTGGTGAAGGACTGGTTGAGGAGCCTGGACTGTGAAGTAGGAGCCCCGGGAGGTGGTCCAGACCATACCTTTGCTTTGAGCCCGCACATTTCTGGGTTGGGAGATCACCATCTATTTTCTTATAGATCGGACTGTTTTGTTACTGTCTTTTGGAGGAAAATCCAGGAGCAAAACAATACATGGTAAATAGCTTCCTCCATTGAACAACTAAGGAAGTGCATGATCCCAAAAAGCCTCTGACTTTTCCTGGATGAAGCATAAGCCCCATCCTCCTAAGGCCACCTCCACATGTGTTCTGGAGTGAGGAGCCATATGAGGTGTGGAAATGAGCCTTCACTTAGGATAAAGGGAGAGGTGAGAGAGATGGTCCTTCAAGGTCATATGGTTACAGCCCAGTGGGTCAGGCACGGGGCGGGAGGGACACCTCTGCCATGCCTCTGCTGAACATCCTAAAGTAGCTTGTCCAGCTGGAAACCTGTCTTTCCCCATGGCTCCAGTCTCACCATTGGGCACATGGGGCAAGGCAGCATGCTGATCCCAGCAGCAGCTGCCAAAGACATTATTCACTGCCCTGAGGTCTTTGCTCAGGCCTCATCATTTCTTTCAGCAGAGGAGCAAAAGAATTCAGGACTGGTCCACCATGTACCTGCTTCTTCCCTGAAGGCCTCCCATGGCTCCCCTGTGGTTCCAGGGCCTAGACTGCCTGTGAGGACTCTCCCAGGACACTGGAGAAAGGCTGATTCCAAGGTCTCACTCATGGAGATTCAGACTGTGTAGGTTAGAAGAAGCCCCAGGAATCTGTTTCCTAATAAGCTTGCGAGGTAATTTTGAGGCAGGCAGTTTGGAGAAGCACAAATTCTCAGGTTCAAACTCCTGGTTCAGAGTTCCTTTGTATGGCTCATGGATTATTTTCAGCCTCACCTCTAACTACTTTTGGGAGGGGTTGGTTTTTTGAGACAGGGTCTCATTATGTACTGTAGTTCAGGCTCACTACATAGCCCAGGCTGGCCTCAAACTTGTGGTGATCCTCCTACCTCAGCCTCCCAAGTGCTAGGATTACAAGTGTGAGCCACCAGCCCAGTTTTCATTTTAACTACTTTTAACAACCACCCCTGCATCCCACCATGTTGAATCACTTCTGGTTCCCCCAACTAGTGATGCTGATTCATGTCTCCTTGTTTTGACCCAGGCTTTCCTTCAGCCTGAAAGACCCTGCTTTACTCCCCACACACATCTTGCCATGACTGAATTATAACACACATCTGCCTCTCCTCTAATTCATATGTTGAAGCCCTAACCCCCAGAATGGTATTAGGAGACAGTGTCCTTGGGAGGTAATTAGGTCATGAAGATGGGGGCTTCCCTGATGGGATTAGTGTCTTTATAAGAGGAGACACCACAGAGCTTGCTCTCTCCCTGACAGTCCTCTCTCCAGCATGTTAGTGCACAGCAAGAAAGTGGCCACCTGCAAGCCAGGAAGAGAGTCCTCACCAGAATGGTTCCTGACTCCACAACCATGAGAAGTTAAACTTTTGTTGTTCAAGCCATTCAGTCTATAATCTTTTGTTATGGCATCTTTTGTTATGGGGTGGACAAACCTCCACCCCAATTTGCCTGTCTCCTACCAGACTTTCCACAAATGTTCCCTCACCCATAAAAACTTAAAAGAGCACTTATCACATGGATTGTCCACACCTGATGCTTGTGTCCCCTACATCTCAGAAAGGGGATTGTTACTGTGCCCCTGACCCAAATGTATGCCCACCACACCAGAGGTATTAAGTGTCAGATGGCTCAATGAAAAAAAAAACATCCCTACTGGGTCTGGATGCCTAAGAGAAGATGGGCATCTGCATTTACTAAGAGAATCGATGTCACTTCCAGAGGATTTGGTTCATCCACTCAGTGTAGCCAGCTCTGCCCCACGCCCTGCAAGAGAGGCACTCACAGCACGGCTAGAACCAGCACCCAGGATTCCTGACTGACCCTCATCTGATGCATACCCAAGTCTCCTTGTCCCTGTCCCTCTTCCCTCTGTCTGAAAAGGCCACTGATCACAAATGATGTGGGCCTTACACTACAATTCTGAGTGTGCCTGGGAATTTGGAGGTAAAACAGCTATCAGATAAGATGGAGATGGGGGAAAGGAGACAATAATGAGAGAGAAGCAAGCAAAAACAGGCTGGTAGAGAACACAAGATGGGTACAATCAGGCAACATGACAACTGGGCATCTCCAGAGAGCAGCCACCATGTTTTCTTGTTATGCCTCTCTGCACGCTCCAGCACACACCAGTTCCCCATGCCACCAGCCTGAATCTATTAAGAACAAAAGTGTGGTTCTTACGTGGTCAGAGTCAGCCTGCCCCACTCCCCTAGGCTGGCAGGCAGGAAGCCCACTAGAATGAAACAAGGACCTTCCTCAGGGACTTTTATCTCCAGACCTCACTGATTGTAATGCTACTCACCCTGTACAGGCGCTGATTCTGCCAGGCATCTGTTCCTGCACTGGAATCCAGACTGTGGCTTTTCACTTCATAATCCTAATCACAGGGAAATGGCTAGGATTAATAAAATGTTTTAATACTATTCCTCCTGCTCTACCAAGCCTGTTCAATACAAGGCCATCATCAATATAAGTTTTCACTATCATATATTTTAAGCCAATTATTAATACAGTCCGGAACATGTTGTGTCTTTTCTCAGCATCAAAAACCATCATACAAATGACTTCAGATCTCAGTTATCCTCTAAGATTTTTCTTCTGAGTCTCTTCTCATTTATAGATGAGAAAATGGACTTGGCCAAATGACAGTGAAAAGAAAGGAGGCTCTCGGTTAGGGAGAAAATTTCAAAGGCAAAATAGGGCCTGGAGGTGTAGCTCATTGGTACAATACCCTAGATATGATCCCTAGCACTACTGTTATGGTATAGAACTAAATGTCCCCCAAAAGTTTCACGTTTGAAGGCAAAAGCCTGGTTGGGAGAGGCAGGTCACTAGAGGTGTGACTTGGAAGGATGTATTCTCAACCTTGGCTCATCCCTTCTCTCTCTCTGCTTCCTGGCCACCATGGGTTGAGCAACTTTTCGGCACCATGCACTTTCACCATGATGTTTCTGCCTTGAAACCAGTCGACCATGGACTGAATCCACTAAAACCATGAGCCAAAATAAAATTGTCCTCCATTAAATTCTGGGTGTCAGGTATTTTGTCTCAGTGATGCGAAAGCTGACTAATACAAAGAGGCAAAAAAAAAAAAAATACAAGATAATGCTTTATTCAATTTCTTATTTTTATTTACATTGTAATATATATATTGTATATAATATTTTGTATGTACATATAACATTTCATAATTTTCATGATATGTGAAAGATATATGAAAAAAGATGTATGAAAGAAAATTTACAGTGGATTAGATCAATGCTCCTGGATAATTATTAGATATGAAGGTAAAATTTTTCCTCAAGTAAATTATAAAATTTGATGTAATTTCAGTCAAGATTCCACATACCAAGAATATTCAAGTAATAGTTTTGTGAAGAAATATGGGAGGAGATTTATTTTATAAAATGTGAAACTATATAATAACTATTATAATAACTAAAAGAGAAACTAATGAAAAACCAGATAGATGTAACATAATGAATAGTATAAAAACAGACCCTAAATTTTCTTCATCTGGTAAAAGGTATCTATAAAAACCCTATAGCTAACATAAGATTCAGTGATGAAATAGTAAACACTTTCCCTGAGTTCAGGAATAAAGAAGGAATATTCTATCCAATATTGTAAAAAGGTCCTCACCAGTGCAATAAAGCTGGAAAGGGGGGAAGGCAAGTATAACAATGGAAGTAATAAAGTATTGTTACTTGCAGAGGATATGATTTTGTATGAAGAAAAATTCAAACGAATCTACAAACTCTTAAGAAATAAATTTTTCAACTTTTTTTTTGGACACAAAAACCATATGTAAAAATCAATTTATCTCTATACAAATAAGTAGGAAATGATAATATATAAAGCAGTATAATTAAAATATCAGAAAACATCAAATACCAAGAAGTAAATCTAAAAAAGGGTCTTACCAAGATCTTTACAATGAAAACTACAAAACATTACTGAGAGAAATTTAAGAGGATAAGTAAGGAGATAAATAAGTGGGGAAGGATATATCATGTTCTTGTATGACAAGTACCATAAACTGGGTGTTTTAAACCACAAAAGTTTATTGCCTCACAGTTTTGGTGCCCAGACTCCCCTTCTAATTCTAGTTCTTTTGCTATTACCACATCTTCAGTTATTTCCTCCATTCAAACCTTGAACTTGTCAAAGTCATCCACAAGGGCCAGCGTCACCTGCTTACAAAACATTGTTTATGTAGATATATTGATGTCCTCCCATGAAAAACAAAAGATCTTGGTTTTTTTCAAATTTTGTTTTGAAACAGGGTCTTGCCATGTTGCTCAGGTTGGCCTCAAACCTGTGATTCTCCTGTCTCAGCCTCCCAAGCAGCTAGGATATAAATATTCTCTCTCTCTCTCTCTCTCTCTTTTTTTTTTTTTTTTTTTTTTTTTTTTTTTGCCTTTTGGAGACATGCTTTCACTATGCAGGTCAGGCTGGCCTTGAACTCACTTTGTAGCTCAGGTTGGCCTCGAACTTGCAGTGATCCTCCTGCCTCAGCCTCCCGAGTGCTGGAATTATAGGCGGGTGCCACCACGCCAGGCAGATATGAATATTCTTGATAGCATCCAGAATGGTGAAGGCTTTACATAGAGTTTCAATTCACTTTGCCCAGAACCATCAGTAGAGTCATTATCTATGGCAGCTATAGCTTTATGAAATGTGTTTCTTAACTAATAAAACTTTTAAGTCTAAATTACTTCCTAATTCACAGGCTGCAGAATGAATGTTGTGTTTGGCATAAAACAACTCTCTCCATCCCTTTCTCTCCCTCCCTCTCTCCTTTCCTTCCTTCCTTTTATTCCTGTCTCTTTGAAGGTCATTTGTGCCATCTGGGGACAGACAGAGAATACGACTATCCTTCATGTATGTTTAGCTGGCAAACTCCACATGAGAGAGAGAATCTAGGTGAAACACGCTTTACTCTCCCAGATTATATTTACCTCCCATGAGGTCATGAGAGTTAGCCAGAGATTAGAAGCTGTTGACATGCAGTCACATCAGAAAAGCTGAGAAAGTATTGTCTAATGCTTTTGAACATTGCTTTAACTCAATACTCAGAAGAATGAATTCTCAAAAATCAAGAACAAGTGATTTATGTCATAAGAATTGGAAATATTGATATGCACATTCATCAATTTAATATAATTTCTGGATTCAAGATGTTACTGAAAATCTAGAAATGACTTTCAAAATGCTAAAAATTGAAATTTAAAAATTTAAAAATCTAAATTTTCTTTAGAAGAAAGAAGTATGACTATTTGGATTTTGTCTTAATTTATAATAGATAAATTCATTTTTGATGGTTGCTAATAAAATAAAAGTCATGAAAACATTGTTAAACAGTTAAAATTCAAAATAGAATGTACCCATTAATGATAGCATCCAAACAATCTAATTCTGTCTATAGATTTTCTGATAAGTAATAAACTTCCAGTTATTTCTTTGTACCTGCTTTCTGTTAAAAATGTACAGCTTGCCAGACAACTAGCTACATCACTGATTTCCAAGTTCTCTTTCCACTTTATTTTTCTCCTGTAACTAAGAAGTACCTAGAACCAAGACAACTCAAAATAGCTATAACGGCCTTCTATAATTTTGATTTACTAATTAGCAGATCGTATTCCAGTGAAGGTTACCACCTATTTTATTCAATCATCTTTGATTTCAGAATTCCTTATAATAGAATATGTCATCATATGTAAAAAAACGTTTTTATGTGCAGTAATGAGGACTGAATCCAGGGCCTCACACATGCTAAGCTCACACTCTACAACTGAACTCTACCCCAAGCCCCTTCATGTAGAAATCTTGATCAATTATCTTCTACTTACATCTCATAATCAATTATCTATCTAATCTATTTACAAATGTAAAATATACAATAGTATTTTAAATAAATATACAATATATAGTTTCTATATTTTCAGGCTTAAAATGAGGAAATATGAAAACTAGTTAAAATTTTACTGTTTAGGAAATGTCTTAGGGAAATAGTGGTGACATTATCTTGTATTTTGTTTTGTTTTGTGTTTTTCCCTTAGGTCTTTTCACGTTTTCCTGACTGCTTCTGAGTGCCTCTTTATTTCTATGCTACAAATTATATTTGAAACCCTAAGCCTTGTGGAATAGTTGGTCATCATGCAGTTGCTCCCAAAGCAAAAGTTCTCCTGTATTCCTGTCCATTTAATACTCAAATATATACCTGAATGCCTTGGGCAGTGAGGCAGTCAGACAAAGCTTTCCTCGTTAGGAAGCTCACCCTGATAGAAGGCACTGGGATTTCAAAAAATCTGATCTTGATTAGGCATAAAGGGCAAGAGACCAGTGAAGACAGAATGAACAGGATGCTCCATGAGCCGAAGGGCACAGGAACGGCTGAGTTCTCTTTTAGCTCTGGTCTGGGTTTCATAACTGTCTTTATCCAGCACTCATATGTGTTCTTGTCTTAATGCTTTACCAACACTGAAGCCTCCTTAATAAGTACATTGATGTTGACTTTAGTACCGATGTTAATCAGAAGCTGTGGAAGAAACGTCCTTCGCCGTGGAGTTCAGACATCTTTTCCTTCACATTGCCATACTCTTCACAATGGGACATGCAGTTCACTGAGCTAAGTTGGGAGCTCCCGTTACACAAGATCAGAGGTGTTTTATTTGGGCCCTGGTTGGGCTCTTTAGATTCTCCTCACATGACACTACCACTGGTCCATCTTCTGCCATATGGTGTCCACTTCTGGCATGAGTCCCAACTTCCGACATGAGTAACTGTGTGCTGAAGACAGGCATGCATTCTTCACGTTTCCTTCAGCACCCGCACAGTGAGAAATGTTCACCCAAGGATGTGCTGCTGCTTTCTTAATGCAGCAAGGTTGAATATTTGAGCAGCAAGAATGAAGTCACCAAGCACCTTCCCTGGGTGGAGAGAAGGGGGAAAACCACAGTGGAAAATTCTCCCACCTCCAGGAGGTCATCCCAACAGCTTAGGTGGTCGTAGCTGCCCAAGTTCTGCTCTGGCAGTTACTGTTTGCCAATTCTTCACATGGAGCATCTAACCCAAAAAGAGCTCCCTCGCTAATACTGATACTGCTAACAACGTCTATTGTTAAGAGAAGGGGGCATTTCTGTGAAAATTTAGAGGAAACAAAGAAAACTGGGTGGATTCCATTTGCCCCTCAGATCTGTATCTGACTGCCAGCTTTAGCTTTTGCTAAGGAGACAAGATAAAACAGAGGAACAAAATACTTAGGTGGTTTTGCTTGAGCACATGCTCACGTGTATATGTGTGAGTGTGTGTGTGTGTGTGTGTGTGTTCCTGATAAATAAAAGTATATTTGGGGTGAGGGGCTAACCATTAATTAAAGTATAAGGAAAAATGTGAAAGACTTTGATATGGACCAAAAAGATTATTGAATATTCTGTCTCACGCATCCTTCAAGGTTGTCGGAGCTGTTTTACAGTTCTGTAAGCTGTAGAAAAACTCAGTCATACCAGTGGTTTTTGTCCACAGAAATGCAATTTGTGTTTAGTGGGTCTGCCTAATGAATAATGGCCTGTTTTGTCAATTTAGCATTTATTTGTATCAACTTCTCAGTATTCTTCATGTCTATATATTTGTTTGCATTTGGATTATCTTTTGAAAGAGTTATAACATTTAACAGATCTCTCACTAATTCATGACTTAAAATCTCTGACAAGTTCATTTTTTTTTTTTTTTTTATGTGGGTTCTGGGAGTCAAACTCAGGACCTCGTGCTTGCCAGGCAGGCGCTTATGCCACTGAGCCATATCAACGGCCCCGAAGTTCATTTTATAACTATAGGAGAATCATGAGTATTGCCCACTTTTAAAAATTATCTTCGATGCATACACAGAGGAAGGGCCCTGTGAGGACACGGTGAGAAGACCATCTTCTGCAAGCTAAGCAGAGGCCTCTGGAGGAGTCGAACCTGCCAGGACCTGGATCTTCTGGCTTGCAGAACTGTGAGAAAATAAATAACTATTGTTTAAGATACCAAATTTGTAGTGTATTGTTATGGCTATCCTAGAAGACTGAGACAATACATCTCTATTTATCTGTTTACCTATTGATTGACATCTGGGTTGTTTCCAGTTAGGGGGAATTATGAATAAAGGTTCTATTTAACATTCATGTGCAAAAACATATTTTAACAAATTTATACAATTCATTAATTCAACTAATATTAGCATCTGCAGGTCAAAATGGTTAGAAACTAGGGATAGAAAAATAGCATACTTGCCCTTAAGAACAGCATAGAATAGAGGAAAACTGGGGATAGGGGTAGAAGGTGAGAAGTGACCAGACATAGTAAAGATAAAGAGCCCTTGAGTGAGGGCAGTGGCAGGGCCTAGGAATGGTGCATGCCAGACTTCTTGGGGAAGGAATCAGGGGAGGGGAGGATTCTCTGGGGTGTTATCCTGAAGCATGGAGGCAGGAAAGGTATGTCTTCCTGCAGGTTCCATTTAGAGGGCAGATAAACAGGAAGTGGGACTGGCAGACAGGGCCTAGTGTCCCACAATACATAGGACAAATTGTAAATAACTTTTAAATTACATAAAAGAGTAAAATTGACCCTTTAATTCAACTTTGTTTATTTTTGGCTTCTCCTATCTTCTGGCATAACTAGGGGAACAAATATCCTGGTCACTGGTGATGCCAGTAGAGCATCTAGGAAGGACGAGGATCAGTTGTGGCCAGAGACCACCTGCAGCAGAGGGGGCTGACTCGTCCTGCTAGCCTCCCTCTCCCGAGTTTCCCCTCAGGATGAGGGCCCACCAGAGTCCTGGAGGAACTTCCATCTGAACACACGTGGACAAGGGAACTATGTGGCACAAAAAGTAGACTGTGGTGGACACACAGATGCGTACTACCCAGGTGGCTCTGTCTTCCAGGCATGAGGAGGTGCCGTGAGCAGACCGTCTCTAGCTGGCAGCAATGGCAGGGTCTGTCTCAGTGGTAGAGAGCAGCTGTGCTCCAAATCATTCTCTTCCTGGGGCAACTCACACACAGCGACTACAGTTCCACTTCTAGTCACTATACACAAGGGGCATAAAGCCCCAGCTATCTTGTTCCAATACCTGCCACCTCTGAGTGGCAAAATTCATCCCTCAGTGCCACTCTGAGTTTTGTCAGCTCTCACTGCAGTTCATTTTCTCTCTCTGCTCCATCATGCTTCCTCCCCCTTAATTTCAGAGGTCTGGATGTCTAACAATCATCACATACCTCAGACTCCTTCTCAGTGGCTTCTGGAGAACTCAACCTGTGAAACCGTCCCCCTTTCTTCTAATCCACTCTCCATCTGCAATTCAGAATTTGTTTAAAAAAAAAAAAAAAAACCCAGCCAATCATATCTTTTCCCTCCGCAACAAAAAATTTTTTACACACCTAGGTACCAAGTATATTCCTCCTTGCAACTAATTGTGTAATAGTAGCCCCCCCCACCATGACTATGGCCATTTACCCCACCAAAATGGCAGCCACTCTTTTGCCTATGGTCTCTTCTACCCCAGACTCTTTATCCCTGATCTTTCAATTTTTCTGACCAATGAAACAGGACACTACATACTCTAACCTTAGGTTGTTTCTCTTTCCCCTACCAAGGGGATGAACAGATGTACTACTCAAAGCTCTGACCACTGGAAGGATTTTTCTTTACTCAAGACTACCCTTGTGTGAGTAGCTACACCTGCAGTGTAGCTACTACTGATTCCAGCTTCTTCCGGGCCAGACAGAAGGTGGCAGCAGTCCCTAATTCCCTCTCTCCTTGCAATATGGGCCTAACCTCTTTCCCTCTTTCCTTCCCTTTCTCTCCTTCCCTTCTTCCACTATCTGCTATGGCAATTCTGGAATTTTAACTTTGCCCATTTTTTCCCCATATTTCTAAGAGTCATGTTAGTGAATTTGTACCAACTTCTGGGATCTTAGTTATGGAGTTAAAGTTAGGAGAAGACTTGCAAGTAAAAAATTGTTCTCTTTCAACCTTACGGTCTGGTTTCATCTTCAAAACACCTTCAGAATCTCCTCTACAACAAATGCTGGGGGGACTGCGGGGAAAAAGGGACACTTCTCCACTGTTTGTGGGAGTGTAGACTGGTACAACCACTGTGGAAATCAGTGTGGAGATTCCTCAAAAAACTAGGATTAGAGGTCCCATTCCACCCAGCTATTCCCCTTCTGGGTATCTTCCCAGAAGAATTAAAAACATTGTACCACAGCGATATATGTGCACCCACATTTATAGCAGCACAATTTGTTATAGCTAAATCTTGGAAACAACACAAATGCCCATCAACCGAGGAATGGATAAAAAAAGATGTGGTATTTTTATACAATGGAGTATTACTTAGCCATAAAGAAGGATAAACTGGAGACTTTCATAGGTAAATGGATGCAACTTGAGACCATACTCATTAGTGAAATAAATCAGACTCACATGTGCAAACATCGTATTGTCTCCCTGGTGTGAGAAACTGAAAGAATAAATAAATAATATCCAACATGTACAATAGATATTATAAAATGGGAAGAAATTATTCAAAAGGAAAAAGGAACTAGGATGGGTGAAAGGGGAAAGGACAGTAGGGAAAAGGGAAAAAACACAAGTCAGTTATACCATTAGTGTCTCTTAGTTCATTAAAAATGAAGGTTTGTGCTAATATCAATTGGAAAAATTTTTATGCTCATATCTCGTACCCTGAGCAACTACTTTAAAGATAACAACATGTAATGTATTAACTATTGTTGTTCTCTTATTATTTTGTTATGAAATTTTGTTTTACCTTTTTTCATAAAATAAAAATATTGTATATATATACTTTAAAGACTATATTATCTGAAATGCAATCTGTGTGTGTAGCAAAGTCTGAGAAGTTTTGAATTAAAGAAATTGACAGGTTAAAAAAAATCTCTAGCTCCTGTCAGTTTGCTGACTGCATCTTACAGTTCCTTCAGTGTATTTGCCATTACCAAGACTGGCATGTCCCCAGCTGAGTCATCATGAATCCTGAGTCACCAATCCTGAGTCCATGTTGTTTTGCACGAGACAGAGCCTTTAGTGTCTCCCAGTCTGGATTTGGGATAAGGAGTGCTAGTGAGCACTGGGGAAGGCATATCTAAAGGGTCAGTATATTCTGAGGGATTTGGGAAGTCAAAATCTTTGGTGGGGATTCAGCCAGCTATTGGCATCAGGTTTTCCCAACAGGGCCTTAGACTTGCCTTGGTTGGGTGATTAACTGAAGTTCTGCTACTCTATTAAGTCCCGGGCTTAGCCTTCGTTATCTATTCCTTCCCACAGGCAGGAAATGGAAGCTTCTTTGTACAGAAGCAAAGAGGCCCTATGAGTTCCACAGCCTTCAGCTGCCCAGTGTTTTCCCTCAGCTGTCCATGAGCCTTCTGTGAGCACCAACGGGACTTAGCCATAACTATTCAAACTCATCATCCTATAGCTACTGTCTCCTCCCTACATCTCCAAAGCCTGCCTCCCCCCAGGACACCATCCTAGCTCAAGTTTTAACAAGTGGAGAGAAAGGGAGGGGCAGAAAGCTAAAGACTAAGGAAAAGAGGGTAAGTGGCTCCAGGGTAAGGTCTCCTGTGAAAAGCAGTCACTGGGGAAGTGTTTGTTTTTATTATTTAGATTAAAAAATTCTGAAGAGCTCTCTTTTTTGAAGCAGAGGACAAATTCCCAGAAAGCAGCACTGAGTGGTATCTGGCTTAAGAACATATTGTAATGGCGAGCAGAAACACCAGAACGACACCCAGGATTTGGAAGCAGATTTATTTTATGTCGATGGGCTCTGATTGGGATCATTCCCAAAATATCAGGCCCTGATCTCTGGTGGCCTAGGGCTTGTATGGGATAAGCGAGCAGGAAGTACAGAGGCAGAATGGCTTGTCAACCGGGGATTGGGTCTTACAATATGCATCATAGTGACCAGCCGTTTCTAGGAGACAGAAGCAACCAGAACTGGAACAGGAACTATTACTTGGGCAACTAAGAAACTAAAGTATACTGGCTGGGGGGGGGGGTGGCATTTTCTGTTACACTATGATTATACAGTCATTTTCTTTAAAATGGTTGTTGTCAGCAAGAGAAACCACCAACAGAGTGAAGAGACAACCCACAACATGGGAAAAAATGTTTGCCAGCTGTTCCTCAGACAAAGGATTACTAACGAGAAATACAAGAACTCAAAAAAATCAGACCTCCCAAATTTAAAGACCCACTCCAAAAATGGGCATCTGAGATGAATACACATGTCTCAGATGAAGAAATACAAATGGCAAATAAATATACAAAAAAATGTGCAACATCACTAGTCATTTGAGAGATGCAAATTAAAACAACACTGAGATACCATCTTACCCCCAGAAAGAATGGCTGTTATCTAGAAATCAACCAATAACAAATGCTGGAGGGGCTATGGGGAAAAAGGAACACTTCTCCCCCATTGGTGGGAGTGTCGACTGGTGCAGCCACTGTGTAAATCAGTGTGGAGACTCCTCAAAAAACTAGGATTGGCGGTCCCATTTGACCCAGCTATTCCCCTTCTGGGTATCTTCCCAGAAGAATTAAAAACATCATACCACAGCAATATATGTGCACCCACGTTTATAGCAGCACAATTTGTAATAGCTAAATCTTGGAAACAACCCAAATGCCCATCAACCGAGGAATGTATAAAAAAGATGTGGTATTTTTATACAATGGAGTACTATTCAGCCATAAAGAAGGATAAACTGGAGACTTTTACAGGTAAATGGATGCAACTTGAGAAAATACTCATAAGTGAAATAAACTGAATGCACATGTGTAAACATTGTATTGTCTCCCTAGTGTGAGAAACTGAAAGAGTAAATAAGATCCAAAATGTACAATAGATATGGTGAATTGGAAAGAAACTGTTCAAAAGGAAAGAGAGACTGGGATGGGGGAATGGGGAAAAGAAAGAAGGGAAAAGAAAAAAAAAATTGTATATATATATAAGATGGTTAAGATAGAAACACTACTAATTTTGCTTAGTTCATTGAAGAGAAAGGTTTGTGCCAGTAATGTTTGGACAATTGAATGCTGATATCTTGTACCCTGAGTAACTAATTTAAAGATAACAATATGTAATGTATTAACCATTGTTACCCTCCTATTATGTTGTTTTGAAATTTTGTTCTTTTTTATTCTTCTCTTTAAAATAATAAATAAAATAAAATAAAATAAAATGGTTGTTGTATTCTTTCCTGATCAGGGATAACTGTAGAAAGAAGTAATTCAGGAGTTATTTCCTAGTTTTGGCTGTGTAGTAGAAAATTTTTTCTCCTTTTTCTTTAAGGGAGAGAAAATGTAGGCTACAGAGCCAGTTAAACCAGGGTTCCAACCCCAGGTTCAGTAATTACTGCTGCGTCCAGGGCCATTCACTTAACATTTTGGTCTTTTCCACCATAAGCGGGACTGATACCACAGTCATGCACTGAGGGGGGGAATGCCTGGCCTGTAGTGCTCCATGAGGCTCAGCTGAGATTACTCTGCTCGTAGGGAATCTAATCTGTTCTCTTGGGATGAAACAGAAAGTTCACAGGATGAAAAGGCATTTGCTAGTGTAGTATCAGCAGGGGGAGCATCTGCAACAAGTTTTCATGTAATTTGATTTCACACAAGGATCCAAATGAGGAGATCGGTTAGTCTGTCAGTGAGCAAACATTAGTAAGAGGCAGTCGAACACATAAGACAATTATCTCCTAAGTTTACTCAGCAGCTCATCTATTGATAGAACCTGAAATTACTTTTCAGTTTTGTTAAGTCACTACTATTTACTAGTCACTAAAAACATTTTAGTAAATATGATTTTGTGTGATCTGCTGATAATGGAGTACCTTGGGGGAAAAGTCTGCTCTTCCCTGGGATGTGTTACAGCTGGAGCTCCACACTGGTTAAGACTGGAACAGTGGCACAGAAGGAAAGAAAATGCTTAAACCCATGGCTGCCAGGAAACACCTCAACTTCTATGAGATTAACATTTTCAGGTTCCACATGAGATCATGCAGTACTTGTCTTTCTGTGCCTGGCATATTTCACTCAATAATTTCTAGTTCCATCCAGTCACAGATGACAAGATTTCATTCTTTTTTAAGGTTGAATAGCATATATATGGATAATTTTCTTTATCCATTCATCAGGTGAGGCACACTTAGGTTGTTTCATCTCTTGGCTATTGTGAATAGTGCTGCAGTGAACATGGGAGTGCAGATGTCTCTTTGATATACTGATTTCATTTCCTTTAGAGGCATACACAGAGGTAGGATTGTTCAATCATACGGTAGTTCTATTTTTAATTTTTCGAGGAACCTCCACTTTGGTTTCCGTAATGGTTGGATAACTTACACTCTCACCAATAGGATTCAAGTTTCCCTTTTCTCCACATCTTTGCCAGTACTTGTTACCTTCAGTCTTGAATAATTATCCATTCTTAATACATTATTACTGGGGTTGCAACGGCAAGCAGAAACACCGAAACATCACCCAGAATTTGGAGGCAGATTTATTTAACATTGGACGGGCACTGACAAGGAATCAATTATCCTTCAAAATGTCAGGCCTCAAAGGCCCAGGGAGGGAGGTTTTTATGGGGTCTATAAAGGGGAGGTACAGAAGTAGACTACTTGGCTGTCTTTGATTGGTTCTTACAACATGCATCATAGTGACCAGCTGTTTCTAAGAAACAGGAGAAACAGGAACTGCATCTGAAGTCACCTGGGCAACTGAAGTATACTGGCTGGAGGGGTGCATTTTCTGCTACATTTCCCCCCTCTTTTAGTTTCCCAGCAAACCTTTGCTGGGCACATTACATGTGACATTTTGAGATGAACCGGGTAAGCCAATTAATTATATAAGGCCCAACCAGAAGGAATAACATTAGGGCTGTCAGTGGTCCTAGGTTGGGTCCTAGCCAAGGTCCCCAAGATTGGAAAATTTATCCTCCAGGAGTTTGTGCTTTGTTTCCATTATTATAGGGTTTCTCCCTAAGTTACTCTGACAAGTGAATGAAGGAGTTAATCTGATCTATGAGAGCATCCAATGTGCCTTGGATGCTTGTCAAATCTTGGTCAATTGTAGAAAAGGAAACAAGGACTGGGGTAAGCAGCCTGAAAAGGCACAAAAATCAAGGGAAATAATGCATTGAGGTATGGAGCAATCCTATGAATAGTGTCCTCAAGCTTCAGCAATGCATAGACCGATCAGTGTCCAGAGTGACCAGAGCAAGGCTTTGGGGGCATTGTCTCTTCAGAGTGAGCTTCAGAAGAGCTGTCTGACCCAGGTAAACTCCAGGAATCATCTGGATGGGCTCTTTTCTAAAGCTGGGTTTCTGAAACTTGTACAGGTAGTTAATATGCACCTGGGTCATATGTGTGTGTAGGGGTGTCTACTGGTATAGCTGGTCTTTTAACTATCTCACAGCAGGACCTTACAAACTCTTGTTGCCCTCTCAGCTCGGGTAGGGAATGCCTCAGGCCAACCTGAGTAGGTGTGGTCAGGGCCAGTGACACAGATGCTGAAGCCTGAGCTGGCTGTAGGTGTATGGGTGCCAGCACTGAGGCTTGAGCTTGCAGAATATAAGGTGGGGGCAGGTCTGGCTCTGATTAAGATGTATCTTCTAGGAATACCTGGTAAAGATTTTCTGGCTGGGGTTGACATTTCAGTAAATTGGATCCTCAGAGGGGGCTTAGGCCTCTGGACTGGGTTGTTTTGAGCACAGACTTGGCATCACTGGTGGCAGGTTTGCAAACAGCAGCAGGAAGCAGTAGCAGGAGAGTTTTGGCCAAAATATCTTTGCCCAAGGTGACCACAGCATATCTAGTTTGTCAGACTCTATTTCTAATGGAACTACTTCCATCCATAAACAGAATGTACTCAGTATCTGTCAGGGGTTCATTTTTAAGTCTGGTTGGCTCGAGAACAGTTTATCAGTCAGTGCCAGGCAGTCATGGTCTGGTGGGCCCAGCTTGGTGAGCCGGTACATGGCAGGATTGAGTGGTCCAGTACAGCATGTGGCACCTGGACAGTTAGGTCTCGGTCTAAGGTGAGCTCATCAGCTTTCTTGATAAAAAAAAACAGTGGCTGTTAGAGCATGAAGGCGAAGGGGGAGGCAGCCCTTAGTGACTAGATCCAAGTATTTGCACAGGTAGGCCATTGGGGGCCCCCGGGGCTGACAGTCTGAGTAAGCATCATTATTTTTGTGAACTCAAGGATCCAGATTCTATAGAAGCCAGCAGCTCCAAGAAATTTGTGGAGTTTCTTTACTATAACCAGTTTCTGCCAGATATTGCAGCAGAGCTTTTGTGCCTTCCCAGCAGGCAAGTGGGCATCATTAATCAGAAGTGCCGTGATATTTTGTGCTGGGATACTAGTGAGGTCAGCTGTGAGGGCTTCTTCAAAAGAAGATAAACAAGTTTTGAACCTCTGGGAGGTTGAGTCCAGGTCAGTTAAACTTTGAGTTTAGAACTGGGGTCTAGTTTAGAAATGGGGTCTTCAAAGTTTAGAAATGGAGTCTTTCCATTTAAAGCAAAGAGGGGCTGGCTGAGGAGCCAATCGAAGGCAGAAGAAGGCATTCCTTAGGTCCAGGCAGGTGTATCAGCAGGCTGTGGGTGGCAGAAGACCGAGGCAATGTATATGGAGGGCAATTGTGGTGGCATTGTCAGCTTGGAGATCCTGAACTGTCTTTACAGGCAGAAGGGGTGCATTTTAGCAGTTCGACAGTCTATACTGTTTGTTTGGGGGACCATGATGGAGCTGGAAAGTACAGAGAAACAGGCTGTCTTGGAGAAAAGGTGCTGGTGGCTTGGCCAAATCTGTTGTCAGAGCCTCCTCCCAAATAGTGGAAGAGTTCTTAAACCTTTGTGGCAATTGAGTCCAAGTGAGCTGGCCTTTTTGTCCTGCCTCAGAATCTTCCTATGGGAACAACCTGCAAGCAGAAGAAGGCATCTGTTAAATCTAGATATGTAAACCAGGTGGCATCTGGAGGTAACAGTCCAAAAAGCGTCTTTAGGTGGCTGAGGTGTGGCTGGATGCCTGTGTTCTTCCTGTGACATAGGGTATTGTCAATGGGGGTTGCAGTGGCTTATACCTCTGGGAGGAGAATTTTCAAAATTTCAGGATTGTGGTTATCTGTCTCAGGCTGATGCAAGCATTATCTTCCTCTTGGGGGAAAGTGCAGGATTAAATGAGAAGGAGGTTGACTGGCTTGGTGACAGGAATTCATGTCTGGTGAGTCCTCCCAGGCTGTAAGTTTGTTACCTGTCAGAAGAGGTGAGAGGCAAGAGTCCCAGTTGCACTGGTGATGGTAACCTTTTTCTGACCGAAGAGACTTTTGCTTTTTGCCCCCCCTCTTTGATGTCTTTGAGAAGTGCTTGACTGATTTCATGCTTCTAGGCAGGGTGACCTTTGGGAAAGGCCATGGCAATTCATTTGTCAGGGCTGACAGTCCAATTCTTTCTCAATCAAATTGTAGATATTTCTGTGTTGAATAGACTCAAAAGGAATTGCTGAAAGTCATCTTGGGTGGGCATTAGATGATGCCATCTGACCAGGAGAGGTGTGTAAGAAGAAGGCTCCAGAGGGAGGGCCTCTGTGGCCAAATGCAGGCAATGGCTAGCTGGAACTGGTTCAATTGGCTGGAAGTAGATGAGTCAGGAGCAGGTTTGGGGAGTGAAGCTATAGGAGTTGGCAGTAACAACAGCAGCTGACAAGGGTGCTAAGGCAGAATTCTCAGGAAGAAGAGTTTACTTTTCTCTTCAGATGCAGGGAACAGCTGTTTGATTTCATTTTAACTCCATCAAGGACCATGGGTTTGGACTAATTAATTCCCATTTCTGGCTCCCTACGTGTGTGGAGTGTACCCTTGAATGATGGCACAACAGACAAAGAGTGGGTGCCCCTCAGAGAGAGAGACCATTCAGATGCCCGCCTGGCCATGTCCCTTGCAGGGACTTAGATGCGACTTAGCTAAGGAGGGTGTGAGGCCTCTGTTATGCCATATGTCGATTGCCACAGAACCACAGGTGAGGCCCAATCAGCCACAGTGACCAGTGCTTCCCAGTCTTGGTGCACAGAGGGAGCAGCCTATGGCTTACACTGTCTATTCCACTCACTCACACATTCACTCAGCAGGCACTCAGAGGTTAAACATTCCAACCCCCTTCCCTTCAGCGTGGTCCTGACTAACGAGAGTTGATCAGACTCCCCTTCTTCTCGAGCTGAGCAGGACTGACAGACAAACTGGAGTGTCCCCAGGGGTCCTATCAGAATCAGGCAGGCAGACAGACAGACAGACTGTGAACTCCTCCCTTTGGGGTCAGATGTGAGTCACTCAAGCAGGGAGCTAAGAATCCTCCTCCACACCTCCAAGGGGACTCAAGAAGTCTTGAAGGTGCAGCTTCCCATCAGGACCTGGAGAGATCCCTGCTTCATCTGTGAGGGCCACGACTGGTGACCAAAGAGGTCAGCTGGGTCAGTTTTCCCAGCCAATGCACCAGATGCAACAGTAAGCAGAAACACTGAAATGTCACCCAGGATTTGGAGGCAGATTTATTTAACATCGGATGGGCACTTACAAGGAGTCAATTATCCTTCAAAATGTCAGGCCTCAAAGGCCCAGGGAGGGGGGTTTTTATGGGGTCTGTAAAGGGGAGGTACAGAGGTAGAGTGCTTGGCTCTTTGATTGGTTCTTACAATATACATCATAGTGACCAGCTATGTGTCACAGTGACCAGCTGTTTCTAAGAAACAGAAGCAACTGGAACTGCAACAGGAACTGTCACCTAGGCAACTGAAGTATACTGGCTGGGGGGGCATTTTCTGCTACAGGGTGAGGTGATATCTCACTGTAGTTTTGATTTGGATTTCCCTGATGATTCCTTAGTGATGCCAAGCATTTTTTTCATGTGCATGTTGGGTACTTGTGTGTCTTCTTTTTGAAATGTCTATTTAGATCTGTTACTCAGGTGGGCTTTGTTGTTGTTTTTGCTATTGAATTTTAGAATTCCTTATATATTCTGGATATTAATCCTTTGTCAGATGCACAGTTCGCAAATATTTTCTCCCATTCTGTAGGCTGTCTCTTTATCCTGCTGATGGTTTCCTTTGCTGTGTTGAAGCTTTTATTTTGATATAATCCCACTTGTTTATTTTCACATTTGTTTCCTGTGCTTCTGGGATCTTGTCCAAAAAATCCTTGCCTATTCCAATATTCTGAAGTATTTCCCCTATGTTTTCTTGTACTTGTTTCATGGTTTCAAGTTTTATACTTAAATCTTTAATCCATTTTTTGTTGATACTTGTAACCATTGAGAGTGGTACAGTTCCATTTTTCTGCATATGGATACTTAATTTTCCCAGCACAGTTTATTGAAAAGACTGCCCTTTCTCTAACACATGTTCTTAGCACCTTTGCTGAAAATTGGTAGGCTGAGGATGTATGGGTTTACTTCTAGGCTTTCTGTTCTGTTCTATTGATCTATGTGTTGGTTTTCATGTCACTACCATGCTGTTTTGACTATTACAGCCTTGCAGTATACTTTGATGTCAGTGTAATGCCGTTTGCTTGTTTTTTCTCAAGATGGCTTTGGCTACTCAAGGGTTTTTTAGTTCTATATACATTTTAGAATTATTTTTTCCGAGTTCTGTGAAGAATATCATTGGTATTTTGATAGGGATTGCACTGAATCTGTATTATAGACATTTGGGTATTATAGACATTTTAACAATATTGATTTCCAGTTCAAGAACATGGGCTGTCCTATATATATATATATATTATTTTTTTTTTGTATTTTCTCCCATTTCTTTCACTAACATTTTATAATTTTCATCATAGAGATTTTTCATCTTTTTGGTTACATTTATTCCTAGGGGTTTTTGTTTTGTTTTGTTTTGTTAGCTATTGTAAATGGGATTGGTTTCTTGATTTCCATTTCAGATAACCTGTTATTGGTATGTAGCAACTGAATTTTATGTATTGATTTTGCATCTTGCAACCTTTCTGAATGTATTTACTATTTGTAATCATTTTTCTTTTTTTTTCTTTTTTTTTTTTTTTTTTGTGGGTACCAGGGGTCGACCTCAGGACCTCGCGCGCCAGGAGGCGCCCGTGCCGCTGAGCGATATCACTGGCCCCTTTTTCGTATGTGGGTTCCGGGAGTCGAACTCGAGCCCTCGCGCTTGCTGGGCAGGCGCTTAAGCCGCTGAGCCATCTCACCGGCCCTGTAATCATTTTTGTTGGACATTTTGTGATTTTCTATATACAAAACTGTCATCAGCAAACAGTGACAATTTGATTTCTTTTCCAACTTGGATGCTCTTTTCTTCTTTCTCTTGCCTGATTTCTTCCCAGGATTTCCAGAACTATGTTAAATAAAAGTGGTGAAAGTGGGCTTTCTTACTTTTTCCAGATCTTAGAGAGAAAGCTTTTAGCTTTTCCCCCATTCAGTATATATAATGTTAGTTGTTGACTAATTATAAAAATGGCCTTTATTATATTGATGTAAATTTCTTCTATATCTAATTCGCTCAGTGTTTTATCATGAAGGGATGTTCAATATTATCATGTGTCTTTTTTGTATCTTTTTAGATGACCGTATGGCTTTAGCCCTTTATTCTGTTCATGTGCTATATCACATTTATTGATTTGAATCCCACCTGATCATGGTGAATTATCTTTTTAATGCACTGTTGGATTCAATTTGCTAGTATTTTTAAAATTAAGTTTATTGGTACATTTTAGGTATACATAATGATCACATTCATCATAGGGAATTTGTACCTGTACATGATGTATCTTGATTCTTTTTTTTCCCACTCCCCTACCCTCCCTTTAACCCCTCTTCCCCTCCTTATTTATAAAAGCTTTGTGTCCAATTTTTCCTTCTTTCTCATTTTTTTCTTTTCCCTTCTTTCCTTTCCACCTCCCCCCTCTCTAGCTCCCTTTCCCATTTGAACATTTTCTTCCTATTTCACAATATCTATTATACATTTTGGTCCTTATTTACCTTTCAGTTACTCACATCAGAGAAGCTAGGTAGTATTTACACATGTGTGCCCAATTTATTTCACTTAAGAGTATGGTCTCAAGGTGTATCCGTTTAACCTCTAGAGTGTGATCTCAAGTGTATCAATTTACCTCAAGATTGTCCTTCTTTATGGCTGAGTAATACTCCATTGTATAGCAGAACCACATCTTTTTTTATCCATTCACCAATTGATGGACATTTGGGCTGTTTCCAAGATTTAGCTATTACAAATTGTGCTGCTATAAATATGGGTGCACATATATTGCTGTGGTATGATGTTTTTAATTCTTCTGTGAAGATACCCAGAAGGGGAATAGCTGGGTGGAATGGGAGCTCTAATCCTAGTTTTTTGAGGAATCTCCACACTGATTTCCACAGTGGTTGTACCAGTCTACACTCCCACCAACAGTGGAGAAGTGTCCCTTTTTCCCCGCAGTCCCCCCAGCATTTGTTGTAGAGGAGATTCTGAGGGTGCTTTGAAGATGGCATTTGTTATTGGTTGATTTCTTGAAAATAGCTATTCTTTCTTGAATGAGATGGAATCTCAGCATTGTTTTAATTTGCATCTCTTGAATGACCAATGATGTTGAATATTTTTTCATATATTCATTTGCCATTTGTACTTCTTCATCTGAGAAGTGTCTACTCATTTCAGATGGCCATTTTTGGACTGGGTCTTTAAATTTGGGGGCCTGATCTTTTGAGTTCTTTGTATATTCTAAGTAGTAGTTCTTTCTCTGAGGAACAGCTGGCAAAAATTTTCTCCCACACTGTGGGTTGTCTCTTCACTCTGTTGGTGGTTCTCTTGCTGTGCAAAAGCTTTTTAATAAGATGAGATCCCAGTTGTTGATTCTTTGTGATAATTCTTGTGCAATTGGTATTTTGTTTATAAAGTCTTTGCCTACACCAATGTCTTCAAGAGTTCTACCTACTCTATCTTCCAGCAGATTTAGTGTTTCTCTTTTAATATTTAGATCTTTGATCCATTTCAAGTTTAGGTTAGTGTATGGTGAAAGATATGGGTCTAGTCTTAATCCTCAGCATGTGGAAAGTCAGTTTTTCCAGCACCATTTTTTAAAGAGGCTATCTTTTTTCCAGTGAAGGTGTTTGGCTCCTTTGTCAATGATGAGGTGACTGAGTGTGTTCAGAGTTGTTTCTGCATCTTCTAATCTGTCCCATTGAGCCTTGGGTCTGTTTTTGTTTGTTTGTTTGTTTTTTTGCCAGTACCATGCTGTTTTTATCACAGTAGTTTTGTAGTACAGTTTCAAATCAGGGATTGTGATGCCCTCCCTGCTTTGCCTTTGTTGCCCAGAATTATCTTCGCTATTCTAGGTCTTTTCTGGTTGCAAATGAATTTTAGGATTGTTTTCTCTAATTCTATGAGGTATGCTATTGATACTTGGATCCAGATTGTATTAAATCTCTATAACACTTTTGGGAGTATGGCGATTTTCACTGTATTAGTTCTTCCCACCCAAGAACAAGGGATATCGTTCCATTTTCTGATATCCTCTTCAATCTCCTTTTTCAGAGTACTATAGTTTCAGAGGTCTTTTACTTTCTTCATTAGATTGATTCCTAGGTATTTCATTTTTTTGGATGCTATTGTGAAATGTATTGTCTCCATAATTTTTCTCTCAGGAAGCTTGTTATTCATGTACAGAAAGACTATTTATTTTTGAGTGTTGGCTTTGTATCTAGTTACGCTACTGAATTTGGTTATTAAATCTAGAAGTCTTTTGGTGGAATTTTTGGGGTCTTCAATGTAGAGTATCATGTCATCTGCAAATAATGATAATTTAACTTCTTCCTTTCCTATCCTTATTCCTTTTATTTCTTTCTCTTGTCTAATTGCTTTGGCTAATGTTTCCAGAACTATATTGAATAAGAATGGTGACAGTGGATATCCTTGTCTTGTTCCTCATTTTAGAGTGAAAGCTGTCAGTTTTTGTCCATTTAGTATGATGTTGGTTTGTCAGAGATGGCTTTTATTAGATTGAGATAAAGACCATCTATTCCAATTTTCTGCAGGGTTTTTATCATGAATGGGTATTGAACTTTGTCAAATGCTTTTTCTGCATCTATTGAGATGATCATATGGTTTTGTCCTTGGCTCTGTTAGTATAGTGCATTACATTGCTTGATTTGCATATGTTGAACCATCCCTGTGTCCCTGGGATGAATCCTATTTGGTCATGGTCTATAATCTTCTTAATGGTTTGCTGCATTGTGTTTGCCAGTATTTCATTGAGGATTTTTGAGTCTATGTTCATTAGGGAGATTGGCCTGTAGTTCTCTTTCTTGGTTGGGTCCTTCTCTGATTTTGGTATCAGGATAATGCTTGCTTCCAGGAATAAATTTGGGAGTATTGCTTCACTTTCAATTTCCTTAAAGAGTTTGAGAAGTAGTGGCATTACATCTTCTCTAAATTTTTTTTTTTTTTTTTGTAGAATTCAGCAGTGAATCTGTCAAGACCTGGGCTTTTCTTTGTTGGTAGGGTTTTAATTACATTTTCAATTTCATTAACTGATATTGGTTTATGTAGAATTTTATATCTTCTTAATTCAGCTTTTGTAATTCATATGTATCTAGGAATCTATTCATTTCTTCCGCATTTTACATCTTATTAGAATACAGCCTCTCAAAGTAGGTATTGATGTTCTTCTGGATTTCTGCCAGATTCATTGTGATTTCACCTTTTTCGTTTCTAATTGCATGGATTTGAGTCTTTTCTTTCCTTTTTTGGATAAGTTTGGTTAATGGTTTTTCAATTTTATTTAATCTTCTCAAGAACCAAATCTTCAATTCACTGATTCTTTTTTTTTTTTTTTTTTTTTTTTTGTGGGTACCGGGGATTTGACCTCAGGACCTCGCGCGCCAGCAGGCGCCCGTGCCACTGAGCGATATCACCGGCCCCTTTTTTGTATGTGGGTTCCGGGAGTCGAACTCGGGCCCTCGCGCTTGCAAGGCAGGCGCTTAAACCGCTGAGCCATCTCACCGGCCCCTCTTTTTTTTTTTTTTTTTTTAGTCTCCACTGCATTAATTTCTGTTCTGATTTTTATAATTCCCTCCCTCATATGAGCATTGGGCTTGACTTATTCTTCTTTTCTAGAAGCTTGAGGTTCAACATTAGGTTGTTTATTTCAGCTCACTCTGTTTTCCTCACATGGGAATTCACTGCTATAAATTTCCCTCAGTGGATTGCTTTCATTATGTCCCGTAAGTGCTGGTATGTTATATTGGCATTATTGTTTAATTGTAGAAACTGTGTAACTTCTTTAATTTCATCTGTGACCCATTGGTTGTTCAGGAGGGTGTTATTTAATTCCATGTGTTTATGAAGTTCTTGTGGTTTCTTTTGCCATCAAGTTCCCATTTCACTGCACTATGGTCTGATAACATGCATGGGATAATTTCAATTCCTTTGCATTTACTTAAGCATGTTCTATGAGCTAGTAAGTGGTCTATTTTGGAGAATGCCCTGTGTGCATCTGAGAATGTGTATTCTGATGTCATGGGGCAGAGCACTCTGTAGACATCTACTAAGTCCATTTATTCACAGGTTTGGTTCAGTTTTAATATTTCATTGTTATTTTTTATCTTGTCGATCTGTCTATTTGTGACAGTGGTGTATTAAGGTCCCACATTATAACTGTATTAGTGCTTATTTGAGTTTTCATGTCCACTAATATTTGTTTTATATAGTTGAGTGCACTGGTATTTGGCGCATATATATTTATATGATTGTTATCTCTTCCTCTTAGATTGTTCCCTTTACAAGGATCTAGTGACTTTCTTTGTCTCTCTTAATCCATCTTGGCTTGAATTTCACTTTGTCTGCAAATAGAATAGCTACCCCTGCTTTTTTCTGTGTTCCTGTCACACAGAATATTGCTTTCCATCCTTTGACTTTCAGCCTATGAATTTCTTTTTGAATTAAATGTGTTTCTTGTATGTAGCATATTGTTGGATCTTGCTTCTTAATCCATTCTGCCAGTCTCTTTCTTTTGATTGGTGAATTGATACCATTAACATTGATGGTTATAACTGATATGTATTGACTTATCTTTGCATGTTCTTTTCCTGTTGTTGGCTCCTTTTTTCCCCCTCTGTTCAATTTCTTGCCTTGCCTGGTGGATTCTTTCTGGTGGAGTTCAGGGAGTTATAATCCTTGTTATCACCTCCTAGAATGTCCTTCAGAACATTTTGTAGTGCTAGTTTGGTGTTCATGAATTTCCTCAGGTTTTCTTTGTCATGGAAGTATCTTATTTCTCCATCAATTTTGAAAGATAGTTTTACAGGGTACATCAGTCTGGTTTGGAGGTTGTTTTCTTTTAGGGCTTGAAATACTTCGCTCCAAGCTCTCCTTGACTTGAGGGTTTGTGTTGAGAAGTCCGCTGTGATTTTGATTTCCTGTATAGGTGATTTGTTATTTTTCTCTAACAGCTTTTAATCTTCTGTTCTTGTGTTGAATTTCTGGAATCTTGATGACTAATTGGAGTTCTATATGCCTCACTTATCTGTATGTCAAATTCTTTTTCTCTCCTGGGAAAGTTTTCTGCCATGGCTTCTGTGAACAGGTGTTTTATGTCATTTGTGCTATTGCCCACTTTTTCATTGATTCCAATCAATCTTATGTTATACTTCTTTGCATGATCTAGCAGTTGCTGGACTTATTTCTCATGGTCCCTTGCTATTTTTAAGATCTTCATTCTTTTCATGGTCACTAACTGCAAACCTGTCTTCTATATCTGACATTCTGTCCTTGTATTGGCTCATTCTGCTGTGTATACTTTCAATGGAATTTTTAATCTCCTGAATATCTTGTTGCATGGATTCCATTACTTTCCTATGTTGGGTGCTCACAGTTTCCATCATTTTCCTAAGTGACTCTATTTTTTAATCTTATCTGCTCTAGAGTCATTAAGCATGTCTTTCATTATGGTCACCATCTCTGTAGTTATGTAAAAAATTATTTCTGATTTTATTTTTAGAGCCTCATTCATTTGCTTTGTTACTTCTACTGTTTCCACTTCAGAGTCCAGGTGAGGGCTTTCAGATTATTCCACCTCATTGCCCCCTGGGTTTGCCTTTGCTGAGCTGGGAGCCTGGGAGTTCATCTTGTTTAAGTGTCTTTTTCTTATTATTATAATTTTTTTTGGTATCTTTATTACTAGTATTAGAACCTTTAGGAAATGACTACTTCTCAGAAGTGTCTTCCAGCTGTAGCTGGCTTTTAGGTTTTAAGTCTGTTGCAAGATCCTACCTCTTGGGCCAGGGATGTAGCTCAGGAGTGTAGCACTTGCCTGGCAACTGCAAGGCCCTGAGTTCAATTCCTGGTACCAAAAAAGAAAAAGGAAAATAAATGATCCTACCTTTTCAATTTATTAGGGATGAGAAGTTGCTGCCTACTTGGCCCAGCCCCTGGTTCTTAGGCACTGGCGTATAGTATTTTTTATGACCCTTAGACAATCTCAGTCTTGGTATACCAGGAAGAACAGCTGGTTAGAAAAATTATGTCACTTGTGCTAAAGTGGTAAAATCAGCAATAAGAATAGCATCAAACACAGCCTAGAAAATGAAAAACTGAGGTAACTATTAATTTGCCAGCTTTAACCATATGAAGTAGATTTGTGGTTATATAACAAAATCTAAAAAGAACCAGAAAACTGTATGCAGTAAATAAGCCCTCAATATAGCGATTTTACACCAGGGGAGAAAAGTAAAAAGGGGTTAGGGGAAAACAGAGAGAAATAGAAGAAGAGGAAGAGATTAGAAACAAGGCTGGAGGACTAAAGAACGTCACACAAACTTTAAGAAACTAAGAAACTTGAAGAAGATAGGAGGGAAAGAGAGAAGAAGGAAATAAAAACAAGAACAGAATAGAACAACAAAAGTAGAAACCATGTTCACACTCATACAAAAACAAGAATAAAGAAGAAAATACAAAACAAAACAAAATAAAACAACAACAAAAAATCAAGGGAAGATAGAAAATTTTTAAAAAGTCCACTTCAAGTTGTGTCTTTGCTGTCATTGGTAGACAACTTGGACAGAGTCCAGATCCAAGTTGATTTATACCAGCAAGCCAGCTGTAGCTTTATGGCAGTGTTGGATAATCTCAGCAAAGCTGCACCTTTAGTTGCACTGAAGTTCAGGCTGGATTTTGGCTGTGAGCCTGGAACCAGACCTGTTTAGCTTGTAGCAGTCTGTGTGCCCCCTTTGGCTTGAACTCAGCTCCCTTACCCTGACACTGGAAGCTGCTAGACAGAGCCAGCAGTTGCTTTGTCTTCCAAGCTCAGTTCGCTCCTCTCCAAGATGGCTCCCGGCCAATCACTGTCTCCTGGGGACCATCTGAACCTGAATAACTAACCAGTCACTGCAGTTCACTGTGTCCACTGGTCCATTCCACTGGTGTGTTTTGCCATGGAGGCCTCTGCAGTTGCCAGTAGTCACCGTGCATCTGCAGGCTTGAGCCACCCCTCCCATAAGTGAGTCCAGGCTCAGGAAGAAAGCACTGCCTGACACCTCCTCCTTCTTCGTTGAAGTCTCTGTCTTTGCTCTCCCCATGGGCTTCAATTCGCACTTCAGATCCTTCCTAATTCTTCTCCTCCCTCCTTCTTCCTTCTTCCTGCTTCTTCTCCTCCCTCCTTCTCCTCCTCCTCGTGTTGCTATGTTCTGGTGTCTGGACACCAAATCTTGAAGAGGCTCTTTCTCTGCTGCTCATCACTCAGCCATCTTCCCAGAAATCGATTTGCTAGTATTTTGTTGAAAATTTTTGTGTCTCTGTTTATCAAGGATATTGGCCTGTAGCTTTTTTGTTGTTGTTATGCCCTTATCTGGTTTTTCTAACAGGGTAATACTGGCCTCAGAGAACATGTTTACAAGAATTCTTCCCTACTGTTTGGAGCAACATGAAAAGAATTGGTATTCTTCAAATGTTTGGTAGAATTCAGCAGTGAACCCATCTGGTCCTGAACTTAAATGTGAGGACTTTTATTATTGATTCACTTTCACTACTTGTTATTGATCTGTTTAGTTTTCTCTTTCTTCATGATTCAGTCTTGGTAAGGTGTATGTATCTAGGAATTTGCCCATTACTTCTAGGTTATCAAATTTTTTAGCATACAGTTGTTCATAATAATTTCTAATGATCTTTTGTATTTCTGTGGTGTCAAATGTAATGTCACCCTTTTCATTTATTGGAATCTTTTCTTAGTTTAGCTAAGTGTTTATCTATTTTGCTTATCTTTTCAAAGATAAAACTTTGAAAATGAAACTTCGTTTTATTGATCTTTGTTTTCAAAATTTCCACTTCAATTATTTCTGATCTCATCTTTGTTGTTTCTTTTCTTCTACTAATTTTGTGCTTGGTTTGTTCTATTTTCCTGATTCCTTGAGATGGAGGGATAGTTTGTTATTTGAAATCTTTCTACTTTTTTGATGTGGTTATTGGCTGCTATAAACTTCTGTCTTACTATAACACTTACTGAATCCCATAGGTTTTAGAATGTTGCGTCTTCATTTGTTTGAAGAAAAAAATATTTTTTTATGTGGGTACCAGGCGTTGAACTCAGGACCTCGCACTTGCCAGCAGGCGCTTATGCCTCTGAGCTATCTCACCAGCCCAAAGAAATTTTTAAACTTCCTTCTTGAGCTATTCCTTAGTCCATTGGTTGTTCAAAATAAATAGTTTAATATATATGCATTTTTATGGTTTCCAAAATTTTTTTCTTGTTGTTATTGACTCCTAATTTTATTACATTGTGGTCAGGAAAGACAATATACTTTCCACTTTTAAAAAATTGTTGACACTTATTTGTGGGTTACCATGTGATCTATCCTGGAGAATGTCCCATGTGCTGATGAAAAAAATTGTGTATCCTGTAGTTATTGAATGGAAAATTCTGTTGATGCCTGTTAGGTCCATTTGGTCTAGCATGAAATTTAACTCTGCTATTTCTTTGTTAATTTTCTACATGAATGATATGTCTGTTACTGAAAGTGGGGTGTTAAAGCCCCTATTATTGCATTGCAGTCTATCTCTTCCTTTAAGTCTATTAATATTTGCTTTATATATTTGGGTGCTTCAATATGGGTGCATACTTAGAATTATTTCTTTTTGAATTGACCCTTGTATCATTATACAAAGATGCTTTTGATGTAGTCTATCTTATCTAAGTATGGCTATCCTGCCTTCTTCTGGATTCCATTACATAGATCTTATTCCATCTCTTTAATTTCAGTCTATGTATGTCCTTAAAGGCAAAGTGGGTTTCTTGTAAGAAACAGAAAACTGGGCCTTCTTTTTTAAAAAATCCATTTGGTCACCTTGTCTTTTAATTGGAGAATTTAATTCATTTACATTGAAGGTAATTTTTGACAGGTAAGGTCTTACTATAGCTATTATATAATAGTTATGATTGTTTTCATTGTAGTTCTTTCTTCTCTTACAGTCTTTATGGTTAACTGACTTTCTCTAGTACTGTATTTTATTTTATTTTTTTTTTGTGGGTACCGGGGGGTCGACCTCAGGACCTCGCGTGCCAACAGGCACCAGTGCCGCTGAGCGATATCACCAGCCCCTTTTTCGTATGTGGGATCCGGGAGTCGAACTCGGGCCCTTGCGCTTGCAAGGCAGGCGCTTACGCCGCTGAGCCATCTCACCGGCCCTCTAGTACTGTATTTTGATTGCTTGGTTTTTTTTTTTTTTTTTGTCTATTATAGATTTTTGCTTTGTAGTTACCGCGAAGCTTACAGAAAAACATCTTTTGACTCCAAAAACTATTCCAAAAAACTAATTTGGAATAATAGCAAGTTAACATGATTATAAAGAACAGAAACAAAAAAGACAAAATACACTACTAAGAAATTTCTACACTCGCATTCCATCCTCCCAACATTTTGCATTTTTGATATCCCATTCTATATCACACATCAATGTAGTTACTGTTTTTAGTCTTCATGCTAAAGATATGAATGGTTTATGTACCATGCTTAAAATATTAGAGCATGCTGTACTTATTTATATAATTATTCTTCCCAGTGAGTTTTATACTGTCCCATTTTTTCTTACTCATTAATGTCTCTTTTAGTTTGAAGAACATTCCTTAGCACTTTTTTCCTTTTTCTTTCTTTCCTTTTTCTTTCTTTCTTCCTTCCTTTCTTTCTTTCTCTCGCTTTCTTTCTTTTTCTTTTCTTTCTTTTTTGAAGACAGGGTCTCACTATGTAGTTCAAGCTCACCTTGAACTCACTATGTAGCCCAGGCTGGCCTGGAACTCACAGTGATCTTCCTGCCTCAGCCTCCTGAGTGCTGAGATTACAGGTGTGTGCCACCACACCCAGCTTAGCATTTCTTGTAGAACAGTTCTAGTGGAGATATATTCTCTTAGCTTTTGTCTGTGATTATCTTCATTTTCCTCATCTCTGAAGGATAGCTTTGCTTGAAAATCGTGTATCACTCTACCCTGGCCTGCTGAGAAGTCTGCTGACAGGTGAATCAGAATATCACCGTGTTGTTTCTTTTCTCTTACTGCACTAAGAATCACTTTATCCTTCCTCCTTGAGAACCTGATTATAAGATATTTTGGTACAGATTTGGTTAAATTTGACTGATCCTTTGGCCTTCCTTTACCTGGAAATTTGTATCTTTCTCAAGGTTTAAGGAGTTCTCTGTTAATATTTCTTTTGATAAACTATCCCTTTGGTTTCCTCAAATCCTTCTTATATTCAAGTGCTCCAATAACTTGAAAATTTACACTTTTAATAATGTCCCAAAGTTCCTGTAAGTTTTCTTTATTCTTCACTTCACTTTTTCCTTCAAATGTGTATTTTCAAACAACCTGTCTTCCAGTTCAGAAATTCTTTGGTTTGACTTATCCTATTGATGCCTTCTATTGTGTTTTAAATTTTGTTGAGTGTTTTTTTAGCTCAAGAACTTGAGTTTTTAAAATTGTTTCCATCTCTGTTAAGTTTTTCGGTTGGAATATTGAAGTGTTTCTGTTTTCTTCAAGCTCACTGCATTTTCTTAAAATAGCTATTTAAAATTCCCAGAGATTTCTCCCATATCAATTACTTGTATTCAGTTTCTGGCATCTTATCGAGGTCACGGTTTCCTGAAAACTCTTGATGCTTGTTGGTGTGTGACATCAGCTGGGCACTGAAGGATTAGGCATGTATTCCAGTCTGTCTAATCTGGCTTTTTTTGTGCCTGTATTTCCAGAAATTCTAAGCCAGCTTCTTATTTTCTGAGCCTATAGTCACTTACATTACTTCAGCACTGGATAGTGACTAGGTCCAGATTTGTAGGGCATTTGTTATTGGTGTTACTGTTTCATTACTAGAGAACTGTATCAGTCACTTTCCTGTTGCTGGGACAAATACTTGACACTCACAACTTAGAGGTGGTTTATTTTGGCTCAGTTTTCAGAGGATTCAGTTCATGGTCAGCTGGCTCCAAGCAGCTATGGCATAGTGAAAGTACATGGCACAGGACAGGTGCTCACTGCATGACAGCCAGGAAGCAGAGAGCAAAGGGAACAGCTTGTGCAAGAATACAGCCTTCCAGGTCGCACCTAGTAACCTGCCTCTTTTGACTAGTCCCCATCCCTGAACATGAGACTTTTGGGGGACATTTTAGATCTAAGCCGTAACAAAGGCCATCTAAGTTCAGGTTTGTCCCAAATACATTGTTGGTGTGCTCTTCAGAGGAACCAGGAGAGTACATACCAACAGTAATCTGGCCCCTCAGCCCTCTTCCTAGGGCTGGAGTAGGCCCACATGCCTTATCCACAGTTTCAGGTCTGTGGTCAGGTACTATAGGATTCTGCCTGGTTTTAGGTAGAGGCATCATGGAGGAATCAGCTCCAGATTCCTGTCACAGCTGTGGTCATAATGCTGCCAACCTTTTTCATACTCTAAGCCAGTGCTGACAAACTTTTTAGAGCTTTCAATGACACAAAGAGCCCTCTGTGAAACGCGTGCCACAGGTTTGCTACCACTGCCCTATGTCTATAAACCTGCCAAGATAAGCCCAACACCATGACAGTACCAAAGCCCACACTGCTATGTCTATGGGCTGCCTACTGCTGAGATGCAATTGTAGACTTGGACTTGTGGCCCAAGAACCCTGTAACTAGCCACAGGTGATGCTGGCTGGAATATAAATGCAAAAGCTGGGGCTGCATGTCTTCTCCAGTACTAGGCTGTTCCTGAGGCCCCATCCACAGTTAGGTCTTGGGATGGGGGTCATTAGGATCTGCCCAGTGTTATATTTCACTAGCCCAGCACTCAGTTCCAAAGCAGTCTTGTGCTTATTATGGTTTCTTACCCCCAGGCAGTGCTGCCCAAGGTTAGGGTAGTGCTAGTTAAGGTAGTCCTTTGGCCACCCAGGTTGGCACTGTGCTGGGTTGTGCCTGAGTCTCACAGCCACAGGGACCCAGGCAGTCTCGGGGGTGCACTGAGATCCATTAAGAAGCTGGCAGTGATGCAGGCTGAGGGCAGTTCTAGATCCCCATCTGTGAGCACTGGCCTGGTGATAGCTGTGCTGTCCAAGAGTGGGAAACAAGTGGTAGACATAGGCCCTTTTGCCATTATGCCTGATGCCAACTATGCCTGATGCTAACTAAGCATAAGCAAAGTAGTTTAATTCTTAAAGCCATAGGGTTCTACACGGTCTTCAGGGGAGAATGGGTATGCCCAGGACCCACTCAAAGGCTGGAAATGACGTAGCCAAAGCTTTGAGTTTGTCTTCCTCAGGTACATGTCTCTGCTTGATACCAGGGCCAGTCTGGAGGCTCCATCTGTAAGCTCCGGCCTGTGTATGGAGACTTTTGGATGCTGAGTCTCATTACAGTGGGCCTGGCACAGAGCGTCAATACACTCTTCTCTGCTCCCCAGTAGATGGAGTCTTATTCCCAGCTCTGCCAACAAGAGTTAGAGAAAGGTGGTGTAGACTGCCAGACACCTGGCCTAGTGCAGGCAGTGCCTCAGTCTGTAGGTAATGGTCTGGAGGAAGAGGTTATGGGGCTCTGCCCGGTTCTGGCTTTCACTGTGGCAGGCCTGGTACTGGGCTTCAAGCCTAAGGCCCAGCCTTAATTTCCTCTCCCTCTCCCAAGTGATAGGCATCTCCCTCCATGCTAGGTTTGCTTAGAAGTTGGAGGAGGGGTAGTAGGGGCACCTCTACCCTTTCTGCCCTCTTCAATGACTTTGTTTCACTAAAAGCAGGAACTGTGGTCTCTCACCTGATTTCTTTAGCTCTTGTGAAGGCAGTTTGGTGAGTGAACAGCTGATTAAGTTGGTGTGTCTGTAGGGAAACAATCATTAGGATCTTACTCAGCCACCATCTTGCTCCTTTTATTTTTTAATTATTTTTTTAATATGTGGGTACCGGGAGTCAAACTCAGGACCTCGTGCTTGCCAGGCAGGCGTTTATGCCACTGAGCTATATCACCGCCCGTTCCTTTTATTTTTAAAAGGATAAGAAATCATAATAGGCTTTAATAGCTTCCTAGGAAGGGGTAAATATCTCTAAGTTGAGACAGAAAATTCAGCTTACCATGGGGTGGGTGCTGATACCTACAGGAATTTGGCTTTTCTGCCAGTTGTTCCAGAAAAGTAGTTTAGAAAAATAATTTTATTTCTTCTTGTCTCCATAAAACTAAGGATAATGAAACCAATTTCATTAAAGTAATACCTAGCACATATTAGAACCTCAATAAATACATACTAAATTATTCTTTTAAAAAGTACAAGAATTCCACAATTCCCCTAAACGAACTAAAAAAATAAGTTCATCAGAAAGTACAAAATTAATCATTATTCCTATAACCTTCAAAAAAGACCTAATAAAAATTATCCATAAAAAGATACAGAACACTAAAAGCCTGAGGATTCTGGATATGTCTAAGATGGCTAGAGAGAGAGTAGGTTCCTGAAACCATCTGGGATTGTAGACTTCACTGCTCTAAGTCTTTGTCTCTTCATAAACAAATTGAGATGGTTCATTAATCCACATGTAACTGCAATGTTACATATTTGGAAAATATAAAAGACTAGAGGCATACAAATGTTGAATATATATTATCAAATTGTACAAAGCCGTGTTAAGTATCTAGTGATTCATATATATTCACAGCCTATCCTGACTTTGCCTCATACACCTCGTATTATCAAATTCTTGTTTAGTCTAAACAGAAATATAGGAAAAACACAGCCAGTGGTATTAAAATAAAAAGAAAAGGCTTTCATGCTTCAGCCAGTAAATGATTTTTGGGTATATTCATGTTAGAATCAGTTAATTTATGATTTTTCCTAGACAAACATCAGGAGTCCTAATTAATGGAGGAATTCAGCAGGAAGTGCTACGCTCCCACACAGAGCATGGACCGGTAGTGATAACGAGTGTTCAACTCTCTAACATGGAATGAAACATTTAACCCAGAATTTGATGTTCTTCGTGTGAGTAAAAAACTTTGTTGCACTAATCTCATTGCTTAAGTCATACCTTGTGTACTACCTGAAGAAAGAAGGCCATTTAAGATTATTTTTTAATTTAGTAAAATAGTTTAAAAAATTTCACCATTGTATTGTCTTAAGCCCATATACAAGTTAATCATAAGGGGAACCATGTTCAGGAATCCAAGAAATCCAGAGAGAAAAACACAGTGACACAAACCATTTACCAGTGACAAAGGAGTCGGCAAACTGTTGGAAAACAGAGAGCTTGTAATAATGAAAAAAGGACAGAATTTTGTAACCAATCACTTATTTTCTTTTAAAAACACATAACCACATTAACTTTTTGCTTTATACAACCATCTAGAAACTATAAAACAGTACCACATTGTGCATTTAACCTACTTATCAAGAAGGGAACTCCACATGTCATTAAGAATACTACCCATATAAGGAAAAAGGAGACAGCTAATAGCATAGTCACAGATACAACATGAGTCCAAGCAAGCATCAATTCTTTGACGTCACCTTTTCCATTTACCAGAGTGGAGAGTAAGAAAGAAAGCAAGGGAGAAAAAAGAGGGAAAGAAAGAAGCACCCACAGGGGACTAATCACAATCCATAGTTACTTTTGACAACTATAGTTCAGGATCTCATAGAATAGTATCATTTGACCAACACAGTGTGGAGGAGGGAGGGTGTGTGAAAGAAACACAAGTACAGGGACAAAGTTTAAAAAGGAAAATTCGTTTTTTACCCTATTTCCCTCCTAAATACTCTTCGTTGATACAAACAACTGTGCTAACCCAGAAAATGGCAAGAAATTCATCTTCACAATGTGATACATCTTTAAGAGCTTTGTTCTTTTTGCAACTGAAATGTGAGTGGCTCACAATTTTACTTTACACTTCAAAACAATGTCATGGATAATTACTCTTCAGGGATTTCTCACAATCTTTCTCCCTATTTCTGCCATGCTGGTGTGGATATGGACAAACAGGAAAGTGTAGGTAGGGACTTCAGAGGTAATGATCAAGGGATAGAGAGATGGAATCCTTGCTCTTTGAAATCCACATCTTTCTAATAGTACTGCCATCTGTCCTCTGATATGTGGTAGTACCTCTACAGGAAACGGGATATAGTGGAAGTTTAGTCACATAACTGGTTTGAAGGTATACAAGATGCAACTGTGTAATTAACAGATATACTGAATCCAAGGCAAACAATAGGTTATTTGATTGTCCTTAGGTTGATGGCACCATACCAAAAAAAAAAAAAAGGAAAAACAAAAACTGAAGGTAGGATTGATTTAATAATAAAATAAACCAAAGATCTGCTATAAACAAACATATTTCAGTTAAAAATTAGTATAATGATGTTCTTCTCAGGGGAAACTCATTTTGTCCCTTTCACTTCCTCTTCCACCAGGAATTAAGAAAATATGTTCCAGATAGTTGTTTCTGAGGGTAACTCAGTGTCAGTTTTGATAAATCATACAAGAAAGGCATCATGAGCCATATCAAGCAGCAGGCTTTTCTTCATTCCCAGGCAAAATTCTCCCATTGATTAACTTAAACTTTTCCAAATTTAGTGAGATTTTACTTTTTCATATTTGATGAATACAGTGCGATTAATGCTGGTTAGTTTGTTGATTTGTAACACCAAAAAGCACACATTTCTTATGCTATAATAAAATGAACTCTATTGCTAATTACCACGTGTAACATTGTATAGATTTACAATGTAGAAAAGTTGGGGAGATTTTAAGATTTAGTATTGACTGATATTTGTAATGTAGAAATATAAATATAGAAAATCTTTAACTTTCCTTGCTTTAACTAATTACAACAAGCAAAAAAAAATTTTATTTTAAATCAATCAGGTAAAAAATGAACTAAGGTGATAAAAGTGATTTATTCTTCTTTACCTAATTTCTCCCAAAGTTTGACCAGAACTTCTATTCTCACAGGTCACTACAATCTTCTGCAATGATACTGGCTTATTTGATTTGAAAAAAGTAGTGATTTCTGTACTAGAGAGAGCCACAGATTCAATAAGATTATTTTTAATCTAAGAAGCTATGTTAATTTTAAAATTTTAAATACATTATACAATAAATACTTTTTGAGTTAGGTAAATCTTATGCAAACTATTACAAGAACAATAACCTGAAACCTGTTTACCAAATTAGTGTAATCATTTCAGAGAATCCAACAGTTTTTAATAAAATAATACTACAGAGTATGGCAATTTTCTAAATTATTTTCTTTAAAATAAGAAATTTTTCTAGTCACTGCTTAGAAAATTGCATTTGGGAATAAAGAACTATTTCCTGAATAATGCAAAGTAATGGGGGAAATGATAGGAAAATAAAGGCAGCTCTTCCCAGCAACATAACAACCACTGATAGAGAGATGGAGAGGCATCACCTACACACCCGCAAGCTCACATGCTTTCCTAGTGACTTGCTTCTGCTGCCAAGGTCCAACATCTTTCTCTTCTCTATTAGCTTCAAAATTATCTTATTACTTTCCCAGTAAATGCCTGTTAGTGTGCTACTTGTATGACTCAAAGTTGGGTTGTTTTTTTCTATTCTTACTTTGCTTAGTTCATCTATTCAGAAATGAACTCCTATTCTAGTTGTGAATGTACTTTGGTTAAATCATTGTGGAAAGATATCATGCATCAATAAATTACTTCTAGTAAGAGGTCAGTTAAAACAGAAATTTCACCTCTGAATACCAGGAGTAATGGATCCTAAATGCCTGACCTCACTTTCCTTCTTCAAGGGTTCACGCAAGTTATTGCTGAGGTACTGGCACTCTCCTCTCACAACACTGCTTCTGAATCCGAAGTTAAACAGTCGCCTACAGAGTCTAATGGTTAAATGCTGGAAAAAAAGTTGCATGTGGGTTTTCAGCTTCTTTCTGAAGAAGAAATGACCATTTATAACCTAATTGATGACTCAATCTTTGATCACCTCATTCTTTCTGTATGACATGAACTTCACCTATTATTCTTTGTAATGGGATAGGCAGCTTTAAATATAGGCACTCTTTTGTGCATAGCAAATAAATCACTCTTCGTCTTCTAATTTCTCTATGTGTAGTAATGCTTTTAATACTATAATAAAATAAAAAATGAATTTTATTATTTTATTTGTACTTTCTTTTCATTCCTCTAGGGGAATATTTTTAACTGATACTAAAATTGAGTGATTTTTCAAATAAAAAGAAAACTAGAATTTCTAAACCTAAAATGAGATGAAATTTTTATCTTTGGTTAGATTGTAAAATGACTGTCATACTCATCTCTTAAGAGTTCTTTTGAGAGTATCGGTGTATATGAGTTTCCAATAAAATTTTAGGTAGAAGGCAGCATTCACTACTGCTAGGCCACACAAAATTGAGAAGTGAAAAATGAACATTGCCTTTTTTGAAGGGAAGAATTTAAATATATAACTGTCTCCCAAACTTTCTTGATGAGGAAACTTTTCTCTTTACGTAAAGCTGTATGTTTAAATACATAGTTGAGTATCTGTCACAGTAAGCGGAAATTTACCTAAGTCTTATTTTTTAGTAGAATACGCCAATAGCACAAATATATCAGAAAAATAATACATTCTATTGTAGCATTATCTATGAAAAAATAATACTGATTAGGGCCAAGAATCATAATAGTTGGAGAAAGACCAACCTGGTCATAGGATACGCTGAAGTGAAAATATTGGGGAGTTGAAATACAAGAAGTTAACTATAAAATTGTGTGTGTGTGTGTGTGTGTGTGTGTGTATGATCATATAGATTTGCTAACAGAATGAAACTGACAACTCAAATGGCTTTGGATATGCGTTAGCACTACCAATTTTATTTGTATAAGAAATGACTGATCACTGATCATACTCTATATATTCAGTAATAATTGCTGCTATTGCTTGACAGACCAGTGATATTTCCCCCATGTACTAAAGTATAAAAAATAGGATAGGGGAACAAAATCCTAAGTAGAAATAGTGCAACCTTTAATCTACCAAGGGTCACTAAATCGTTACCACTGATTATTATAAAGATTTCAATTTATTTAAAGTTAAAAAAAGCAAATGTTTTTTCTTCAGTTTTGGGACAAGGGACATGCTTGGCAAAACACAAAAAAGCAATAGGAGCCACAAAGTTGTATGGTTTTTCAGGAAAAAAGTAGTCTTGATTCAGAAAGGGAACACACTTTGGAAGTTTATAGACTAAAGAAGAAACTCCTTTTAAAAGAAACTGTCAGTTAATTGGCAGAAGTTTGGTATTAAAAGCAATTTTAATACAATTTACTAGAATTATGACAGGGATGAATAAAGATTTATGATACGTAGGGAAGAGCTGAATGCAAAAGTGAATAAAAGGGCAATTAGCTACATGTTTTTAAGACAACGCAAGTGTCAACAGCTGCCTTATTTGATCCTTTGTCTAAAATTAAGCCTTTGGAATCTCCATCTGAGCCTGGGGGGGGGTTGTTTAAAACTTTATTTTTTCCTGGTATTTATATTAGCTTTTCATATTTATTTTATATTACTTTTGTTAAATAGTTTTTTTTTTTTCTTTTAACCCAAGGCCTTGTGCAGGCTGGGCAAGTGCTCTATCTCAGAATTATATCTCCAGTCTTAAAACACTAAATTTAATCCGAATCCTATACAGGAAAATAAAACACCTTATGGTTTCCTGGTGAATGAAGGGAACTTAGGAAGGGAATAAATGAGACAAAAGTGAAATGGTCACTGCACATAGACCACTATTAATCTTAACTTTCTGAGAAATATATTTCCTATATATAAAACCAGAGTTAGACCCCCCCAAATTTTAAAAGCAGGTTTCTATTATGGGAGAGCATGAAATTCAATGTTCATCTTTTCAAACTGTTTAGAAAAATGGTTGCCAAGGTCTTTTGTATCAATGTAATATGAAGGAGGAAAGATAATTTGTTCTATGTGCTCAAAAATATGGTTTCCTTACAAAGAACTTTTAATTAAATCAAATTCTGGCTAGAGGGATGAGACCAGAGGAAAAAACTATCTAATAAGATTGTGAAGAGTCTCTGAAGTGGTTCTGTCTTCCAATTCAGAGTTAGCAAAGATTATGCTACAATTATCCTACATGCTGAAGCGTAAGACATAACTTGAGTTGCTATGGTTGGAATATGGGCAAATGCATTCCACATCTGTTCAGAAAAAAAAAAAAAGTATCAGAACCCCTTATGTGAATTTCAACCAGTGGTAAGGAAATATGTAGGATGCCTTGCTATGGGAAAGAGGGTCAGGACTCTACAGCAGCAGCAACTTAAAATTTAGTAATAAAACTTTGGCTTAAAATTAAAAGCAAAGCAAAGAAAAAGTCAAACTGGTGCAAGTTGTCTCCTGAAGGAGGTGTGTGGACTGACTCTCATAAATGTCATTCAATATTAGTTTCCCCTGTCTTCTTTCACTGTTATCAGCTTAATTGCACAGGAGTCATATCATTCTTTTATGGTTAAGTTTCATAAATAATGAGAAAACTTTATGTAACAAATACATCATATTTCCCACCCACCCAGCAACCCTCCCCAAAATAAGAAAAGTTACATCAAATTAAAAAGTAGCTTCTTGAATGAAGGTACTGCTCTAAGTTGCACTTTTCCTGCAAGTGCGGACAGTGCCTTTGCGCTAGATATGAAGGAAAGGAAAAAATTCTCCACATAAACTGACAAAAATTTAAAAATCAATGTCCGGTTTTAACCAGTCAAAACCGGGCCAAACGGAAGCCGAGACATCTCGGTACTGTCCCATCAGAGGGCTGTTGCAATGCCTGTTCTTCATCCTGATAGGTATCTGTGTCCTTGTGATTGTGAACAATCCATAGATACTATGTTTTTGTCCTTAAAATGTCCTCTGATTGGCAAAATGATGTAATGTTTGTTTTAAAAATAGAAAATTAAAATTAAACCAGAAGAAAAGAAAAGAAACACAGTGAGCTTGTTTGGAGTCCATAGGATCCGATCTGGAAGAGCTCGGAAAATGTGTTATGTGTTTTCTCCTGTTTTCAGCTGGAAAAAGGTACTAGAGGTTGCGTTGGTCAAGGAAAGAATTGTAGAGTAGGAAAACCAAGGATATTAATCTAGACTTCAGATAATTCAAGTGTTAGCTTCATCATCTGTGTCTTCTATCAATACCTTAGTGTCACGAGCCTTGGATCTAGAGGAAGAAAGAGGAAAAAAACCTTAGTCTATTACTAAAACACAAACACATTCATTGTATTAGGCACATTTCCAATCTTACCATTAAACAGACATCCTAAACAGGCACTATCTACTACACCACATGAACTATTTTTGGAGTTTCATATTCAGTTTCAGGCATTACTGGAAAGACACTAAAAGGAGGGTAACAGGTCATTTTCAACAGAGAAAGTAGTAATTTGGAATACAAAGATCTAGTTTTCAATGCCAATTTTGATTTATAGTATATATTTTTAACCTCTTTTAAGTGCCTGTTTCCATCTCTGCAAAGAAGGAATAATAATATCTATTTCACTTAATATCCCTTTCACCTCATGGAGAGAGTGAGTGTGCACAACAAGTGAGAAAATGGTTAATAAAAAAAATCAATAAGGCATTAAACAAATATAAGAAATTATGATGAGAGAAATAATACCATTTGATGTATGCCTGAAAAACTAGGAGAGTTAACCATGAGAAGATAAGATCTAAAGAGAGGCATGACAGTTGTTTGTTTTCTAATGACTGGCAAAATGTACAGCCAGGTGTGGTCATGCATGCCTGTAATCCCAGCACTCGAGGGGCTGAGGCAAGAGGATTGCCATGAGTTTGAGACCAGCCTGGGCTACATGGTGAGTTCAAGGCCAGCCTGAACTACACAGTGAGACCCTGTCTCAAAAACAACAACAAACAAACAAAAAAGTGATGCAGGAGAGGGAGGAGATTCAAAGTTATGCAAGAGAACCCAATGGAGATTAAATTGATTAGTTTCATCATAATGAAGCATATTGCATTTTGACATTATCTACTGCTATCCCTATCCAACAATAAAGTCAGGTACTTCATATAGTTGTAAATTTCATTATCACTGTTGACTATCAATCAGAACAAAACGATCATTTATTCAGGATGCTGTGCAGGATATTCCATTCTGAAAGTGGATGAAAAATGGGATTAGGTACATTAAAATATTCTGCAATTCATGAGACCCATGGGGTAAAAGAAGTATTTGAAGAAATAGGAGTTATCACTCTTACTTGACAGAGGGGGAAACTGATCTTGAAAAAGGTCAAGGATATGCTAAATGCTGCATGAGTCATGAAGTTTGAACTCAACTCAGATCTTATTTTAGATTCCCTGCACTCTGCATTGTACATAACCTGTTCCATTCTAAATGTCTGGTTGAAATCTAGTTTGCCAGTGTTTTCCCACTAAACACCTAAAATTGAAAATAATCTATTGTCAAACAGCCTAGTTCCGAAACAGAAATAGCATATGTTTAGATTGCCCTCTGCTGGTAACAACAGGGATTAGATTTTCAATCAGCAACTCAACAAGACTACAGACTACATACACACCCCAGCCCTCAGCCTTTTGTCGCATTTGTCTTGCTGGCTTCCTTGGTATTAACAGTATCGCACTTTCCTCTTTCTTTTTCTCCCTCCCTCCTTCCCTGCCTGCCTGGCTGCCTGCCCACCTTCCCTCTCCCTTTCCCTCCCCCCTTCCTCTTTTTGCTCAAAAGAATTGAATCCAGAGTGCTCTACCAATGAGCTACATCCACATCCCTTTTTAAATTTTGAGACAGGGTCTCACTGAGGGCTTGCTGGCTTTACATTTGTGATCTTTCTGCCTCAGCCTCCCAAGTATATGGGATTATAGACATGTGCCACCCCACTAGCACCACACTTCGCTTTGGTGCTCTTCCTACTGACCTCCCTGACCATGCTTGTTTTTCATTTTTTGTCTTGCCTTAGACTCAGCTCCTTGCTCTTGCCTTTTTCTCTTCTCCATCTTCTTTTTCCTTTTCAGAGAACGTCTAAAACTTTATCTAAAGCTTTGGCAAATTCTTTCCTATTCTGCTATATCCACTGGGTTATGGATTACCACCTCCTGTTTTTTTACTTCCTTTAAAATGTCTTTCATTCATAATAGTTGATTTTAAGTATTCTAATTTAAATCATTGTCCCATACTTAAAAATACTGCAACCACCTTTTAGTTGGTCTCTAAGTCTTTTAGTTTTCCTAATATATCTTTTATAGTGTCATTAAAACTTCTAAAATACTACTCATGTCATTCTTCTAAGAAAAAAATGTGATTTTTTGCCAGGCATTATAGCACATACCTACAATCCTAGTTAGAAGGCTGAAGGATGAGAATCTCAAGTTTGAGTCTAGCATGGATACCTTAGCAAGACTCTGTCTCAAAAATAGAAAGGCTAAGGATCTAGTTCAGCACTAGAGCACTTGTATAGCAAGCTTGAGGTCCTGGGTTTAAGCACCCATCTCCATAAAGTGATTCTTTCTTACCTGCAAGATCAAGTTTGAACTTTTCAGTCTTTAATAACCCTACTTCCTTTAGAAAATTGCAACTTAAGCTTCCTCCTTCATTCCAACCTACTGTGCTATCTGTTGTCTCTAAATTTCACATGCAATCACCATATATTCTACATTTATTATTACTTCTAGGAACATATAAAGTCCATGACTAATAAAAATGTTATGGGTATTTAGTAAGATAATAAATTCTACTTATTAAACTTTTTTTGAAGGAACTACGGTAACGTCCATGTAGTAATGAATTTAATCCTCTTAATCTATATGCAAGGGCTATATTAATCCCAATTCACAGAAGAGAGATAATGTAGAGAAATTAAGGAATTTGGCTGAGGTTAAATAGATAACAGGATACCTAAAACTTATAACCTGAAGATTATTTGTACATAAAACATGTTGAGGGGTCAAGTAAATCATTCTCCAGCAAATTCTTCCCTAGACTGTATACTAATTTGTATATACCCAATTGGTAGATAATATATAAATTTGCTGTTTATTACTATTTTTTGTAGGTGAAATATGGTTGAATACCAGCAACTTCATTTGGTTCAACTTGATAGCTTCTTAAGCTTAAATGTTATCCAATGATAAAAACCAAAAAAATGGGGGCCGGTGAGACGGCTCAGCGGCTTAAGCGCCTGCCTTGCAAGCGCGAAGGCCCGAGTTCGACTCCCGGAACCCACATACGAAAAAGGGGCCGGTGATATCGCTCAGCGGCACGGGTGCCTGTTGGCGCGCGAGGTCCTGAGGTCGTCCCCCCGGTACCCACAAAAAAAAAAAAAAAAAAAAACCAAAAAAAGAACTGGGCGGAGTGGTACACACCTGTAATCACAGCATGAGGAAGGCTGAGGCAGAACAATCGCCATGAGTTTGATGCCAGTCTGGGCTATACAGTGAGTTCAAGGCCAGCCTGAACTATATAGTGAGACCCTGTCTCAAACAAAACAAAACAAAACAACCCCCCCAAAAAAACCCCAACAAAACAAAGAAGAAAAGAAAATATGCCCTATGTGAGTGGAAGCTATACATACTGAGAAGTGAGGCGAGGCCGGCGCAGGGATATGCTCTGGTTGTACTTCCATGACCGATTCTTCTGGCGGTTTCGTACCCCGTCATCCTGGTCCATCATCTGCTCTAGGAGGGTCTGATCATCTGCATTCAGGGGAGCCACAGAGATGTCCCGCACGGCACGAAATTCACCACAGTTATTTAGATGTTCATTCTCCAGGCGGAAGAAGTTCCAAACAAATCGCCTTAGCAAAATGGGATAGACAATCACATTAATTATAAAATGTTAACATACTTCTACTAACCGCAAACCTCTCAGAATATCAAGCTCCTGCTCATGGAAACAAAACAAGGAATTAAAGGCTAGAATAGTCAAATGAAATAGAGAAAGGGGGTAGAAGGGTGGCATAGGGGAACCAGAGTAGACTATGCAAAAATGGAGACTCTTGCAATGTACTTTACTATTTCACTTAATCCAACAAGTATTTATTGAATACCTGCTATAAGGAAGGAAAGGCAGTAAATGAGACAAAGCCGTTCCCTTTATTCTGGAGGTGAAAGTAATTAATCAGCTGATGGAAAGTACTCTGAAGGAAACACACCAGGAAAAGACTGTTGTAAGACTGGTTAGGCAGTGTCTCTGAAGTGATGGCTTCTAGCAAAAAACTTGAATAACATTAAGAAAGCAAGTCGCATACAACTCCTGGAGAAAAACATCCTTGGCAGAGGAAACAGCAAGCATAAAAAGACCCAAGATGAAAATGCCCTTGGTGTCTTGAAACAACAGTAAGCAGCTCAATGGGGCTAGAGCGGAATAAGTGAGGTTAAAATGGCAGGAGATACACATGGAGAGGTAGAAAAGGGCCCATCCACAGAGGACCTTATAAACTATAGTAAAGAGTTTAGATTTCAAGTATGACAGAAAACAATGAAGGGGCTGGGGAATATAGCTCAGCAGCACAAGCGCCTGCCTGGCAAGTGGAAGGTCCTGAGTTTAATTCCCGGTACCAAAAAAAAAAGAGAAAACAATGAGAATTTGAACAGCAGAATGAAATTATTTATTTAAAAAAAGATCGCTCTATTGGCTGAACAATGAATAGACCAAAGAGAGAAGAACAGTTGAAGAAAGACCAAATAGAAGGCTGTTGTGGAGTTTGGAAGAGTGTCTTAGCCAAAGGTGGTAATAACAGAGGTGATGAGAAACAGACAGACTACAGAATTATTTATGAAGACGAAGTTGACAGGACTTACTGACGGGATATGAGTGGTCTTTGGGTTTTTGGTCTGAATGAGTAGTAAGCAGGGTTGTTTCTGTTAGTCTAGAACTATTCGATAGCTAGATGAACATGATGAGCCTGTAATTCAAGGGAGATCTGGGGGCTAGAGATAGTATGAGGACAGTATTTCAAATCATGTGCTTAAAATAATATAACTGGAAGGGAAAAGAGGGTAGAGGATTAAACCCAGGAGCTTTCCAGCACTTACAAGCTTGGGAAGAGGAAGAAGAATTAGTAAAGTAATTAAGAAGGAAAAGCTGATCAAGTAGGAAACCGCGGTTTCTGAGAAGTCAAGTGAAGAAAGTGCTTTGCTGAGAGATTAAGTACAGAGAACTGATCAAAGAATTGAGCAAAACAGTATGATCGAAGAGCTTTAACTCTGGGACATGGCCTAGATTCAAATCATGGCTCTGTCACCTACTAGCTATAACAGCTATGGATGAGTTACTTAGTAACTTGAGTGTCATAAGTAAAATGGAACAATAATGAGACCTATCTCGTAAGACTGTTGCAAGGACTCAATAACATAATAACTGTAAAGGGCTTAGAACAGTGCCAGAGACATAACTGCTACTACACAGTGTTTGCTCTAATACTGATATTATTATTATGGACTTATAACAGTAATAATATAGTAACAAAAATGGTATAGTTTGAGTATCAGGAACATATACAGAATGAAGGAGAAGAAAGAGTGGAGACAGCAAATGCAAACATTTATTAAAGAATTTTTCTGTAAAGGAGAGCAGAAAGATGTGCAACAGTTGGGGGGGAAGGAGATACTTTGTTTTAGTGTTAAATGGGTGATAGAACATTTGACTATTACTAAGCAAACAATTTCTTTAAAAAATTATGAAGGATAAAATAATAACTTTTTAAACTAAATTTCTTTTTTTTCAAATCTATGAAGTGTAGTACACATGAAAGAGAAAGACGTGGGTAGTGCAGATGATGGCAGAATAGAGGGTTCAGGTCCTAGACCTGGATATTTGGGAAAGTAAAGGGAAGGAGGGCTGACAAATGGTCTAGTTTAGAGAGAACATCGGCAGCAACAAGCACACTGTTTCCAATCATTCTTTTTAGCTTTATATTTCCAGTTTCTATCTTATTTTCAGGCAATGTATACCCATCCTGACTCAGAGGAATGCTACATACCTATGTGAAAATATTGGATCAAGTCAATTATGGAAGATCTTTCCACTGGGTAGAGTTCTAGGTAGGCAGTCATTTTCTTTCAGCACACTGAAGAAATTTTAATAATTTCTGACTTTCCTTGATGCTGTTGGGAAGTCATTTATCAGTCTAACTGCCACTTCTTTGAAAGTAATGTTTTTCTCTGGCTGCTTTTTAACAGTATTGTAAGTATAACACATACATATAAAAGTTTGAAAACTGTAAGTTTATAAGCTTATCATGAAATGAACACAGTGTAATTACTGCCCAGAAATATCATACACTGAAAAATCACTTTTAGGTCTCCTTTCCATGCTAACTTCTAGAGAATTTACTGATTTACCTCTCATATTTAGCTCTGCAACCCACCTGGAATTGATTTTGCATACAACATACAATAGGAATCAGGATTTATCTTCCCCCATATGTCTTAAAGGATCTCCCTTTCACCACTGTTATGTAGACACTTTTGTCATAAATTAGGCAGTGTCAACATATATGTGGCTCTATTTCTGGACTCCCTAATCTACTCCAGTGGACTCTTTGTCTTGCTGTCACTAGACCGATACACTATCTTATTCACCATAGCTATGCCATCAGTTTGCAACTCAAAGGATGTGTTTCCATATACATTACGGAACTGGATTATCAATTTTCATACGCATACAAATATTTCATTGAGTTTATTCCTAGGTATCTAATATGTTCTGGTGCTATTCAACGTTTTAAATTTTTTCTAATTATTGTGACTGTTGTCCAAAATGATTTATATTTATATTGACCTTATATTCAGGGATATTGTAACCACCAATCTAATAATTCACTTGTAAATTTTTTTTTTAATTTTCTGCATATGAAATCTCATCAGTGATTAGTTTTATTTTCTTTAAAAAACTTTTTTTTTCTTTTTGGTGGTACTGAGGTCTGAACTTGTCCTACATCTACTGAACTACATCCTTAGGCCTTTTATTTATTTTTTTAAACAGGGTCTTCGCTAAGCTGCCCAGGCTGGGCTCAAAATTTCAGTCCTTGTGGCTCAGCCTTCCAGAGTGCTGGGATTTAGAGGTGTGTACCACCACACCTGACTTCTTTTCCAATCTTTATACTTTTTTTTCCTTCATTGCACCAGCAATATTTGTAGTAGGATAAATATAACTGCCCTTTCTCCCTTCTTTATATCAGCAAAGATCATTTTTGTTACAGGGATTTACTTTTTAGGATTCTCCAAGTATTCCATCAATGCATCCTCTGTTCAGGTGATACTTTTGCTCTTGTTGGCATCTGTGTAAGATAATCCAGCAACTTGACTTGTCTTCTGTTTAACCAGACTAAAGAAATTTGACCCAGTCTTGTGTTTACCTCCCTTTTCCATGACGTGGTATTGGGCACAATGGTGCACAAAAATTTTCTTGCCTTTCTCAACATTAGCCTTAAAAAAAAATAACACTGCAGATTAAATCCAGGGTCTTTACACTGAGCTACATCTCTGGCCCTTTATCTTAACACAGGGTCTCGCTAAGTCAGTAAGTTGCCCAGGCTCAAACTGTCATTCCTCCCGCCTCTGCCTCTGTCTCTGAGTGTGCTGCGAGTACAGGCATGTGTCCCTGTGCCCAGTTAACATCAGCCATTTTTAATTTGCTCTCTCTAGTGCAACAAAGTTCTCAGTCAGAAACCAGCTCTCTCTGGAGAAGTCTTTTTAAAGAACTTTGGTTTTGTCAATTTTTTCTGCTGTGTATTTGTTTTCTATTCCATTAATTTCTGGTCTTTATTTTTCCTTCTTTTTACTTTCCTTTGGTTTTGATTTGCTGTTTTACATTTTTTTCTGATTTCTTGAGCTATATACACTTTTCTGATACATACATTTAGGGTTATGTATTTTCCTTTATGGCTTTTAGCTGCATTCTTCACTTTTTTATTTTTAATTCTATTCAAAATATTTTAAAATTTGTATTATAATTTTAACTTTGACCCAGGGGTTATTAGATATGAACTGGTTAATTTCTAAACATGTGAGAATTTTTTGTTATCTTTTTGTTACTTTAATTTTCTGAAATTGTTGAGACTTAGTTTCTTTCTTTCTTTCTTTCTTTCTTTCTTTCTTTCTTTCTTTCTTTTCTTTTGGGTTTTGGCTTTTGGTTTTTTGAGACAGGGTCTTGCTATGTAGGCCACTATGTAGTCCAGGCTGGCCTTGAACTCACTATGTAGTCCAGGCTGGCCTCAAACTCATGGCAATCCTCCTGCCTCAGCCTCCTGAGTGCTGATTAGAGACTTCCTTTAAGACCCAATGTACAGCTAATTTTGGTAAGTGTTCTATATGCATTTAAAAGAATGTGCGTGTAGTAGTTTATGGATGCAATTCTCTACATAGGTACATTAGGCCAAGTTGGTTAACTACTTATTTATCTATTACTAAAGGAAATATGTTAAAACCTTCCACTAAAAGTACAATATATTCACCTACTTCTTAGCAAAGTTAAATATTTGCTTTGCATATTTTCCACATTATTAGTTGTATACAAATTTGAATTGGCAATCACTAATGAATCTCAAAGCCTTTAGGTCTAGAAAATTTCTCAAGTGCAAAAGTGGCGTTAGTGTTTTTTGTTTGTTTGTTGGTTGGTTGTTTTGAGACAGAGTCTTGCTATGTAGTCCAGGATGGCCTAGAACTCACTATGTAGCCCAGGCTGGTCTGGAACTCATGGCCATCTCCTGCCTCAGCCTCCCGAGTTCTGGGATTACAGGTGTGTGCCACCAGGCCTAGTGGGATTAGTGTTTTTGTTTGTTTGTTTTGAGACAGGGTCTCATTATGTAGTACAGGCTGCTCTTAAACTCACTATGTAGCCCAGGATGGCCTCAAACTCATGGTGATCCTCCTGCCTCAGGCTTCTGAGTGCTGGGATTATAGGAATGTGCCGCCATCCCCGGCTAGTGTTCTTCATTTTGAGGTTCCTGCCTTCATTTAGATTTTGTGCTATTCTGTCAGATTGTTGATGCTTTTAGGAAGATTTAAAAAAACATTTTGCCCATCATTTTTATTTCAGTGAAAAGGCTGGGCTAAATAACTGAGACTACTAAATTGGAAAAAGTGATTCTCGAAAAATTTTAATTTCTGTTCTAAGACTTTTTATCTCCCAATTTCCAGTTACCATTCTCCCAGTGGCGCCCACTTACAAGTTCATCATCGATAGTAATCTGGACTTTATAAAAATTAACCTCTAAGTCCTGTAAGCAGGATTTTCCAAATATGAGGCTGATGATAACAAGTTTGAGGGAAGCTGGAAAAGTGAAGCTTTTCAAGTATAATAAATTCTAATTTTAAGCACCGGGCATCTTTTAGGTAAAAAGAATCTTTGATAAACCTTCCAATAGTTTGCTTACCGGAAAACCTCAAGAGGGGCAAAGACAGTAGCAATGATGTCCCCAGAATGAGGCAATATAGTCATAGAGGTAATTGAGATTTGGACAGTCCAAGCAAAGCGTAGTATCACATCTTCTATGATGGCACAATAGTAGTAGGCCTAAAGAATGATAAACAAATTGAATATGATTCCCATCACATTTCTCATAAAGATGCATGCCTATTAGTAATAAGACTCACACATGTTCCACCAATAAGCGGAGGATCAAGAGGTAAAAGTTGTTTTCTTCTGAATTTTGCAGAGAAGCATACATTGTATTTAAGGAAAATTTCACCAATTTAGTTTTGTCTTAAATTGTGTGGTAGTCAAAATTAGGTGCTGCTGAATTTTAGCAATCATTTAACGAATACAATTTACTCCCACATTGTATACCAGACTCTTCTAGGCCCCAGAAATACACGCTAGATGAAAAACCTGTGCAACTGAGATTATATTGTAGCAGATACATAATGTGTTAATGACATAATAGGTAACATTAAAGAATAGAAGTACATTTATTAACTGTACTATTTGTACTTGTATTTCCAAACTGCCTTACCCTATGTTTGAAGAAAGTTTTGCCTTGACTTTTGATGCCAGTAAATGAAATTACATTTGGATTTCACAAACATGGTTGAATTTAAGAAATATTCTTGGGCTGGGGATGTAGCTCAGTGATAAAAGTGCTTGCCTAGTATATGGTAAACCCTGAGTTCAATACCCAGCACTGTAAGCCAAAAAAAAGTTCTATATCTTTTTAAACATACGGAAGACAGTGCTCAGTTAATACTTCCAGGTACCAATATCCAGGACCTAGGAGTCCAATTTTAGCTACCCACAGGTCTTAAATACACACGAACTGCAATTCATGGATTTGCTCATTATTAATCTAAATTTGCTCATTAATAGATGTATTTAAAGGCTATAACTTTTTGGGAAGTAGAACCATGTTTTATTTAATTTTAATGAAGTAATACTAGTCATTGTTAGAGAGCTAGTAATAAAAGAACCAGCAATTTCCTTTTCACATCCTTTTTCTATTCCCTAAAGACACACATTTTCCAAATTTGTATTTATTGCTTCTGTTATTTACCCTCCACATTTAAAATACTATATTTATACTGTTCTATCTTGATTTGTCAATTTTAGACATTATCCAGAAACTGGAGATTATTATAGATTTTATGAGGATTATTATGACTTCAATACATTCACGTATCTCCACGTACCCTCTTCCCATCCTACCAATAAAGTGATAATGCAATTTTTGGTTAAATTCACACTCAGTGTACTCAATATTGGGCCTAAGTGAAGAACGATAATTTCATGTGGATTTAGGAGTCAGTCTTCAGCTATTTACAGCTGAATGACCACGGGATCTGATACTACCAAAAAATGTGAGATTTTCCAGATGAATATACATAATAAGAGACACAGAAAAATTTGAATATGGAGAGAACAAAAATAGCTTCTGGACCTGGAGTATGCCACCCAGTATCATGCATTGTTAATTTCTAGAAGCTGATTTTAAGGTTCATGAAGCCATGTTATTATTCCTTAACAAAGGTCCACTGGACTCTGTAAGTGGTTTCTTCTCCAGCTGGAAGAACTCTATACTAATATTGCTTTTTAAAATAATTGCAGGGGATGTGCTGATCCAACAAAATGGTTTTCTTATAAACTTGCAAATTTTAATGTAGGAAAGCACACACTTTATTTCCTAAGATCATGAAAATATATAATAACAAAGAAACTGATTCTATTTAGTAATTTTATTACATAGAAATCACTAAGTTCAAACTATTTAAAAGAAAATGAATTAACATTTATATAAAGATACAAACAGTTCATCTAAGCAATCATAATAAGAAATAATAAAAACAATAAGGCGCAAATAATGTAAGCAACAATAAAACATACACATTTGGTGAGCATGAAAGGGTCATCTTACCTGAACTCAGGCCTACTCTCCAATTATTGGTTTGCTTTTCAAATGAGATTTATAAAAATGTCTCTAACATCTTGGTCATGTATTTTAAATTTTTACATTAGGATTACTGCTATAGCTTAAGTTAAAAAATAGGGCCGGTGAGACGGCTCAGCGGCTTAAGCGCCTGCCTTGCAAGCGCGAAGGCCCGAGTTCGACTCCCGGAACCCACATACGAAAAAGGGGCCGGTGATATCGCTCAGAGGCACGGGTGCCTGTTGGTGCGCGAGGTCCTGAGGTCGTCCCCCCGGTACCCACAAAAAAAAAAAAAAATAAAAAAATAAAAAAATAAAAAAAATAAAAAAGATCAGTCTCAATGAATGCCTATTTTTCTACCTTCATTTGTTCATCTGAAGTAACCTTACATAACATTCTTTAAACCCACTCTTATCTTCAGTCTTCATGCTTGAAAACAGCCTTACCTATTCAACAACTGAATAGTATGCATTCACACACATCTTAAGATTTTGAGGTACTGGTGACATATTTGTATAGTAAAAAATATCAGGGACCCAATCTGTATTTTCTTCTACCCATAACAGAATTTTAGAACTGGAAATACATCAAGAGACAATCTACCTTGTAAGATTACCTTACCTTGTAGAATCCACTATAGTTTGGTTGCTTAAAGTTATATAGTGAGTTAGAGAGCTACGATTAGAATTCACATACTAAGATTCCCAGTTCGCTATTTAATCTCTTTCAAGGTGTAGTTGTGGTATTTATCCTTTACTAAAACATCTCAGTAAAGATATTTTGTTTTTTAATTTTTAAATTAAACCTCTCTTATTGTTTTATTCATATTTAGACAACATCCTAAAATAATTCCTCTATATTTATATTTTTTGATTGAATTGACACTTGACTATAATAAATACTGGTTGAAATAAACAAAAGAGGCCTTCTCGATGCACCCAATCAGAACCATGCATTCCCTTTCCTTTGGGCATTCATAACACTGCTCATTTAGTCAAGTATGTATTCATTCATTCCATAAACATTAAATCTACTATAGACTAGAAACTATGCTAGGCAGTGAGAAAACAGACACCTCAACAGATAACTATAACATAATGTGATAACTGCTATAACAGAACTTTATACAGGTAAAAAAGATTAGTAAGAATGGTTAAACACGCTAGCAAAAACACAAACTTCTTAGAGAAAGTAACCCTAAACTGACTTTTAAAAAGGAGGAACATGAGTTTATTACAAAGCAGACAAAGGGGATAAAGGACATTTCAGACACAGGGAATTCTGCGTTCAAAATAAAAACTACAGTAAGTTTTTCTTTAGTCGTTATCACATTGTTTTATACTGTTTATTTCTGTTTAGAAATACTGTTTATGGCCTTCTGGGGAACCAGAATTTTATTTTGTTTTTACTTCCTATGTGTTCATCAGCAAATACCTGATACATTTTTAGTGAATGAAATTAATATTTCTGGTAATTATTTTTCTAATTGTATTAGGTTATAATTAGGGGTTGGGTTTGTGTCACAATAGGATTTAACTAGTGATACACCTGTTTTTTGTTTTGTTTTGTTTTTTAAACAAACACAAACACTTTGTACATACTTTTTGAGGATATACAATTTCCTCCCGGAGGAAAGTGTTTTCTCCAGCATTCTTATCAAAGAGACCCCAGTCCATCTTTAGATCCCAGATCAGGGTATAGCAGGAACTGATGATACAAAAGATGATCCACAGGTAAAAGAATACTATAGTATCTGAGTGACCTCGTTCTAAAGAAAGAAAAGAAAAGAGAAAAATTACTAGACTTCAGTAAATTTCTTCATTAAATAAAACTAATCAAAAATAGATTATTTAGAGTATTCTATAAAGGAAGTAAGACTTTAAGGAGATTTCCTTAGCAGAATCACTGTCTAACAAAGGCTAATTAATAAAGATGATTTTCCTGAGATCCAAACTAATCATCAAACATTTATAGAGTTCACAATATTTGTACAAATATGCATACAGTGTTTCGGAGGGTCTACGTTGAATACATAAAAATCCAAAAATTGCAACGCAAGTTTTGATGTCATAAAATATGTCATTTTAATTTTTGCCATCGGGTGGCAGCTTAGGGTAAAAGATGAAGAAAATAAATCCTGGAAACATCACTCTCAAAGAATGTGCTGCATTTACTTCAAGAAATTCTTGGGTTGTTTGTACTTTAGAACAATTCCTTAATACACTTAGATCTTGTCAATACTTATTGTGAAAGTGATCAGATAATTCTAGATAAAATGCCAGAAAGTAGCTGCACACAGTGGTGCATGCTTGTAATCCTAGCTACTTGGGTGCCTGAGATAGAAGGACCCCAAGTTCAAGGCCAGCTGGGCAACATAGCAAAACTATCTCAAAATAAAAAAGGACAGGAGTGTAGCTCTGTGATAGAGTGCTTGTCTAGCATAAGCAAGGTACTAGGTATGGGCAGTAAGAAAGAAGAGCCAGAAAGCAACAGACAGATGAGAAATTTACCTTTAAGGATATCATCAAATTTTAAAAAGCTTAAATTTTGGTGAGTTTCCTAAAAGTACAGAAAGCAAAGGCAATAGCACTTATTTCCACGATCCTTCCTATTAAAATACTATTTATTAATGTTTTAAGTATAGATGATACAAAGGTAATTATTGGAAAATTATAATCTAGTGAGTGAAACAGACATTTGTTACTGATACATTTGAGCTCCAAGTGAAGTATAAACAAAGTGCTATGAGACCATCAAGGAGAATGGGAATGTTTCCAACAGTAAGAAATAAGAGGAAGTAGCATTTGAGTTACTTCTAGAAAAAGAAATAAACAGTATTGCAAAAGCCAGGCAGATGAGGTAAGGTCATTCCGGGGTGAAGGAAGACAAGGAGAAGGCATGGGGCAGGAGAGGACAAGTTATGTTTGAAAACCTATAAATAATCTATATCCACTGTAGGTGACACACAAAGGATGTAAGGGAATTGGGATGATTTAAACGAGGCTGTGGAATGTCTTCTTGGGTCTTGGGATCAGATTTGTATTTTTGAAAAAAAAAAAAAAAAAAAACTGGTTGGCAAATTACTTGCATGAGAATTACTTAGTTAAAAAAAATAGATACCCCAGAGCCTCAGTGTTGTTACAGTCAGTCTGTATCAGTTCATGAAAGTCCATGTGTTAAATTTTCAGAACTTTGGCTCTAATGGAAATATTTATACCATGGAAATCAGCAAACACACTAAACAGTGCCCACTATCTCCATGCCCTTCCAAGAACTTGTTTGTTAAACATATACTAGCATCCACCCACCCAATACTGGGGAATAAACCCAGGGCCTTCCCATTGAGCAATAATTCAGCCCACTTTTTATTTCTTGTTTTGAGAAGGGTCCCATTAAGTTGCTAAGTTGCCCAGTCTGGGTTTGAAACTGCAGTCCTCCTGCCTCAGCCTCCCAGAGTGCTGGGATTACAGGCATGCACCATCACACCCAGCTCTACACATCTCTGTTTAGCTTAATCAGTGGTAGGGGAAAGCAACTGGTATTTTTAAAATGGTCCACAATAGCTGGATGTGGTGCATGCCTATAGTCCCAGCACTCAAGAGGCTGAGGCAGGAAGACTGTAACCTTGAGGCCAGACTGGGATGCACATCAAACCAAGTTTCAGGCCAACCTCAATTACAAAGTGAGATCCTGTCTAAAAAAACAAAAGCAAAATACAAAACAACAAAAAAGGCATGAAGTGAGTCTAATGAACAGTCCAGTTTCAGTATGAACATATTTTCAGGCTTAAATTATTTCCACAAAGGCTGTTCTTCATAAAAGCAAACTGGGTTGAAGATTTATACTACAACACTATATATGAATTTATTCTTGTTTTTTTCTTTATGTGGGTACCAGGAACCGAACTCAGGACCTCGCACTTGCCAGGCAGGTGCTTACGCTTCTGAGCTGTATCACCGGCCCCTACATATGAATTTAAAATGTCTAACATTTTATTGGTGTAGCCAGATACATTCTAACATGTTTACTTCTTCCTATACAGAGATAGAGTCTAGCTGAGTGGTATCATTCAATAATTAACATCGCGGTTGCATTTTAAAAGATGCTATAAATTCACCTCCTTACAAAGTATAAAGCAACTCAGCAACTTAGTAAAATTTACTATTCTCATATTTCCAAAACAAGATGAACACAAAGAGATAAAGACAAACACCTTAACTATAAATTATATTAGCAACCTTTAAAACTGAATGCTTAGTATGTGCCATGTACTCTACATATATTACCATAGTTTTCCCAACAATAAGCTATCATTGTTTGCTAGTAAAAGTGAAGATAGGAGAACAGAGTAACATATACAATCAGTAAGAAGTAACAAAGTGAGTATTTTTCAATTGAGTAAAGATAATATTGTCTTATTACTGAAAGCTGATTTTTTTCTTTAAAAACAATAATCAAATGTAAATTTATTACATAAAAAGGAGATTACTTTTAACAAGTTAAATAAAAAGGGAATTAACAACAAAACTAAAAGCAATATGCTTATTTTCTGGTATTCCTAGATTTTAAGTCCTATCCTTTCAGTATAATTCTTAAGATGGTACAGTGGGTCAAGTATTTCCCTCTTTTCAAAGCTCATTTTATTTCTATGAAATTTCTATGTAACATACATGGGGACTTCTTTTTCATAAACAAATATTCTTACAAAATATTTCAAAGTAAGTAATATTTTATTTTCAGGAATTCTTCAATTACTAGCATAAATCTGGTCTATGCGTGCTACATTTCAGTCTTATTTTAATTATCACCCTTATTTGATCTTTCCCATCTCCCAAATGAAAACAGCCTCTCCTTGAAATTATCTGCCTTCATTGGTATTCAGAGGACATACTGGAAAGATATTATCACTTTAGGCAAGCAATTATATCTTATTCCCTCTTGACTAACACTGGTAGTCCACTTTAGTAATGTACAGAATCACAGAAAATCAAGTCATTGCTATTCTACCTTATGCTTCTATCTATTACACACCTGCCACATAAGAAGCATAATTTGTATCAAACATATTTATGGTAATGGTCTCTACTGAATCCAAAACACATACAAATAAATTTCTTATGAGTTTTGTGCCTCTATAGCCACTGTGAATGATAAAGTAAAATAATATGTTATAAAAGGTTATTAAAAAACCCGAGAAAAATTACACATAGAAATCATCGTGAACCATACTTCAGGAAGGACATTTTAAAATTAGCAATATTTTTATCTAAAAATCTCTTTACTCTTATCATTATTACTAGCTTTTAACATGAAGTTAAATAAGAAAACAAAATAGAGAAGATAGAGTTTTCAAAGCCTAAACCTAGAGAGGTAAGGTGAACTATGATTTAGCTTATTAGCATCTGGCAAATCCTGGACCTATTTCCACAACCTGAAAAGAAAAAAAATCAAGCTATAGAATAATGAGAGTTATATTATTCGCTGAAAACTAATACACAGATGGTTCTCAATTTGTGGTTTTACTTACAATATTTACTTTAAAATGGTGTTAAAGCCACATTCATTCAGAGGACACTGTACGTTGAATTTTGATCTCCTCTCAGGCTACTGATACGCCACAGGAAACTTCGCTGCTAGGCAGCACCGATGGGCATAGCGCTAGTCAGCTATGAGATCATGAGTTCGAACAGCTGATACTCTATAGGCTACTGTGTTGCTCAACAATGATATCTGGTAAGTTAGGTGTATTAAGTACATTTCTGACTTAAAATATTTTCGATGCTCTGAACTGACCTTAACTTTAAAATAGTAAAATAGTAAAACTGTGAAGTAACATTAAAAGCATTTCTAAGACAGCATGGAAAACCAGAATTTAAAAATTATGCATATGTGTTAAGGGGTGTATCTCAGTAATTAGAGTGCATACTTAGTGCGTATGAGGCCCTGGGTTCAATCCTTAGCACCAAAACCTAAAAACAAACAAAAAACCTCCAAAACTATATACATATCATTTCATATTGTATATAAAATTATATTTATAGAAAAAGACAAAAGTAGTTATCCCAAAAGGGATAAGATTAAGAGGACTCTAACTTAATGTTTTATTTGAAATTTATCTTTATAGAAATATATATATACCCATGTTTTACCTGTATAATTAAAAATAAAAGAAAAACGAAGGAAGTGGGGTGAGGAAAACAGCTATTACTAGGACGATGACATTTTGTAAGTGCATACGGAAGCTATATTATTTATTTATTTATTTATTTTTTATGTGGGTACCGGGAGTCAAACTCAGGACCTCGTGCTTGCCAGGCAGGCACTTATGTCATGGAGCTATCTCACTGGCCCTGTATTATTTATTGTATGGATATTTTACTTAAGATTAACTCCAAAGGAAAATCTGCTCCCTAGTATATTCTACAAACAGGTCAAATGTCTGCTGGGTAACTAAGTATATTCTGAGGAATGGGGATATACTGAAGAAGCACTAAGGGCTAAGTCTAAAAGAGAGATAAAGTAGACAAAACACATTGGGAAAGTACAATTAAAGAACTGTACATACAGAAGGAATCAATAAGTCAAGATTTTAGAAGGTTAAATGGCTGGGAACAGCTTCTTGAAGGAGCTAAATGTGGAAAGGACTTGAGGTAATCAGGCTTATGCGACAGAGAGAACCACTTCTGGGAGTAGGGCTGTAGCTCAGGGGTGGAATGTTTGCCTAGCACCCACAAGGCTCTACATTCAATCCCTAGAGTTCTCAAAGAGAGAGGGAAAGGGGAGAGGGGAGGGGGAGGGAGGGAGAGAGGAGAGTTTGTCTTCCTTATGTTTCTTTACATCACAGATCCAAAGAGATGAGAGATCGCTCAAGTGTTACAGAGCTTTTCTTTATCCCTTTAGTGATACAAATAGTAAGCTGACCATGGTGGTGTACTCTGGGAGGTTGAGGCAGGAGAATGACAAATTCAAACCCAGCCTGGGCCACTTAACAACCTAGAGACCCTATCTCAAAATAAAAAATAGCCAGGCATGGAGGCACAGGACTGTAACCCTAGCACTGAGAAAGAAGGAGAACAAGTTTGAGCCCAGCCATGGCAATTTAATGAGATCATAATAATAAATAAAAAATAAAAAAGGAGTGGGGATGTGCCTCCATGCTATTTCTATATTTCAAGGTTAGTATGTTTTACTTCACTTTTTTTTTTTTTTTTTTTGCAAGGCTGGGACTGAATCCAGGGCCTCACACATGCTAGGTACATGCTATAATGCCACTGAGCTATATGCCCTGAGTATGTTTTAATTGTTACACAAAGTTACTGTGGAATACTGAACAATGAGGAGAAGCAGATTACTATTTTGAGATAGGAATGAGAAAAGAAAAAGAAAGTAGTATGGATAGCTTAATGAGGTAAGGGAAGTCTTTTTTTTTAGGTGGGGAGGCTCTTGAGCATTTATATAGGTTGGAAGGAAGGAGCCAGTAATGACGAGCTTGAAGGTTTAGGAAAGACAAGGGGTGCCCACCAGAGCAAGATCCTGAGACGGGAGGAAATGAGGTCAGAGTATGGGAAAAAGGACACCTTGTTACCGGACACTGGGGAAAATGTAGTGAGGAGTTTGGGATAAATAGGTAGGTAGAAGATAGTTGAAGGAAATTGATAGACTCAGTTTTCTCAGGCTAGTAAGATACGAGGTGGTAAGAGTAAAGAGGGAAAGGCTGAATTGATTTAATGAAAAGCAATGAGGACTGTTATAAAAAATCCTTTTCAAGTTAACACTTCTGAGATCAATACTATGTAACTTATAAGTCAGCAAAGGACAAATATAGATGCAAGTTTGGAAAGAAGTGATCTCTCCTTCCTATGATATTTTCATAAAACATTTTGTCTGTCCACGCATGTCTTTTATATATCCATATATTTCTTTTCTCTTTCCTATAAGGCTATACTCTATCTAGCATTTTAAAAAGAATTTAACTTCAGAGGAGAATGAATTGTATACCTTTTTGTCTTTTCCATTAGTTGTGATGTTTTCCAGGGAAAGATCTCACATCTACATTTTCTGAGACCCTATATAGCTGAGTGCTTAATAAAATATCTGCTAAACTGAACTGAGGGAAGGTCTATGCTTTACTCATTTTTCTATTTTTTATACAATGCTTTACCTTTTATCAAATATTTGGGGAAGACAACATGGTTTCTGGGCAGTGTACACATATAATGTGTCCCCGAAAACACACATAAAGTTGAATGTGAAAGACAACAGACTTATATGTTGCATAAAATTGTTTAAGATTTAAAAATGAATAAAAAAAATCTTAAAATAATTGCATTTGCAAAGCCTCCTCACCCCAGAGCTAACTAGAGACTGAACTCTTGCTAGACAAGCACTTCATCACTGAGCTACATCCCCAATACAGTTAAAATATATGTACTATCATTTATAACTCCCATGCATTTAAAGAAAAATGGAAAAAATGCAATAAAGTAATAGGATAGGTTTTTGTGCCAAAGAAGTGATGCCACCAAAGCTCAGCTACAGCTAGCTAAAAGCAAAAAATATTCTGAATCGAAAGGGTGATAAAGAGGAGCTTGCACACATGCATGGGTTATGTCTATAATCCCATAATGCCCAAATATCCAGATTTCAATAGAAAACTACTGTCTATACCATGAACAAGGAAAATCTCAAAACTGGATGAAAAAAAGATAATCAACAGACGTCAAAACTGAGATGACAGAGATACTGGAATTGCTGGATGAAAATTTTAAAATAGCCATGATAAAAATGCCATTTTAAAAGAAAGTCTTAGCAAAGAAATAGGAGACTTAAAGAAGAGCCAAATGAAAATATTAGAACCAAAATAAAAGTTGAGGGAATGGTGTTAACAGCAGAACAAAGAGGGCAAAGGAATGATTAAGCAAACTGAATGACAGAACAAAAGGTATTACCCAATGTGAAAAACACAGAGAAAATAGACTATAAAAAGAAAATAAAGAGACTCAGGTATGTGTGAGACCATAAAAAATGATCTAACATTTGTTTCATCAGTCCTAAAAGGAAAAAGAAAGGGAGGACCTAAAAAAGTACTTGCAGAAATAATGGCTGAATGTTCCACAAGACTGACAAAAGATATAAACCTACAGGTTCAAATAATTGCACAAACCCCAAATAGAAGAAACCAGAAAAATAGATCCCCAAACACATTACAATTAAACTTCAGAAAATAAAAATGTTCAAAGTGGCTGAAAAAACCCTGACAACTTACTTACTGGGGAAAAACATTTTGAATGACAGCAGATTTCACGTGAAAAATCTTCTGAAGGCTAGAAGGAAGTAGCACATTTACCAAGTGCTGAAAAACACAAAAACAAAAACTTCCACCTAGAATCTTATACTCAATGAAAATATCCTTCAAGAATAAGGGGAGGGCCGGTGAGATGGCTCAGCGGCTTAAGCGCCTGCCCAGCAAGCGCAAGGGCCCGAGTTTGACTCCCGGAACCCACGTACGAAAAAAAGGGGCCGGTGATATTGCTCAGCGGCACGGGTGCCTACTGGCGTGCGAGGTCCTGAGGTCGACCCCCGGGTACCCACAAAAAAAAAAAAAAAAAAAAAAGAATAAGGGGAAATTCAAGACATTTTCTGACAAAGGAAAACTAAGAGATTTTCTCAGCAGATCTACTTTAAAAGAATTGTAGGGCCAGTGAGATAGCTCAGCGGCATAAGCGCCTGCCTGGCAAGCGCGAGGTCCTGAGTTTGACTGCCGGTACCCACATAAAGGAAAAAAAGGGCTGTTGATATCGCTCAGTGGCACAAGCGCTTGCTGGCAAGCACAAGGTCCTGAGGTTGACTCCCGGTACCCACATTAAAAAAAAAAAAAAAAAAAAGAATTGTAAAAATTCTTCAAACAGAAAAAAAAAAGGAATCTTAGAATATTAAGGAAGAAGAATTCAGTACACAAAAACATGGGTTATATAAATATAATAGGTTTTTTTTCCTCCTAAATGCTAAGTTCTACATAACGGTTGAAGGGAAAAATTTTAGACTGTCTGATATGGTTGTAATGCATATATAAAGAAATATTTAAGACCACTATGTTATAAATGGGTAAGGGGAAAAGAATCTAAAGAGCAGAAAGGTTTCTATAAATTATTAAAACTGGTAAAATGATGATACTAGGAGACAGAAAAGTTATATACATATATAAAGTGATTCTTAGAGCTATATGAAGAGATACACTAAAAACCACTATATATCAAAATAGAACTATAAAAATGTTCAAGTAAAACCATAAATAAAAAAGAGAGCAAACACACAAAAAAAGAAAGAAAATACTATATGTAGACCTAACATTCAATAATTACATTAAATGGCAATGTTCTAAATAGACCATAAAAGAGATTGGCATAGATTGGCATTAGATTAGAAAATATGATCCAACTATAATCTATCTACAAGAGATAAGTTAAAAGGTAACAGATGAAAAAAAGGGAGTGGATGAAAAAATATATATCATACAAACAAAGGAAAGCAGAAGTGGATGAACATATTAAACTATCAGATAAAGTAAACTTCAGAGCAAAACAATTTACTAGAAACATTTTGGCCTAGTACTCTAAAAGACAACTTTCCCAATTCCTTCAATAGTTGTTAGTCTATGATTTAGATTTTCTACAATTTCCTGCATTTATTTATAATTTGCTAGAGATAAACTGTCTATTTTATCCACAAATTATTAGTAAGTATTTTGTATTTATCCACAACTATAATTAAAACTTCTTTCCTAGTATTTTGCATGAATTTCTGTCACACCTTTATCACAGATAATATTAATAACCACATTACCATCAGTCACAGTGCACTTGTACTATTTAATTCTTACAATGAACCTATAAGGCAGGAATTACTATCTCAACTTTATTAACCTCAGAGAAGTCTAGTTACTTTCTCAGGGAAACACAGTTAAAAAATGGATAAATTAACCTCGTCTCAACATGAAAAACTGCCTTTCACCAAGATGGTGCTTTTAAAATTCTTATTGTTAGAGAACTTAATTAAATTGAGAAGAGGGAGGTATCTGTCTCTCTAGGTGAAGAAAGCCCACTTTCTGCAATAGAAAATAAAAAGGAAGTTTTTAAAAATTGATTTCAAATATAAATTTGAGTTCTTGAAGAATGAAATAGAATAGGCATATGTGTGTGTGACAAGGAAGAGGAAGACTATATAACAGATTCTAGTCTTTTAATATGTGATGTGATATTATCTATATTTATTTATTCTATATATTATTTATATCTATATATTATTTATTTACTATCTATATTTATTTATTCTGCAAAATCATGTTAGTGTCCTTTGGCAATCAAAAAACTAGTTTAGGTTCCCATATAATGGTAGATTATCCTTAAAAAATATCCATTCCCCTTCTGCCCATTTCTGTGTCCATAGCGAGAATGCATACTTCCTTATTCCAGTAGGGTTGGGTTTGGTGCCTTGCTTTAGCTTCAGGATGAGCAGACATCCTTTCGCCTGCTCACATGACTTGTTCTGAACAATGAAAGTCTAGTAGCTATGGAGCAAGCAGAGGCTTTAAAGGTCTTTGTGCAACATGAGTTGTTTTTGTCAGAACCATGCGAAGAGCTTCCCCCAAGTAATTGCTGTCCCTTCACTGGGGCCCCGAGTGATCACACCTAGAACAGAGCTAAACTCAACCTGCAATGAGGAGCCAAGCCCAACTGAAACCGAGGGCTAAAGCAGTGAGATACAGATAGCAATAGGTGATGAGTACACTTACCATATTAAACTAGAAAAATCTGATGGAAAGAGGTTCACATATAATCTATTATTATGGTCTATAGGCCTTATAGACTACGTGCCTGCGAATTTTTCTTTCTTTTGCTGAAAACACCTATACGCAATAATGTTCCCTGATGTTCATACTTTTCAACAAGAGCATTCTCATGTAAAATTATATAAAATATAAAATATATGTAAATTAAAGTTCTTTCAAGCAACTGCCTCTTTCTGATTAAATTGTTCTATAAATTGAATTCATAAATATTTCACTTTGCTTCTTTGAAATACCACAAATTCTCTCCCAACTTCTAAGCAATAAAATGGTACAGACTATTTTTAAACTTTAAACTTTTGTTGTTGATGAGTGTTTCACAGTGTTTTATTCATATAGAAATAAAATACTATCTATATGAGTTGTAAGAACAATTAAGAAAACAATGGTTACTATAGAAAAGACAACTAAAGTGATATCAGGGTATAAACACGTGTTTTTTTTAAAAAGATACAAAGGAAATTAAATTTTTTCAAAGGTATAATTAATATGTTAGAAGCAATTTAGAATTAGATAAAATCATAGCCATTTAAAATTAGGACAATGCCAAGGGGACAAAAGTCATTCAAGAAATATTTGTGGAATTAAAGTTACATTATTAATCACAAGACAATAAATCTTACTTTTGGTTTATGGCATCAGCAAGTCTTAAGCTAATATTGTCAAGATGAATTCAAAAATCATCAATTCCTTTTCAGCACTATTAGTCTAGGGAAATTACAGCAGAACATAGTTCAAAGGGTTAAAGTTTTGGATTATTTTAATAATAAGGCAAAAATGAGAACACTTAGCCAAATGAACTTTTTTTTTTTTTAAAGTTGTGCGTATGTCTTTGTTAAAAAGTTAATGGAACAAAAGTTTCCCTAGAGACTTAAAAAACAATTACTATTTCTATTATAGTATAAGAAGAATAAAATTTGGAAATCTGCAATAGCAGCCTGTTATTCAGGGTAGAAAGAGAGTAACAAACTGGCCATACTGAGGAGAGGGAGCACTTTAGGACTAAATGTGCTCATTCAAAACAAAATGACTTGCATTGAAGGTACTGAACTACTCTTGAGGAATTCTCATTAGGAGACACAGTAACCCTTAGAAATTTTAAAAAAGAAGAAATCTAGGTACTGAAAAACAATCAAACACACAGACATAAATGAAGTCCAAGTGTAGAAATAACATCTCTTTTTTCTAAGTACTGTAGTTTTAAAAGCAGTGAATACTTTTTTAGCAAATGCTAACATAAAAGTCTAAAGGAAACTATGAATTTTTTTAAAAATTTCTACTACATATAGTTAAGAGAATAGTAAAGTATTAAATCCACTAAGAATTTGTAAATATTTCAGAATGTTAGAAAATAAAAAAAGAAAAGTAGAAAATCTAACAAAGTGCTCTCTCTCCCTCAAAAAGTGATTAAAAGTTAGCAACATAATGGTCTTTTCTGTTATTGTACCTCCCACAGGCTTCTGCTTGCCAAAGCCAAGAAACCTCAAAGACAAAAACCATTTAAAATATTTTCCTGCCTCCTCTAATCCCAATTCTTAACAAAACATTTCCAGGAGTTAGCTTCAAATTTAGTTGTGTAATGAATTCTTAAATACAGACTGGCTGCTAACTAAATTCCTTTGTTTCTAAAAATCAATGAGAGAAAATAAAACATATCAAAGTATTCTAAATGTGTTTCCTTTTTAACACAACAAATCAGGTTGGCTGCAATACTGTAATTACCATACTTAGTCTCCCTAAAATGGGTTGCCTAAATCTCCTCCTTTACCTTCTAAAAAATGACTCGAGGTGCAGAGTTAACTCTTAAGCCTCCATTTTTATAAATCACACAACATAAGACATAATGTTTGAAACAATCTTAAAATGTCCTAATATAATGCTGTTACTATGGTAACCCTGGTAGGCTAGTTCTTTGAAAAGACTCAGATGTCTGAGTGTGAACAAGGTTACCTAACCATCTTTTACTCATTTTTCTTAATAATTTATCTTTTAGCCAGATGTCTTAGCACATGCCTGTAATTCCAACACTCTGGGAGTCTGGGGCAGGAGGATTCAAAGTCTGAGCCCGGACTTGGCAACTAGTGATTAAGACCCTGTCTCAAAATAAAAAATAAAAAGGGCTGAGGATATAGCTCAGTGTCAAGGGCCTGGGTTCAATCCTCAGAGCTGGAAGGAAGGAAGGAAGGAAGGAAGGAAGGAAGGAAGGAAGGAAGGAAGGAAGGAAGGAAGGAAGGAAGAGAAAAAAGGAGAGAGGGGGAGAGAGAAAGAGAGAAAGAGAGTGAAAGAAAGAGAAAGGGAGAAAGGGAGGGAGAAAAGGAGGGAGGGAGGGAAAAAGAAAGATCTTTTGTTTGTTGCTATGTTTTTTAGTGCCTAGCAAAACATACCCTGGTGCAGAGCTGTCCTATAGTCAATACTTTCCGAATGTATGATTGCTCCACCTATTTGTATCTATCTACCTACTCACCCACCTTATTCAGAATCAGAATTAGAGAATGAGGTGTTTATACAGAGATGAATATAAATATGTTAATCTGAAGTCAAAACTTTTCCTGTTTGGCTGACTACTTTCCTAATTAGGGTAGGAAGAAGATCAGAATATGTTACCCCACTTTGGCATAGAGATCATTTTGAGCTGAAGGCAAGTGAGAAGCAGCAGATGCAGGAAATCACTCTGCCTTCTCCTTTCTGTCTAAAACCAGGGCACAAATTCCCCTTGTAAAGCTAAAAGAAATTTCTATTTACAAAGCTGTCTCTCCCAAACCAAGAGGAGGACAACTCTTAATTACCTGAGTGAGTCTCAATGGAGGAAGCACCCATTTGAGTCTATATGATAACCTTTACTAAATAACCCTTTTTTTTCTAGTAGTTTCCCTGTATATTTAACCTCCTACAATTACAGTCCCTAGAGACCCAATCACTTCACCTTGGTTGACTTATATTTCAATAATTTATCACTCTTTGCAAAAATGGAATATAAACCCTTGAGTCTAGCTACTTTTCTGGATCTTCATTTCTCTTCTATGAAGGCCCCTATATGTATAATAAACCTTTCTCCTGTTACTCTACCTTTTGTCTATTTAATTTGCAGTAACTTTGTCAGTAACTTAAGAGGAAAGAGAATAAAGTTTTTCATTCCCTACAGGTAAACTGTAGATATTTTCTCTATGTTGGATGAGTATCATGTGCAGTTATAAGATTTTGTTTCAAAAATACATTTAAACAATCTGATAAGATCAAAGCATTGGGCCAGTGAGATAGCTCAGTGGCATAAGTGCCTGCCTGGCAAGCACGAGGTACTGAGTTCGACTCCCAGTACCCACATAAAGGAAAAAATCGCTCAGCGGCACAAGCGCCTGCTGGCAAATGCAAGGCCCGAGTTCGACTCCCGGTACCCACATTAAAAAAAAAATGCTCAAAGCATTTCGTCAAAAAACATTTCAGGGGCCGGTGAGATGGCTCAGCGGCATAAGCGCCTGCCTTGCAAGCGCGAGGGCCCGAGTTCGACTCCCGGATCCCACATACGAAAAAGGGGCCGGTGATATCGCTCAGAGGCACGGGCGCCTGCTGGCGCGCGAGGTCCTGAGGTCGACCCCCCCGGTACCCACAAAAAAAAAAAAAAAAAAAAAAAACATTTCATTGGTAACTGTGTATTTAAATTAACAATATTTTAATTTTCCTGCTTTAATATGTTGGGCTAAACAAGGAGACTCTAAAATTAATAATAACAGGGGAGGGCAGGCGGGGAAGGGGAAATTAAAAGAATTAAGATGTGTTATGTACATGCACCAATTCCCCACAATAAATGTAATCATTATGTACTACAAACATATACTAATAAAAATAAAAAATTAATAATTGTATGATAGACAATTTATATTGTCTAAAAATTTAAAATAGCTAATAACTAATGAATCATTAAATCCTTTTCATTCAGTTTATAGTTAATTCTTTGTTTTAGTTATTTTAAACTCTTCAGTAAGAACTTATTCATTAAAAATAACTACTGATGATAGATTACAATGTAACTTTTAGGCATATGATTCAAGTTAAAACTGAGTCATTGTGGCAATAAAACTCCTTCCCTTTTCATCTACATAATGATGTTTATAAGGTTTTACACATATAAAAACTAGAAAAGGGAAATAACATGTTTATCACATTAAGAAATACTTATGTGCAAAAATTACTAAAATTTGTAATATATTTGTAATGTTGCTTTGAACAAATGTAGATATTAATCAGGGTAATAATTTCAAACCAAAGAAGAAAAAGATTAATATCTTAGCACCTTATAGTGACAGGAAATAAATTCAATTTACATATATATATAGTGGACAAGCCATTAAGATATAAAAATATATTACACTAAGATAAAAGTATGTCACATTAAAATATACTTCAATGGGAAGGAGATAAAAATTTTCTATTGTAGAACTGCTTCATTAAAAAAACACTAGCTGGGCATGGTGGCACACATCTGTAAGTCCAGCATTCTGGTGGTTGAGGCAGGAGGATCACATCAAGTTTCAGGACAGCCTGAGCTACACAGTGAGTTCAAGGCCAGCCTGAAGTACACAGAGAGACCCTACCTCAAAAAACAAAAACAAAATTTCTGAGTATCACATTGCCTTTTACTTAGATTACCTGTATATATTTAGTAGATATGTTAGGCAGGTAGTTAAGACATCAGCAGGCCTGAAAGAAGGGGAAAGGGTGCAAGGGGGGTGTCCAATATAGTTACCAGTTAACGAGTTGCCAGTTAAGTAAAGAAACAAAGACTTCAATGTATATAATACATTTATTATCATTTGTTAGGAATCAGACCTAAAGCAATCCCACAGATTTATACACTGTACACAGTCCTTTAGATACCTGGCTACCTGGATACTACAGTATTCTAGGCTGTCAGGGCCTACAGCCCAGTGATACCAGAAAAGGAAATGTTTTTTTAAAGACCCTCCAGCCTTGGGCTGGGACATGGTTTAAATTAAGAATTTTCTTTCATGTATTTCTGACATGATTAAAACCCCTGAGAAAACACTGACCATCTAAAAAGGATAGGAAGACACTTCCCAATTCCAAAGTAACTGAAAAGTAAAGTATCAATAAGCATCAAAATTATCCTAGTTCTCTGAACCTCAGGAATAACTGTTGTGTGCGTAACATTGTATCCAAACTTGAAATGGTGCAGATGCCTCTGGCACTGCCAGCCTTTCTCACTTGAAGGCGTAACTCTCTATCTACTTTACAATAAATTCTACCTATACTTCTGCACTATGTGTCTTGATTAAATTCTCTCACCAAGGGCACAAAGAACCTAGGACCAAGGAAGTGAGGGGCCATTTCCTTGCTATGTCAGGACCCAGCTTCCTGTAACAAACATTCAGTAGTTTTGTTTTAAAATGTGAATATTTAGGGCCGGTGAGATGGCTCAGCGGCGTACGCGCCTGCCTGGCAAGCGCGAGGGCCCGAGTTCGACTCCCGGAACCCACATACAAAAAAAGGGCCGGTGATATCACTCAGGGGCACAGGCGCCTGCTGGTGCGCGAGGTCCTGAGGTCGACCCCCCGGTACCCACAAAAAAAAAAAAAGTGAATATTTAAAATACACTAGAAATGATATGCTTTTCAGTTTTTATGTTTTATTAGTACATGTCTGCAGTACATAAGGATCACATTCCTTGTGGGGAGTTGATATATGTACATATCTCAATTCTTTTTTTCATATCTTTCCCCTCTCCTTCCTCCCCCTCCCTCCATCTCTCAGTCTCCTTCCCATTTGCAAAAGATCTATCTCCCTATTTCCTATTATCTATCTTTTGTTTTGCTCTTTATTTGTATTTTGTGTAGAAATGATACATTTTGGAATTATTTAAACTTCAGATAAAAATGTGGGGGAGAGGAGAGAGGGTAGGGAGGAGGGACAAAGGAATAGAAATGATCAAGATATGCAATATCCATATACCAATCCCCTAAAAAAAATTTAACTATGATGTGTTGCAAACATATACTAATAAAAAGAAATTCAGCTGTAAATGTAGAAGTATCCAAGAGGTAATATATTTAATAAAATTATTTGAAGGGGGGCATGAATTAAAAAAATGTCTAAAGACCACAAGGCTATCTAAATCACTGCTTTTCCAGCTTTGGCTTTTTAGATTTGGAGTGTTTACAGATTTGAGAAATTCAGATATTCAGCTTTTTAGTGATAGTATCAATATAGGTATAGATACATTATGTTCTAAAATATTCAATCAAGAATACAGTACTCATTTTTACCTAAAATGGGAGAAGAGTGACAGGTTCTGGATAATTTAGTATCAAATCAGCTGCCAATTTATAAATTCTCTAATAACCTTCTAAATTTTTGATGCAGGCTGGAACTGAATGATGGCAAGAGTTAAAATTACAGGAGCTTTAGAGATGTGTTTCCTTCCCTGAGGTAACTGGCTAAATTATATCACTTAACAAAAGTGCTTACATGGTGGTAAAATTATTGGCTATATTTATTAATGCGGTTCTAACTGCAGAATCTACAGCAAAAATGGGAGTATGTTATAATGTGATCTGCTGGACCACATCCATCCTCTGGCATACTATAGTAATACCCTAATCTATCATGATCATGAAACACACTTTTTTTTTCCTTTATTCATTTTCTGTGGTGCTGCAGATTGAACCCAGGGCCTTGCACAAGCTAGGCAAATACTCTACTGCTGAGCTACATCTTCAGCCCAAATATACTTCAGCTGAGTAGCAGTATTGTAGCACTGGCTGAAGCTCCCAAAATACAGCCTCTCAATAAAAAAATTACTGAACAAAAAAAATTACTGAAAAAAATTTACCAAGTATTTAAAAATAACTGTAATAATTTCAATTAGTAACACTTCTTTACCACCTACAGATGAGAAAGAAAGTGCCGCTTCGAAGGTGTGGGCTACACTACTACACGCACTACTGATTTAGACAAAGAAGGAATGTATTTTAGTAAAAGGAAGCAAGATTGTTGATTGACAGTCCTTGGAAAAAGGTTAAAAATTCAAAAGGAGTGACGACACGTGCCTCAGAACTTAAAAGCTTTTTCCTCTTCCCAACAAAAGAGCAATGGCAAGTAATAGCAGGTTGCCATGGAGATGAGAAACTAGAGGGATGAGAGAACTCAATTTGCGGTTAAATGGGCTGGAAATGATTCTTACTACTTGCTGAAGAAAAGCGATTAAAAATATACTTGATTTCCAGAGGGAATTTTTTCACCTAGCCACTTCCCAACCTCATTAATGAATAGGAAAGTCTAAAACACCAAATGAAAACTCAAGGCATCTATAGATTGAACTCATAAGACATAATTCAGGATTTCAAATATTATCACAATCCTTCTTGATCTAGGTGACTGTGGTTCTTTTCAATGATACTTGTTAGTAAATAATGTCAAGAGACTAAAATTGTGTTGCAGAACAAAGATACTGAGGGGACTAGAATTTCAGTGGAGAAAAGAGCCCAGCAAATGGAAAAGTAACCACAGTAAGAAACAATTCCTGTACAATGTAGGTATTGAAAAATGTCTTCATAGTCAATCACTGAATACCTTTGTGAGTGCTGTAAAGAGCTGCAAACGTCACCGTGAAGAAAGTTGTCGAGTATTTGCCAGCATTAACTAAGTGAGGAAAGGCCCTTTTTGTGTCTCGGTATCTGCGCAGGCACTGGATGAAGCGAAGCCAAGCAGGAATACACTGAACAATGGCTCGCACACCATATGAGTATTTGTGGCAAATTTCTGGTTCTGTGAAGAGTTCAAAGAAGAAAAAAATTATAATTAAGAAAAAGTCTGTTCACATTATTTAGCCATATAGCGCAACCATCAAGAAGAAGTAAAAGGCCTGGGTTTCAGAATCACTTTCTTCTTTGCAATTATTACATTCTCAAGCTTCTTAGTGGTATATAAATCAAGAAGAAAAGGTAAAATCTGTAAAGGTGATTAATGGGAAAATCTGCCCTTTTAGATTTCTGGGTATCTGTCCTAGAATCAATTTTTAACAAATATGATAAAACTATAAAATAAATTAGAAAAGGAATATGATAATCAAAGGGGGGGATGTTTTGTTCCATAATTTGAAATATCTGGAAAATCTACAAATATCACAGGTGACTCCTGACAACTTCAAACTACTATAACAATACACCGAAGAGTACATGTCCCCCCCTCCCCCCACCCCCATTCTGGGGACTGAACCCAGGGCCTTTTCACTGATCTACACTCCCAGACCATTTTTTAGTTTTTTGAAACAGTCTTGCTATTGCCCATGATGGGCTGAAACTTGCAATGATCCTCCTGCCTCAGCCTCCCAAGACTGCTGGGATTACAGGAATGTGCTACCATGCCCAGCTATCCTTTGTTGTTGTTTTAAAACCAAGAACAGATTTTGTGTTTTTAAATAAGAATGAAGTTAGAAAATCAATTTTTCTTTGAATTCTGGCTATATATTATAGTGTGATCAACCTATAACAGAATTATGATCCACCGTAATCACTGAAAATGTGTTACGCAGACTTCATCCTTAATTTCTGTTAGATGTGACAATCTATCTAAATTAGATCTTTGTCATGAAGGTAAAATCCCTTATTAATATGAACTTCTGGCCAAAAAAAAAAAAAAAGAGTGGGGAGAAAAGCTAAAAGAAAAATCCTCATTTTTCTTATTTTCCAAATAAGAATTAAACAGTAGTCTATGATGATTTTCTTCAAGCACTCAATCTGATCACCTACAAATATCTAACACTCTAGAGCTGTGGTGGCAAACCTATGGCACGTGTGCTGCAGCCGGCTGTTTGTTATCACTGAAAGCTCTAAAAGGTTCGCTATCACTGCCTAGAGCAACGCTGTGATGAGAATGCTGGCACTACAGTATCTGCAACGTAACTACCAATGTACTGAACTTAAAAAATAGTTTTAGAATTCTTTAATGTTGTAAACCTCTTGGCAAATGGCTGGCTAAAGTCATAACACAATTTAAAAGTCAAATGATTTCAGATAAAGAGACATAAGAACAGAGTGTCAAGTATATTTAGTTAATCTGTAAAATTATTGGATAAGTTTTTACCATGACCTTAACTTTCTCAGATATTTCCAATATTTCCTGCTTTATACTGGCAATTTAGTAGTGTGAATGCAAATTCATACCCTACCTTCTGGATCATTTGGCAACAGGCCCTTACTTTCATCCCATTTGAGCTCAAAACTGTAGAAGCAGATCATATATTCCAAGTCCATTAGTATCACTGACAGGCTGTTCAGCTGATCGGCCAGCCAGAAATCAGCAAAGCCTACCTTATGGAAAGGAGCTGTAAATACTCGAAACTGAGAGAAAGAAAAAAAAAAAAAAATCAGAAAACTCAGAAATAAGAAAAGTCATATTAAATTTCTCCAATCCACATCTGACCATTTAGCATGATTGATTAGCTGATAAAATGGAAACCAATGAACCACCACAAACGGAAACGGAACCGTCACAAACATAAGGACCAGGCAACAGTGGCTGGTTGACTACTGGGGAAGGGAATGAGTTGAACAGATAATTAAGGAAATTAAAGAGGGAGGGTGGATGAGTGGAGGAACAGCTACAGTTAAAAAACAGAAAGCAAAGAGGTGGGAAAAGTTGAAGTCAAAAGCTGAAGTCAGAAAGTGGCAGCAGGTAGAAGTACCCAAAGAAAGTAACATCCTCTGGACAGAGAAGTGCTATGATCATTTCTAGAATGTTTTCCTATCTTAGCAAACTAAATACAAAGCTCCTCCTTGTCTGCAAAGGATAGGCAAGAGAGGATTATACACAATCTGAGGCACACCTTATTCTCTACCCAAAGTGACTTTCATTTCACTGTCATGGTAATGATTGTGTTCATCTTGAAATTACAAATATCAGTCCTCCCCACACTGTTCTGAAAACAATAATAAATGTGTTAAAGTTAAAGGTACCAAACACCAACTCATGCTTTGTATTTATTAGAGGTTGGATTTGCTTCAACACATTCACGACAGGGCTGTAATTCGTATGTCTTGCTGCCAGGTGGCTCTGAACTACTGGTGGTACACACATGACTGTCTCATTGGGCAGCATGGGACAGACAGTCCCATTATGTGGTACAAGCTGCCCAGTGGGACCGTCATGCACATACCATCAGCAGTTCAAGCCCACAGGAATATGTTAACTCAATTCTTCTAACAACTCTAAAGGCTAGGTACTATTAATATTCCCATTTTACTGAAGAGTTACATCGACTCAACCTGACTTATTCTGTGGAAGCCTCTTTACCAGTGCAAAGGGAAATCCTGACATTGTAGAGAATGGAAGGATTAGAGACTAAGGCAATCATGAGAAATAAGCTCAAATTGTGCAGATTGCTTTGAACACCTATAGGAAGTGAAGATAGGATGAAGGTAGCTTTAATCCTTATCTTCTCAGACCCCTTCTACCTTATTCCACAGAAGGAAATGGACTCTGGAAATAAGGAAATCTAATTAAGCATAAATTTTGAGAAAATCAGTCTAAATGTCTAGCTCTATGGATATCTAGCTATGTTCATTTAGTAGACAAATTCAACCTAGAAATCTATTGCACTCTCCTCTCAGACTCAGCTGCTTCTTGCTATTCTTTCTCTAATTGTTTTTAAAATTATTTCAATCCTGGGCATAATCTACCTATGACAGATACTATTTTGGAACTTTAGAAACAAGATCAGGTGTCTACAGGACAAAATGAAGGTTTTGAGACATTTTCTGGAGCTGATATATTTTTATTCCATAACTCAGTCTCTTAGTAACTCCTAGACTCTTTTACTGAGTCCAGTACACCAGAAAGAAAGGTTACAACCATTTACAACCATAAGCTCCACACACAGCAAACTCTCTTGGTGTCAGGGGTAGAGGAAGGGTGGTATGTTAGTTATCTATGCATGAAGAGGTTCTGGTGCCTGTTTTTGTAATATTTTGAGAAACTAGGGTACAGAATAGACTGGAAGAGTTCAAAGAGACAAAGACAAGAGGAAAATTTCACATTAATACCAAAGGATCAGGAAATCTAATACAATCTCTACTAAGAGATTTTTGCAAACTTGGTAGCTTAAGGCAACATTCTTCTTTCTAGCTAACATGAGACAGATTTCCTTCACTCTTACAATCTGCCAAACCCATCCTCAAAACCTGGCTAATAGAGCTTCCGTAAGAGCAGCAGCAGAATATAATGCATTAAATAAGAAACAAGGGGATGGAGGCGTACAATTGGAAAAGGAAGAGATCAGCATTAAAAAAAAGAAGCTGGAAGGAAAATTTATAGAAACAGAAGATGAATAGGAAGAAAGGAGGGACTAGCAAATGTTGATATAACTAATAAAGAAAAGACATAGTTACTCTTATGTTTAACAAAGTTTTATTATTTATTATATTTAAGGCATAGTTCAGGTACAGATATAAATAAAAGTCTGTCCCCAGAGACCTCAAAATTTGGCAAATACCTAGAGCTATAGTTATCTTTACCATATGGTAAAGATACATTTAAAACACCCTGGAAGTATAGAGAACAAGTAGCTCTGTTAGAGATAAGGTAAGAGGGAGAAAAGAAATAGATCACAATCACTGACATTTACATAAAAATTCATTTCAGATTTATCTAATTCTTTTGAGTGAGAATCTTGTAACTACCCTCTCATTCTTTTCTTATTCTAAGGCCATTCAAATTCTCTTTTACTTTGTGATTTTGAGTAAAATGATGAAGATTCTCAGAACAGTACTATGAAAGCTAGAGCAATTTTGAATATCTAATGTCTTACCACACATATTACAAATACCACTAAAAAGTTATTACAGAATAAATATTCCTTATGTAAAATGCTTCTGGTCCAGAAACGTTTTAGATTTGGAATATTTGTATATATACACTGAGATAGCTTAAGCACAGGGCCCAAGTCTAAATATAAATTCCACTTATGTTTCATATATACCTTATACACACATTGTAATTTTATACAATATTTTTAGTGTCCCTGTATTCTGACTGTGACCTGTCACACTGAGGTCAAGTATGGAATTTTCCACTAGTGGTGTAATGTCAGTGCTTAAAAGGTTTTGGATTTTGAAGCATTTTGTATTTTCTGACTAGGGATGTTCAACTGTGCAATGAATACATTAATAAGATCTTCTAAGTTAACACAGACAAAGAGCTAAGAAGATAAGCTTTGTTTTCTTTTCTTTTTTGCCATGCTGGGACTGAACCCAAGGCCTTCTCACTGAGCTACATCCCCCTTCCCCTTTAAAAATTTTGAAACAGTGTTGCTAAATTGCCCAGGCTGAGCTTGAACTTGTGATCCTTCTGCGTCAGCCTCCCAGAGTCCTAGGACTAAGGCATGTGCCACTACACCTGTTTAAGAAGATCAAGTTTTAATTTCTACTTTTTAGAAACTTGTAAATAAATATACCTTTCCAATTTGATTTTTAGATTCCATTAGTTTGATCCACTAGATCGAAGTTTAATATTTTAGATGAAGTGACTAAAAGGTCTAACGGATAAATGTTAGTGTTAAGACTGAATTTATAGAGCGAGATTGCCTGGGTTCATACCTATCTCAGTTAACTGGCTCTGTGACTTACACAAGTTGTTTAACTTCTCTGAACATATATCAAAGGGAGATTAACAGCAGCTTGAATCTCAGGGGTTGAATAAATTAATGCACATAAAATGCATTATTAAGTAAGAATACATCTTTTGTTTCATTGCTGTGGATGGAACCTAGGGCCTTCTGCATGCCAGGCAAACACTCTACCACTGAACTACTTCTCCGGCTTTCTATTATAATAGAGACACACAGAAATTTTACTATAGAAATAAAGACAATATTCGTAAACACTGCTTTTTTTTTTGTGTGTGTGGGTACCGGGGGTAAACACTGATTTCTAAATTATGACAAAAAGCTCTAATTAAAGATTGTAATTAGCCTAGTATAAGTTCATTTGGGGGGGCAGTACTGGGACTGGACTCATGGCTTTTATTAGAACATGTCTGTAGTACATAATTACATTATTCATATAGAATTGGTATATATGTATATGTATATATATATATGTGTGTGTATGTATATGTATCCTATCTTAATTCCTTTTTCATTCCCTTCCTCTCCTCTCTCTACATCTCTTGGTCCCTTTCCCTTTGGCAAAAGATCTACCTCCCTATTTCCTCTTATCCATCTTGCATTGTGCTCTTTATTTATAATCTGAATTTCTCATATGAAAGAAACCACATAATATTTAAGCTTGTATGTTACATTTACTTCACTTAACACATTCACGATGGGGCTATAATTCATATGTCTCACTGCTGGACAGCTCTGAATCACTAGTGGTATATGCATAACTGTCTCATTGGGCCACATAAGACAGTCCCATTGAGTGGTACAAGCCCTGCCATGGGACAGTCATGCAGGTATTGCTGGTGGTTCAAGCTGGCAGGAACATGCTAACACAGTCTCAAGGTGCATCCATTTTCCTACAAATAACTCAAATTTGTCCTTCTTTGTGAGACTAGTACTCCCTTGTGTATAAATACATATTTTCTTTATCTATTCATCTGTTGATGAACATAGGACACTTCTAAGATTTAGCTATTAATAGTTGTGCTGCTATAAACACAAGTATGCATGTATCACTGTAATAAAATGTTTTTAACTCTTTCAAGAAGATACCTAGAAAGGGAATGGCTGGTCGAATGAAATTTCTATCTTTAGTTTTTTGAGGAATCTCCATATTGACCTCCACAGAGGAACCCAGGGCTTTGCTCTGCACATACTAGGCAAATGCTCTATCACTGAGCAACATCCCACCTCCTCCCACCTTTTTTGATACAACTTACAACATCAGTAAGTTGCCCAGATGTTTTTGTTTAGAAAATCTGAGGCATTGCCTGTTTTCTAATTGGATTTATTGGGACAAACACTAAAGAGTTAAGGAAGAGGACATACGACATGATCTAATAGATGTAAACAAGGTGTACTAAATTTGACATATAATGTTAATACCAAAATAAGTCATTATCTTAGTTTTTTTCAGCTTTTTTAAAAGGAGAGATGGGTAGCACACACCAATTACATGGATTCCAATATAAATATGAATATAAACAGCATCCACTGGGGATCGTTATGGCCAAATGTGTTTATCTCACTGAAAAATTGGAAAAAAAAAAAGAAAGATGGAAACAGAGTTTTATTTTAGGAAAAGGCTTTAATAAGTGGTTTCAGAGAAATGTAACGAGTGAAAACATTGTTGTTAATTCACTAGAAATAAATCAAAAGGCAAGTTTTATCAGTGAGATTTGAATTAATATAAGTCAACAGTTGGTCAACTGTATAAAATGACCTATATTAACATTCTTGTTTATTATTATAAAAGTAATAATGATTCTTCTTTCCATATTTTACTGCTTTGGATAATGTATTTTATTCTTCTATTATTCTTATATCACTATTGCCAACCTATTCCATCAACAAGTTCTCATTTATTAATAAACAGAGCAGATGCACAGATAAACAACTACTCAATGGGGAATTCTGCTAATAAGAGTAACTGGTCATGCATGAACCACAGCTTGCTATTTAAACAAAGAAGGGTGCACTGGGGAAATGCTCACTTAGCACACAATGTACACAACTATATTATCCTGTTATTGCAATGATGCAATTGTAGTAACACCTGAGTTTTCTGAGGCTTCTAAAATCTCATTTGAAAATAATTTCATTAGATTTCACATGGAGGCAGGAAATAATAGTTTAAATATACAGTATTTTAAATATATTTTCCAGTAACCAGAACAATGCTAATCTTTTATGCAAATAACAGTTGAAAAATTTTACCGTAGTAATAAAATGACAGATAATTTCCAGTAAGAAAGTTAATCTAATATTAATTGGCAATGACTTTTTTTTTACTCTAGGTCTCATGAGATCGACTTCTCCAATTTTTCTTTTCATTTTTGTTCATTTCATTTTATTCATTTATTTATATTTTGAGACAGGATCTCACTATGTAATTCAAGCTAGTCCTGAACTCACTATGTAGCCCAGGCTGACCCAGAACTCATGGTGAATCTCCTGTCTCAGCCTCCAGGGTGCTGGGATTACAGGTGCATGCCACTACATCTGGCTCAAATTTTTCTCTGTCTTCAAAAACAAAAACATGAACAATCTTTCTTAAAAGAAGTATGTTCCTGGGCCGGTGAGATGGCTCAGCGGCATAAGTGCCTGCCTGGCAAGCGCGAGGTCCTGAGTTTGACTCCCAGAACCCACATACGAAAAAAAAAAAAGGGCCAGTGATATTGCTCAGTGGCATGGGCGCCTGCTGGAGTGCAAGGTCCTGAGGTCGACCCCCAGGACCCACCAAAAAAAAAAAAAAAAAAGTATGTTCCTTAGGTGAAGACAAAATGTATTGAAGGTGATGGTGTCCTTATGACTGATCAAAATATTCTTGTACATGTAAAGTTCTACACTCATAAGTCAAATCCAAAGTTAAGCCTAGTGGTGTTATACCTAAGATTTCTGGCTCCCCCCCACCATTAATCGGAGAGAAAGAGAATCACAATTTGTACCAAACTCTTGGTATAAGGTGAAGTTCTCACAAGAAACACAAAATTCAGAACTTAATCAACTTTGGAAAAGAAAATTCAAGAGTATTTGAGCCATTTTTATTTTCCTAATTGATGTAAACATTTACAGTGATACCTTGGTTGTCGAATGGCTCCAAGCTTGAACTTTCTGCTACTCGAACAGCAAAGTTCAAAAAAAGTTCGCTTTGTGTTCATAACTTTCCTCAATAGTCGAACCAAAAATCCGACTTGAAAAAAACCTGTATCAGCCAAGAGTGAGTCATGCAGGGCCGAGAGCGAGTCACACAGACACAAAAGGTGACACTTCAGTCTAAGTGCCACTCTTGCACGATAACAACATAGTGCTTGTGCTAGTGTGTTAAGACATTTGTCACTGTGCTTTCTTCAGTGCTTTATTTGCATAAAGTATCGTACCCATGGCTCCAAAGAAAGTTTGTGATACCAGCAGTAAAGCTAAGAGGAAAACTGTGAGAACCACCACAGAGTTAAAGAAAGAAATAACTGTGAAATTTGTTAAAGTCCTGGAAAAATGAATTGATAAGTGTAATTTTGGGGCCTCAGAACCAATTATTTGGTTTTCCATTATTTTTTATGGGAAAAATATGTTCAGTTCTTGAACTTCTTGTGTTCAAATACAAATTTGGAATGAACTGAGTTCAACAACTGAGGTGCCACTGTATCTGCATTCCTAAAAAATAAAAATAAGAAAAGTAGTATTTTATGTCTTTAAATTAAAAAAAAAATCAATCACATATTGTTAAGAATAACAACAAAAACTCTGCTGACACCCAAGGGACATATAAAAGGTAAAAGAAATAAAAACTACATTTGTGAAGGAGTTACACTTTAATGGCAAAAAAGAATAAAGGAAATAATTATGGCAATCTAAGAAATAATTATACGAAACGATTCTATTCTAGCAGTACTGGGGATTGCACCCAAGGCCTGCTCATGCATGCTAGGCAAGGTCTCTATCACTTTAGCTCCTTTTTTCTTTTATTTTGGAACACGGTCTCACTATATTGCCCAGGCTATCCCTGAATTTGCAATCCTCCCACCTCAGCCTCCTGAGAAGCTGGCATTACTAGTATGTGCCACCACGTCTGGCTAATATCAAGTATCTTTAATTGATTTTTGAAATAGGTCTAGCCTAATTTATGAGTAAGGAGAAGACCCCTCCTATACAATATTACAAAAACACAGCTATCATTTCTCTAGGAAATGCTACGTGCTATTGCTGAGACTGAATACTTTTGAGATTAAGAAACAGGTAAAATGGAAGAAGAAATGGAATTCAATAATCAAAGTTAGTTTCTCAAATTAAACTTGATGATCTGGCAATATATTCCTACCACTTTTAGAGAACCAATCTTTCCTAAAAGAAAGTATTTGGTTAACCATTCACATCAATTTAATAGGAAAGTCAATAGTTTTTCCACTTTTTTTTTAAGAAGGAAATTTACAAAGTTCTATGTTACCACAGCTGTGTAACGAAAAAATAAATGGTTAAAAGATGTAAAATCTGACCATTTTATACTTTATTTTAGGAGGAAAAAATATGCATGATGGGCCAGTGAGATGGTTCAGCGGCATAAGCGCCTGCCCGGCAAGCGCAAGGTCCTGAGTTAGACTCCCGGTGCCCACATACAAAAAAAGGGCTGGTGATATTGCTCAGTGGCACAGGCACCTGCTGGCACACGAGGTCCTGAGGTCGACTTCCGGTACCCATGCACACAAAAAAAATATGCATGAGTGCTTTTCCCAGTAATACCACACTGTACAACTTTCAGGGTTATCTATCATATGCCTTCTCTGTCTTTGATGTTGGAGCACCACTCACACAGACACAATGTGAACAGTGAACTTCTGGAGTTGTATAACCCAGCAGCCTTGGTTTTATCTTAGAGGAATCCAATGACTAATATACTTCTCTAAAAATGCTACACAAGTTTCTGGACTTACCAGCAATTTAAGCAGCCAAAACCGGGATTTATAATAGAAAGTCTTGGTGGGGTTGATAAGAAAAAAAGCCATAAATCCATAAAGGACAAGTGGATACACATATGTGGGGATGACACTAATTGGAGCAAAGAAGCATGCCAGAAGGCTCAGGCACCACAATATCCCCAGGAATCCAGCAATCTGGTAAAGGACAGGGAAGACAAAAAAAGAAAATTATTTTTATTTTTACCATTACTCAGAAGTATCTTTAATAAACTATGGTTAAAAAAAGTTAGTAAGTAGTAATTAATAATTAGTAATTAGGTCAATAATCCTTTTTAAGTAGAAGATGGATTTCAGTACCCAATAAACCAGCTATACAGCTAGTGGCAAACAATGTTCACGGGAATTTATGTTTTGCTTTACCTCAAAGAGATGCTGATGAGACAAATTGCTTCTCGGATTAAGTTCAAAGATGAGTACATGATTTACTCCGGCCTGTCTCCAACCATATGTGTTGATGCCCAGCAGAAAAAGGAATTCAATCAGAAGAAAGCCACCCCGATAGATTCTTATCAAGGGCCATATACTTCTATTTGTTTCAAGTTTAAATACAGCTGAAAGAATATTAATTTACTGGTTAGTTATAAAATCTATAATGTCTCTCTTAATTACTTTTCATTCTCAAAGACATAGCCCTGGCACAGGAATTTTTTGTTAGAAAAATCTAGAGATTATTTCAAGAGCCCAATAAACTTGTCTCTAGTTTCTCTCCCTTCATTTTGGTCTACAGAATGCCATTAGAAAAATTTCCCTAAAACTTAACTTTTAGTGTGATATTCCATCACTCTATTAGTTTCTAAGATTATAGTAAGGCAATGGCTTAGAACTAAGATCAGTTTTGTCAGCTAAGGATTTGTGGCATGATATCATCTCTGTGGCTTTCTTTTCTCTACCATTAAACTAATATAGTAATATCTACCTCACAGAGTTGTAAAATTTAAAAGAACTAGAACACATGAAACCAATATGAAAATCTAAATGTCAACACTTAATATTTATAGCATGCTTACTATGTGCTAAGTAATGTTTCTGGTGTTTTTATGTGTAATTCATTTAATCATCACAATTGTTCTTTGAATTAAAAACTATCACCTCCATTTTGGTTAATGAGGAACTAGAGCAGAGGTTAAACGTTACTGAACTAATATATAGCAGAGCCAGGACCTGAATCCCGACAGTTTTGCTGCAAAGTTCACACTTAGTAAGCACTGTATTGCTCATATGCTCATATAAATATTCAGTACTACAGCTCTCCAATAATTGTAATGTTCAACTAGCTAGATGTGCAAACTCAAGTTCTTCACAATCTCACTTTTCTCAAACTTTTCTCATAGTGCCCCTAAACATTACTTCTCAGTCTCTGATGAATTTTATTATCCTTTTGAGTTTATTTTTCACATTTCTTTATGTTTTCCCTGTACCAAAAATGGTCTTGCACTCTCTCAATGTATACACTGACTTAACCATTTATTCTTTATCTTTGTAATCTTTACACTACTCAGAACACTTAATAATTCAAAACAACAATGCAGAGAAAGCCTTTGCTTTGGAATCAAGTACTGTAGGCCAGATATCAAATTATTTAATTTATAGGGCAAGTGATTTAATTTTTCTAAGTCTCGGTTTCCTTGATCAATGAGGATATCTATTCTCTTAAGTGTGTTAAGAAGATGAAATAGAAACAACATATATCAAATGCCTAAAGGAATGTCTGTCCCACTACGGGTATTCAGTATATATTAGTTTGTTTTACTTGAAAAAACTTCATTTATTCAACAAATACTTATTAGATGTCCATTATACCCAATACCACTGTAAAAGCTGGATATTCAGTAATGAATAATACACAAAATACTTATCTTCAGCTTACTATTGTATAATGTGAGATAATGATAAGGAGTGTTAAGAAAAAAAGTATTGTAAGGAGATAATGAATGACATGTGCTATTTTGCGTAGTGTGGTCACAGAACAGTCTCAGGAAATGACATCTGCAGAGATCTTAAGGAAATAGAGGATAAACCACTGGGATATTTAGAGGAATAGGCCTCCAGATAGAGGGAAAGTACAAAGGACCCTATGATAGAAGCTCAAGGTCACTGTGATTGGAATGAAGAGATAGAGTGGAAGAGTTGGCCAGTAGCAAAGCAGATAGGGCTTCGTTTGTGAAGATTTAAGCTTTTACTCTGATGTATAAGCCAGTGGAAGGTTTCATGTAAGTAACATGACTTGATTAATGACTCAGAAGAAATGGAAAAGTTGATCCTTAAATTCGTATGAGACTGCAAAAGGTCCCAAATGGTCAAAACAGCAATAAAACATAGTTTTATTGTGGGGGGGGTGGTGGTGGTGGCGGCAGAGGTGGTGGTACTGGGGATTGAATCCACGGCCTTCACACTGAGAAATATCCACAGCTCTTTTTTTATCTTTTATTTTCAATCAAGATCTTGATAAACTGCCCAAACTGGGCTGACCCGGTGATCCCTCAGCCTCAGCCTCCCAGAGTGCTGGGATTACAGGCATGTGCCATCATGCCTAATCAGTATACTTTATGGTTTTAAAATTTAGTGCAATGTTACAATAACCATAAAAGCATAAAAACAGACGTAGGTAAATGGAATAAGATTAAAAGTTCAGAAATATACATCTACAGCAAGTTATTTTCAACGAGCATGCCAAGACTATTCAGTAAGAAAACTATTCTCTTCAAAATGTAGTGCTGAGACAACTGAATGTCCATACACAAGAAGTTAAAGTTGGATCCCTAATCTCACATGATATGAAAAAATCAATTCAAAACTGATTGATGACATTAACATATGAAACTACAACCATAAAACTCTTAGAAAAAAACATAAGGATAAATCTTCACAATCTTGGATATGGCAATGGATAGTTAGGTATGTACCGGAAGTATGTACCACAAGAACAACAAAAATAAAACAACTGGGCTTTAATGAAATTAAAAGCTTTTATAGACAATGGACTGTATCGAGAAAGTAAAAAGACAATCTACAAATAGGAAAATAAAATTGGTAAATCATGTGTCTGATTACAGTCTTGTATACAGATTACATAAAAATCCTTACAACTTAATCAAAAGACAATCCAATTAAAACATAAGCAAAAGCTGGGTATGGTCATGTATGCCTGTAATCCCATTACTTTGGTAGCTAAGGAAGGAGGATCACAAGTTCTAGTCCAGCCTGAGCAACTTAGTAAAACCCTATCTCAAAACAAACAAAAAACAAACCACCAGAGCAATGATGAGTAAAAGATTTGGACAGACATTTGTCCAAAGTACTCACACAAAACACCAAGTCCACAAAAAGTTGCTTAAGTGATTAGTTATTAGGAAAATGTAAATGAAAACAATAACTAGATACTTTACACCCACTTGGATGGATACAATTTTAAAAAGACATGGAAAATAACAAGTGCTGGAGAGAATACACAGAAAATAGAATCCTCACAAAATTGCTGTTGAAACTGGAAAATGGTATAATGGCTATAGAAAACAGTTTGGTGGTTCCTCAGAAAGTTAAACAGTACTAAAACAAATCCATGTAAATCCATGTTCGCAGCAGCATCATTCACAATAACCAAAAAGTAGGAACAATCCAAATGGTCATCAATAGATGAATAGATAAACAAAGTGTGGTATATATATAAAATGGAATAATAGTTATAAAAAGAATGAAGTATTGATACATGCTACAATATGGACAAAACTCTGAAAACATGCAAAGTGAAAGAAGCCACACACAAAATGTTCAATATTGTATGGTTCCAGTTACATGAAATATCCAGAATAAGTAAATCCATAGAGGCAGAAAGTAGATTGGGAATAGCCACAGCTAGAGAGAAAGAAATACGGTAATATAGTTTCCTTTTAGGGCGATAAAAATTTTTATGTAGAGATTGTACAACAATGTGAATGTATAAAATGTCACTGAATTGTTCAGTTTAAAATGGTTAATTCTGTTATATAAACTTCATCTCAATTACAAAAAATAATTGCAGGGTAAAAAAATAACAAATACATCAAGATGACATCATTAACTCCATTGTTAGGCACATGCTTTGAACTGTTTTACTAGTAGTAGTAATAAATCACAATTCACAATTTCCTAATTCTATCTGTTTAACATCTGTGGTCACAGATAAAAAGAAAGCTAAATAGTCTGGTTAGGGTTCAAATCTTTATCAGTCTAGCAGCATTAATATTCTGCTCTACATATATAAAACTAGCCATGGAGAGGGTTTCTGGCGGCACTGGTGCCATTTTGACTGAGCCTACAACTAAGTGGCAGTGGAATGGAGAGGCCTTGTTGCCAACTCTTTCCTACTCCCCAAGGTCCAGTCAGCGGGGTGATTAGGCTGTCAGTCCCCAAGCTTAGACTAGTCTCTTACTTAGTTCTGGCGAGCACCTGGCAGACATGAGTGAAGTAGAAGAGAACAACTTCGGGAGCAGAAAATCTCGCTCTCAGTCAAAATCTCCAACGGGAACTCCTACTCGTGTAAAATCGGCGAGCAGGTCAGGATCTTGTGGTCCATCGAGGATTTCCAAACACTCTGAATCCCGGTCGAGATCAAGGAGGCATTCTCATGGTCATTACATTCGATCCAGGTCACACTTTCACTCTCAAAGACAACACTCTTGAAGTAGGTCATAGGTACCAGAGTACTGGCGGTAAAGGAGCCGAAATCACTCACCAACGTCTAACCAGAGAAGACCAGGAAGCAGGGCGAATCCAAATCTCAATATTTGTCCTGGAGTGTTTGGCCTCAGTTTGTACAGATCCTAGTGAAGTATTTTCTCGATATGGACCACTGAGTAGTGTCAATGTGGTTTTGGATCGGGGAACTGGGCAATCTCAAGGATTTGCTTTTGTGTACTTTGAGAGAACAGATGACTCAAAAGAGGCTATGGAAAGGGCAAATGGAATGGAGCTGAATGGTAGAAGAATTCGGATTATTCTATCACCAAGAGAGTGCATACACCCACACCAGGCATCTACATGGGCAAACACATAGAGGTGGTGGCAGTGGTGGAGGCAGAGGTGGTGGCAGACCTCGACATTCTTACTAAGATAGAGGATGTGATTGTGGATATGACAGATATGAAAACTATGATTACTGGTACAGAAGATCACCTTCTTACTGCAGATGACACTGATCATGATCAAGATCTCGTTCCTATAGCTCAAGATGCTATTGGTAACAGAATGATTGCAGTTAAGGACTTTTTCCTCCTAATTTTTTTTCTCTTTTTCTTTTTAAATTCGATTTCCCCAAGCTTCTCATCCTTCCTACTCCTTAAAAAAAATCCTTGGTTTTTTAGCATATACATTTTGTCAGTTATGTTGCTGTTTTCCACCCCTATTATAATACACTAACAGATACAATTGTCATTTTGATTAAACATCAAGTAAAAAAGAATCCAGTGCTATGCTTTGCAAGTGATTTTTCTTTGCCTTTAGGGAGGATTAACTCCCGGCTAATCATACCAGGGAAACCTTTGTGTCACATATTGTATTAGACACTGTATTAGAGATCAGCATTTTTTAAACTTTGTTTTGGGTAAGACAATAACATGAAGTAGTTCAGTCATGTGAGGCTGTCTGGGGTGACATGGAACAGTCACATAGTTGAGTGTAGAAAATTTGAAGCTTTAGAAGAAAATGCTTGGACATTTCTTTCGAAGAACGTAATTTTTGAACCCTAAAAAATAAGTCACTCTTTAGAGATGAAAAACTTGTGGACACCTTTGAAACATGTATTTGAAATATATCTGTTAAACATTACACACTTAAATGTGATTTTTGTGTTAAAATTATTGAAGTTTAAGTATTCCCTTAATCAGTGAAGGACAACCTTTATTTATTACCTACAGCAATTATATAATTTGCTGTTAATGGTACTGGCATACAGGTTAAAGAGGCTATTGTATAGTATTAAGAGTCCTTAGACAATGCACGTGGGGGAAAAGTAGTCTCTTTTCAAATAAAAGTTAATTTCTTTGGGAAAAAAATAGCCATGAACAGAAAAATGTAATACATATTCACAAAAGCTATATATGTGCTTACAAAACTTAAGTTCTACTTGATAATATGAGAAATAGAAACTTTTAGGCTTTTAATCAAGGCTTTTAATAACTATGCTCTTAAATAAAATAATATCCTTGAACTAAACAGTGTTAGAAAAATTAGTTTAAAAAAAAACAACCAAAAAAAAAGCACCATTGTAAAATAATGTTATTCTTCTGAATAAAAATATATGACTGTATTTGCTAAAGAACTGATTCAGTTTCAAAAAACACATAGTAATTTTAACTGTTAATAGTCAAGATATTCATCAAAGACCAGAAACTTCAAAATCACAGAAATATAAAACCTAAGGGTACAGGTTACCAATACACGAAACTTCTGTCTAGCATCCTCTCCCTGGATAAACCTTTTGTAGATGCAGTAGGGGTTAATTAAGCCACAACAACTCTTGCTAGAAAAGGTCATTGTGAAAAATTCTAGGGAAGTAAGAAACGAAATGAATTAGTATCATTAATAAAAATTTCATCTTTGTGATCCATTGGCCCACAGAATGAAAGATATATACATTCTAAACTCTCCATGGCTTTCTGAATTTTTAATAAAAAATTAGCTAACATTCATCAAGTATTTATTCTGGGCTAAGCAACATGTTTAGTGCTTTACATGAATAATATCATTAATTCTCACAACAAACTATAAACCAGTTTTCCTCAGTAAACAATAAGAAAAACTGAAACTTAGTTAAATTAGGTCCTTTGCCTAGGTGCAGTGGTGAACCTCTGGCACGCATGTCACCGCAGGCTCTTTGTATCACAGAAGCTCTGAAAGGTTCAGTGTCACTGGCTAGCGTCACAAAAACTTCTGGCTCCAGGGCCTGCCACTCTTTACAATGAGATTACATTGTACATAAACTAGTACGTCCTGTTTAAAAAGAAAATAGAAGTATACCCTAAAACTTAGTCTAGTCGTCTCCGTATTATAAGAGGTTCCCAAATCAATTTTCTTTAAAAGAATTTAAAAAAAACTTAGGGCCAGTGAGATGGCTCAGCGGCACAAGCGCCTGCTGGTGCACGAGGTCCTGAGGTCAACCCCCGGTACCCACCAAAAAAAAAAAAAAAAAAAAAGTTTAACAAGGAATATATATGAGAAAAAAACTCCTCAAATATTACAAAGGATATAAAGTCTATAGCCTTCCCTGGAGGATACCATGTTAACAATTTTGTCTATTATCTTACAAGAAATTCTTTATGTACAGAGAAATACCGAACAGCTTAAAAATAAAACAATCTCATCTATTACAGTTCGAAGTATGTTATGCATTCTAATTCTTGCTTTTTAAAAATCCTGGAATGCTGGGGATGTGGCTCAGTGGTAGAGTTCTTGCCTTGCATGCACAAGACCCTGGGTTCAATCCCCAGCACCACACACACACGCACACACACAAAATAAATAAAAATCCTGGAATGGAGATTTTCCCATATCAGCACACAAAGCTTTCACTCAACACAATTCATTTAAACAGTTTACATTGGATGGGTATGTGAGTGGTTTCCAAAATTTTGCTAGTATAAAGCAAAATGGCAATGAATACCTTTGAAACCAAGAACAAGTATGTCTGTATGTTAAATTTTCGGAAATAAAATTGCTTAATCAAAGTGATTGTATTTAAATGTTTTTACATATGCTACCAAATTATCCTCCAAAAAGATTGCAACAACTAATACTCTTACCATTAGTGCACAAGTACCTATTTCACACACTTGTATCTACTGTAAATGGCCAAGCCAATAAATGAAACATGGCTTACCATTATTATATCACATTAAAGTTATTGGGAAGTGGAGAGACAAGTTTTTAAAAATCTATATGAGAAACTTCATAAAAAATTCTGAAATACATGCTTTTCAGACAATTATTAAACACCAGGTCATGTCCCTTTGAGAAATCATAGCAATTATACACATAATTTTTGATGTGACTACTAAAAAGAATTGTGCTTGTACATATATTACTACTGCTGTGCTTCTCTTTGACTTTCAACACTGTTATCTTCTGAGTACCCACTGAGAGATAAATAAGAATAGCCAGCTGGTATTTACCCTCCCCCTCAACATACACAAAGATCAAACAAAGCAGGGTTATGAGGTGAGAGAACATAATGCATATCACTAAATACATAAATTATACACCCCCAAAACCCAAACTATATGATTAAAAATAGGTTTTTTAAAACAAAACAAATTCTCATATTCTCCTGAAGAAAACAAAAAAGGCCCTCTTTTCAATTAATTCACTTGGTGATACCACCATGCTCATCTTGGAAATAAAAAACTTCCACTCACAAATGACTAAATGTGTTTTCCTACAGAAATAACAACCTTCACCTCATACACTACATTGGATGGATGTAGTGCTTCACAACTATAAATATGTTTTATTTACACTTCTTTGATCCCTATGAGCTGGTCTTAAAGCTAGCTTTTCACCTTTCTCAGCTATTACTCCCCCACTTTCATCCCAGATGAATTTGTCACCTTTTCTTTCATTACCCACTCCTTCCTCCTAACCTATATCCCTCAACCTGGGTGAACTAAATCTCTCTGCTTATTTGTTTCCTTCTCCTGGAATATCTTTCATCCCAGTAATGTCTATCATAAATACCGCTTTTTTTCCCAGATTCTTCGCTAATGTTCTCATTTAAAAGTAGCCAGTTGTTTCTTTGAGCTGCTTAGAACATTTAACACCTTCTGTCTTGTAGTATATTATTGTTTAATATGTGCCTTAATCTGACATAATAAATGTCATAAGGAAAGGAATTTCCCTTATCTTAATTTTATCTTAAGACTTGTGAGTATTGTGGCTTAGATCTAAAATGTTTCCCCAAAGTCTCATATTCAGAGGTGAGGTTTTAGAAAGTGACCAAATGAACAAGAGCTATGAGTGCCTGTGCTGTTGGGAAGTGGGGACTGATTGGATGTGGAGTCACTTGGGCATGACCTGGAAGGCTATATTCTTGTCCAGAGTTCCTCCCTTCTCTCTCTGCTTCCTGGCTGCCACAGGTTGAGCAGCTTTCCTCAGCCATTCCCCTTTACCGTTCTATTTTTGCCTGGGAGCCTGCCAACCATGGACTGAACCCCTGAAACCATAAGCCAAATAAATGTCTTTTCCTTTAAGGTATGAGTATTGAGTATTTTGTCCCTGCAATGGGAAATAACTAATATAGTTATCACACACAATCATAAAACATATAAAATATACTTGTTGAATAAATACAATTCTAAAACAATGCTGTAAGTTTAAGTCATTAAATTCATTTAGCAGATAAGGATACTGTTTTATAAAAGTGAAGGAATTTTCTTAAAGCCAAAACAACTGTTAGGTTGGAACTCAGGCAAGCCTTCTGTTCTCTTCACAACAGCGAGCTTGATAATCTAGGTCTAGGTTTTTATTGTATTTCCATGTATTCTACATAAGCAGATTGTATTCACTCCAAAAAAAGAACTAGGTTAAAATATGATCATAAATTATGTCAATATTAAAGCATAAGGTTAAGGGAGATGATACTTATTAATTTTTTGTAACTGATAGAAAGGAGAACTTTAATAATGTAAACAAATCATACTGTTAATAGGTAAAATTCATATGCTCTTTGAAAACCTTTACAACTTGGTGTATAATTTCATAATGTATAACTGACAGTCTTAAACATATTTATAAGGAATAATGAGTTCTACAAATTCTTTCTCAAATGTCTGCTATATGCTTGGACTATGTTAGGAATCTGAAATGCAAAAATGAAAAATACATAGTCTCTACAATCAAAATAGTGTGACAGTGATATAAACCTTCCTGTTCATGCATTATTATGATCACAAGCTCAAATCAGAAGTCACTGAGCGGAATTTAATTTTTTATTATTAATTTACATTTATCATAAGCATAATTATACAAACTCTTAATTATGAGGTATAACTCATACAAACTCTTGTTTATTTGATATTAAATTAAAAGTCTTTGGCCAGGCATGGTGGTGGCATGCCTGTAATTCCAGCAGCACTTGGGAGGCTGAGGCAGGAGGATTCCCATGAGTTCAAGGCAAGCCTAAGACTACATAGAGAGACCCTGTCTCAAAAAAAAAAAAAAAAAAAAAGTCTTTGACTGTAGGAACCTATGATTTTGTGTGTTCTTTTTTTTTTTTTTTTTTTTTTACTGTTTGTGTTTTCTGTATATCATTTAATTTCATCTTTCTCCTGCTCTGCCATTCAAATTTCCCCAATATTTTTTGAGGCCCTACTGCATGCCATGCAATGTTCTAGTGCTTGAGCAACACTGTTGAACAGGAAAGACAAAAGCTCAGCCATCAAGGGATTTCCATTTCGGTGGGAAAACAGACATAAATGCATAATATAAAGTCATATAATTTTAAGCACTCTGAAGAAAACTAACGTAAGCTAAATGGTCAGAAAAGTATAGAACAGAATATTTTGAGGTAGGTTGATCAGGGAAGGCCTTACTATAGAGGTAGCATTTCAATGGAGACCTACGTGAAGAGAAAGAGTAAGCCATGTAGATACCTTGGGAAAGAAAGAGCCTTTTAGGGCAACAGCAAAAGCTCTTAGATAAGAATGAAATTGATGTGTTCAAAGAGTAGTAGTAACACAAATTAGGTTGAAAACAGTGAAACTCTGTGAGTCTGTGGGGGAGAGCAACAGATACAAAGTCAGAAAGGTCCAAGGAGGCAAGATCCTGTAGGCTATGGTAAAGTGTCTGAATTTTATTGTAAGAGAAGCCATGAACGGATTTTAAATAGAAAAGTGACATGATGTAACTTACTTTTTTTTTTTGAGACAGGGTTTCGCCATGCAGTTCAGGCTGGCCTTGAACTCACTTTGTAGCCCAGGCTGGCCTCAAACTTGCAGTGATTCTCCTGCCTCAGTCTCCTGAGTGCTGGGATTACAGGTGTGTGCCACCACACCTGGCTAACTTGCATTTTTTAAAGAACACATACTACTAGGTGTAAGGAAGCAACAGCGAACGTAGGGAAACATGTTCAGAAGGCTGTTGTGGTATATTAAGCAAGAAACAGTTTCTTAGACAAGCACGTTAATGGATATGGTGAGAATCCATCAGATTTAAAAAATATTTTGAAGACAGAGCAACAGAATTTTCTGATGGATTAATATGGTAGTATGAAGGAAAACAAGCTAAAAGTTTTTGGCTTGAGAAACTGGATAACGGGTAATGTCATATACAAAAGAAAGCATATTTAGGGTAAAGAAATCAGAGAGGCAGAACACTTGCCTCGTGTGAACAAGGACCTAGGATTGATCCCCTGGAGCCACCCAAAACCAAACCAAACCAAAATGAAATGAAACAAAATACCCTAAAACAACCAAAACCAAAATAAAACAAAATAAATCAAGGGTTCTTCTATGTAAATGTAAGATGTCTATTAGAAATCCAAGTAGCCAATCAGGTATCATTCAGAGAAGAAAGAATATCTACTTGAGAATCCTAAACATATATACAAACTTTATAGCCATAGACTTGAATAAAACTGACTAAGCAGGAAATAAATGTAGACAGCGGAGACAGCCTCTCGCTATCATACCATTTCTTGATGTTAGGAGTGCAGTTGCTACTATCAATCCTTCCTCCCTCTTTCTAATTTTTAATGTCTACAGAGGTTATTTTAGTGAATAAACTTTGCAAGATAAAAATTTATCTTCATCTATGTTCAAAGGAACTGAAATTCTTGATAAATGAACTCTGTAATAAGTTGTACTAAAAACTAGAAAATTATGGAGAGTAAGAGGTCAGTATTTTAAAGAATAACTACAACCAAGGGAAAATAGACAAAACAAATGATCAAAAAACCCCCCACATTTATAAGAACAAAAAACAGTCCCAATAAACCTTTTAGCAGCTTTGATAGATACATGCTTGATTCTTTATAGAAGGGCAGAATACGACTTATGCATATTAGTGAGGATAAATTAATTCAAAATTTAAACTACTTACCTGCAAGCACAAGGGTAATATTTAGTACAATGAATATTCCGCAGAATAGACCAACTCTAAAAGTAGTCCATGCTGGTGCAGGCTGTGGACAGAACAGTAGCATTTTGAGTGTGGGACAAAATATCACATGTATTTGGTGGTATGAGTCTCAAAGTTCTCCAATAAAAACAGTATTTTATGATCTGAATTTTTATAAATCTGAACCAGAGAATCATGCATTCTGCATCAACCTGTAATAACTAAAATAGAAATGGCAGTTTAATTCTTTTACAGAAATGTGAGTCATGAAATATACAAGATTATAATATTAGGCATCAAATTATTTTATATACATACTGAGGTTTTGTTATAGGAGAGATTGAAGATAAAATTTCATTTTTACAGTACATAAATCTCTAAAATTTTTGTCAGTATTACCCAATTAGAGTTACATATTTGGTACTACGAATAATTAGAGACAACAGTAAAAATAAGACCATTTATTTTCCAACAGTATTTATGCTATTATCCTGGGAAATTTAAAGTGAATTCTTCAAGATACAGTAGTCTCAAAAAATAATATTTTTCATTATTAATTTTACATTCATAAAGTGACCTTAAACATTACTATTTTCTAAAATAAGTAACAGGAAGTACCTTAGATTTTACATGTAAAGAGATGAGAAACACGGAAAGAGACAGTCTTATGAACTTTTTAGTGTTGTTAGAGGTAATATTTTGTGAAAAACTTCAAGCTACCTCCTAAAAAAGGCACTGAAACTCTGACTTATTATTTATCAGTAAAAGATATCTGTATTGTTAAAGAATGAAAGCATCCAAAAGGAAGATGGTCTTTTGTCTTTTCAAAAAAGGATTATCTTTAGTTTCAAAAATTGTGCAGTTTATCTTACACACACAAGAATGTATACGATGTATTTAGATTGTTAGAAATAACCAATGAATTGAACTTAGTGTCTATCACCCACCTTTAGAAGCAATAACTCTAAATTCTCTACCCCTACCTGATGGTGCATTCAGAAAAACACAGTATGAAATACAAATAAAATTTCGACTATTTTAGCATATGGAATCCAACTGTTCCATCACTATTTTTGTGTGTGTGTGTGGGTACCAGGGGTCGACCTCAGGACCTCGCGCGCCAGCAGGCGCCCGTGCCGCTGAGTGATATCACTGGCCCTTTTCTCGTATGTGGGTACCGGCAGTCGAACTCAGGACCTCGCGCTTGCCAGGCAGGCGCTTATACCGCTGAGCCATCTTACCAGCCCTCCATCACTATTTGTTGAAAACACTATTCTTCTCCACTGACCTGCTTGGTATCATATTGAAAATTAGTTGTCTATATACAAGTTAATTTACTTTTAGACTATTTATTTGTTCCATTGAAGTATCTGCCGATTGTGATACTGATACTGTACTGTCATGATTACTGTAGCTTTAATAATAAGTTCTGATATTGGATAATGTTAATTTTTAAATGTAGTTGTTCCAAAGTTGTCTTGGCTATTCGAGGTCCCTTGCATTTCCATATAAATTTTAAAGTTAGCTTATGTTTACAATGTAAAGGTCTTTCACATCTATTGTCAGAATTATTCCTAAACATTTCATAATTTGAAAGTATTACAAACAATACCATTTGAAAAGTTTTTGATTTCTAATTTTTCTTTCTGATACACAGATGTACAATTAACTTTTCTACACTGATACTGCATCCTGCAACTTTGCTTAACTCCCTTATTGATTCTAATAGCTATTCTATAGATTCACTGTATTTTCTACATGGATCAAGTCAATGGCAAAAAACCAAAAACTAAATAAAAATAACACACAAAACTTGCCAGTTTTCCTTTTCCTTTCTAAACTGAATGCCTTTTATTTCCTTACCTTATCCTACTGGCTATTATCACCTTGTCCAATGTTGAATAAAAGTACAGTGAAAATGCTTTTATATTTCTAGTCTTAGAGAGAAAGCACTCAGGCTTTACCATTAACTATGATATTAATTGCAGGTGTTTTCATAGATACCATTCATTAGAATGTGAAAGTTCTTTCTTGTATTAATTTCAATTCCAGTGAGATCACAGAAAATATTTTGTATGACTTAAATTCTTTTGAATTTATTAAGACTTGTTTTATGACACAAATATTCACTTAAATGATTTTTCTGGAGGTGTAACTACTATGTAGATATAATTTAATAAATACATTTTTGGTATAGCTGCAGTATTCTGTATGAAGCTATGTAGTACACCGACACTTTATAATTCATTATAAACTTTGGCTGAAAATTTTTTAAGGTAGCATAGCCAACAACCAACCAGACTGCGTTGATTAAATAAGCAAACAAACCAGTGGAAACAAATACTAACCTGAGCAGCTCCCAAAGGGGGGACACGTAAACGCTTCATAGCCTTTTGTCTGTCACCATCTTCAAGTTCATTGGTTACTACAGCCTAGAAAGACAAGTTATCAAATTTTGACATAAGTTATTCTAAACTTAAGTCATATGTAAATAATTCTGTATCATTATATATATATATTTATTATATATAATGAGATATGTATATACATACATATATACATATATATACATATATACATACATATATATACATATATATACATACATACATATATATATATATATGTATGTATTAAGTATTATATCCTGATAACCTCTTGGTAAATGTATATCAATACAGCAAAAGATGGGCCGGTGAGATGGCTCAGCAGCATAAGCGCCTGCCTGGCAAGCGTGAGGGCCCAAGTTCGACTCCCGGAACCCACATACGAAAAAAGGGCCGGTGATATCGCTCAGCGGCACAGGCACCTGCTGGCGCGCGAGGTCCTGAGGTCGACCCCCAGTACCCAGGAGAAAAAAAAAAAAAAATACAGCAAAAGAAAAAAAAATCATGAACAAGAGTAGATGTATTCAAAGCTAGCAACTATTTATAAGAAGAGAATGGAAATGTAGAATTATTTCTGTAAAATAAGACATTATTAAAAATATGTGGTAAATGAGTAGGGCTACTGTACCTCAGTTTCAGAGATGAGCTGGTTGATTTTCTTGCATACATAAAATGGGGCCACTTCTACGTGAGCAACTCGCCAATCTGCTCCACGAGATGTTTCCAGGATCTTGTCATGCTTTTTAAGGATTTTTCGAAACCCTGTAAAATTCAGATTCTATGGAAAGAAATGAGAAATTCAACTATAATTTTTACCATCATCAAAGAAAATGAAAAATAATGACAACTAAACACTGATAGAGCTAATTGGACAAAGACTGGTACCTAGGGAAATGGCAACGCCTTCATAAAAGCATTTACTATTAAGAAGACAAGACTTTTCTGTCTTATTTCATTTATTCTTTTCAAGGTAGTATGGTATTAGTAACACAAAGAGACCCTGAACTACATATTCTATTATTTCTCTCCCAAAAAATGTAAAGTCCTAAGGCAAAAATTTTTATTTTCATTTTTCTATGTGTAACTGTCTTCAAAATAGCTTTTGTACTATTTTGCTCCTTTGGCCAAAAGAGTATTTTCAGAAAACATTTTGATTTCCCTTTCCACCAGGCAAACTTGTGAACACCTGCAATGAAAATCATCTAGTTCTCTTAGCTTTCATTTTTCTTTCATCTCAGTTTGGGGCAGGAGTATAAAGAAGAGTCCGTAGAAAGAATCATGCATACAGGATTCAATTAATAATGGGTAGGAGTTTCCTTTTTTCCTCACTTTCTTCAATATTAAAATACTGTATTTTTCTACACTCTCAAATTCTGTTGTTTGCCTATCATTGGAAAAGGCAGAAAATGGTCACTTTGTAAGGCTAGATCCACGTCAGAGATCTCCCAAATTTGCTCATCATACAGCTCCAACAGTAAAACACTGAGCATTCACCATGAAATAAGCTTTGCTTGCTTATTTGTTTACAATTTTTTTCTCATACTTTAATGTACCATCTTAAACTCTCCTCGGGGTACATATATCATGACTGACTATACTGCTTTTAATTTTTGTTTTTCCCTCATTCTCAAAATAAATGTATTCCCTTTTTCTCATTTATGTGAAATTTACTAGGCTAATGTTGGAAATGCCATAGACAAAATTCACCCTTGACAAAATATATGTATTCTTATAACGATCCCTAAAAACTAGCAAATAGAGCAGAACTCTCTGTTTGTTTGTTTGTTTGTTTTTGGTAAGAGTAGAACTTTTATAATTAACTTCTGCTTCCCAAGGAGCTTTTTTAGAGGTTTTTATAATGACCCAAAACAAAAGTTGCTGAAAGTTAACAGAATGGAACGACTGTTGCCCTGTAACATAAAAGCATAATTAGTAAACTGTAAATGTTTTTATAGCATTACAGAAATGCATGTTCTCTTTCAAAATTAAGTTATAAAATTTAAAAATAAAAATTAAATTATAAAAGTTATGGATAACCCTGGCACAACAGTGCACACCTGTAATCTCAGCACTGTGGGAGGCTTAGGCAGAAGGACTGCAAATCTGAGCCTGCCTGGGAAACTTAGCAAGACCCTGTCTCAAAATAGAAAATAAATGTAGCTTAGTACAAAGGCCCTGGGTTCAATTCTCAGCACCAAAGGGTGGGGTGGGGGGGCTATGAATAAAATTTCAAAGAAAAGGGATTTATCGTTATATATATCTTATATCCTTCCTTTTCTACTAAATTGTTTTCCACCTGGGTTCTTTGATAAAATATTTCACTAAAGAAAGAATTATGAAAGGGAAATAAGTACATGTATTAACAACTTAGATTGATACAGATATGGGACTTTAATTACTTTTGATTTTAAAATTCTAACAGCCCTGGGTAATATTTTTGTTGCATGATTTTTGTTGTATCATCCGATGGTATCCTAACCACACAGAAGGAAAAATCGCAAGGATAAAACAGAAAGCAAACAGTAACCAGATCTCTCTAGAGAGCAGAAATCCCTATTTAAATCTTCATTATTGAACAAATCATCTGTTTGTCCTTCCTCTTTCTTGTCCTTCCCCACGCCCCCCTTCCTTCCTTCCTTTTTATTACTGGAGATCGAACCCAGGGCTACATCCCCAGAAATTTTTATTTTTTATTTTGAGACTGGGTCTCGCTATGTTGCCCAGGCTGGGCTCAAACCTGTGATCCTCCTGCCTCAGCTTCACGGAGTGCTGAGATTACAGCCATGCATTACTACGCCTGGCTAAATATCTGTTTTTTAATTAAATTCTTTATAGAATTTAATTACATAAACAGACTTATAAAGAATTACAAATGAATAAATGCTCCATATGTCCATAATTCAGTATATGTGGTAGTTCACTTTTTCCACATCAGGTTTTTAAAATATTGAGTGATATAATAGCCTAGATTTTCAGTTTCAACACGTACCTGATGCGACCTAATTTCTCTCTTAAGAATTTTTTTTTTAATATGACTATATTGCAGTCTTGGGACAATTAAATTGAAAGGATTCTTTTAGTTGCAAGCTGAAAAGTCAAGATCTTTTATTTTATTGGTATTAGCTGCAGAAATGTTAATTGTCCAACTGCTGTTCTTTTATTTTATTAATGTCTGTAGCAGGAACATTAACTGTTCAATTGCTTTTGTGAAAAATTTGCTAGTGGTTAAGAGGAATATAAAAGCTCTTATATATTCAACAATAGGGTAGCATATATTATTTTTTTTACTTACCACTCCCAGAGCTGCCTTTAAAAACAGGAAGCAAACTGTTAGTCTTAGAGTCAAGGAATACCCTTAAATATTATACAAATGTTTTAGAAAACGAATCTTCAAAAATAAAATTTTGTTAACACTGTTTTACTACTTCTAATACATGGTTTTTAGTCAATAAGGACATCAAAAACCTCAAGAAAAAGGATAGTTAATGACTTTCCTTTTCGGACTGTCTAATTAGTATAGCTCAAGGTAATTCTATTTACTGGAATTTCTCATTTACTTAAAAGTGCCATGCTCCAGGGTAAGAATCTAAGTACCTGATAGTTCTGCAGCAGGATAAGACTGAGGTAGAACTCGCTGAAGGCCAGTTTAAGGTCTTTAATATTTCTATGTTGGACACGTTCCTCATGGGACAGGTGGAAGACTGGCTTTCTGCGTTGTCGCAGTGTAGTAACACCAGTGCTTTCTTTCTGTGCATCCAGTGATGACTGAAGCTCATTCTGAAGTGTAGCAAACCTGCGCTGAGCCTCTGCAAGCTTCTCTGTAAGAAATAAAACACAACTGTTGAATCAGTAAGTTTAAAAAAACTGAAAAAATTCTCATTGGCTTTTTGAGTTTTTACTAATTAACCTAATTTGCTTCTCCAGATTTTCTAGGAACAAAATATTACTTGAAGTATTTAGAATTAGATAGGAAAAATATTCTGGTTAACATCTCCCTTTCCTTCTATCTCACACTTGCCTCCCCCACGAAATTGTTATTGTACCTCTTTTTGATAGATCAAGAAATAAAATGTAAAGAGCTACTAAGAGCTACTAAGAGTAAAAATATAAAATGGTAGTCACTCTGAAGTTTGGAAGACAGTTCAGCAGTTCTCAAAATGTTAAACAGAGTTACTATGATTCAGCAAATCCACTTCTAGGTATATATCTAAGAGAACTAATATCATATTCACACAAAATCTTTCACATATATAAAGCATGTATTCACAATATTCAAAAGGTTGAAATAACTGAAATGTCCACCAACTGATGAATGGATAAACGAAATGTAATATGCGCATGCACACACAAGAAACGAGCCTTGCAAAAGAAGGCATACTAATGAATGCTACAACATGAATGAACCTTAACCATGTGTAAAGGAAAATAAGCCAGACATAATATACCCCCTATTGTATGATTCCATTTATATGAAGTATCCATAATAGGGAAATCCACAGAGACGGAAAGTAAATTAGAGGTATCCAGTGGCTATGAGAAGTGGAATGGGGAGTGACTGCTAATGGGTAGGGGGTATGTGGGGAGAATGATGAAAATATTTTGGAATTAGAAAGTGAGGATGGTTGCAAAACCTTTTAAATATACTTCAAACCACTAAATTACATACTTTAAAAGAGTGAATTTTATGGTATGTAAAAATCTCATTTTTAAAAAGCTACCAAGAAATGTTTATGTTTATGGTTATAAAGTTTAGTGCAGAAACAGGATTAGAATTTGGCCTTTAGGTTTTTAATCTGTTGTATTTCCCACTAAACCTCATTATTCTTCCAAGATAGGTGTTCTAGGAGATTAAAACTCACAAATTATGTGTTAAAAAATTAGGTGTATCTGGAGGCTACATATATATATATATTTGTGTCATACATACCTGTATACAGTTGTCCTTTAGTACTCAAAAGGGAGTGGTTCCAGGACCCAAAACCTGCAGGTGTTCAAGTCCCTTACATTTGCATATAACTTTTACACATCCTTCCACATACTTTAAATCACCTCTAGATTACATATAGTATCTAATACAATGTAAACAGCTGTTATACTGCATTGTTTAAGAAATGTCAACAAGAGAAGTCTGTACTTGTTCAGTACAGATGCATTTTTCCGTGTGCGTGTGGTGCTGGGAATTGAACTCAGAGCTTCACACATGCTAGGCAAGTGCCCTATCACTGACCTACACTCTCAGTTCTCCCAAATACTTTTGATCTGCAACTGATTGAAATCACAAATGCAAGAATCATTGGTATATAAGGTAAACTATATTTAAAAATAATAACTTTTCTTTTGAGTCTACAACTTAGTACATTTGAACTAGGCAAATCTGGGTTCATATCCTTGCCTCATTAACTAGTATGATTTAGTTATTCTTCATAGCTAGTTAAGTATTTTTCTTTATTCTTCATAGCTGAAATGGAGATAATACCAACTGTCTTATTATGTGGTTGAAAAGATTAAATGAAATACAAAATAAATTAAGGCGGGCAATGAAAGGCTGACCATGGGGCTTACTGTGTGGATGCTGGTCCCAGATTGCTGGAGAAAGTGTTTTTATGTAATACACTGGGCTGCAAACCTCAGTAGAGAAATGTAAAGACCAACATGAATTTTAATCTAATGTGAAATCTTGGTTTCCTAAAGTGCCAAGGGACATAGCCCTTAGTAAATAATGAAAATAATTATACAATAATAATAAAGCATTATTTATGACTCATTTTTTCTCAAAGTTCTCCCCTTCCTTGCTTTGTATACTTTTATACTATCTTCTTCCCTTAATCTTAAACATTTTTGTCTCTTCTGACACTGCTTCATGATTTACTGCTTTCTTTAGTCATTCCTACAGGATGCTTCCAAGATTCATCTCTATCCTTAATCATTTACAGACTTTTGTTTTCTTATTTTCAGTCATTTATTTATTTTTTCCTTGTATCCTGTGATTTTAAATCAGGTTTCCATTCCTCTTTCTAAATTAATTGCATCCACATGCCTCTATCCATCTGGGATCTGCTTAGCTTCTAGAGACCAATTTTACATCCTCTCCATTCATTTCCAACACCAACAACCACCACCACTCCAGGAGGCCCAGAAAATTCCTTTACTAAGACATACAGAAAATGCATTAGTGAGGAAAGAACCTTCATCCTTGAAAAGCTCTATATTTGTTCTCCACTGCAAGCCAGGAATGGTCCTGAGAGATGTATCCATTGAGATGCGTTCCCTGATTTCAGTGCAGATAAAAAGGATCCTGGATCAGAAAGGCCAGATGATAGACTGAAACATCAAAATAAGATGGGTCTTTCATCATAAAAGGCAACAGGGTAAATCAATAATCAGAATGTTTTAGCCCCCGAAGATTTTTGGCTATGGTAAATTGATCACGGTTACTCTTAGGAATGAAATAAATAGGGGACCAATTAAATACTGCTTGATTGCTGTAACTGAAAAAAACTCCAGGTCTAGTGGCCAAACCCTTGACGTTAGTCACCACAATGGAGAATTACAACTTCCCACTTAATTTCCAGACCTAAGCTCATACACAACACACGCCCAGAGGCCAGTGAAGTGAAGGGGATACCAGGCTGCCTTTCAAATAGGAGCCTGGTTTGTAGCACTTCCACAAAACTATATTGTAAATCATCCTCCAATCCTTCCTCTAAGAACCTAGTGGCCATCTACTAGGGTGACTGTGCATGTGGGGAAACTCCCAGACTTACTAGACAGTGGCTTTTGCATTAGTTTTATATTGCTGTGTAACAAATTATCACAAACAGTAGCTTAAAACCTCATTACCACCTTATAGTTTATAGATAAGAAGTTCAAGTACGACAGCTGGATTCTCTATCAGGCTTTCACAAAGCTGAAGTCAAGATGTCAACGGGGTTCCTTCTCACCTGGAGCTTGGGTTCCTCTTTCAAGCTCATGTGACTGTGGCAGAATTCAGTTCTTTGTAGCTATGAGACCAAGGGCCTCTTTTCCTTGCTGAACATCACTCGGGGTCTGCTTTTAGCTCCTCTGGATTACTCTTACCCTCTCCATCTTCGGAGTCAGCAATGGAGAAATTCCTAAGCAGAAAGTTCCTCTCTGCTTTGAATCTTTCCCTTGGAATAGCTCAGTCCCTTTAAAAGGGCTCACCTGATTAGAGAGGGTTCACCTGGGTGAATTTCCCTTTCTTAAAGATAACTAATTGGGGACGATAATTACATCTGCCAAGTTCGTCACGGCAGGACTCAGGTTTGTGTTTGAATAAATAACCGTAGGAAAATACATTGTCTTAAGGGGAAGGGATCTCGGAGGCCACGTTAGAATTATGCTCATCATAGCTCTAAACTGAAATTTCTGGAGACTCCAAACACCACTGTGGTCCTGCAGTTTAACTGTAGATTTACGGTGTTCAGGTAACAGCTACAGTATTAACCCAGGTTTGACTCACAGTAGACCCAGTGGTCCATGGACCCATTCTGTGAAAACTTTCTCACTTCCAGAATATAAAATTGGAATAGATATACTAGGATACAAGTAAAATATCTATATTGATCCTGACCCAGAGGTAAGAAACATTGCAGTAGGAAATGTTAAGTGAAAGTGCCTTTAACTTTCCATTATTAAGATAAAATTTCAAAGGTTAGTGCCACCACCAGAGACTTGAAAGACAAATAGATGGTAACACCTAACATCACATCACCATTTAATGCAGCTGTATGTGCAAAAGTTGGATGAATCCTGGAGAATGACCATGGATTACTGAAAACTTAACCAGGTATTCTCTCTCCTGGCAGCTGCTATTCTGGATATGGTACCTTCACTGGAGCTAATCAATACAGCCTATAGCACATGGTATGCAACCACACATCTGATAATGCTGATACTGAACTACACACCCAATAATGCAGCTATTCCTCAGGTGGACCCAGCACCGACCTGCCCTGATACATCACCCCCTGGGACTGGCCAGACATTAAGAGCAGGTTGAGTGCACTGGATGCCTGCTATCATGCAGACGGCAGAGACTGCTCTTTGGAATGAATGCATTTTTTATATGGATGAGCTTTCCCTGTCCATAATACTTCTGCTAGTACCACCATGTCCTGAAATGCTTTATTCATTATCCTGGTATTCCACACAGTCTTGTTTCTCATTAAGGAACTTGTTACATAGCAAAGGCAACAAAATCAATGGGCTCATTCCCATGAAGCAAAACAATCTTACCACCTACCCAGAAATGGATGGCCTAATAGAAAGGTTTAGTAAAGATGAGCTGGGAGACAAAAGTCTAAAAAAAATGGGATTCTATCTTATAGCATATAATAATGAAACAATTATATAGTGTTGTCTCCATGATAATGAAAATATAAAGTTTAAGAATCAGGTGTGGGAGTGGTTCTCCTTTCTAAATCTAATAACCACAATGTGAGCTCTGCCCGTTTGTAAGTTCTCAAAGGAGAAATACTTCTACTAGGGGAATATAACTGTTCCCTTGAATTGGAAGACAAGACTGCTACCTGGCCATTTGGGGCCCCTTATACCACAGAACCAAAAAGCAAAGGAAGATTTTAATGGTTAAAGTAACTACCCAATCACAAAGGTAAATAACCAAAAGTGTTGCCAACATATTTTTGGATACAGATTTTCAATAAATTATAAGAGATTCAATACTTTATTATAAAATAAGTTTTGTGTTACATGGCTTTGCTCAACACAAAGTATTGTAGGTGTCCTTCCTGAGGACATCTAAGGAAGGCTAGGCTAAGCTATGGTGTCTGGTCAGTTATGTGTATTAAATAAATTCATTTTAAATTTATGGTATTTTCAGTTTATAATGGCTTACTGAAAAATAACCTTGTCATAGGCTGAGAAACTCAACCCTGGGTAGTAGGCTCAATTCATGTTTGCTGAATAAATGAGTAAAAAGTTCTCTCTAGTAATCCACACTCCCATATAAAAATGGAGGCGAAATCAGAATTGCAGGTATATTTTTCTACTTTGTTTAAATTAGTGATTCCCCTCCTTAAGGAGATGACTATGTACAGGAGCATATAAAAATTCTTAAGTAGAGGTAGAGAAGTAACATATGTAGTTTGAAAGAATCATATCTAGTGTTACTACAGTTACATTATAAGTTTGTAAACTCTTAAAAGGACAAGAAACATTGCTTTTGACCAAGTGTCCAAATCTACTTTGCAATGAATCCTCAATTTTCTAGAGCCACATTACCAAAAAGTTCATATATATGCAACTGCACAGGCCTGGGAAAAAGCTATATATGTAATATAGAAATGTGCTTTGATCTATGAATGAAGATCTATAAATATAAAAATTACTAATTTTATGAAAACAGCCTAATTTTACAATAAATTTTAATTTCTAATGCTAGTAAATCAAGTGACCATGAATAAGAAAACAGATTATTATTTTAATAACATACTTCAATGTCACAAACTTCATACAATATATCTGACAAAAATTTCCAATAACGATTCAACAACTTTCAAAGTACCAATGTGTTCCTCAAAGAGCTAAACTCTTGTTAAGATCATTTGCCCCACCAAACTTACCTATTGCTTACTTTTAGAAAAAAGTTATTTCAGAATTACAAACTATTTGCAGAACAGTAAAGCTCTTAATTATATTGTTACACACTTGAAGAAGAATTCTTTAGAAGATAGTGTCTGAAAATATTTTTATTATTTACCTGTCTTTTTATTGTTACCATCTTGTAGATTCAATTTATGGACCTCATTGTTATTTGAAATATAAAGTTAAGTTTATAAGATTTTTGATCCATCACAGATGATTCAAGATAGTTAATCTCATTACATTATATGCAATTTTTTTTTGGTATTACTTTCATCTGAAATTCTTACCACTGAAAACTGTACATCTCAAATACTGAAGAGACCTAGGGCACTTCTAGGTCCCATGTTAATAATGTTTCTACTACAAGGATTCCCTCCTTTTCAAAATTCCTCTCTTCTCCCCATGGTCTTCAAATACTGAAAGATTTTATCTATAAAGTTAAATAAATGCCTATTTCTTATTAGTTAAAAGCATATAATGAAAAAATAAAAAGCAATAAAATAACTTACATCTGGTTATCTGAACACTGAAAATAGCTTCTAACTCCTAACAACTGGAATCCCAGAAGGCTGGGAATCAATTTGCTCATTTTACAAGCAAGTACATGGAGGCCTAGAAAGATTAAATAGTAAACATCTAAAACACAAAAGGTTTAAAATGTAACTATGAGATAACAGAATTGGTATTTTCATTCTGCTTTCTTTGGCAGTTTTTGATATGGTGAGACATAGACAATAGAACAATTCGTTTTGGGCATTTAAAAGTTTCAGTTGAGAATGTATGTAACTTAAAAACTGACCATTTTTCCCTGACTTAAATAATTTGTAAGATGTAAGTAGGTGGAAGTTTAATAAGCTTAGCTCACCCCTGTATTATTTAGCTTTTCATGTGTACTAGTGCCTGAGGATCACAGTCTACAAGACAATATGCTGTGGAGAACGTAGCTAAATAAGGAGAGAAATGATACTATTTACAGCAAGTGCCAAATTCTGTTTCTGTCAATCATGTCTTCATATTACCCATCACTTCCTGACCTGGCAAAAAGTCAGTCTGCAGTCTATCAATTTGTACCTACTCTGGGTGACATCAAGAGACATACCCCAGTGCCCCTGCCAATAGACAAGCAGAAGGCATCAAATCACCACCCAAATTTTTAATAGCTAACCTAAAATTATTTTTGAGAAGTAATCTAATTTAAGGTACCATTTTTCAAACTGAGTGTTGTAACCTGATACGGAGGTCATGAAACCAATTTAGTATATCATAATCAGCATTTAAAAAATCAAACATAGAGGATCAGTGAGATAGCTCAGCGGCACAAGTGCCTGCCTGGCAAGCGTGAGGTCCTGAGTTCAACTCCTGGTACCCACATAAAGGAAAAAAAAGGGCTGGTGATATCGCTCAGCGGCCCAAGCGCTTGCTGCCAAGCGCGAGGTCCTGAGGTCGACTCCTGGTATCCACATTAAGGAAAAAAAAAAAAAACATAAGTAGAGAAGTACAAAAAATGGAATATATTACAAGTAGTAATAAGTATTATCTCATAAAAATATTTAAATTATTTAAATATATTACATATTCACACACAGGTGTATAAAAACATACATAAAACATGCATACCTGGATATGTAGGCTCAGTGACATTACAGATGTATTTTTCATTGTAACTCAAAATGTAAAAATTTATTGTAACTCAAAATATAACAATTATACGCTAATGAGAGTGGATTCTTTTTGCAAACCAAGAAGTATTATTTATTCTTTATGATACAATCACCCATTTAGAAATGGGATCTTGCAACCTTCCAAAAATCATCACGGTGAAGAGAAATGCTAATAAACTTGATCTTACACATTTTTTATTTATAGCCTCAGCTCATATCTAATAGCCTTTAATCCAAACGTGCTTTCTAATGCGAATATCCTCCTCTTTCATTCTCTTCCTCCTCCTCCTACAATGGTTGCTTTCCTTCTGTCTACATTGCTAGTTCTCCCTTATCCTTCTACTTCTTAATTGTAGAAATTATCTTTGTCCTTGGAACACTGCAATTTCTTCTGCACAATTGTCCCTTGTAGAAAATCTATCCATCTGCATGGGTTTACTTTTATTTTGCTCTGGCTTCTAGATGCTTCTAAACTAGTGGAAAAGGCATGTATTTATGTCCTGTCATGGCCATATCTTTGTATAAACTATTCCATTTGTATAAATTATTCCATTTGCCTAGGAGAAGGAGGAGGAGAATACAGTTTAAAAATGTGCTTGCATGTTCATAGTTTGAAGGGAGTGACCTGTTAAAAAGACCAAACCAGTAAAAGAGAATTTAAATATGTTTATTCAATTATTCTCATTGCAAGCATTATGGAAGCAAAGTCTCCAAGAGCTGGGATTCATTCAGTAATAGCAGAGATTTGCCACAAAATGGAGAGGGATATCGCTTCTACAAAGATAGAAAAATCCAAATGTGGTGGCACATGCCTGTAACCCCAGGTACTCAGGTGGGTGAGGTAGGAGGATCAGGTCAGCCTAGGCAACTTAATAACACCCTGTCTCAGGAAAAAAAAAAAAAAAAAAAAAAGACTGGAGGAAAATAAATGAGGATGAGAATATCTATAAATGTTTGGGAGTTGATGGCCTTTATTTTTACTTGTAAAGTAGGGAGTATAATGAGCATGATGGAGAAGACAGTAGTGTTAAGAATTGGGAAAAGTGGCCGGTGCAATGGCTCAGCGGCGTAAGCACCTGCCTAGCAAGCGCGAGGGCCCAAGTTTGACTCCCGGAACCTACATGCGAAGAAAGGGCCGGTGATATCGCTCAGCAGCATGGGTGCCTGCTGGTGCGCGAGGTCCTGAGGTCAACCCCCGGTACCCACAAAAAAAAAAAAAAAAAAGAATTGGGAAAAGGAGTTGGGACGGGTAGCTCAATGGTAAAGTACGTGTCTTACATGCATGAAGCCATGGATTCCATCCCCAGGACTGCCAAAAAAGAAAAAAAAAAAAAATCATGAGAATGGCACAAGGCTTATAAATGTACTCTGGATCATGGAAAAGAACACTGATTAGGAACCACAGGCAGTTTTAAATACATGGTTGATGGTACAACAGTAAATTTATAGTGGTTCTAATGTACTGTGCTGTTGCCCTAAGCAGTCCTGGGGTAGGCATGAAGACGGTAAAGGCTGGAACAGTTGAGTTTTGCCAGGCAGATGCAATATAAAGCAACTAGGTAAAGGGATGAAAAGCACAGAGGACAAAATATTGAAAATTACTGCTAAGAAGGAGTTCCGGGAGGAACTTAATCCACTAGAATAAAACGCAGGAGTTAAGAAACTTGAGCTCTGTAAGATGGAAAAACATATGCTAAAGGAGTAGGGGAGTAAAAAGATTAACAGCGGGGATATATGGTCACAGATTCTTGTATTAGGATTTAATATTTTTTTTTGGAACCAGAAATCAAACTCAGGACCTTGTGCTTGCCAGGCAGGCACTGTGCCACTGAGCTATAGCCCTGGCCCCCAGGATTTAATATTTTTCGAGGAGAGCAATTTTGGGTGATGTGTATGGCCATGGGAATATCTGACCAAAGTAGAGTGGAAATATAAATGGGTTCTCCCTAGCTGGGCATGGTGGCTCACGCTGTAATCCCAGCACTTAGGAGGCTGAGGCAGGAGGATTGTCACAAGTTTGAGGCCAGCCTGGGCTATATAGTGAGTTTAAGGCCAGCCTGGACTGCACAGCAAGACCCTGTCTCCAAAACAAAACAAAACAAAACAACAAACAAAATTAAGGGCCACAAGAAAATTAACATAGAGATTTAGATTGGGAGACGGGAGTCTAAATTTTCAATGAGCAAGCAAGAAGTCAATAAATTGATTGATAAGAACACACAGAGGAATGACAGACAGTAGAGTTCTCTATAAAATACTGGATGATTAGAAGACCAATTTTACACAAAATTTTTAGAAATACTGATTTAGAAGAATAAAATGATCATTAAAAGAATAACTACTCGTCTTTTGGCAGTCCTTCTTACTGCCTCTTCTTATCTTTCTCCATCTCCCATCTCCCACTATATCATAAAAAAGAACAATCAGCCTCCATTTGAGGGGGCTGCTGAAGAAGGATACCTGAGTAAGATGCTTCCAGAAGTTGTAGACAAGCTAGAACAAAAAAATCACCCTCTGAAAAAGAAACTAGTAATATCATGAAATTTCATCCTTAGTCTAACCCATACTAGTATTTGGTTTGTGACTATGCTAGTATTAAGATAAGAGTATTTTCAAAGCCTTGGCCAAAGGATGAGGGTATATTCTCAGTAATCGTGTCTGATAGAAAATTAAAATCTTATCTAATTTAATAAAAGTATAGCATGAATATAATTTAGATAGTAAATATGAAAAGAAAAATATAAATACTTTCATATTTTTACATGAAATAAAGTTAGAGTAAAAATTTTATCTATTGCTATGGTTTGTATCCTCCAAAGTTCATGTAGCAGATTAATCTCTAGTACTGATTATGGTTTGTCCCTTCCTAAACCTATGTTGAAGTCCACCTCCACTGTAACATATTGAAAGAATAGAAATTTAATCCAACTACAGTGTTTAGAGTTGGGGACTTTGGGAGGTGATTAGAATTAAACAAGGTTATCAGGATGCAGCCCCCATGACTTAGTAACTCTAGTGGCTTTACAAAAAGGTGATATCAAGAGATATACACACTACACACATCTCTTTCCATATGATGCTCTCCACTGCCTCTGAACTCTTACCAGCAAGAAGGGGTCATCAACAGATGGGGCCTCATGAACTTGGACCTCCAAAATGGTGAGCCAAAATAAAAAGTTACCCAGCCTATGGCATTGTGTTTCCAGCAACAGAAAATGACTAAGAAATTCATTATTGTTCAATAAATGGGTACATTATAGCTAATAGTGTGGTGGATTGACAACTGGTGGTCAACTTGTAATACACAGCTGAAATGAATCAGCGTGGTGCTGGGTGTGGAGGGCCCACCTGAGGACTGTTGCCAAAACAACAGAAAAAGAAGAACTGGAGAGGAAGAGGTGGTTGCTGTTGGTTCTCCTGTAAGAGCTTGTCGCGCTGGCTTTCCTGATATGAACTTGGCTGTTCTCATTGTTGGAGGAGCTCGGGACCTTGCTGTCGCTGAGGATGGCTGTGGTACTTTTTGGGGGAACTCTGGTCCTTACTTTGAGCGTCGCTTCCTGGCTCCAATGCAGATCCCTCAGCCTGCTGGCACAGTTCCTTCATCCCGCTGGCACAGACTTTCTAGCTTCCATCACTGACCTTTGGGCCTTCCCAATGCAGATCCATGAAACAGACTTGCATGAGACATTGTCATGGGCTCTGGGCCTCCGGTTGGATTTGGGGGCATTGCCATGGGCTCTAGGTCTTAGCTGGACTCATGCAGGACTTTGCTGTGGAATCCAGGCCCTCAGCTGGATTCTTTGGGTCTTTAGTGTGTGGACAGATTTCCTGTACTGTTTTGTATATGACTCTTTGGGTGACTATTATAAAATAATCCTATAAATTATGTGTCCTGTATTGTATTGTTTCCCTTGCAAACCCTGACTATAACAAATAGGTATATCATTTATTAGGGTATAAATTTAGCAATCTAACAGGGATTATATGTAAGGTTTTTCCAGAGGAGGATAAACTGTCCCTTTGAATCTAACTCACTTTGTTCTGATTCTGTACTCATTAAATCACCTGATTATCTACTAGGTTTCAAAGGAATTATGATGCCTAAGGCAGTGTTCTAGAGCAGAGGTCTCAATTTTTCATTAAAAAGACACTGTTTTACTAATCTATATTATGTATATTACAACATACATACATAAAATATTTAAAAGGGTTATACATAAATAAACAGAAGTTCTAGTATGTTCTTCTCATACTCCAATGCTATATTGTAGATACCACTTTAGAGATCGGTCCTCTAGACAGTGAAAAGGCATAGATCTGACATAAGTTATAATCTGGAACCATGTAAAATAGCTTTACAAAAAAAGTGTAAGATCAAGTTTCTGATTCTTGATGAATTGAAATCCTTACAATTCCAAGACAGTAGGACAATGACCTCATAAAGCTTGAACATTCAGGTACCTATACAAGCTAAACAAAAGACTCTTTTAGTGAAGAAAAGCATGCCTCAATCAAACAACATTGATCAGAAGTTTAAACAATGACATTACGGAGTTTCTCCTTCCCTCAAAGTAGAAATTATTTCTTGTGATTACTCACCTGAATAAAACGTGTTGATTTTGGCAAGTTCCTTTTCACAGGTTTGGAAAAATTTTTCTTCAAACTTGGCAAAATACCTCTTTACTGTGTCCTCATCTGTAACTGAAAGGCAAGAAAAATAATATTTAACGTCAGAAGGCCAACTGGGAAAACCAGGGAAATAAAAATTATTATTTTCTTACTCTTTAAAATGACCACTATATATGTATTTCTCTGAAGAAAAAACAAAAGAATTGTGAACTATATTAGGATGAGACTAATCAAAGTCCTCTTTAGAGGAACTCTTTTTTTTTTTTTTTTTTTATTCTCTAAAGCTCTACTAACATAAAACTTAAAATGTTGGAGAAAAGAAGTGTTCTAAAACCAGAAGAGATGGCTCAGCGGCGTAAGCGCCTGCCTTGCAAGCGCGAAGGCCCGAGTTCGACTCCCGGATCCCACATACGAAAAAGGGGCCGGTGATATCGCTCAGCGGCACGGGTGCCTGTTGGCGCGCGAGGTCCTGAGGTCGTCCCCCCGGTACCCACAAAAAAAAAAAATAAATAAAATAAAAAAAATAAAACCAGAAGAGAAAGAAACTGCTGTAGATAGAGGTAATGAAAGAAGATTCAAGGTTTTGGGAGTTGAGCCAAGTAGGTTTCATTCAGCAACAAATTAAATATTTCAAGGAAAGAAAAAAAACACAAAAGCAAAAACATGAAAACCTGAGTGTGTAGCATGTTTTTAGGAAAAATAAGTTGATTTTATTCTATGTTAAATTCCTATCTACCATTTTTACATTGGGTATATCAGACAGAGAAAGTAGTATGGACTGATAAGTGCCTTCAGGATCCCCAAAACAAAAGAATAAATTTTTCTCTAAGTGAGTTCTGACTAGATTCTCCAGATGCCAATCATAACACAGAACTATCCTATTTTTGGATCTCTTAGGTACCCATCGAAATGTAGAAAAAGGATAGTTTCCTTTCTGTACCCCAGGCCTCCCAAATCTTACTTTAATACCAGAAACCCTTAAATAATCACCTAAGAGAAATGGTATTTCCTTCAGCAATATGTAAAACACTCATACATACAAATTCATAGCACTAGAGATTTTTTTTAAACAGATCTTGAAGTTATAAAAAGCATGTCAAATCTATTCAATTAATTAGAATAACATAAATGTAAAAAAGTATCATAGCATGAAATTTTTATTTATATATGGTTACTTCTCTATTTTACATGCTTTGGATCTAAGCACATAATGCAGGCTATTCTATTGATTTTAAAGAAAAAAAAAGGGATGACCACTTTAAGTTTCTCATGAAAACTTAGCAATTTAGGTACAATAAAGGATACAGTTGCACAAGGTCAATGAGAATTACTTTTTCAAAGCACTAAGCAGGCCTCGGCTTTTTTAAGAAAAGGTGACCTTGAGTTAAGGAAGCTCCATGGTAACAGATGCTGTACTTCTAATAGCAGCTATCTATAGCTGACTTAAAATAAAAAGAGTTAATAGATTATTTTACTTAATTACCTACTTTTTTCATTTTTATTTTATTCACTATTATTAAGGAAGAAAACTCAAAAGGAAAACATGGGTTTGGTCATATTTATACTTATTCTGTATTAACAGACAATTTTCATTAATACAGAGTGACAGATAAAATTATTCAGAAAAGTGATTATTTAAAATAGTTTCTGCTCATAATTTTAATATATATAAAGGTTTATATAGCTAGGGTTAGGGCTCAACTGCATAAAATACACCTTAAAAATAAAAACAGGCTTCTGAGAAACTAAAACAAACATAATAAACTTTGTGTATTAAAACAAGAGCATTCCACCATAAATCAATCTTCTATGAATTCTTCATTTTTTCACTTTAGAAACTATTTATCTAAGATGTCAGCAGTCTGCAATAATTTTCTAACAAGTCAGAAAAGGTTAGAGTAAGGTTACAGCAACACTGAGAAATAATAGCTACCCAAGAAAAGGGTAGGGGACACACCAATAAACTAAATAATGAAGGGTAGTGTTCTTGTACTCTCAAATTTTAAAAGACCTAGTAACATACTAAAACTGGAAGTACACTACTGGGAAAGGAATTAGAAAAACACAACAGAAAAAACAGTAGGAAATAGGTTTGCATATACTGTATATGGAAATTTAGATTATAAAGAGGGCTTCAAATCAGTGAGAAAAGAGTGGATTATACATGAAAAAGTCCCTCTTGAACATAGTAACCATAAAGGGAATGATGTCACAAAATGAAATGTCTCCATTCTACTATGCACGATCAGTAAACTTAAAAGAGAAGCATAAGACAGGGAAAATATACATCTGCAATACTTAGAGGATTCATACTCAAAATACTTCAGAAAATTCTTATGAATCAATATTAAAATATACTTACTGCCATAAGAAAAATGGGCAATTTAGAGCAACTCAGAAAAAAAAATAATAAATGTCCAACAAAAAAATGAAAAGATGCTCAACATCCAGACGTGATATAAATGTAACTTTTGAAAAATGAAACATAATTTTTAAACCATCACACTGGAAACAATTTTAAAACAGTGATATCATTTTGGCAAAGAGAAGGATAAATGAATGCTCTCACCTCTTGCCAACAGATACGTGAATTTGTAAAATCTTTTACCAAGGCAATTTGGCAGTAGCTATCAAAATTTTTCAGTATGTTCAATTCCACTTATAGAAAATATATTCTAAAGAAATATCTGCACAAATCAATGTATTTTCAAGCATGTCCACATCCCATTATTTTAATCAGTGATAAAGAAACTGATGTTCAATAAAGGGGGATGGTTAAATAAATGATAACATTATGTACCACCACAGTAATTATAAGTCATTTTTTAAAAAGTGGTATGAATACTACATACTGGCATGTATGAAAAAATCTCCAAGATACACTGTTGAGGGAAAAAAATTTAACAATATATGCAGCATGATCCCATTTATGAAAAATATGTACATAAATTAACATTCATTTATACATTCATAGAAAGAAAATTGGAAAGAGGCTTACCAAAATGTTAATTGTGGTTACCTCCTTTGAAAGAGTAGGATGAAAGAGATTCTCACATTTTGCTATCTACAATTTCTATACTGCTTGAATCCATTAAATGTTCATGAAAGGAAGAAAAATTATATTTTATAAATAAAGGGTATTATTAACTGGAAGAGAAAAAGAGAAACTGTACATCTAAACCTTCAGATTATACATAGTAGAATCTAACCAGCATAGCTAGTTGAAAAGAACATATTTGAACTTACAGGTACAGCACACAAATTGATTAAGCCTTTCACTTGGGTTATGGGAAGTTGGTAGAATGCTGATTTACAGAACATCAATTTCTATTACAAGATGCTTCCTGTAATCTACTTCCTAGATAATGCAGAAAACCAGTAACTCTGAAATGGAGAACCAGAGAAATTCAGAGTTCACAATCAATTAGCCCAATTCTTTTATTTCGTAGGTGAAGAAACCAAAGTACACAGAGTCTATATAACATGAGTTATTTCCTCCTCCATTTAACAAGTTTTATGGAAAAGTCACTGTATTTTCTTATTACAAAAGAAAGAATATCTACATATTAACTATATGAAAGTGAGCACTCACTCTTACAGCAGTACTACAGACTGAACTGCGCCTCCTTCAAATTCAAATGGTGAAACCCTAAATCTCAATGTGACTATATTTAAGGATAAGGCCTTTAAAGGGGTAAAGTTAAATCAGGCCTTCAAGTTAACGGTGCCTTATCCAAAGCTGTCCTTGTAGGAAGGAGAAGAGAGACCAGAGATCTTCCTTGTTCTCCAATGACACACAAAGGAAAGGCCATGTAGGAAAAAGGTCTGCAGGCAAAGAGAGGCCTCACTAAAAACCAACCCTTCTAGCACCTTGATAATGGTCTTTGAGTGTCCAAAACCATGAGAAAATAAATGTCTTCCTTTAAACCACAGTCTGTGGTATTCTGTTATGCATCCTGAGAAGACTAATGCAATGGGTTATATATGTCCTGAATGCAGTAATCAGTCACAACAATCACAAAAGACTAAGCCTAGTTCAAAGAGAGCTAGTACAAATAAGTTCAAATTTTAGCAAAACACATCAACAATTCTAATATCAAAAGAAAAAAGAAAAAGCAGTAAAAAATACCTAGAATCAATGAATAACTCAGAGAACACTACTATAGGGATACTTTGAGTTAAATAATAATTCAGTCAGAAAGACAGCAATACACACACACATACACAGTGATTTCTCTGTCATCTCTATTATGGTCTCACATTTGTGAAGGTGACAGACAGTTCTAGCCATTCCCCCAAATTACTATGCTAATAGAAAATTACTCTATAAGAGAACCAATCAAGGTAAAATACTTCTACTGCACAGCAATCACAAGTTGCTTTTTACAGCAACTTTCAAGAATATTTTAATTTTTATATCATAAATGTCACCTAGCTTTCTCACGAAATCTCTGGGATAGAAAAAAACGTGGACTCTCCAAAATTAATTTTTTAAAATCTCTATTAATTCCACCACATAATTGTCATGTTCCATTCAAATTTTTACAACTACTCTCAATTTCCTTAATTTCTGATCTGTGAGATATTGAGGGTGGGGATTATGTCTCATTTTTATAGTTTGTAAGCCCCAACATATTGTCCTATACACAATATATGCTCCATACATTATTCTTTTAGGCAGATGAATGCGCACAAATCTTCCTATCAAATCCTAGTAGCAAGGGAAGGAATGGGAGCCAGGAGACCTCCAGGAGAAGAATGGCACTGAGAGAGGTGAGGAGGTTCCTGCATCACTGATATTAATGTTTTGTGGAAATTATGATGAGATGTTAAAGAAAAAAAATCAAACAATTGGATTGTGACATACGAAAACATGAATTTGGTCCCACAGTCTCCTGCCTGCTGGCCAGCCTCCCTCAGCCTACCCTGGACACCACTGAGGCTCTAGGTTGCTGTCAGTTTTGCTGAAGCTATGATCAGCCTCTCCTGAGGTGCCTAATGCCTGTGCGCACACAAGGCAACTTTCCCTTCAGTTAAATCAGTGTGGTAGAGTTGCCACTAGAAAAGGCCAGCAGCAATGTGGTCTTTTTTTTTTTTTGTACTTGTGATCGAACCCACGACCTCACGCTTGCCAGACAGGCGCTGTGCCGCTGAGCTATATCCCCAGCCCAGCAATGTGTTCTTAATTCCTAGTACCTGCTATTGAACTGTGCCTTATTAAAACCAAATTGTGGCTATTGATATTTGCCAAGGAGCCCAAGTAAGTGGTGCGGAAACCTCCTCCCCTCTCTCAATGCCATTCTTCTCCTGGAGGTCTCCTGTCTCCCACTCCTTCCCTTGCTACTAGGATTTGGTAGGAAGATTTGTGAGCATTCATCTGTCTGCCCAGAGAGCTTAACCAAGTTACATATTCTAGAAACTGCCCTGAGTGCCAAGTACTTTTATACACAGGGCATATATTCTGGTTTTCTCCATCCTTCTGTGTGTGTAATGTACATATGTTGTGTGTATATAGTATATACTGTACAGGATAATATGGTCGTATTCTGTAAATACATACACACACAAACATGAAGTTGGACCTCTATTTCATACATATATAAAAATTTAGTCAAAATGAATCAAAGACCTAAAGTAAAAGGTAAAACTAACACAAGCATAAATCTTCCTGATGTCAGACAAGGCCCTGGTTTCTTGGATAGGTCACCAACAGCACATGCAACAAAAAAAAGTTGATAAATAGGACTTCATCCAAATCAAACACTTTTCTATTTAAAAGTTACTATCAAAAAAGTAACCCCACGGAAGACAACCACAAAATTGGAAAAAAATTTTTTTGCAAATCATATATCTAATAAGGGTCTACTACCTAGAATGCATAAAGAGCAAAGCAATAATAAAAATTGAATTTTAAAAGATGTAGTAAAGGATCTGAAAAGGTAGACATTTCTCTTAAGAAGATATACAAATGGCCAAAAAGCCCATGAAAAATTTCAGTGTCACTAGACATTACTGATATAAAAATCAAAACAAAAATGTGATGCTAATTTATACTCAGTAGTATGGCTATAATGAAGATAGATAATAACAAGTGTTAGCAAGGATATGGAGACACTGGAACCATAATATATCGCTGGTGAGAATGTAAAACAGCACAGCAACTTTGTAAAACAGTTTGGCACCTCCTGAAAAATTTAAAATATAGAATTGCCAATTCTATATTTAAAATACAGAATTCCACTTTCAGGTATATATCCAAAAGAAGTAAAACCATATACTCACAGGAAAACTTTTAAATGAATGTTCATAGCAGCATTATTTATAATAGCCCAAAATGGGAGCAACCAAGTATCTACAAAATGTGGCATATCCATGCAATGGAATATTATTCAGCCATGACAAGGAATGATCTACTGTGCCATGCTATAACATGGATGAATCTTTAAACCAAGAGGAAAAGTCAGATTCTAAGATCACATGTTATATGGCTCCATTCATACTAGTATGCATTCTCCAGGATAAGCAAATCCATTGGGAAAAAAATAGATTAGTGGATGGCAAGAGCTGGGGGAAGGAGAAATAGAAAGTAATGAAAATGTTTTGGAACAGATAGTGGTAATGGTTGTGCAATCTCACGAATACATCAGAAACCAGTGAACTACATATTTCAAAACAGCAAGCTTTGTGGCATATGAATTATACCAGTAAAATATTATGAAAGTCCAAATTTAACCATATAACAGAAATATTGAAATTTAAACATAGTCATTTATCCTTTCACAAATATTCTTTTTTTTTTGGTACCAGGAATTGAACTCAGGACCTTGTGCTTGCCAGGCAGGTACTGTGCTGCCAAGCTATATCCCTGGCCCTCATTCACAAATATTCTCGAACCTATTCTGCCAGGCTCTACAAACAGGGCTGGGGCCCTCATGGAGTTTCCCTTCCAGTGACTAGGGCAAAAAGAAACACCCACAAGTACATAAAAAGAGTTCCACACTACAGGGGCCGGTGAGATAGCTCAGTGGCATAAGCGCCTGCCTGGCAAGCACGAGGTCCTGAGTTCGACTCCCAGAACCCACATATGTAAAAAAAGGCCGGTGATATCGTTTAGCGGCATGGGCGCCTGCCGGTGAGTGAGGTCCTGAGGTCGACCCCCAGTACCCACAAAAAAAAAAAAAAAAAAAGTTCCACATTACAAAAATTATATGGTGGCCAGGTGTGGTAGTGCATGCCTGTGTGTAGTAGTACAAGCCTGTAATGTCAGCTCTAAGGAGGCTGAAGCAGGATGATACCAAGTTTGGCCTACATACAGAGATCTTGTCCCAAACACCACTTTCTTTCCCCACCTAAAAGTTTATGGTGGCAACAAACAGGGTGATGAGACAGAGATTAAAAGAATGGATGACTATTGCTTCTGGCAGTGTAAGAGATGGTCAGACACCTGTCCTTAGCAGATGACAATCTAAAAGATAAGAAAAAGCAAGGATATAATGATTTCCAACAAGAGAATAGCATGTTAGGAAAAAAACTGAGATTTCTGATAAAATGAAAGAAGCTCACAATGTGACTGACAAAGGGTGGTAACAGGAGGTAAGGTTAAATTAAGGAGGGAGACAAGGGCCCTTCAATGCACAAAGGCCATGTTAGAGTTTGAATTTTATTCCAAGTGTAGTGGAATATATTAATGGCTTTTAAGGAGGAATCTAAATAGTAGAAATAGTTTCAGTTGTACTAAATGATAATTTTAAATTGCATTTCCCAGGAAATTAGGTATTCAGAAAAAGAAGAATTCTATCCTTAAACAAATTTGGGAAATATAAGCACAAACAGTGTCAGACTGGTATCTCTAAGTTCTCAATGGTGTCCAACTAATTCTGCTTCCCACAGTATCTGGCAATGTGTGGAGGAATTCTTGGTTGTCAAAACTGGACAACTGGTCTACTAGGTTGGTCTGCTAGATAGAGGCCAGAGAGCTGACAACGCCCAGGACAGCAATCCTTTCCCTGCCCCTCTGCTCTTCCAAACAAAGAAGTATTCAGTCCAAAATGTCAACAGTACCCAGGTTGAGAAACCTGTTTACTATGGCAAAATAAGCTTTATTATGTTAATATACATTAGTAACTCTATGAAAAGAGCTTCTCCAAGTTGGGTATAAGAATACAATCCTTCTTAGGAATAGAGAGGTGACTGGTAGGAGGAAATGGGGAAAGAGAAGAGTGTCTATCAAAATCTTAGGGACAGTATTTTGGAGAACACCTGTCTGAGAGACATTAACTTTAATATCACTACACCCACCATACTGCATTTTAGTTACATTCCATACACAGTAGTTTCTATGACTTCTTAGTTTCTCCTACTTATGAAAGAGCTGATAAATAAAAAAATTAAATTTGACTAAGCTCTATCAAATACAGAAAGAGTATTTAGTATTATTGATTTCATAAAAAATTTTTTTTAAAGTGTGAATTTACAAACTGGGAATAACTAACTTGAAATTCTATTTTTTTTTTTCCGCATGCTACTACATCAACAGATGGGTGGATAAAGTTACATAAAGCATACGGTAAAGAAGATTTCAAGATGATAATATTACTCTGAAATCACTGGTATAGTAAAAACAAGGACAAATTGGAAGTCATTCATTCAATAAATATGGAGTCCCTCTTATACACCAAGCAATAAAGCAGGTGTAGATACAATGATAAGAAAAACATACATGAACTCTGTTCTCAGAGACTATAGTCAACCTATGGAAAAAGACTTTAATTAAATAATGAAACAAAAATACAAACAGAGGTATGAGTTTTGGGGGAAAAAAAAGTGCAAGTGAGAAAAAATAGCATGGGGACCTAATCCAATCTGTAAGGGAGGTATGTGAGCCTCTGAAGTATCACTTGGGATGAAATCTGAAGGTAAGAAGGCATTCAGTAGAGCAGAAGTGGTTCAAGTAGCAGAAACATCATAAAACAAAACGTTATAGAAAGAAAGGGGCATGGTGCATTGAAGAACAGAAAAGAAGTCCTGCAGTCACAGGAGGAAGGGGAACAACAGTAACTGTAAAGGCCAGAGAGGTAAGAGGCCTGATCAGTGAAGGCCTGCAGAATAAAGGTCAATCCTTCTTCCTATGACCAATGCCACATCTTTGAGGCAGAAGACATAATTATGAGCAGATATGCTTTCTAAATTTGGGGTTGTGAGAAGGCCAAGCAGACTTCATACAGAAGACATCAAGTGAGAGATCACAACGACCTGAACTGGGGGGTGAGCACCAGAGACAGAGAAGTGAGAAATTAAAGAGAAAGTATTCTGAAAGTAAAATCAATAGGTTCTAGTGATCAGTTGGATGTGCTTTTGTTGCCAATTACTTGTATGAGCTTAAGGTAAGTGATTCTCCGACACTGTTTTCTTTTTTAAAAATAGGCAATCTCTAAGTCCTCTCAACTCCAAATTTCATATTCCATAATTAAAACTGCTAATTTCTTTTTTGTTTTATGTGTACTGACTTTATTTTTTATTTTGTTTATCAGTACCTGTTTATGATACCTAATGACTACTTTCATTGTGGGTATTTGGTACACTATATGACATCTTAATTCTTTTTTATGTCCCTTTTCCCTCCCTTTCATTTCTTTGTCCCCCTCCCATGTGCAGTATATCTATCTCCCTGTTTGCTCTTTATTTATATTTTGGATTTCTCATGTGAGAGGACCTGTAAGGTATTTAAGCTTGTATGTCCGATTTATTTCACTTCACATTATGTTTTCAAGGTGCATCCATTTTCCTATAAATGACTTAAATTTATCCTTCTTTATAGCAGAGCAGTACTCTACTGTGTAAAATATCATTTTCCTTATCCATTTGTCTATTAATGGATATACAGACTGCCTCCAAGATTTAGCTATTATGAATTGTACTGCTATAAATATTAGCATGCATGCATCACTGTAACATGGTGACTTTAATTCCTTTGGGAAGACACCTAGTAGGGGAACAGTTGGGTCGAGTGGAATTTCTGTTTTTAGTTTTTCAAGGAATCTCCATAGTGATTTTCATAGTGGTTGTACAAGTTCCATTCCCACTGAAAATGCAGGAAGGTTCCTTTTTCATCAGTCTTGTCAGCATTTATTATTTGATTTCTTGGTGATTGCCATTCTTTCTGAAGATAAAATCTCACTGTTTTAGATTGCATTTCTCTAATAACTAGCAATGTTGAACATTTTTTCATGTACTTATGGGCCATTTGCATTTCTTCTTCTGAGAAGTATCCATTTCAGTTGCCCATTTTTGATTGGGTCTTTCATTTTAGGAAGGTCTAATTTTTTTTTGAGTTCTTTGTATATTCTAGATATTCGTCCTCTGTCCAAGGTATAGCTGGCAAAATTTTTTCCCACTCTGCTGGTTGTCTCTTCACTCTGCTGGTTGTTTCTTTTGCTGTGCAGAAGCTTCTTAATTCAATATAATCCCATTTGTTGACTCTTGATGTTATTTCTGTTGCAAGTGGGGTTCTGCTCAGAAAGTCCTTGCCTATGCCTATTACTTTAAGAATTTTACCTATTTTATCTTACAGTAGGTTAAGTTTTTCTGTTTTATATTTAGATCTTTGATCCATTTTTATTTTATTTTAGTACATAATGAGAGATATGGGTCTAGCTTTGGTCTTTTGCATATGTATAGCCAATTTTCCCAGCATCATTTGCTAAAGAGGCTATCTTTCCTCTAACCTAAGTTTTTGGCCCCATTTGTCAAAGATCAGATAGCCGCATGTGTCTGGAGCTATTTCTGCATCCTCTATTCTGTTCTACGGTGATCCAAGGGTCTGTTTTTGTGCTGGTACTGTGTTGTTTTTCACTGCACTGTTTTTCAATGTAGCTTCGTAATATAACTTGGAAGTTCAGGACTGTGATGATTCCTGTTTTGCTCATTACCCAGGACTGCATTTGCTATTCTGTGTTTCTTCTGGTTCCATATTGATTTTAGGATTGTTTTCTCTAGTTCTGTGAGGAATGTTGTTGATAGTTTAATTGCAATTGCATTAATGGGGCATAAGACTAATTTTGTCACCAAGACATCCACATTTATTCTTTAGAATACATTTTTAAAAAACTTTTTATTTTATGGAAAAAAGGTAAAACAAATTTTCATAACAAGATAGGAGAATAACAATAGTTAATACATTGCATATTATTATCTTTAAAGTAGTTACTCAGAGTACAAGATACGGGCACAAAAAATTCTCCAATCAATATTAGCACACACCTTCCTTTTCTATGAATTAAGAGACACTAATAATATAACTGAGTTGCATTTTTTCTCCCTTTTCCCTTCTTTCCTTTCCCATTTCCCCCATCCTAACTCCTTTTTCCTTTTAAACAATATCTTCCCATTTCACAATATCTACTGTACATTTTAGACATTATTGTACATTTATTTACTCTTTCAATTTCTCACACCCAGGAGACAATATGATGTCTACACATGTAAGACTGATTTATTTCACTTATGAGTATGGTCTCAAGTTGCATCTATTTGCCTATAAAAGTCTCAAGTTTATTCTTCTTTATGGCTGAATAGTACTCCATTGTATAAAAATACCACATCTTTTTTATCCATTCCTCGGTTGATGGGCATTTGGGTTGTTTTCCAAGATCTAGCTATTACAAATTGTGCAGCTAAGAACATGTGTGCACATATATTGCTGTGGTACAATGTTTTTAATTCTTCTGTGAAGATACCCAGAAAGGGAATAGCTGGGTCAAACGGGACCTCCAATCCTAGTTTTTTGAGGAATCTCCACACTGATTTCCACAGTGGTTGCACCAGTCTATACTCCCACCAACAGTGACGAAGGGTTCCTTTTTCCCCACAGCCCCTCTAGCATTTGTTATTGGTTGATTTCTTGATGACACCTATTTTTTCTGGGGTGAGATGGACTCTCAGTGTTGTTTTAATTTGCATCTCTCTAATGACCAATGATGTTGCACATTTTTTCATATATTTATTGTCATTTGTATTTCTTCATCTGGGAAATGTGTACTCATCTCAGACACCCATTTTTTGATTGGGTCTTTGAATTTGGGGGGTCTGATATATTTCAGTTATTTGTATGTTCTAGACAGATGTCCTCTGTCTGAGGGACAATTGGCTAAAATTTTTTCCCACTCTGTGAGTTGTCTTTTCACTCTGTTGATGATTTCTTTTGATGTGCAAAAGCTTTTTAGTAAGATGAGAACCCAGCTGTTGATTCTTTGAAGTATTTCCTGTACAGTCTGGGTTTTGTTCATGAACTCTCTGCCTACTCCTATGTCTTCAAGATTTCTATCTACTGTCTCTTCCAGTAGATTTAGTGTTTATTCTTTAGAATATCTCTATTGATGAATTATTAACTTTAATTTTTTGAGTTTTATTATGTTGAACAGGAAAAAATATCACAAAAATAAAGTGTTGAGTTTTTAATATTTATTGCATGTTTATAAAAAAGCATCAAAATTTTCAACATTGACTGGTTTTTGGTGTATAAAGTCTAAAAAAGAACATCAGAAATAAATTCCTATATGAACTACAATGAAAATACCAATAGCACTCTACAAAAAAAAAAAAACCTTAATTATCACACCTAAGGCAGTATGCACACATGACAACAGCACATTCCATATACATGCATTGCTTACACTGACAGCAGATGTCTTTTGTTTCCCTGGCCTTTTTGTAGGTCATACTTGACATCTCAGTAGTCTTATTGTTTTGTCAAGAGGTTCTTATTATACAGTGTGTAGTTAACAGGAACATAAAATATCCATAAAATAAATTATTAAATTCTTCATATGTATTGTGCATTTAGAATAGACATCAACATTTTCACATCAGCTGTGCACTTTCTTACAAAAACTAAAAGTTAACATCAGAAATAAATTCCTAGATTAATTACAATGAAAATACCAATAGAACTCTACCATAAAAATAAGCTTTGCTTCAACTGTCATACCCAAGGCAGTCTTCACACATGACATCTGTATGTTCCATGCAAACATCTTGCTTACACCGACAGCATATATGCTTAGCTTTCCTTTCCTATGTTGCAGTCTTGTCAACTCTCTTCCTGTTTTGTCAGGAGCTCCCTACTATTGTACAATATGCACTTAGAGAAATAAGATATCAATAAAATAAAATATCAAATATGTAATGAGTGCTTAGAATAGACATCAACATCTTCACATCGGCTGTTTACCTGCTTACAAAACTCAAAAGATAACATCAAAAATAAAAACTTACGTGAACTACAATATAAACACAAACAGAAGTCTACCACAGAAATAAGCTTTGCTTCAACTGTCAGTCTTCACACATGACAACTGCATGTTCCATACACTGACAGCACATATGTTTTGTTTTCCTATACTTTACTGTAGGGCACAGTTGACATCTTTTTTGTTTTCCTGTTGTCGTACTAGGTCTTTGTGATGCTGCTCCTGCCTATTCACCTGTCAGCTCAGCAGTGTGCTCCCCATTTTTTCTGCATAGTTCCCTGGGCAGACACACTTCATTTTTCCTCTGCTATAAATGATCTCTTATGAGCTCTGGTCCCAATCCTCTAAGAAAATTTCTCTGTGATATTTTGCACTTGTTATTTTCTTTGTAAACTATCTAACTACTTATGCTACATATGTTTAGGATTCAGAAAAACAAAACCATTAGCCAATGCTTTGTGTTTCAAGTGACATCATAGCTGCTGCATAATTCATCAAAAACATCTATTCCACCTTAGGTTTTGTTGTTAAAAGTTTCCATCTCAGGCCTCCATTTTGTCGGTTTCCCTATCAATATTTCCATCATGGTGAAATGCTGATGTCAGCAGTACCAATTTGTTTTTCTTTGCAATATACGAGGCCAATGTTTTATCTTTCTGAAATCGAAAGACTGTACTATACAATTCTCTGTTTTGTTTTGTTTTTTGTGGGTACCAGGGGGTCGACCTCAGGACCTCGCGCGCCAACAGGCACCCGTGCCGCTGAGCGATATCACCGGCCCCTTTTTCATATGTGGGATCCGGGAGTCAAACTCGGGCCCTCGCGCTTGCAAGGCAGGCACTTATGCCGCTGAGCCATCTCACCGTCCCTGTTTTGTTTTTTTATGTGGGTACCAGGAGTCAAACTCAGGACCTCGCGCTTGCCAGGCAGGGGCTTATGCCGCTGAGCTATCTCACCAACCCCTCTGTTTTGAAACCGCAACATTTCATTTGCAATTTCTGCTTTGTTCCTGTGTACAGTTCCTGCACTGGTCAACTTGTGCTCTTATTAGCAAAAGTAACATCAATTGGAAACTGGTAAACCAAGTGTCAAATGTCATATTCTGATTAGTTTGGGAGATGGAGCAACAAGTCTGTTCACAACATCATTTGGTTTATTACTACACGAAAAAGGACCTGATGGCTGAGTTCCAGGATAAATGTCTAAACTGAAAGCATAAGTCTTCACATCTACAAGGGCATACATTTTTATGCCATATTTTGACCCATCACTTTTCTATAAGTCTTTTACATTCCAGTGATCACCAAGAGAAATCTGTGCTAAGTTAGGCAGACCTATGAATGCTTTCAGCTCAGCTAGTAGTGAGGTGTTGTAAATAAATAATTTTTTAATATTGCTATTGGTGCATACAGAATGTTTTACTTGCATTTCAGCTTTGTGTATTTCACAGAATCTTGTAGCATTTCGTCTGTTAAAATTTCCAACACTGAATGGCAGTGCTGGCATTCTGTCCAGTATGTTTCACCCCTGCCAAGACCTTCACTATATTTTCAGATCTAGTTCTAACAATGGATTGTTCCATTTGGTTGAGTACCCATTTCACATTTTGACTAGTCAAATATGTAGTCACACTGCTGTTTTCTTTATCATCTGAATCAAGGTCTGCATTCCCTGTGTCTGTATCGGTTGATTCTTGCTCCATTTCACTGTCAGAGGAACTTTGGCTCACATGGCCAACGTCAGAGTCATCATTATCATATACCTACACCACTCTTCTGTTATGAAAGCATGTATTTTACTATAATTGATCATCTTCATCATCAATGCATGAGTAATCTGTTGCCTCACTTTGACCTCCTCCGAAACTTGCAAATCTGGTTTTTCATGTGCCATTGTACTAAATTGGGCTATTTCCACCATAAAAATCAAAAGAAAACTTTTTGAAAACAAATCTTGGACAAATTTACAGTAGAAAAGTAAGGGGTAGGCCTGCTGAAACCAGTCTTATAGTAGGTCTGTATATTAGTTTTGGGAGTATAGCCATTTGGCAATATTGCTTCTGCCTATCCAAGAACATGGGATTCTCTCCGTTTTCTGATATCCTCTTTGATCTCCTTTTTTAGAGGTCCATAGTTTTCACTGTAGAGATCTTTCACTTCCTTGGTTAATTCCTAAGTATTTAATTTTTGTTGATGGTACTGTGAATGGCATCATTTTCCTAATTTCTTTCTCAGTTCATTATTTGTGTACAGGAACACTACTGATTTTTGTACACTGATTTTGTTTTCTGCTAATTGCTGAATTTGGTTACTAATTCCACAAGTCTTCTGGTGTAGTTTTATGGTCTTCTATGTAAAGGATCATGTCATCTGCAAATAATGATAATTTGACTTCTTCTTTTCCTATACATATCCCTTTTACTTCTTTTTCTTGTCTGATTACTCTGGCTCATGTTTTAAAGTATTATATTGAACAGCAGTGGTGATAGTGGACATCCTTATCTTGTTCCTGACTTTAGAGAGAAACCTTTCAGCTTCTCCCCATTTAACATGATGTTGGCTGTTGGTTTGTCATAAATGACCTTTATCATGAATGGGTGTAGGATTTTATCAAAAGCATTTTCTCTATCTATTGATATGGTCATATGTTTTTGACCTTGCTTCTTCCGTTATGTGGTGTATTACATTTATTGATTTGCATATGTGGAACCATCCTTGCATTCCTGGGATGAAACCTACTTGGTCATGATGTATGATCCTTTTGATGATTTGTTGCATTCTAGCCAATATTTTATTGAGGAATTTTGCATCTATGTTCATTAAAGAAATTGGCCTGTAATTTTCTTTTTTAATTGGCTCCTTGTCTGGTTTTGGAATCAGAGTGATGCTTGCTTTCAGGATTGAGTTTGGAAGTACTCCTTCCCTTTCAATTTCATTAAGAGTTTGAGAAGTACTGATGTTGTAACTACCCTGAAGGTCTTACAAATTCAGAGGTGAATCCATCAGGTCTTGGGCTTTTCTTAGATGGTAGGATTCTTATTGCTGCTTCAATGCATTACTTGTTATTGGATTGTTCAGAATTTTTATGTCTTCTTGGTTCAGTTTTGGTAGTTCATATATGTTTAGGAATCTATCCATTTCCTCAAGATTTTCCAATTTGATGGAGTACAGGTTTTTAAAGCAGTTACTAATAATCATCTGGATTTCGGTGGTGTCTGCTGTGATTCCTTTTTTTTTTTTTTTTCCATTTCTAATTGCAAGGATGAGAGTCTTTTCTCTCCTCCTTTGGTAAGTATGGTCAAGTGTTTGTCTATTTTGTTTATTCTTTTTTTTTTTTTTTTTTTTTTTGTGGGTACCGGGTGTTGACCGCAGGACCTCGTGCGCCAGCAGGCGCCCGTGCCGCTGAGCGATATCACTGGCCCTTTTTTTCGTATGTGGGTACCGGGAGTCAAACTCAGCAACTCGTGCTTGCCAGGCAGGCGCTTATGCCGCTAAGCTATCTCACCGGCCCCTTGTTTATTCTTTTAAAGAACCAGCTCTTCAATTCACTGATTTTTTGTATTTCTTTTTTAGTCTTAATTTTGTTAATTTCTACTTTGATCTTCATGATTTCCCTTTTTAATCTTGGTTGTGTTTTCTTAGTATCTTGAGATACATCATTAGGTTACACTTATTTGAGCTCACTGTGTAAAACTGCCAATTTCTCAGAAAGATCCTGGATCCAACTAGGCTTAAGTGATCCTAAATAAGATTTTGTGATCTATCTTGAGATTTTAAAACCAAATGTATTTTTAAAATATTCTTAGTGGAACACACACGAAACAGCTTTCAATTCACATTAATGGTATGCAATTGAGATGAAGTTCATCTCACTAGCACTAGTTCTGCTACATCTAAAGTATGTATTATCCCAATGAATATTTACTTAATGTCTGCTAGGCAAAGAACACCAATAGATGAAATATAAGTAAAAAACCAGCTTAAATCAACAGTAAAGTCAGTGGTGTATACCAGTAATTTTCAAATGATTTTTGGCCCCTATAACCTGTAAAAGAATTTTGAAAAACTATCTTGCACATTTCCAAGTAATGATAAAAAGATTTTTTAACACATTTAAATAATTATAAACAATGTACTCTCTGGTGCACTGTAATGAAGCTGACATTGTTTAGAATGACGATGGAATTTAAATGCTATGGTAACTTGGCAACTGCCATTATTCCTTATCAAATATGTAAAGAAGCTCTTCTTAGTAGGAAAGTTTATATCATTCCATTTTCTTCTTGAACTTAAATTTCCATTATAGTTCTATTACAGAAATTATCCTTATGCATTTTTATGTCATTTACTAAACTTCTATCATACTTACTAGGTACTAAATATGTATACAGATTAAATTTTAAACATAAAAACTTCCCTAACCATAAAGCTTTAAATATTAAAAGCACTGGGATAGCATTACAATTATTAGAATACACTGCATCAAAACAACATAAATATTTACAAATACTAGACATTAAAAATAAGGTGCTTTTAGAAATTTGAAAATAAATCTCATATTTATATAGATAGTACTTTTCCAAATTAGTTCATGTATCAATTGATAAATGTTACATTATTATTAGTGATAAGCATTATTTTCTAGCATGAGGAACATGACATTATTTGCTAGAATATTACAAATACTACACAATGAGACAATGATCTCTATTCCTAGTTTTCATTTTACCCATGTAAATGCAGAAAAACTTTGTACACATAAATAAGTAGATCAAAATCAAAGTTTGTTATAGCAGTACCAACTCTCTGAATTCTTTCCAAGTCGTTTTCAAACAATAATCTATTATTGAAAATCAGTTTTGGTGACCCACACGATTTCCTTCAATTTCACTGAAAACAAAGAACTGGACTTGAAAAAGATTTGTTACCTGTTGATCATCCACTTTTCCCATATCTGCAGTAAGTATATATTCTGAAAAAGGTGTTGGAGACAGGGTCTCGCTATGTAGTTCAGGCTGGCCTTGAATTCACTATGTAGCACAGGCTGACCTCGAACTTGCAGTGATCCTCCTGCCTCAGTCTCCCAAATGCTGGGATTATAGGTGTTCACCACCATGCCCAGCTATAGAAGATATTTTAAAAAGACTTATCTATCTTCTTTACTAAAAGACTTCTATTTGCTAATTCTGTTAGCTAATTAGTAGATCTAACTTTGACTGAATTATTACTAGTCAGCCTGCAGAACTGTAAAAATAAATTTCTGGTATTTATAGATTACCAATTTAAGGTATTTTACTATAGTAGCAGCCATGAACTTAAAACATAGCTAAAGACAGAATGCATTTTTGATGAACACTAATATTCCAGTCAGGTATAAAAAGCTAGGAAAACACAGATTTGTTTTTTTTTTTGTTTGTTTATGTGGGTATTGGGAGTCGACCTCAGGACCTCGCACTTGCCAGCAAGTGCTTGTGCCGCTGAGCGATATCACCGGCCCCTTTTTTCCTTTATGTGAGTTCTGGGAGTCGAACTCAGGACCTCGCGCTTGCAGGGCAGGAGCTTATGCCGCTGAGCCATCTCACCGGCCCCACAGATTTGTTTTTAAAAAAGTATTGAAAAATCAAGACCTGGTTTACTCTCTGTTAATTTATTAAGATTCATAAACTATATCTTTGTTTAAAAATTTTCCCGAACATTCCCAAATTTTATTGATTTCACAGCAACATATCAACTTTTTAAAAAGAAATAAAGTTCTTAGCTCAAATCCCCTCAAAGCCAGGGCTTTATATGCTTCCACCTTCTTCTATATTCTGAGACATTTTAATATTCTTCAAATTAGACCAGAGAGGCAGCCACTTATTTTGTCTGGTTAAAAAAAAAAAGCCCTTCTAATGACTGAATAAAAATTGACAAACTGCATCACAAAATCAATATATGTACACTGAGAAAGATGAGAAAACAAAGGGCAAGTATATAAGACAATGAAATTAAGGAAACAAAGGACAACTAAATAATTTTTTTAAAGATTACATATTTAAATACAAGAGTTGGACAGGTGATAAAAGTGTATTTTCTTGAGAAAGAGAAACATTTAATTTAATTAAAAACCTCTGCAATTTCTGATCTAAAAATCGCACTTTGGCTCTTAATCACATATAGACAAACTTACATAAGCAACAACAACATACTTAATAGCTGCATCCCTCTTAAAATGTGGAGGAAAAAACATGGTATCTTACAAACATGGTACATACAAAGAGGGGTAATAATATTTCATTAATATACTTTCCTTGTCTTGTAAGACTGATTAAATTCCTTTGTCTGAGATTCTCCTTTAGCTCCTCCTCTCCATAATCAGTGCAGGTCCACTAGTAAATCCCATCACAGCAAGATAAATGAAGAATACAGGCAAGGAGTATTGATCACAAATGTCTTAATAATGTGGCAGGAAAAGTATAGTAAGACAAATATAAAGTTTCGGTAGCTGGATCAAGCAATAGAAGATGCTCCTCAGCTGTGACTCTAGTACAAGTTACTTTTGGGCTAAAGTAACTTATTCAGTCATCACAAATACAGACTGTTCAGGTAACAACTGCAGAGATAGGTAAGTATGCAGAATCAGAAGGTTCTCACAACATGGAGAAATCCTCTCAAAAAGACCAATTCATAGAAAACCACTGAATGAACTTTACTGTGATGTGCCTGGTGTTCCCAAGATTGAAGAAAAGAAATGAGAGAAAGAAGGACCACCATTTAAATCACTACTATGATGTACTGACCAGTATGTATCAGAATAGCACCAATATGCTGTTAAGTCAAAATGATATATGATTAGCTTTAAATCTTCTGCAGTTATATTGAAGCAATCAGATTTTAGAATTAAACTGGCCCATTTAAAAATGTATCATTAATACCTAAACTGTGTATTAGATAATGAAAAGTACATGTTAAAGAAGAAGAGAGAGATTTACACTGATGGCTATCGTAATAATTTTGAAAAGTTAAAAAAAAATTATTACTGAATACAGAAGAAAATTCAAGCGTAAAACAAAAAGGTTTTCCCACTTGTATGTTTATATTCATCTCAAGTAAAAGTTTTTGTTGTCTGTATAACGCATGTAAACTAAGGCATGTCTGTATTTCATTGTTGGCTTTTGTTACCAACAACATATTATATTTGTTAATCTAAAAGAGGTACATATGCTTTCTAAATTATTGTTTAAATGTAATTCTGTTTTCCCTACTCTTTACAGTGTTAATTTTAATTGGATAGATCATTTCATTTGAAAATTTACACATGAAAGCTAACAGATACTGTATATTCATATTTTTTAAAAAGTTACAGAATTACAAGCAATATAAATAAGTATATTTGTCTTAATAACAAGTGTTATACTAAACATGACTTTCTTTCCAGTATTGAAAGAAGGAACTAAAGGCTGTATAGTTATTCAGCTTAAAATGCGTGAACCAATTCTGTATCTCAATCTATATAGCTATTGTGAGCTATTTTCAGTTCCTGGAACTAGCCATACTCTCTTTATCTCTGGTGCTCAACGCATGCTATTCTTCTGCCTGAATTTTCTTCCTATGTACTTTCTCTCAATCTGAATATTCATGTACACATTATCTCCCTACTTCCCTGATATTTATCCTTGTTAGAGACATTACTGGCCAAAACAACCCTGAGCATATTTAACATACTAAATTTCTATTCACTAGTTTGCATTTCTTGGTGCAAGAAGTATCAAGTAAATTTCAGACAAAGAAAAGGAAAAAGAGTATTGGGAAACTCTACCATAGGAAATTAAAAAGAGGGAAAGCTATAATGACCTTTGTGTGTTAGAGTGAAACCATTCCTGGTTAATATATAGGTAGACTAGTAGATACAGAAATACAGGTATGTGTATGCACAGGGCTGAAACACACACACACACACACACACACACACACACACTTCTGAACTCTATCTAATTCCAGAATCTAGGTACAATATCGCTACAATAATAGTGAGTACATCTAGCACTCAGATCTTGGTTTCTTATATATCATTCTCCAATAAAAAAACTCAGGGCTCTTAGAAGCTGACTTCCAAAGCAGCTGAGAGTTTTGAATAATAGATCTAACTGTAATTCATTCTATTTGTCTATTGTCACCCCACATGGAAATGGCTGGTTAGATTTTCACCAAATCTGAGAGTTGTGGTTGGGATGTGGGATTCGCACACACATGAGGTGTGATCTTGGTTTCTAAACTCCATTCTCCAATAAGAGAATTCAAGTTCTTAGAAGAAGCTGATTTCTAGAGCTGAGTTGGGGAAAATACAAGATGTACCTGGAGTATCTTTTGACACTAAAAAATAAGGAATTCTCACAAACATAAGATGCTATTTCGAAATGATATAAATTGAATTCGGCCTACATGAAGAAACACTGAGTGGCCAAAGGGGGGAAAATACATAGTATTGGATTATAGCTCATAGAATAAAGCAAATACCTACAGATTCATACTGATATAAATAAATAGTTAAGTAAGTAAATAACTGGGAGAAAGGACAGTTCTTCCTTACAGAGCAATCCTAATTAATAAATGAAGTAATGAGAGAAATATAAAATCACCATTAGGTAAACATTACAGTATTTTTTTTTTTTTTTTTTTTTTTTTGTGGGTACCGGGGGGACGACCTCAGGACCTCACGCGCCAACAGGCACCCGTGCCGCTGAGCGATATCACCGGCCCCTTTTTCGTATGTGGGTTCCGGGAGTCGAACTCGGGCCTTCGCGCTTGCAAGGCAGGCGCTTAAGCCGCTGAGCCGTCTCACCGGCCCCAACATTACAGTATTAAATGCTGTACTCAAGATCCACGCATGGATGCCAAAATAAGTATGCAAAAGTTTGAGAAGCAAGAAGGTATTTATCAATCTAACAGGAAAAACAGTAGTGTTACAGTGGAGAAACTAGGTAGAAAACACTTTAAACGAATAATCAAGGCTAACATTAACAATAGAATAAGACATATCAACATCATGTACTCCCTGAAATGATACACTGAAGGACACAACAATATTGCTCTAAGTATTCTTTTTTTTTTAATTGTGATATGACATATTTATTTATTTATTTATTTATTTTATGTGGGTACCGGGAGTCGACCTCAGGACCTCGCGCTTGCCAGGCAGGCGGTTATGCCGCTGAGCCATCTCACCAGCCCAGCTCTAAGTATTCTTGACAAAAACGCGTAACCTAAATGTAATAATGAGAAAATATCAGACATAAACAGACTTAGAGACAGTATATAAATAACTCATGAAAATGTCAAGGAAATGACTAAGGAACTGTCACAAATTGAAGGAGACTAAAGAGACATAAAAACTAAAGGAAAAGTGGGATCCTGAATTGGGTGTTGTTACATGAGGAAAAAATGTTTTAAAATCCTAATAAAGTCTGTAGTTTAGTCAAGGACATTGTATAAACATGTTTTTTCCAGGTTTTGAAAACTGTTCTATGGTTAAGTTGTTAACATTAGGGAAAACTGTGTGAAGAGTATATATGAACTCTTTTGTAATAGTCTTGTAACCTTTCTATAAGTTTAAAATTATTTCATATAAAAAAGATTAATTGGAAATTCCCAGGGCTTGAAGGCAAACAAAAATAAAAACAATTCAAATTTCATCAAGAGAATAACTAAATTATAATACTACTCACTGAGTTACCTGATTCATAAGACAGTCTAATAATGTATCTTTAATACCACTGTTATATATTCAACAGCAAACAGTTTTTAAATGTCTACTATGTGCCAGGCACTGTGCTACTGACAAAAGATACAGAGATATGAAGGCAAATTCATTGTCTATACTTTGGGAGAAAACATACTAAACAAGAAATTAGATGAGTAATATAGTAATACAAAGAAAAGTACAGGATGTAAGCAGACCATGTCAATAGGCACTAACTCAGCACTACATAAAGAGGTTAAGAAATTAAGTATTCCTAAGGAGATGACACTTCAGTTGAGATATGAAGCAGCAGCTAAGGGATTTGGGGCAGAAAATGTAAAAGAAGGTGAGAACTGAAAGCATACCTGGCTTGAGAGAGAAATCCAATACCACTGGACAAGTATAAGAATGTTATGTAAAATGAGGCTGGAGAGGCAGGGGCCAGATGAAAAGCCCAGGTAATACTTGTAAAAGATAGTAAGCAGGAAAGTAATATGGTCTGATGTACTTGTAAACAAGGTTATGCAGAAAGAGTACCCATAACTCTTTCTGACACAAACAAAATCAGATACCCCCAAACTGGTATTCTTAAGCAGAGGTTCCCAAGTGAACTATAAGGGATTCCTTTGGAACTACTGTAGATGTAAAATGTTATAGACCTTGGAGATGGTCTATATTTTTCCTGAAATACTTAAAGTAATTCATTTATCATTTTAAGTATTCATTTATCATTTAAAGAAAGTTGAGGTCCACTCCTTCAAACTGCTAAAATCTCTAAGTAAAGAGAAGGGGATACAATAGTACTATACTTCTTTTCTGTTCCAGAATGCCTGCAACAAATTAGTTCAAGCATATTGCAGTTGACTAAACTTACTGAACACTGGCCAATGAAAAAATGTTGCTTTTCTAAGCTTATTAAAATCTTTCATCATAAAGGTTTTATTCATATAAAGAGAAGTAAAGGTCTTTTATGTGGGTGAGATTCAGAAAATCACTATGAACAACAACAGCTTAAAGCCTTAATCACATTGAGAAACGGCTCTTATTACTAAAAGGAAAGAACCTGACATGTCTAAAAGCTGGAATAGATTTGGGGGAATAAGACGTCTTTAGTTCTTTTAGCAAAGTTTATGTGCTCCAAAGTTTATGTATAGCTCACTAGCTATACATTTAACATTTTCTTTTGACTTTGTTAAAGGGTAGTGTGCCTAAGTGCTGCAGAATGAAATAGCTGATTATAATTTAATTGTACAAACTCTTCAGAAAGACTTTTCTCAGTCACAGAGAATTATATAAATGTTACTATAGTCATGTTTCTAATGTAAACTCAAGTGGCATTCCCCCAAAAGATTACATATTAACAAAATCAAATGCCATAATGGGGCTCTAGGGCCTCATATACGAGCATCAATTCTGATGTTTATTTTTGGCACATCAACTCCAGAAGCATATGAATCTTCTCTGAATGAAGTAGATCCTCCAAAAAAGTTACAAGTTATAATATACAGTCTACAGACTTTATGCAGCACTCAAACTAAAACAAACTCCACAAAAATCTTAGTTTTAGATCAAACCTCTACTCGCTTTGATCAACAAAAAATTTTAAGCATTTCTTATAATGAGTAATAAATATTTGCTATAAAATATTAGCACTCTTGTTATGGCTTGTGTCTAGATGACCCCCCAAAGCCTCATGCGGTCATAGGCAGGGATTTTTCAGAGATGGCTTGATCTAGAGTGTGTGATGCTGGGATTGATTCATGATGCAATGCTAGGCTCAAAGGCACCAGGTTTAAGGGTGTGAGTGCTACCCACCCTAAATATCCTGGATAAAACATAAGGGACAGAAAGAGCTGTGGTCTTCCTTTGCCTGTTTTGCTACCTTCTGCCCGCCATGAACTGTTTCTCCTCTGCAATGCCTGTCTGCCACGCCACCCTGCCTTGGAGCCAGCCAATTATGGAGTGAAACCTCTACAAACTGTGAGCTAAATAAACCTTTCCTCCCTTAACTTGTAGGTGTATTTTTGTCTCAGCAATAAGAAAAGTAACTAAGACAACTCCTAACACTCATGACAATCTAAGTCACTACTTTTACATATTTGTCAATAAGTATATATTTAAGTGTATGTACTGTGTAGAACTGGAGTAATAATCTGTGTATGGCTTATCATCTCTTATGTAACTTTTACTTTAGAAGTACTTCCTGATGTTATTATGTGTCCTTTAAAATCATTATTTTAATGACTTAATGTTCTTTCATCAGGATGTTCTAGAGTTTATTTCATTTTCATGTTATTTGGAATTTGCAGTATTTTCCAATGTTTTGCTACTTGAGGCAAGGCTAGTATAAACTATTTTAGGCATCCATTTTTTTGCTCATAGTCTAATTACTAGGATAATTAAAGTCAAAGAGTCTGAGCATATTTAAATTTTGGAATCTTAAGACAATGCTAGCAATTAAAAGTTATAAAATCAATCATAAGATCCATAAAATATTGTCCAAAGTGATTATTTATACTTTTGGAAGAATGTGTGTTTATATTTCTTACTCTAGTCTCATACTGCTTCAAGTATCCTTAAATCAAGTTGCATCTGGACTTCGAGTAATAAAACAGTGCAATCAGAACAGTGGTCAAGTTACAACTCAACACTGAATAGATGGATAAGATTGAATAAGTCACTTTAATTTCTCTGAACTTCAGTCTCACTTTGTAAAATAAAAGTAAAGTATATCCCTCGATGACTGGATGAGAAGTTGGAAGAATCAAATTATTGTTAGCAATTACTGAATACTATGCTCTAAGGCAAATTGTGAGGATTATCTCATTTAACATTTATAACCATGGTAATAATCAGGCAATATTTTTTATTGCCAGTTTAAAAGTGGAGAAAAATAGTCTAAAGAAATTAGGAAATGGAGATAGGATTAACAAGTGACCAAACTAGAATTAAAGTCTAAGTCTTGAGCCCAAACATGTAACTGCTACAATAACCCTAACTCAATGCTCTCAATAAATTGATAAATGTAAACACTCTAGCAAAAAGCTCAAAGATCAAATTTTATCATAAACCAAATCTTTTGAAAAGGGGAAGTGGATACAAGTATCCCAGATATATTTCAATTTTCTATTTACTATGACTACATGAAAATTGTATTAAAAAGATCAAATATTTTTAAAATAAATATTTACAATGAGAAGCCACAGCAACTTTTGTCTAGTTAATATTCTATATGAATCCTGCAAGAAGAGAAATGCACTAAAGATTACCAGTTAACATATTTTGAAAATGCCTGCACTATTAAAATGACTTACCAAGCGTGGTGGCACACGGCTGTAAAACCAGCACTTGGGAGGCTGAGGCAGGAAGGAGGATCACCGTGAGTTCAAGGCCACCTCGGGCTACATGAGTTCAAGGCCAGCCTGAACTACTTAGTGAGATCCTGTCTCAAAAAGTAAAGCAAAGCAAAGCAAAGCAAAGTAAAGCAAAAGAAAAACAAAACAAAATAAAACAAAACAAAACAGACTAAAGCCATTCATCATCTGTTATAACATGAAAACTACATCTAATTCCCTTGTTACTTTAACAAAAAATTGCAATTATTTTCTAAACAGTTAAATCTATGATAGCTAATCAGATTCTTACTAAAATAGGTTTATTGTGATGAGAACAGGTGGGAGTTTTTTGTTACTGTTAGAACTCTTCTGCTTATATTGCACTTAAATTCAATTTTTTTTTTTTTTTATGTGGGTACTGGGGGTCGACCTCAGGACCTCGCACTTGCTAGCAAGTGCTTGCACCACTGAGAGATATCACCGGCCCTTTTTTTCCTTTATGTGGGTTCCGGGAGTCGAACTCAGGACCTTGCACTTGCCGGGCAGGCGCTTATGCCACTGAGCTATCTCACCAGCCCTTAATTCAATTTTTAAATGCAGTTTCAAAATTTATTTCAAAGACATAAAAATTTTCTATTTGAAAATAACTAAGAGAAATTATTTGTTTAGAACCCAACTAGCAGGTATCCCGTCCTCCCCTCTTAAATCCAAATGATTACTTATAGGTTTTAATATGAATTTGGTCAAATGAGGAATGGAGGGAGAGAAAAAAGAAGGAAACAGAGAAAGCTCCCTAGAATTTTCTTTTCTTTTGAGCTGAAAATGTCTTCATAGCTTTAGCATTAGGAACATCCACAGCATCATGAGTCTCTGGTCACTATATATAAGGGATAATATGTATTTATCTGATAATAAACCACATGAAGCAGAGTTATGAATAAATTTGTTAAAGAGCATTAGAAAATCAAAAGGAGCCAATAAATTTGTATATCATCATTTCACTCCTCTACAGGAATAAAAGACATAAGAAATTAACAGGCACTAATTTAGGGATATAAAATTAAAACCTACCTATTTTTATTTATACTTTTTCCACCTAAAATTGTTCTCCATCTCCAAAACAAATATGTGTTCTAAGTTTTAAGATGTCACTACTGTAAGCTTTATTTACCATAATTTATTTTCAAATTACAATTTCTCAAAAATGTTTTTAAAAAAAACACTAAAAATACTCTGTAATTAACAGGTACTAATTTAGGGCTACAAAATTAAAACCTACATATTTTTATTTATACTTTTTCCACCTGAAATTGTTCTCTATCTCCAAAATAAATGTGTTCTCAGTTTTAAGTTGCTACTACCTGTAAGCCTGACTTACCATAATTTATTTTCAAATTATAATTTCCAAAAAAGTTTTTTTAAACTGCCAGAAATACTCAATAATAATTTATGAGTATAACAATACTTTTTTTGTGTGTGTGTGGGTACCGGGGGTCGACCTCAGGACCTCGCACACCAGTAGGCACCCGTGCTGCTGGAGCAATATCACCGGCCCTTTCTTCACATGTGGGTTCCAGGAGTCGAACTCAGGACCTCGCACTTATGCCACTGAGCCATCTCACCTGCCCTACTTTTTTAAAAAACTTTTTGGAGTTGTATTTCTTTTAAGACCACACCTAAGACCTGGGCTAGAGTCAAAATTTTATTATTACACAAAATTATATTCAACAATTAAACTTACCCAAGAAATATCTATATGTTTACCAAGTAAACAGATTCACTGTTTTTTCTTAATAATATCATAATACACTCTATGTATCAAAAAGCAATGTTAATTTACAAAAACTATCTTCATTGTTGTTAATATTAATCTTAATCTTTCCTATCAGCAATAACTTATACAGAAAATATCTACTATGAACTTACAGAACATTTTCCGGAAATGTGAATCATTTTTGCCTAGTTGCTTCATAGCATTTGGGTATATCCATATTACCAACAAATTCAATCTTCTCAGATACTAAGAAGATAACTATTAAACTGAAAACTATTTTCTTGGAAGGCAGAAGAGCATGACAAAAAAACAGAAAACTTAAGTGAGATTGTAATTGTGCAAGGCAATCACACATTTAGAATATCTAATTGTACTGAAAAAAGAAAATAAGCTTTACTAAATGTAAAATGCAGATAAACATTTAGTGCCCTCATTTCGTCCACATCTCTGTTGGTAATGTGTATCATTAATATGCAAAGTATCCTAAGAGAAAAGGGGGAGTTCTACAATTGAGTTTGATAAAGATACCCTGGCTTGTTCATGCAAATCCATACTGAGTTTAGTAGGTGACTAGGTAAGTATTATTTGTGGATTATGTCGTAAAATATAAAATTAAAATACCACAATATGGATAAATATATCAAAAATATTCCTGTTAGCATTTCAATTAAAAGTGAGTTATGGGGCCGGTGAGATGGCTCAGCGGCTTAAGCGCCTGCCTGGCAAGCGCGAGGGCCCGAGTTCGACTCCCGGAACCCACATACAAAAAAAGTGCCGGTGATATCGCTCAGCAGCACGGGCGCCTGCTGGCGCGCGAGGTCCTGAGGTCGACCCCCGGGTACCCACAAAAAAAAAAAAAAAAAAAGTGAGTTACCATCTGAGAAAGAAAAAGTTGGGTCACTACCTCACATTTTATACCAAAATAAATTCTAAATGGATCAAGGAGTAACTATAAAAAGTCAAACTACAAAACTCCTGGAAGAAAATCCAACCATCTAAAAATGAAACCATTTTCTGGGGAAAATTATCATCACAAAGCCAAAAAGTAAACCACGAACTTGAGGTGGGGGGTGGGGGGATTGTGTAACTCATGGAGACTTTATTTCCTTAACATATGAAGAGCTTCTATGAAAATAAATTATTTTAAAAATCAATAATACAGGGCCGGTGAGATGGCTCAGCGGCGTAAGCGCCTGCCTTGCAAGCGCGAGGGCCCGAGTTCGACTCCCGGAACCCACATACGAAAAAGGGGCCGGTGATATCGCTCAGTGGCACGGGTGCCTGTTGGCGCGCGAGGTCCTGAGGTCGTCCCCCTGGTACCCACAAAAAAAAAAAAAAAAAAAAAAAATCAATAATACAATTTAAAAACTGGGGTAGTGGATATAAAAAGAGAATTCAAAGAAAAGGAAATAATGCATGGCTACTAAACATATGAGTACTATACAGCTGCATTCACAATGAGAGAAAATGAAGTAAAACACAATAATCCATTTTATATACTTACTAAGCTAAGATAAAGTCTGATAGCATGATAAATTAATAGAGTCAGGGAGAAAGCACTCATACATTTCTGTTGAGAGCTCGAACAATTTCTATGAATGGCAATTTAGTGACTTTCACTTGTAGCAGATTACGCTATACACATAACTCCACAGGCGTAAAACAACCTATGTCAAATAGTCATATAGGTTAAATGTCTTATTATAGCAAGAATAAACAAAGAACAGTGCAGAATTTTTAAAGGGAGCTGTTCGTGTACTTATAGTCTCTTAAAATATTAAGTAGAAAAAAATAAGCCATAAAATATTATCTAAAACAAAAGAAAAATGTGTAGAATATTTTTTAAAAATACAAAGAAACTCACAGCAATGACTGTCTTGGTAGGAAACAATAGCTAGGGAATGAGGCTGAGAGGGAAATTTATTTTTACTGTACATACTTATTTTGTATATTTTGTATTTTAATTATATACATATATTACCTAGTGAAGAAATACATTTAAATTACAAAAAAAAAATACTGTGAAAAAATAAGATTGAAACTAGGGCCTTTGCACTGAGTTATATTCTAGTCAGTTATATTCTTAACTTTGAAATGGGCTCTCATTAAGTGGCCTCAAGCTGGGATTAAACTTGCGATCCTCCTGCCTTAGCCTCCCAGAGTGCTTACAGGCACGCAACTGACTTCGGAAATTCTTAACAATGTAAGCATATACAAACACGAAAAGAGTGGAGCCAACATTTCTATTCCTGATACAAGATTATGATTAGGCACATTATGAAGCAAAAATTAGTAATGATCTAATTGAGACCTGACAAAATTGACTAATAAAATTTAGATGTCTACTTTAAAAACTGCAGTGTCTAAGAGTTACTGAGCATTAAGCATTATACTATAAAGGGAATAGTTAATGGAGAGTTCAGATTAAGAGAATTTCAAATTAGCTTTCACCATTAAATCAATCAAAATATTAAAATTAATGATTATACACAAATCAAATGCAGTCATTCACATATGCCTAAGTTTTGGTCAATGATGGACCACAAAGACCACAGTGGCCTCAAATGAGTATAATGGAGCCAAAAATTTTCTATCACCTATTGACGCTGAAGTCAACATAACATCCTGGCATATCACATCACTCATAGGTTTGTGGTAATGCTGGTATAAACCAATCCACCACACTGCCAGAGGTATAAAGGTACAAAACAGAGTACAGTGTGTAATATTTGATAATGGTAATCAATGATTACATTACTGGTTTATGTATTTACTATATTTATCTATTCTTTTTGTGACAGGGTCTCACTATGTAGTTCAGGTTGGCCTTGAACTCACTATGTAATTCAGGCTGGTCTCAAACTTCCAGTTATCTTCTTGCCTCAGTCTTCTGAGCCCTGAGATTACAGACATGTGACACCACACCTGGCTGCTTTTTATCATTGTTTTAGAATGTACTCCTTTGATTTACAAAAAATGTTTACTGGAAATAGTAAGCTGTGTTATGCCAGCAGCAGCTGCACACATCCAATGTCAGATGCCACAATGAGTGATCCTAAGACAATCTAGATTTGGCTAAATATACTCTAAGATGTTCATTCACGCAATGCTGAAAGCACTTAAAGACACGTTTCTCAGAAGTATCTATGTTGTTAAGTTCTGATGTACAGAGTATTACTTAGTAAATGTACTTAAAATGTGCTTGAAATAAAAATTCTGAATACTTAATTAAAAACTTTAAAAGATCAAGCTCAATCTTGTCCTCCCAAATGAATAAACAGATGTTGCCTGTTTTTATTTGGAATACATGTTATTTCGTGGATTTAATTATTTAGCTAATATTTTCTTTCTTATAAAATCTGGTGTTAATTGGAAATCAGTTTTTCTTAAGTCTAAACAAGTTAAATGTCTAGAGAAAACTGTAATGTCATACTCGAATCTGCCTAATACCATTTAAAAAGACAATTCGATCAGTTGTCAAACAGACTTGGACGATCAATATAGAACAGTCTGTCTGACAATATGTATTTGTGAACTGAAGTGTTTCAGCACTTTAAAAGTCATTATTCCATGGAGTCATAATAAAAACATATTAAAGATTAATTATTCCCATGAGTAGTCAAAGGAATTAATTAACTCCTCACTGGCTCATTCTATTTCCAAATAAAATCACTTTCTGAGTCACAAAATGACAACTTTGTTGTTGCTAAGACAATGGACCCTATGCTGCATTTCACAATTGTAACCACTCTTAGTTCTTGATAGTACTCATTTACCCCTTATCTTAATTTCCAAAACACCAATCGTCATGGTAATTTCTTCCTACTAAAGTCTACTAATACCAGTATGATGAAGACTTCTACATCTTTATCTCTGATCCACCACTTACTGGCTCCACACAGATACACCATTCTGATAGCCTCGGGCTAGCCCATATGAACCTTAAATTCAACACGTCCAAAACTGAATTCAACAATTTAGAAGTGAAATGATTAGAAGCAAAGGCTCTCGGATGAAAATTAGCTGGGCTGAAATCCTGGCCCTGCTTCTTTTTTATTATCTGATTCTGAAGAAGATACTCCAATCTTTGACTGTTTCATTCATCTACAAAACAGAAATAATAATTATAATTTTCCTAAAAGGATGGTTATAAAACTAAAGTGAAATAATGTATGTAGAGCATTTAGCACAATGCCTGGCATATAGTAAGGGACCAAAATCTATCAGCTATTATTAATATTATCATCATCTTCCACCCCTCCCTCAATCACCACTTCTTTTTCTGGTTTCCTTAATTCAGTTGCCTAAACTGGCTATCAAATACCTAAATAAAAAACCTGAAAATTCTTCTTGACTCCTTCTTACTCTACCAAAGAAAAGTCTGCTCTAATTGTTGTGGAAGTTCTTAAGTCTGACCGTTTCTCTCCATCCCTACCATCTCTACCTCAATTTAGGAACTCTTTTTTTTTTTTTAAACACATATGCTCAACTGTCAGTTTCCAATTTAGCCCTTTTAATCAACTGCTGCTAAAACCCTCCCTGAAATACCTCTGAGTTAAAAGTATCTTGCTCTGTGCATATCTTTACCTAGTGCTTTTTATTTTATCTATATCTATCAAATCTAACACAATATTGACTGCATTTACCAAATGAACAGGGAAATTCTCCAAGTTTACAAGCCAACTTATAATTTAAAAAGTCAAAACTTCTGTCAAAAAATATCACACCTATTATAGTTTGGCACCTGATATTTTATTATGATTTGCTTCTGAGATATTCAATTTTATTTTATTTTATTTTTTATTTATTTTTTTTTTTTGTGGGTACCAGGGGGTCGACCTCAGGACTTCGCGCGCCAACAGGCACCCGTGCCACTGAGCGATATCACCGGCCCCTTTTTCGTATGTGGGATCCGGGAGTCGAACTCTGGCCCTCGCGCTTGCAAGGCAGGCGCTTACGCTGCTGAGCCATCTCACCGGCCCTCAATTTTAAATCTACTTAACCATGATGAATGTAATCATCATGTATTATAAACATGTACTAATAAAAACATGTCATAAAAACACTAGCAAAACAGGAGAAAATATGCAAGCTTTTTAGAAATTGTGTTAAGACTTAAACATATGACTTAAGATACACACAACCATGAGGAAATACATCAGACTCAGAGTAAAACATTTTAATTATCAAGGCCAGGAAAATCATTTTTACTTGATATGTTAAAAACAGAATGCTTTACTTCAGATATCTGAAAGATGTTATTTTAAAACCTTTAAAAGCTCTAGACCTGTGCTGTTTGATATAGTAGCCACTAGCCATATCTTCCTCAAAATGGATTATGGTTTAATTATCAATTTCTTGCTCAAGATTTCGCCAATCTTAGCCTGTCACATTCACATACCTTTCTCACCTTTCTAGGCAGCCTATATTTATACAAATCCCAGGGACTTTTGCCTCTGTAAACCACTTCCTCCATTTAAAAATATATTAAAAGTTATATTTTACAACTACAAGACTACAAAGACAAATGTGACTTCGACTGGACTCATTAAAATATACTGATCACATTTTATACTCATTTTTTCTTCCAATTTTAAAATAAATTAAATTTGAAACATATTTTGTAAGCCCAAGGCACTGTGTTCACTGGGCCTAATGGGTGGCTGTGTTTCAAGGCCTGCTCAAAACAAAACAAAAAACCTCCTCTAACTATTCTTTGATCTCCTCCCAAACTTATCTCAAATGGAATGTCACCTTTCTACTCTCACAACACTTGGTTGTCTTTTCTCTTATAACCTTTCATCCCAGGAAAAAGTAAAAATAAAAAACATTTATCTCAGGAAAGAACCCACTCTGCTTCTCTCTGTCCTTCTTTGTAGAAAGAAGGTAAAATAAAAATTATAAGAACAGACACTATAGATCAAATGGATTTAAAAGTAGAATACACTTTCTTTTCAACAGCCTACAAAACTTTCTCTAAAACAGACCACATTTTAGGCATAAACCAAGTCTTAATACAAAAAAAAAAAAAAAAAAAGGAAATAATCTCATGTATCTTATCAGATCAGAATGAAATGAATTAGAAATTAGAAATCAATAGCAAAAGAAATCACAGAAACTACACAAATATATGGAGGTTAAGTAATATTTTTGAGTGCCTACATCAGAAAGAGCAATCCCAAATAAATAATCTAATGATGCATCTCAAGGCCCTAGAAAAACAAGAACCAAATCCAAATCCAGAACAAACAAACAAAAAAAGACCACAGTAGAAGTTAATGAAATAAGAGACTAAAAGAAAAACACACAGCATCAATGAATCAGAGTTGTTTCTTTGAAAATATAAACAAGACTGATAAACCCTTAGCCAAACTTACCAAAACAGACCCAAATTAGTAACATCAGAGTTTAAAAAAATGAAACTTCAGATCCTACTGAAATCCAGAGACCTACTAGAAACTCTTGAAAACTTATATTCCAATAAAATGAAAAATCTAGAACAAACTCCCAGAGCTATGACCTACCAAAATTGAACCAAGAAGATTAAAAAACAAAAACAAAAACAAAAAACAGGTCAATAACAAGCAATGAGACAAACTAAACTATGATAAAAACTCTCCCAACTAAGAAAAGTCCAAGACTTAATGGATCATCTGCTAAATTTTACCAGATTTTTAAAGAAGAATTAACACCAACGCACCTCAAACTTTTTCCATGAAGTAGAAATAGAAGGAATGGTTCCGAATTTTCTACAAAATACCAAAACTTGATAAAAACTCGACAAAAGAAGAAAACTACAGATCAGTATCTTTGATGAACACAGATGCAAAAATCCTCACTAAAATTCTTGCAAACAGAATTCAACAACACATTTAAAAGATCATATACCATGGTCAAATTATTTTCATCTCGGGTATGCAAAGATGGTTCAATATAAATAAATCAATAAATGTAATATACCACATAAACAGAACCAAGGATGACAGCTATGTGATCACTTCAACAGATGTAGAAAAAGCCTTCAACAAAATTCAGTGTCCCTTCATGATAAAGACCTTGAATAAAATAGGTTTCTTGAAATTGATAAAAGCCATATATGACAAACCAACTTAACATCATACTGACTGAAGAAAAAAATGAAAGTACATCCTCTGAAATCAGGAACAAGACAAAGGCATCCACTGTCATCATTCCTGTGCAATACAGTTCTTAAAACTTTAGCTAGGGCACGCGCGCACCTTCTACTATCCCGGGAGTTGCAGCGCCGCGGAGGCTCAATTCTACGGACACACGGTGGCAGCTGGCGCCCAGGGAGCCCCCACGGAGGATCCTGAGACAGCGGCGGGGCAGGGGAGCGGCAGAGAACGGCGCTAACCGGCGGTGAGTATCTCTCAGCCACAGCTGCCCTGCGCCAGAGAGCGACCGGCCGGGCGCCATTGTGGGGGGTGTGGCGAAACTCAGAGCGGCTCGGAAACTGCTCTGGGAACTTGTGCTCCGGACAGGACAGCACGGGGCCTCTCAGGCCCAAGAAAGTGTGCTGAGGTCAGCAGGCGAACGAGACTGGACTCTCAGCCACACCTGTCCCGCGCCAGAGAGCGACTGGCCCGGCGCCATTGTGGGGGGCGTGGCGAAAAACCAGAGCGGCGGGAACCAGTGCGGGGAACCCGCGCTCCAGACAGCGCGCTGAGCCTCTCAGGCCCAGGGATCGTGAAAGGGCGCTGAGAGCGGAGGCGAGCTAGACTGGTCTCTGCCTGAAAGTACGCGCCTCTGCTCACCGCCCGCCAGAGGGCGCTCCTGGCTTACTGGGACGGACCTGCACAGAACAGGACTCTCTCACCACAGGGTAACTGCCTACAACAGAGTCAACACCTGGAACTGATTCTTTTTATTTTTTTTATTTTTTTTTTTATTTTTTTATTTTTTTTTCTCACTGATTTGTTTTTTGTTCTGGCGAAGGGTTTTTTTTGTTTTTGTTTTGTTTTGTTTTGTTTTTTGGTGGGGTTTTATTTTTGATCTGTCTGTTTTATTGTTTTTATCTTCGTTTTTGTTTCTGTATGTGTATTTGCTCTTTCCTTCATTATTCTCTCTGGTTTTTTATATGAGTGTAAACAGCGCCTCTAACTTCTTTGTGATTGTGGTTGTGATCTGTTCTTCCTTTTATCCCTTCCTTCTCTTTTTACCACCTGTCCTCTGCACTAGTGTCCCAATTTTAGTGGGATCCCTCTTGGTCCTCTAACCTTACATCTAATTCCTTCCTCTTCTCCCAATACTCTATTTCCTCCTTAACTCATTTTAAATTTAAACTCCTCAGGGAAAAATTGACATACATAGGACTTGTATACTGCATATAATTTTTCTGGTGTGTTTTAGATTTTGTTATATAACCGCAACTCTATACAGCTAAAAGTGGTAAATAACTGGTTAGCTCAGTCTGTCATTTTCTAGGCTGTGTTTGATGCTTTAGTTAACATTATAGCCAAATGTGAAATAATTGTTCTAAACATCTTTCCTTCCTGATATTTCATGATTGAGATTGACTAAGGGACACAGAAAATACAGTGGCACAGTACCAAAGAATCAAGGACTGGGCCAAACAGGTAGCAACTTCGCATACCCAACGAATTGAAGAGGTAGGATCTGGCAGAAAGCTCAAAACCTAAAAGCAAGCTCCACTTGGAAGATACTGCAGAGAAGTAGTCATCTTCTAAAGATCTTAAACACTAGCAATAAAGTAACCTACTATAGGTAATTTGCAAACATCACCCCAGGAATTAAAGAAAGAAAAAATGAGACGACACTTAAACAAGATGCAACCCCACACATCCAATTCACCAAAGGCAAACCTAGGGAGCAACGAGGTGGGACAATCCGAAAGCCACCCACCTGGCCTATCTGAAGTGGTAACAACAAAGCAACTGAATGAGGTTCTGGAAAAAATTAAAACAGAAATAATCTCACAGATAACTGCAGAGATAATGTCTACAATGAAGACCATGCTTAAGGACACTATAGCTGATACAGACAAAAAAATAGATGAACTTAAGAAAACTATAGAAACCATGAATGCTCAGCATAGGAAAGAAATGGAATCCATAAGGCAGATTCAAGCAGATATCCAAGAGATAAAAAATTCCATTGAAAGTATTTGTAGCAGAATAAGCCAATGCGAGGACAGGATCTCAGATATAGAAGACAGGCTTGCAATTAGTGATCATGAAATGGAAAAATTCTTAAAAATAGCAAGGGACCATGAAAAATCAATTCAGCAGCTGCTAGATGACTCAAAGATAAACAACTTAAGAATAATTGGAATAAATGAAAAAGCAGGAGATAGCATCAACGACATTAAAACCTTGTTCAAAGACATAATCAGGGAGAACTTACCTGGAAGAGAAAAGGAATTTGACACCCCTATAAGTGAAGCTTTTAGAATACCAACTAGACATGATCAAAAAAAAACTTCAGCCAGACATATTATAGTCAAGATCCCAGAAATTCAACAGAAGGGCAGAATCTTAAAAGCTGTTAGGGAGAAGAGACAAATCACCTATGAAGGAAAACCCATCAGAATCACAGCTGACTTTTCAGCACAAACCCTCAATTCAAGAAGAGCTTGGAATGATGTATTGCAAGCTCTAAAGGAAAATAATTTTCAACCCAGATTGATGTACCCTGCAAAACTATCTTTCAAAATTGATGGAGAAATAAAATACTTTCATGACAAAGAACATCTGAGAAAATTTATGACCACCAAACCAGCACTCCAAAACGTTCTGAAGGACATTCTAGAAAGAGATAGGAACCCCAACAGAAGGAATCCACCAGGCAGGGCAAATAATTAAATAGCCGGAAAGCGGAAAAACAAAGAGTGGGAACCAACAACAGGAAAATATCATGACAAGTCAATACATATCAGTTTTAACCATCAATGTTAACGGTCTCAATTCACCAATCAAAAGGCACAGACTGGCGAAATGGATCAAGAAGCAAGATCCAACAATATGCTGTATACAAGAAACACATTTAATTCAGAAAGAAATTCATAGACTGAAAGTCAAAGGATGGAAAACAATACTCCATGCCACAGGAACCCAGAAAAAAGCAGGGGTAGCTATTCTTTTTGCAGACAAAGTGAACTTCAAGCCAAGAAGGATTCAGAGAGATAAAGACGGTCATTACATCCTTGTAAAGGGAACAATCCAAGAGGAAGAGATAACAATCATAAATATATATGCGTCAAATACCAATGCACCCAGCTATATAAAACAAGTACTAAAGGACATGAAAAATCAAATAAGCACTAATACAATTATATTGGGAGATCTCAATACTCCACTGTCACAAAAAGATAGATCAACTGGACAGAAAATCAATAATGAAATAGTAGAACTGAACCAAACTTTTGAACAAATGGACTTAGTAGATGTCTACAGAGTGTTCCATCCCACAACATCAGAATACACATTTTTCTCAGCTGCACATGGGACGTTCTCCAAAATAGACCACATACTAGCTCATAAAACCTGCTTAAGTAAATGCAAAGGAATTGAAATTATCCCATGCATATTATCAGACCATAGTGCAATGAAATTGGAAATCAATGGCAAAAGATCCCACAAAAACTCCCTAAACACATGGAAATTAAACAGCATCCTCCTGAACAACCAATGGGTCACAGATGAAATTAAAGAAGAAATTAGTCACTTTCTACAACTGAATGATAATGACAGTACAACATACCGGAACTTATGGGATACAATGAAAGCAGTCCTAAGAGGGAAATTTATAGCATTAAACACTTATATCAGGAAAATAGAGCAAGCGCAAATAAACAACTTAAGGGTGAACCTCGAGCTTCTAGAAAAAGAAGAGCAGGTTAAGCCAAAAGCCCGTACAAGGGAGGAAATTATAAAGATCAGAGCAGAAATTAACGTATTGGAGAATAAAAAAACAATACAAAGAATCAATGAAGCAAAAAGTTGGTTCTTTGAAAGAATAAATAAGATTGACAAACCCTTATCCAACCTTATTAAAAAAAGAAAAGAAAAGACTCAAATCCATGCAATTGAAAATGAAAAGGGTGATATCACGACGGACCCTGCAGAAATCCAGAAGATCATCTATACCTATTTTGAAAATTTATATTCTACTAAGATGGAAAATGCAGAAGAAATGGACAGATTCCTAGATTCGTATGAATTACCAAAGCTGAATCAAGAAGATTTAAAAATCCTAAATAAACCAATATCAACCAATGAAATTGAAGATGTAATTAAAAACCTCCCAACAAAGAAAAGCCCAGGCCCTGATGGATTCACTGCCGAATTCTACAAGAAATTTAGAGAAGACCTAACGCCCCTACTTCTCAAACTTTTCAATGAAATTGAAAGGGAAGCAATACTCCCAAATTCATTCCTGGAAGCAAGCATTACCCTGATACCAAAACCAGAGAAGGACCCAACTAAGAAAGAGAACTACAGGCCAATCTCCCTAATGAACATAGATGCAAAAATCCTTAATAAGATACTGGCAAACAGAATCGAACAAATCATCAAGAAGATTATACACCATGACCAAGTTGGATTCATCCCAGGGATGCAGGGATGGTTCAACATATGTAAATCAATAAATGTAATACAGCATATTAACAGAACCAAAGACAAAAATCACATGATCATCTCAATAGATGCAGAAAAAGCTTTTGACAAAGTCCAGCACCTTTTCATGATAAAAACCCTACAGAAAATTGGAATAGAGGGTCTTTATCTCAATCTGGTAAAAGCTATCTATGACAAACCAACAGCCAATATTATACTAAATGGCCAAAAACTGAAAGCCTTCCCTCTAAAATCAGGAACAAGACAAGGATGTCCACTGTCCCCACTCTTATTCAACATAGTTCTGGAAACTTTAGCCAGAGCGATTAGACAAGAGAAAGAAATAAAAGGAATAATGATTGGAAAGGAAGAAGTTAAATTATCATTATTTGCAGATGATATGATACTCTACACAGAAGACCCCAAAAACTCCACTAAAAAACTGCTAGATTTAATAAGCAAATTCAGTAGTGTAGCTGGATACAAAGTCAATACTCAAAAGTCAATAGCCTTCCTGTACACAAATAACAAACTTACTGAAAGAGAAATTAGGGAAACAATACCTTTCACAATAACATCCAAAAAAATGAAATACCTAGGAATCAACCTCACGAAGGATGTAAAAGACCTCTATACTGAAAACTACAGTACTCTGAAAAAGGAGATTGAAGAGGATATCAGAAAATGGAAAGATATCCCTTGCTCCTGGATAGGAAGAACCAATATAGTGAAAATGGCCATACTTCCAAAATTGTTATACAGATTTAATGCAATTCCAATCAAAATTCCAACAGCATATCTCACAGAATTAGAGAAAACAATCCTAAAATTCATTTGGAATCAGAAGAGACCTAGAATAGCAAAGGCAATTCTGGGCAACAAAGGCAAGGCAGGGGGCATCACAATCCCCGACTTGAAATTATACTATAAAGCTACTGTGATAAAAACAGTGTGGTACTGGCAAAAAAACAGACCTGAAGATCAATGGAACAGATTAGAAGATGCTGAAACAACCCCAGACATACTAAGCCACCTTATCTTTGACAAAGGCGCCAAACACATTCGCTGGAAGAAAGATAGCCTCTTTAATAAATGGTGCTGGATGGGCCGGTGAGATGGCTCAGCGGCATAAGCGCCTGCCTTGCAAGCGCGAGGGCCCGAGTTCGACTCCCGGATCCCACATACGAAAAAGGGGCCGGTGATATCGCTCAGAGGCACGGGCGCCTGCTGGTGCGCGAGGTCCTGAGGTCGACCCCCTGGTACCCACAAAAAAAAAAAAAAAAAAAAAAAAATGGTGCTGGAAAAACTGGCTCTACACATGCTGAAGATTAAAACTAGATCCATATCTTTCACCATGCACTAAACTAAATTCAAAATAGATCAGAGATCTAAATATTAAAACAGAAACATTAAATCTGCTGGAAGGTAGGATAGGTAAAACCCTTGGAGACATTGGTGTAGGCAAAGACTTTATGAATAAAAACTCAACCGCACGGGAACTATCCCAAAGAATCAATAACTGGGATCTCATCTTATTAAAAAGCTTTTGCACAGCAAGAGAAACCACCAACAGAGTGAAGAGACAACCCACAATGTGGGAAAAAATGTTTGCCAGCTGTTCCTCAGACAAAGGATTACTATCGAGAACATATAAAGAACTCAAAAAAATCAGACCTCCCAAATTTAAAGACCCACTCCAAAAATGGGCATCTGAGATGAATACACATTTCTCAGATGAAGAAATACTAATGGCAAACAAATATACAAAAAAATGTGCAACATCACTAGTCATTCGAGAGATGCAAATTAAAACAACACTGAGATACCATCTCACCCCAGAAAGAATGGCTACTATTAAGAAATCAACTAATAACAAATGCTGGAGGGGCTGTGGGGAAAAAGGAACCCTTCTTCACTGTTGGTGGGAGTGTCGACTGGTACAGCCACTGTGGAAGTCAGTGTGGAGATTCCTCAGAAAACTAGGGTTGGAGGTCCCATTTGACCCAGCTATTCCCCTTCTGGGCATCTTCCCAGAAGAATTAAAAACATCGTACCACAGCGATATATGTGCACCCATGTTTATAGCAGCACAATTTGTAATAGCCAGATCTTGGAAACAACCCAAATGCCCATCAACTGAGGAATGGATAAGAAAGATGTGGTATTTTTATACAATGGAGTACTATTCAGCCATAAAGAAGGATAAACTGGAGACTTTTATAGGTAAATGGATGCAACTCGAGAAAATACTCATAAGTGAAATAAACCAGAAGCACATGTGTAAGCATTGTATTATCTCTCTAGTATGAGAAACTGAAAGAGTAAATAAGATCCAAAATGTACAATAGATATGGTGAATCAAAAAGAAACTGGTCAAAAGGAAAGAGAGACTGGAATAGGGAAAAGAAAGAAGGGAAAGGGAAAAAAAAATTGTGTATATATATATATAAGATGGTTAAGATAGATACACTACCATTTTTACTTAGTTCATTGAAGAGTAAGGTTTGTGCCAATAATGTTTGGACAATTGAATGCTAATGTCTGGTGTCCTGAATAACTAACTTAAAGATAGTAATACGTAATGTATTAACCATTGTTACCCTCCTATTATGTTGTTTTGAAAATTTGTTCTTCTTTTGATTTGTTTTGTTTTTTCTTCTCTTTAAAAAAAAAAAAAAAAAAAAACTTTAGCTAGGGCAATTAGGCAAGAGGAAGAAATAAAAGGCATATATAGATAGGAATGGAAGAAAAAACAACATAATCTTTTACATATAGACCCTAAAAACTCTTATATCTAGTAAATTCAGTAAATTGGCAGGATACAAAAACCAACATACAAAAATTATAGCTTTCCTATGTACCATTAATGAAACTGCTTAGAAAAAAATTAGGAAAATGACTGCAGTCACAATAGCTCAAAAAAAATTTTTTTTAAACCTAAGAATCAGAAAAATGAAACAGCAATGAAAATTATAGATCTCTGAAAAAAAATTAAACAAGTCATTAGAAAATGGAAAGATCTCCTGTTCATAGATCAGCAGAATATTGTTTTTACGGCCATATTACCAAAGGCCATCTACTGATTCAATGGGATCTCTATTAAAATACCAATAATATTCTTTACAGAACCAGAAAAAAAAATCCTAAAATTCAGATGGAAGCATCCAGAATAGCCAAACAGTCATGAGTAAAAAAAGCCATGCTGGAGGCACCACAATACCCAATTTCAAATTATACTACAAAGCCACAGTAACAAAACAGTATCGAATTGATCTGGTCCAGAGGAGCTCCAGGAAGAGCAAAGCAGAGTTGCAGCTGGAAGAAAGGAAAACAATCAGGTTGATAAAGAAGGGGAAGAGGAAGGCATGAAGATCAACCTCATCGATGGCAAAGACAGGGGCTTGATCACCACCAAGCAGTTCTCCCAGGGCAACTTTGTGGTGGAGTACCACGGGGACTTCACTGAGATCACCACAAGAAGCGAGAGGCTCTGGACACACAAGATCCCTCCACCAGCTGCTACATGTGACTGTCACTATCTGAGCAAAACCTACCGCGTGGATGCCCCAAGGGAAACAAACCACCTGGATAGGCTGATCAACACAGCAAGTGCAGGAACTGCCAGACCACGCTGCATGACATCGACAGCATGCCTCATCTTCATAGCCTCCCGCAACAGCGTGTCCAGGAAGGAGCTGCTGTAAGACTACATACTAAGGCATCCACGGAGGCCTACCCTTGGTTGAAGCACTGACTACTGCGCTCTCCCTGCCCCTCTTCAAGGACAAACTGTCCTCAAAGAGAAATCAGGTGGATTTTCTTTTACACACTTAACCTTAGCAGATTACTTCAGATGTTTTATAAAAAGTATATTAAGGTGACTTTTCACTGTAGTATGTATTTACATATCTGTTACAGGTTTCCAAGGTAGACTTGAACAGATGGTCTTATATTACCAAAACTTTTATATCCTAGTTGACTTTGTACCTTTTTTGCATACAAGTTGAATGCTTGTGCTTCCGTGCACGCAGTCAAAGACTCAGCACAGGTTTTCGAGGAAAGAGTCAAACGAACTAGGAAGTCAGGGTAAGAGGACCCCCACCCTGCCCCATGCCAGGAGGCATGCCTCCTCATTGCCTCCCACGGCCTGCCCAGGATGTCGCCAAGATTTTGTTCTCCTCACGTCTGACAGGTGCATATTAAAGCATATGAATCTTTTTCAAAAGTAGGGTTCACAGTAAACTCATCTTCTTCTCTGCTTTCTGGAAAGCTCCCTCACCTTCCATAGACACGCTCTTCCACAGACTTCTGCTTTTTGGGGTTCCCCAGTGTACTGGGGGTACTCACACTAGAGTCCAGCAGGGCTGACCGAAACTGGGTTCATTCTTTATAGAAATGTGAGCACTGAATTTATTTAAAAAAATAATGAAATGAAAAATACAAAGAAAAAAAATTTTTAAAAAAAGGGGGGTGGGCTGGTGAGATAGCTCAGTGGCATAAGCGCCTGCCCGGCAAGCACAAAGTCCTGAGTTCGACTCCCAGTACCCACATAAAGGAAAAAAAGGGCCGGTGATATCGCTCAGTGGCAGAAGTGCTTGCTGGCAAGCGTGAGGTCCTGAGGTCGACTCCCGGTACCCACATTAAAAAGAAAGGGGGAGCAGCCCACAGAAAACAACTTACGTGCATGTAGCTCTTAAAATGAGTGAAATGGCTGTACTTTTGGTTTTGCTTTTGGGTTTTCGTTTGTTTTGTTTTTGTAGGCGAGATTAGAGATGGTACTCTATTCTAATCAAAAATGAAGTTTTACAACGGGACCAGAAAAAAAAAAAAATGGAACTGGCACAAGAACAGACACGCAGACCAACAGAATAGAACAGAAGATACAAAAACAAACCCAAGCATCTATTGCCACCTGATTTTTGACCAAGGGGACAAAAATATATGCTAGAGAAACCACAGCCTCTTTCACAAATAGTGCTGGAAAACTGGATATCCATATGCATAAGACTGAAACTAGAACTTTATCTTTCCCTTTGTACTAAAACCAAATCAAAATGGATCAAAGACCGAGATATAAGACCAGAAATTTTGAAACTGCTGGAACAAAACACAGGGGAAACACTTGAAGCCATTGGCACAGGCAAAGACTTCCTGAATAGGACCCCAATAGTATAGAAAATAGTATCGAGAATCAACAATTGAGACATCAAATTAAAAAGCTTCTGCACCGTAAATGAAACAACTGAGTGAAGAGAAAACCTATAGTGTAAAATGAAAGAGTCTTTGCTTGCTTTCTTCTGATAGAGGGTTAGTGTCTAGAATATCTAAAGCACTCAAAAAATTTACATAAACTAAACAGTCCAATCAGTAAATGGGCAAATAAATTAAATAGAACTCTTCAAAAGACAAAGTACCAGTAGCCAAGAAGTATATGAGAAAATATTCAACATCTTCAACCACTGGAAAATACAAATCAAAACTACTCTAAGATTCTATTTCACCTCAGTTAGGCTGGCTAACATGAAGAACACAAAAAACATTGGGAAAAACTGGGGGGGGGGGCGCCCTAACATGAAGAATACAAAAAAACGCTGGTAAAAACTCGGGGCGGGGGAGTTCCTACACTGTTGGTAGGAATGTAAGCTAGTACAACTCCTATGGAAATCAGTATGAAGAGTCCTTTAAAAAAAATCCTAAAAATAGATACATCATTTGATCCAACTATGCCACTCCTTGGTATATTGCCAAAAGAATTAAAAGCTAGCATACTATAGTGATATATGTATACCCACGATTATAGAGGCACAATTTACAATAGCTAAGCTGTGGAAACAGCCTAGATTCTCATCAACAGATGAAAAAATACAGAAAATATGGCATATACTATATACACAGTGGAATATTACTCAGCCATAAAGAAGAATAAAATCATGTCTTTTGCAGGAAAACAGATGGAACTGGGAACCACCATGTTAAGTGAAATAAGCCAGTTCCGGGAAGTTAAAATATTTTGTTTTCTTACATAATAAATCTAAAAACTTTTTAAAATAATAATAAATTAAGGAGAGATGACAGGAAACTAGAAGCTAGCCTTTTAAAGACAGGAAAAGGGATCAGAAGGAGGGAGGGAAAAGAGAGAGGTTAACAGGGAAGCAAATAATCAACATATGTTATATGCATATCACTAATATGCACTGATAAAAAATAAGGACTGATGAGCACTAATGGTCACATACTAAATAGAAACAGGTTTTCACCTGTGTAATGCAAGTTCACAAAAATAGAAATATCAAGAGGCAAACTAACTGCTTCACCCAGAAAATGAAGTGCCTCTATGATCCTACAATGAGCTGTTAATTTAATATAAAAAGGAAAGTAGTAGACAATTTTGTTTTTTGTTTGTTTGTTTTTGTGGGTACTGGGGGTCGACCTCAGGACCTCGCGCGCCAGCAGGCGCCCGTGCCACTGAGCGATATCACTGGCCCTTTTTTTGTATGTGGGTACCAGGAGTCGAACTCGGGCCCTTGCGCTTGCCAGGCAGGCGCTTATGCCACTGAGCCATCTCACCGGCCCAGGAGGAGACGATTTTACTATCGTTGTTTTTCCAAATTAGGCTCCATTATGTAATCTAGTCTCTAAATAGACTAAGTTCTGGAGGCAGAGGCTATCAAAAAAGAATAAAATGAAAGTAGTTTCTGCTATAAGGAAGAAAGTGAAAGTAGTTCCACATAGACTTTTATTAGAGAAGAAAGCTACTACAGTATACATAGGTTGATTGAAAGAATTTCCTTTAGTGCTGTCTGACTGGATATCTTTTGTGTCAAAATGGCCCTGATACAATAATTGGAGTATCAATTCTAAAGTTACCTACATAATTAATGTAAGGATGGTTTTAAAATGTTAATACAGGGCTGGTGAGATAGCTCAGAGACATAAGCACCTGCCTGGCAAGTGCGAGGTCCTGAGTTCAACTCCCGGAACCCACATAAAGTAAAAAAGGCCCAGTGATATCGCTCAGCGGTGCAATCGCGAGGTCCTGAGGTCGACTCCCGGTACCCACATAAAAAATAAATAAAATAAAATAAAATAAAATAAAATGTTAATACGTTATGTAACGTTGCAAGTTAATTTATAAATTTACTATAACTTTGGAATTATAGAATATAACATTAGAAGTTTCAATAATAGATGAATGCTGTAGAGTTTCTACAGGGTTAGACTCCCTAAAAATCTCCTATTGAACAGAAAACCATAAGTGGGAGGAGAAAAGAATGTAATTTGTGTACTCTTTTTTCCTTTTTTTTTGAGACAAAGTCTCACTATGTAGTCCAGGCTGGCCTCGAACTCATGGTGATTCTCCTAACTCAGCCTGCTGGGATTGCAGGCGTGCACCACCATGCCCAGCTTGTATACTCTTTAAGATGACACAAAACCTTTTGTTTTATGCATATCACTAAGATTTTCTAAGCTCAAAAATTTCCTAATATATAGAGGATATCTGCAATGTTAAAAGTATAAAGTTGAAGATGATGTTTTCCATCCACCCACATAAATATTGTTTTTAAGTATAAAAGGTGATGATAAAATAAAATGTATTCACCTTAAAGGTCTTGGGGGACATGTGATGATTCCACTGCTCTATGTAAACACACCACCTGTCCAAAACACACTAGTCTATAAATAATCACAGCTCTTCCAGTCCCCAAAATGGAAACATTTCAGGAGGAAAGCAAGGAAGAGATAACAGTGTCAGATTGAGAAACAGTCTGAACTCTATTCTGGGACCAGTATTCTCATGCTTAAGCATTTAGCTTTCTTGCCTAAGAAAAAATTAATCAGTTAAAAATAAAACAGATAAAATTATATTTATGTTCAATGAAGTTACACTACACATGAGATCATTTACACTATAAGTCCATATGATATGTAATCTGATTTCTGACCTAATTTCTATTGCTTTAGTCCTTTTATAAAATGAACATTCTAAATAAAATCAAAAACATATAACTAAATGTATAAATTAACAAAAAAGTACTTGTAGCTTAACTTTCTTCCCTAAGCTTTTGCTTATAGCAAAATAAAAAATCTAATACTGTGACTCAAAAGATACATTTTACATAAATTAGGACAATGATCTCTAAACTATGACTCACATAACCAAAGCAAAATGATGGTTCCAATCCCTGCTCACATTCAAGGCAGGTACAATTTCTTTCCTCACCTCCCTCAAGACATTCTTTGATATCACTCCAAGTGACATTCCAGACCAATTAAGAACAACTACTTGTGTTTATCCTGAGTCTGTCAAATCTAACACTTTCAGATTTGTTGGCTAATGTCAACAAATAATATCAAAAAGAAAAAATAATGGAATAATGAATTTATCTAAAACACTAAAATCTAACAACCTAGATTTCTCCAGTGTCTGGCCAGAATGGAGGAATTTCTTTCTAAATTCAAGTAACATCTAACCACAAGATATTCTCATTTTACCCTCTTATCAATTCTACATTCAGATTAAGATACTCTTTTAGGATTTAATTCTTGAATAGCATATAAAATTTGACTTACTGGCTGGTACAACAAAGGGCAGTAATATTCTAAATCTCAGTATGGAAACAAGGATATATCAGAATCCACTGAGGAGCTTATTTAAAAATACATAGCCAGGACCTCAGTCTCAGAGTTCCTGATTCAGGTCTGGGGTGACGTCTGGAATTTATATTTCTAACCAGAGTCCAGGAGGTACTGATGCCATTGGTCCAAAGATCACATTTTGAAAAATCACTCATTTACTAATATGTTAAACTATAATATCCATTTTCATATCACACACAAGTCATATCTCATATTACTCTAAATCATCAACGTAGAATTGTCATATTAACACTTCAAATTTCTTTTATTGGATGACATGTAATTATTATGATCTATTTCCTCAAGTGTTTTATGCTATACCTCTAACAAGAAGACAAGCTTCCAAAAAAGCAAAGGGAGCAACTGTTCTGTGACACTGGGACATGAATTAATCTCCAGAAATTCTCTCTTATGTAAATATACTGTTATATTTGCCACTAATCAAATATATTCTCTGAGCCACTGTGGCTTAGGTCAGATAAACTACATTTGTTTCCATTTTAATAATGCTTGAAATATAATCCAATAAGCTTTATCACCATTTTTAAAAAGCATCTCCTGTCCTATTTCCTAAGACTCTCCCACCTCTTCTATCAGAATCAAGTGGTTCTTATAAGCCACTCTAAATACTTTGCCTCTATTGACCTCTACAAAATTATGTGTTAGAAAGATGCTAACATACATCAATATTTCTTTCTTTTGGGGAGGGCATACCAGGAATCGAACTCAGGACCTCACACTTGCCAGGCAGGTGCTGCGCCACTGAGCTAAATCCCCAGCCCCAATATAATGTTGATAGACTTAATAGTGGTTCTTTTTTTTTTTTTTTTTGGTACCAGGAATCAAACTCAGGACCTTACACTTGCCAGGCAGGTGCTGTGCCACTGAGCTCTATCACTAGCCCTTAATACTGATAATATTTCTTAAACATCAACTTCGAACTAGACAGAACTTTAACGTACCTCTCCAACTTTATCTTTCAGATTTTTTTTTCCCTTTTTTTTTGTGGGTACCGGGGGTCGACCTCAGGACCTTGCGCACCAGCAGGCGCCCGTGCCGCTGAGCGATATCACCGGCCCTTTTTTCATATGTGGGTTCCAGGAGTCGAACTCGGGCCCTCGCGCTTGCCATGCAGGCGCTTACGCCGCTGAGCCATCTCACCGGCCCCTCAGATTATTTTAAACCATCTCTATGTTCTTGCTAGTCTGCTAACCTTCCACTAGATTTTATCTTTCTCAATTGTAAAAGTTGTATTCACACCTTTTTCAAATAATATCACTTTTAAAAAATTTTGAACCAAGTATCAACTCACTTTCCCCTTAATATATTCATTCATCTAGTATTTTCTGATCTGCAAATATACTGAGTTTGAACTATATTATCCTGTATGCTTCAAAAAGCTTTTTTTTTTTTACATTCAGTGTGTATTTTCTCGTTCTAAAAAAAGTATGAAGTTCTTTGATTTCTTTCATTCATTTAGTTTAAGAAAACTGTATTCAGAAGGCATACAATATATGCTTACTAAAGATAGTAATTTTGACAAATAGCAAGAAACATGTTACTAAATAACATGAAAGAGAATGTGAGTGCTTACCAATACGATTGTCTTCTCTTCTGGCTGGGCACACAAATGAACTATGCTTTCTAGTTCCTTTCCAGTTAAGTCTGGTCAGAGTCCTGGCCAACATGATATGAATGGAAGGGATATATTCTAGGTCTTGGCAACTAAAATGTCCTGAGCAGTATCCTCTGCTCTGCTTTACAATTCTGTGGTGATCCTGGCTAAAAATGGGAGAAAGGAAGGTAGAAATGTGAAGGAAGAATCCTGAATCCTAAAATCTCTCTTTAGAATAAACCCGTCCAGGAGAATGTCCTGATCAGGAATCTGTGTAAATGAGAATTAAACCTTCATTACATTAGCCACTGAAATTCAGAATGATCTGTTACAAAATTAGAACTACTATACTAATACCACCAATGATGTTCAGGAAATTTTTAAAATCTTTATAAATTTCTGGCCTTTTCAATGTCTAAAGTACAACGTGAGAATATTAATAACCTTTTTCATTCATCCATCAACATTCCTTTACTATGTTTGCTATTATATTAAGTTAGTTTTAATGCACTACACATCCATGAGCAAAGCCACCAAAATGAAAAAGACCCTATAGGATTCTCTTGTCCTTTTTGATTCTTGGGATGAAAATGTTGTAGTAAATCTTACAGAACAAAGCACTTGATCTAAAAAAGAATAAAACTGGAAAAACTAGTCCATTCTTTCCATTATTACACAAAATATCCCTTCAGTCTCTCTGCTTTATAAAAAAAAGTATGATTAAAATAATAAGTATTTTAAAACAAAGGGTATTTCTTGTTTGTACTGTTTCACATCAGCATACATAGTAAGGTTTTTAAGATATGATAGGTTTGGCTAAGAAAATATGATAACCATAAAATACTTCTTTACCTCAAAGCCATTTACATAGAGAGATAAGCTAAACTCATGATTGATTTAAAAAAATAAAAGCAAAATAAATAAATAAGTAAATAACATCATACAAACTTTGAAATTATTTATCAGGCTTGAGTTTTTGGGGGAGGTATTTTGCTTTGTTTTTGTTTTGTTTTTGGGACAAGGTCTTACTATGCAGTTCAGGCTGGGCTTGAACTCACTATGTAGCCCAGGCTTGCCTCAAACTTGCAGCAATCCTCCTGTCTCAACCACCCAAGTGCTGGGATAACAGGCATGAGCCACCCTAACCAGCTCCAGACTTGAGTTTTTAAGGAAGCAGAAAGATCCTTGAACAGTAGTGTAATTAATATAAAGTAATAATGTCCATAAAATAAGTATTCGTTGAGCACCTACTATAAAGGAGCTGAGAGTATCAGGAGAAATACAAGCTATAAAATATAAGAGACCAGACATAAATATCTGATAAGCTATGAAAGAAAATAAGACTTATACTCAGAGAAATACAGTAAAATTTGGTCATTAGCATAAAGAAAAAAGAAAAGAATTTGGAAAATATCACTTTGGCCTATGTATATTACAAAAGGTTTTAGAAAAAAATGTATTTTGAAACTTGATAAGAATTTCAATTGGTAGGCACAGAAGACAGTTACATTCCTTGTAGGAAGAAAACACTGCAGAAGCACAAATCAAATTACAAAAAATGCTGAGTTTTAAAATACTAACCCAATTTAACTTCAGAGAATACCGGGAGTTATGGCTAAAAAGTTAACTTGGAGTAAACCTATGTAAAACCCAAGAAAACAAGTTCAGTTTTATCCCATAAACAATAAAAAGAATTTTGAGCAAGAGAATAGGAAAATTTAGTTTTTAGAAGCATTAATCTGGCAGTTAAAAAACCTCATTCAAATATTATTATAATGTCCCAAGCCAGGGATTCTGAAATCTTTGGTGCTGGGACACTTCTACAATCTTACAATTACTGAGGACTCCAAAAAGCTGTTGTTTATATGGAATATACTTCTGGATACGTACCAAACTAGATATTAAAACAGATATTTTAAATATTTACTTATTCATACATTTTAAAACAATGAACTTATTACATGTGAACATAAAAGACATGCTTTATAAAAATAATTATATTTTCCCCAAAAAAGAAATTTAGTTATAACACTGGCATTGTTTTATATGACTAGCTTAACAGAAGACAGTTGGATACACATATTTGCTTCTGCATTCAGTGTGCTAATACAAGTTGTGACTGAAAATGTAGTCTAAAAAAGTGGAAAAGGGAAGAGTATTCTGTTATCTTTTTCCACTAATTGTGGATATTCTTTTCTGACACTATAACAAAACTCAATGAGTATTAGCTTTTTTTTTTTTTTTCTTTTTTTGTCTTTTTGAGACACGGTTTCACTATGCAGTTCAGGCTGGCCTTGAACTCACTTTGTAGCCCATGCTGGCCTAGAACTCGCAGTGATCCTCCTGCCTCAGCCTCCCGGGTGCTAGGATTACAGGCGTGCGCCACCACGCCCAGCATTAGCTTCTCTCTTTTTTTTTTTTTTTAATCTTCCAAAATAATTTATTGGTAGGATCTTCACCTAATGCTTACACAATTTACTTTTCCCATTCACACTATTTGTACTGTATAACATTTTGGATGCCACATTTCTCTAATATACTTTCCCTTCTTAAAAAAAAAAAACTTATTTTCACTGTCCACACCAATCCTCTCATGCAGTTTCAGCGTAGCCACAACCTAATGCGTAGATATCAGTGTTTCCACTTTTCCTATTTTTTTATACAGCCTCTTAAAGGTTAGTTGTACCATGTATCTTTTTTCAAATGATTAACAGTGAAATTCATTTATCCTGTACTTTGAAAGGATCTTGTAGCCACTCATAATTTTGTAATATCTTATACTGTCATTTGGAAAATATTAATTCACTGAGTTATGCAATTCTTCTAAAAGTTCACTTACTACATTATATAATATTTTTAAATAAATGTTGTGAACTCAGTATTTTTGTGTTCCCACCAAATTTCCCATGTTAAAATCCTTCCCCCAAATGCAGCGGTATCGTGGTACGAGGGCTCTCAAAGATAATTTAGGTCATGAGGGGTAAGCCCTCATGACTGGGGTAAGTGCACATCACTGAAGAACCAACAGTTTTTACTCTATATCATTTGAGGATACAACAAGAAGTCAGCTATCTGCAACCCAGAAGAAGGCCCTCACCAGAATGCAGTTATGCTGGCATCCTCATCTCAAACTTCCTGTTAACTGAGGCTCTGAGGTCTGTTGAGGTCTTTACAGAGATATTTGTTGTGTTGTGTTGCCTTCTCCTCTATGGCCTATACTAGCAATTATAGAGACGTACTGGACCTAAGGAAGAAGAAAATAACCAGGCCACTATGAAAGGCCCTCCTCATTCAGAAAATTGTAGAATACTATGAGAAGATAGACATCAGCCTAACATTAAAGGTCCACATCTCCCTAACCTTCCCAACATAAATAAATGGATAGAGAATACAGACAGAATATCAAAGACTTCTTTGGAAGAAAACTGACAACTTGCCTGTCTGCCATCACAGGTCCTTACACATAGGAATTCTTTTGCTTCCAACTATAGCAAGATTCCCACCAATTCATACTATCCACACTTCAGATCTAAATTCAAAAGGTCCAACAAAGACATGGAGAACAGGCAGACCAAATAAGCAGAATAATTGAAGCACAGAACAATCAGAAGACGACAAAAAAAAAAAAAAAAATACTGGAGGGAAGATGACTAAATAATATAATTAGACAACTTGAGGAAATCTGTGCAAGGAACAAGAAAATTTTTCAATTTCTAAAAAGTATGATCTCCATAGAGTAGTATTTAACATTCAAACCCAAATTTATAGTCTGAAAAAGAGAATGCAATAAATATCTTTAAGCACAGAGCAAAAAAACAACCAAAAAAGAAGTAAGAGAGACTTGGTGAGCAGCTTCAAAAGGCTTAAATACAAATAGTAGGTATCTAAAAGGACAGGTAACATTTGAACAAATAATATATATTAAGACAAATACTAACCAAAGTTACCCACTTTTAATGGGGTAAATTCTACATATGAGCATATCTTGGTAAAATTTCTATTCTCCAGGTGCTACAGTCTAAATATTTGTACACCCCCCCCAAAAAAAATCAATGTACTGAAATACTAACAACCAATGAGAAGGTATTGAGAGACAGAACCTTTAGAGATAATTAAGCTGATAACATAATGGAGGACCTTATTTGCCCCTTTTCCCATGTGAGGACACAGCTAAAGATACCATTAATAAATCAGGAAGTAGGCCCTTACCAGACATAGAATCTGCTGACACCCTGATCTTGGAACCACCCCCAACAGTCCCCGAAAATATAAGCAACAAATTTCTGTTCTTTATAAGTTACCCAGTCTAAGTCAATTTGCTGTAGTAGCCCAAATACACTAAGATAGCAGGTTGGGAGTTAACAAACCAAAAGATAAAACATACAGAAGAAATAGACAAAAATGTAAAAAGGAAATAATACAAATATTTTATCTGACTCAACAAATACAAAGAGATATCCTTACATTTTTCAAATAGATTAAAATGTATCCATAAGATGTCTTCAAGTCTTTAACAAATTTTAAATACATAAATATTTCAACCCATACCCTATAAAATCAGCCTAATAAATGTGGAAGCCAGTGAGAAAAATTTTTTTTAAAAACTTTAACTACGGGGCTGGGGATTTAGCTCAGTGGCGCAGCGCCTGCCTGGCAAGCGTGAGGTCCTGAGTTCAATTCCCGGTACCAAAAAACCCTAACTACTTAGAAATTAAGAGGCAAACTCTTATTAACCTTTGGATCAAAGAAGATACTCAAAGAAAATTTTGGGAGGTAGAGCAAAAGGGCAGCTGAGTAATACACTCCAATCACTTTTCTCCCCACTGATACACCAGTTTGAACAGCTAGTCTTTTTTTTTGTTTTGCTTTTTTTGTTTTTTTGGGGGTACCAGGGGTCGACCTCAGGACCTCGCGCGCCAGCAGGCGCCTGTGCTGCTGAGCGATATCACCGGCCCTTTTTTTCATATGTGGGTACCGGGAGTCGAACTCAGGACCTCGTGCTTGCCAGGCAGGCGTTTATGCCGCTGAGCCATCTCACTGGCCCTGAACAGCTAGTCTTGTAGCAAACTAAACTTCACAAGAGCTAAGGAAGCCAGGTAAGACACCGAACCATCACATTTTTTTTTTTTTTTTGTGGGTACCGGGGGGTCGACCTCAGGACCTCGCGCGCCAACAGGCGCCCGTGCCGCTGAGCGATATCACCGGCCCCTTTTTCGTATGTGGGATCCGGGAGTCGAACTCGGGCCCTCGCGCTTGCAAGGCAGGCGCTTATGCCGCTGAGCCATCTCACCGGCCCCATACATTTTGGTATAATAATAAGAAAAGATGAATTGAAAAGGGCTAGAAAGATGTGCTCATGTCATCTCCCCCAACTCCAAGCAGCTTGGATACCTCCTGTTATGGCTTGTGTCTAGATGACCCCCAAAAGCCTCACACAGTCATAGGTGAGGCTTTTTCAGAGATGGCTGGATCTACAGTGTATGACTGATTCATGGTGCAATGCTAGGATTAAGGGTGCTCGGATTAAGGGTGGACAGCCTGGATACAATATAAGGGACAGAAAGAGGCTTGCTGCTAGTTACTTGTAGTTGGTTGCTTGCTTACTTTTGCTGTCTTTTGACTGCAGTAAAATGTTTCTCCTCTGCAATGCCCCTCTGCCATGCCACCCTGGACCCAGTCGATTATGGACTGAAACTTCTGTGAAGCTGAAATAAACCTTTTGTCCTTTAACTTTGGGTATAGGATATTTTGTCTCAGTAACAAGAAAAGTAACTAAGACGCCTCCCATTTGAGGGAGGAAGAGGGAATTAAGTCTAAGCCTTGGACTTAACGTCTAGTATCCCTAGAGTAATACTCCATGCTGGGCAGATTCCCATGATCCCTGGCCCAGGCCTATACCTAAGGACTGAGTAAATGAAATCAGGAAAACAGTCAAGTAAACACTATCACCACCCCTCCTCCATCTTCAGTTAGCAAAGAGAGGAGCAAGACTCCGCTTACTAAGGAGCAGAGAAAGCATAGAACTTGGTGTTAGAGCTCAGTGCCAACCCACTGCAGTGAAATTTAGTACCAAGCAGAAACCAAAGCCCCTTCTCCCCAGGCCTGAGCTTGCAGACAGAACCTCTATACCTGTCCTAGCATGACAAAATCTGAATACCTGTGAGACTCAAGCCAGCTCTGGAGTAGGCGTGACACACAGATACACCCATCGAAGAGAGCACTAGTTGCTCTCAGCAAAATGAAGGCTCCGGGTATGACAGACAGCACTGTAATGTTTGTGCCCACAAGTACAGCATAGAAACTTCACGCCGGTCCTCCAGAATGATACTGCCCAGAGCAACATGAAACTCATTTCCTTACCACAGGCCAGTGAATGTGAACGACACACTGGGACCTACCGTGGCCCCAGGAGAGGCTTACAGGAAAAGAATACCCTTTTTACCTTTAACTGCGTATTTGGAACAAACTGGGGCTTGGATGACCCTCTAGTGCTGAAACAGCAGTAACACAAATAGCAGGCTCACAGAAAACCTGGGTTTAGGGCACTATCTACTGCTGAAATAGTGACTACAGCCTCTGCAAAAATAAGCAGACTGCTTGAATTTTTGGTCAGACACAAAGCCATATTATGAAGACAGTAATAAATACCATATCCTTCAATAAACTTTGCACACCAACAAACATGAAGAACTTTCAGGGAACCATTACCTCACCTAACAGTCAAAATAAGATACCAGAAAATGACTAGATAATAACAAGTATGGGTGAGCTCTCTGATGTAAATTTTAAAAAGAACTATTTTAAGGAAACTAAACAAGTTTAAAGAGAACACAGAAACAATTCAACACTCTCACAATGAACCTTAGCAAAGATGGAAGCAATTTTTAAAAACCAAAAAATCCTTGAGCTGAAAAATACACTAAATGAAATTTAAAATGTAAGAAAGGGCATTAACAGGAGAATGGATCAAACAGAAGAGAAAACAGAGAGCTCAAAGATAGGCTATTTGAAAATACAGTCGGGAGAGAAAAGAAAAAAAGAATGAGAAGAAATGAAGAAAGCTTACAAGAACGTTAAAACAACACTATAAGAGCAAATATCCAGGTAATTGGATTTCAAAAGGGACTTGAGAATGCTAAAGCTTATTTAAAAAGATCATAACAGAAAACTTCTGGAACACAGAAATGGATACAAGTATCTAAGCAAAGGGAGCACGTAGGTCAAAGGCCACCAGTTAAGTTTGACTCAACCAAGTCTAACCCAAGATAATCAAGCTGTCAAATGTAAAGGATAAAGAGAAGATTCTCAAGGCAGCAAGAGAAAAAGAAACAAATAATACGTAAGGGGTGTGTCAATATGTTGACAATAGACTTCTCAAAAAAAACCTTACAGACTAGGACAAAGTAGCATAAAATTTTCACAGTACTAATGGTGGGGGTGGGGGCAGAAAGAAAGAGAGAGAGAGGAAGGGAAAGAAACTAACAATGCTGTACTCAGCAAAGCTATCCTTTAGAAATGAAGGAGAGAGAAAGACATTCCCAGACAAATACAAGTGATTGAAAGATATGATGAATGTTTACATCAAAAAATTTATTGCAGGGGCCAGTGAGATGGCTCAGTGGCTTAAGCGCCTGCCTGGCAAGCACGAGGGCCCAAGTTCAACTCCCGGAACCCACATACAAAAAAAGGGCCGGTGATATCACCTCAGCTGGCGCGTGAGGTCCTAAGGTCAACCCACGGTACCCACAAAAAAAAAAAAAAAAAAAAAAATTTATTGCAGTAAGATACACTGCCATTAATCCCCTTCAAAATATACCCCCTCCCTTTGAACACACATCGTGTCATTCTTGCCACTTTCTGGAGGAGTTCTGGAAGTCCTCTTCCATGTCTTTAGTTGTGCTGTTATGGCTGCTTCCATACCCTGAATCAACATCAGAATGTTTACCTTTCAGTTATTCTGACTTTGGGGAAGAGCCAGAAGTTGCATAGTGCCAGATTTGGTGGATAAAGACATACCATAATGTCTTTACAAGCCTACCTTTTTATGGGATATCACTTGGCAGCAACATTCACCCAATTTTTGATCATACCTTGCCAGAAAGTGGCAAGGATAATGAGATAAGTGCATTTCAGTGAGGGAGAGTATTTTGATGGGGATTAAATGACAATGTATCTTTCACTATAAAAAGCGTTTTTAAATTTAAACATTTACCATATATTTTGATCACATTTCATATAGCCTCACCAGACCTATCCTATAAAAAATGCTAAAGGGAGTTCTTCGATTGAGATAAAACTCCTGATAAGAGTACCTATACAAAATCGGAATGCTCTAACATAAACATGGTATTGAACCATTCATATTTTTAGGATGAAAACTGAAAAAGAAAACAATTAAAATAATTACTGCATACTACTGTAGTATGTTAAGAGGTAGGTATGTAAAAGGAGACATCAAAAATTCAAAATGAGGGCAAGGCATGGTGGCTCACGCCTGTAATTGCAGCACTCTGTACTGTATCACTATATCACCAGCCCATTTTTTTCTCATCTTTACAAGCATGTTATGTTGCTATCATCTCAAAATAGCTTGTTATAGGGGCTGGTGAGATAGCTCAGCGGCATAAGTGCCTGCCTGGCAAGCGCGAGGTCCTGAGTTCGACTCCTGGTACCCACATACGAAAAAAGGGCCGGTGATAATGCTCAGCGGCACGGGCACCTGCTGGCACGTGAGGTCCTGAGTTCAACCCCCGGTACCCACAAAAAAAAAAAAAAAATAGATTGTTATAATTGAAAGATATTTGTTATAAGCCTCGTGGAAACCACGAAACAAAAATCTGTAACAGAAAAACCAAAAATAATAACAGAGTAATTAAAACAAACCACTACAGAAAAAAATTCAACCACGAAGTAAGACTATATAGGGTGAGAAAGAAACTACAGCCAAACTTGAAAATAAGTTATAAAAAGGCTGGGGAAAGAACTTACGTATTAATATACCTTAAATATAAATGGATTAAAATTCCCCCCAAAAAAGATATAAGTAACTGTATAGATTTTTTTAAAAAGGCACAGCATTGCAAATGTAATTCAAAAGAAAGCAGGAGTAGCCCCATCCATATCAGATAAAATAGCTTTAAAATCAAAAGCTGTAAAAGTGACAAGAAACATCATTATATATTGACAAAAGGGTCAACTCACTAAAAAAAAAAAATGCATGTATGTATGCGGCAGGAGGTACTAAGGACTGAACCCAGGGCTTTTGCACTGAGCTAACATGAAATTACACCACCAACATCATTTCCAAGTGATTTTCACACAGGACTCACATTTTATCTCAGAAATCACTAAGAATCCAGTTTTACAAATATATAATATCAAGGGAATGTACTGAGATTTAATTTTGAAATTGTAAATTACCTTGCACTAGTACTTTGTTTCCAACTGATGTGAAGTAATGTTCTATTTCCTTCCAGAAAAAATGTAAAACATCCATTGGTATTCCTGTGGTATCCCACACCATCCCCGGGGTCAAGCTGGGCACCTCAGGTATAGTAGCTATGAGCAATTACTCAATGGAGTGAAAGAATATAAGTGAAAGGCAGATGGCAAAGATTGCACAAGTAACAATTAATGAGTAAGGGAGAGAAAGGGAATAGGTACAGAACATACAGGAAAAGCAAGAGCAAATCAAAAACTGGGAGTATGGGGAATCAAGAGTGAGCATAAGAGATCCTGTAGCAGAATACAGCAGAGAAAATATTTTTTAAAAAAGACAAAGAAATAGTCAAGGAAAGACAAATGCACAAGGAGACACAAAAAGACAAAACAGTGAATGGGGAGACAATGGACAAACAGGAAAAGAAATGCCAAAAGACAAGGATAGAAAGAAAGATTGATCAACAAAGAGGCAGAGAGACACAGACTGAAACAGATGGACAAATGCGGGAGACACAGAACAGACAGAGGTGAGACAGAATTCGGAAGACAGGGAGAGAGTGAGTCAGAGAGACAGGAGAAACTGCCAGGGTGAGAACGACCTTAGTCAAGGACAGACACAAACATGAGGACAGAAAAGGAACATGTGAAAGGGAGAACAACTAATAAGAGAGACAGAGGGCCGGTGAGATGGCTCAGCCTGCCTGGCAAGCGCGAGGGCCCGAGTTCGACTCCTGGAACCCACATACGAAAAAGGGGCCGGTGATATCGCTCAGCGGCACGGGCGCCTGCTGGCGTGCGAGGTCCTGAGGTCGACCCCCCGGTACCCACAGAAAAAAAAAAAAAGAGAGACAGAATGGTGGTGGGTACACATGAGAAATGGGGAAAGGAGGCAGGAAGAAACTAAGGAAGAGGGTAGAGAGGAAAGGGAAAAAAGCTTCCCTTCACACTACCTCTACCCTGGGAACCGGGATTGCATTCATCAATTAATAATTTAAAAGGCATGATCCTGACAGTCCACTTGTGCATAAAAAAGAACCATGAACTCTCAAAACCATTATTAATGACACTGAGCTCTGTACACCAGTGGGTTTTCTGGCCAGGGGGGAGACTTTCTCTGCATATTATTAGCAAGTATAATCTATAGTCTTTCAGCTATTAATATTCTCAGAGAATTCCACAGAGCTTTATGAGCTTCCAAGGATCTCTTTGTGAGTTTCCAAGGGTCTCAGCTCCAAGCATTCAATATAATGTGTAATAATTTGTTTTCACAGAAAGATTATAACCATATAAAATTACATAGTAACTAATTTAAAAAGAGGAAAATACTAAATTCTAATACATTATGTCTTCAGAACATCTCAGCTACACATTCCCTTTCACTGTTACAACACTAGCACTAACTATTTAATTTTTGTTGAACTTTTTAGTTTTATTAAAATTTCAAAACTAATAGAATAGAGAAGAGCATACACCAACATGCCCAATGCCTAACTTCAATAACTAGTATTTTACCAGTATCATCATATACTATCCATAAGAAATAGAACTCTAAATATAATCATAACTTTTTGTTTATAGTTTCATGAAATTTTAAAATGCATTTTATTCAAACATACTGGACTTTAAAAATCAAGGATTTTACTGTTAATCATTATGAAATTATCACACAAGAATTTACCTAGTGTTTCCAGAATTAGAGCCTCTTACAGATTATTAAAAATCTGTTTCAGGAAAATGAAGTGCTGTCATTGTATAGTCAGAAGTACACTGTAAAATTATAGTATGTTGGAAAATACATTATAGCTTATGTAATCCAATGATTCTCAAGCTTTGCTACACATTACAGTGACCTGAAGAGTTTTAAAACACACAGGTACCCAAGTCCTGAGACTCTGATTTAGTCAGTTCAGGGTACATGAAATTTCTCTGCTAAACCAGCATGGTAGCACACGCCTGTAATCCCAGCACTGAAGGAAGCTGAGGCAGGAGGGTCACAAATTTGAGTTCTACCTGGGCAACTCAGCGAGACCCTTTCTCAAAGTAAAAAAAAAGTAAAAGAGGAGCAGGGCAGGAAGGTAGCTCAGTGCAAAGGCCATGAATTCAATCCCCAGCACTGCAAAAGAAAAAAAAAAAAAAACTCTAATAAAATCCATCCCACCAGTGTCTCCATATTCATGTCTAAAAAAGTTATTACTTTTTCAGAGTAATATTCACAAGTTGGGCCGGTGAGATGGCTCAGCGGCTTAAGCACCTGCCTGGCAAGCGCGAGGGCCCGAGTTCGACTCCCGGAACCCACATACGAAAAAGGGGCTGGTGATATCGCTCAGTGGCACGGGCGTCTGCTGGCACGCGAGATCCTGAGGTCGACCCCCTGGTACCCACAAAAAAAAAAAAAAAAAAAAAAAAAAAAATTCACGAGTTATACAACAGATCTGAAAATTAGAGTAACAGCAACAGTAATAACAATAAACTAGAATTTTACTGTTTTACATTGCTAACTTTACATCCATTATCTTATTTGTGGAGCAAGCTCATTATAAGAGTTTGATGACAGTAAACCCCCTAACAGATTTCTTACTGTCTTTTTTTTTTTTGTACCTTCTGCTACTAAAATGAAGTCTGATTCCATTCTTAATTCTTACAGCAGAAAGTTTGAGAGGCCAAAGGTAATTATTAGTCTTGTCATGAACAGCCTTCTAAATCATCAAGTGCTTTGCTGATCAACCAAATTATCAGTTGATATTTACTAAGAACATAACACAAACCAAAGCAGAGAAAATAAAGTTTAAATTACAGCCCTGTAAGACTCAGTAGGCTTACAATTTACTTGAGGGGACAAACTTTTAAATAAACATGACATATAATTATTTTTAAATTTTAAACAACAGGGGGCTGGTGAGATAGCTCAGAAGCATCAGCGCCTGCCTGGCAAGCGCGAGGTCCTGAGTTCGACTTCCAGAACCCACATAAAGGAAAAAATGGGCCAGTGATATCACTCAGAGGCACAAGCGCTTGCTGGCAAGTGCGAGGTCCTGAAGTCGACTCCCGGTACCCACAAAAAAAAAAAATTTTTTTTAAACAACAAATAAAGAAGTACGAAAAGTTCAACTGAATTACACATGTGAAGCCAAGATTATATGACATTTCTTAAAACTAGTTCACTCTCTTATTTCCTAGACAATACTGCTTTTTCTAATTATACCATTGGATGCCTTCTATTACTTACTTTCTCATCTACCAGTCTACAAATTTTTCTCCATACAGTAGTATGCAGAAAGATTATCTTACGTTTTTTCATTATTTTGATTATGTTTAAAAATTGTGTATATTCACATCTACCCCAAATCTCCATATATTGTCCTCTATGATGTTTATCCCTGCCCATGGCTAGCCACTCACATCTCTTTCTACATGTTTAAGGTCATATATGAGTACATCTCTAAGGATTTTTCTCTAGGATAACGTAATCTAAAAGTTCAGGGAATGGTTTGCAGTTCTACGTGCTTCGGCTGTCACTTTATTTAAGGATTAGTGTGAACCACTGAATGAGATATGGCCAAGTCAGCTATTCAACAGTAACTTGTAATTTTATAAAACATTTCCTGCAATGGTGTATCAGCAGAAGCTGTATAAAAATCAATATAAGAGTGAGTAAAATAAAGCTTTGCCTTAAAGGAATTTTTTTGATTATTAGAAGAAAACATCAAAAAATTATAATGCTATGGTTAGTAATATAAAAGAATTATGCATAAAGGTTTCATTTAGAGACAAATGAAGATCAGAAAGAAGGTGGGTCTTAAAGGAGAAGGAGTTGCCAGTTGCATTTCCAGAGAAAGGTAATTCTAAAAACTACAGAACTAGCACTCAAAAAAAACAAAATAAAAGCACGCGCCTGTAATCACAGGAGGAGCCTGAAGCAGGAGGAGCATCAGGAGTTCTAAGACAGCATGGGCTACATAAGGAGTTCAAGGCCAGCCACAACTACAAAAACAAAAATACCCCCCAAAAAAATCACCAAAAACAAGAAAGAAAAGAGAAGCAGAAGTCATTGGTTTGTCCAGAGATTATAACTGAGGTGTTGACTACGTTCTCAATATATATGAAAACACAGAAGTATAGAACCCAAACTATGTAATACCAATGCTAAAAGTATAATTATGTCTGTATAAACATAAACATGCTTAACAAGAAAATAAAAGCATAAAGATAAAAGTTAACTTGTAAGGTAATAAAATGATTTAATGAGTTCTTTAAAAGGCTGAAAATTTGCTGAATTACATTTGTCAATAGACAATTTTTATTTATAACTATGGAACAAAATGTTTTATTCTTTAATAGTTCTTTTTTTGCTTTGTTTTGTTTTTTGAGACAAGGTCTTGCTATGTAGTTCTGGTCTTGGATTCACTATGTAACCCTGGCTGGTCGAAAAGTTGTGGTAATCTTCTTGCCTCAGCCTCTGAAGTGCTGGGGTTACAGGTATGCACCACCTCACCCAGCTTCTTTAATAGTTCTTAACCCATTAATAGCACCAGCAATTTTGCCTCAGAAGTTAAATCAACCTCAACTCATTTTCTTTCAAACAATGTCTCACTTAGTATTAACCAACATCCTATGAATTTGACATCGTATATACATCACCTAACTCAAATTTATGATTACTTAAATCTCAAAGTCATATAGTACCTACAGATCAAACACACTAAGAACTGTTACCTAGCAACATTAGTGCACCTCAAATTTCAAATACTTGTCAGACTTAATCAAAAAGCAACAAAATAGGGCGGGTGAGATGGCTCAGTGGCGTAAGCGCCTGCCTGGCAAGCACGAGGGCCCGAGTTCGACTCCCGGAACCCACATACGAAAAAAGGGCCAGTGATATCGCTCAGTGGCACAGGCACCTGCTGGCACGCGAAGTCCTGAGGTCGACCCCCAGTACCCACAAAAAAAAAAAAAAAAAAGAAAGGCCTTGAAATGTGCTAGACTTAAAAATAGTAATAGTAATAATATAACGAATAGAAGAAAAATCTTGTTTTTAACTAAAAGTCTCCAAACTTACTTAGCCACAGTACAGTTTTGCTCATGAATCACTCAACATACTGAGAACAATCTTTGTGAAATACTAGACCAAATAATCACTAAGATATTTTATTCCTTATATTTAAGAGTCAGAGTTGATACTGAATATACATGCTACTAGGCTTGTCAGTGAATGGGAAAATGAGTAGAAAGCACACAAATATGTGTAAAAAGCAATGAAATGAGGCTCCAACTTGGGGGAAAAGGTTGGAACATAAGCACAAATGCTCATCTAAATAAAACAGAGTATTTCTTCCTATGAACTAGAAATAACAAAACTTTCAAGAGAAACTTATCTGATTGGGGAGTGGGGAGGGTGGCCCTAATGTGGCCAGAAAAAGGTCATCAATCCTGTATTAGAGCTGAAGAATGCGCCTGCCTCTCATAAGTCACCCCCTGGGAATTCCAAGCTGGTGGCAGCACTATTTTAATATCAGGGGAAATGGCATCAGCATGAACGCTCACAATGATGACTATGACAGCTTCCAAGACACAGATTCAGATAGAACTCTACAGCTGTTGTACCCTAAACTTATCTAATTCATAAATCCAGATACAACATTTCACTCTACGGATTTTCTAGTCTCTCAATGACTATCTCCAAGAACTGGGAATCATGTGGACAGCTCAATTTTTAAAGATTAAAACAAATTCTGTGTAACTTTTGATTGTTGATCACTGATCTTTTGCACACTTTTCAGACTTCTTTTGTCATATTTTGATGACAAGATGGTTCACTGGAAACAATGACAAAATGATCCTCGGAAACTAGAAATCTAGCTTTTTAATATCTGTCATTGATTATTTGTGTAACACCGGGCAAACAAATAGCTCTTGGCTTTAATTTCCTAGACAAAAACTAAGGATATCTCTAAGATCCATACTTATTCTAACATCGTATGATTCCAGGATTCATTACCGCAAGGTCTGTCCACTTACAAATTGGAATTCTAATTACAGCTCATTACTCTCCTTTTTATAACCTTCTGCTCATTTAAAGTACTCTATTGACTTTCCCCTGAATGTCTCATGTACTTGCACCCCTTTTGTTCGTCCTGCTGAGTCTCACTACCCAGAAGGAAGGCCCTAACCTACAATTGTGTAAATGTTAACTAGGTTTCAAGACTCAATTCAAAGTCTCATCTTCTCCATTAATCATTCTCTTACCACTTCCTTTATAAAAGTTATTTTACAGGGCCGGTGAGATGGCTCAGCGGCGTAAGCGCCTGCCTTGCAAGCGCGAAGGCCCGAGTTCGACTCCCGGATCCCACATACGAAAAAGGGGCCGGTGATATCGCTCAGCGGCACGGGCGCCTGTTGGCGCGCGAGTTCCTGAGGTCGACCCCCCGGTACCCACAAAAAAAAAAAAAAAAAGTTATTTTATGGGTCATTGTGAATAAATTCCTCCTGAGAATATCTACGTAATAGAGTGGTGCCTTGGTTCACGAATTTAATTTGTTGTACGATTTTGGAAAAGATGGCCACCTTTGTGTGTGGGAAAGATGGCTGCAGTCCTGTTTGTCACCTGATGCAAAGCGTGCAAACAAAAACAAAATTCTGCCAAACACTTCTGTTTGCAAACCAAATTGTATGCAAACAAAAGCATTCATGAACTGAGGTACCACTGTATTTTGTATTCTTTTACATCTTTGAAATAAATTCTGAAACTGCATGTATCCTTCCTGATAGAAGTTCACACTGGATCCTATAAAGGATGCTTACGAACTCTAAATTAAAAAGCAGTATAAACAGAAGAGTTTTAGTAATAAAAACTCCCATCAACTCTCATCAAAATAAAGCTATTTTAGCAAGAAACTGAATAATACATCACAGATTTAACAGGTTAGAAAATAATTGCAATTTTTTCATTCAAGTAACAAGGTAATTAAGTGTAGTTTTCACAGTAAAAGTCTTTTAGAATGATGGCAACACATTTTTCTGTACTTTCACAGAAAAAATTGAAACAAAAATAATAAATTTTACAACATAAATTATCTTTTTCTAATCTATTCTTTGTAAAAGAAATGTAGAAACTTAAGTTACCTCAATGTCTTATTGAAATAAGCAAAAGACTTCTTTGTGAAGATCCTAACAATGTATTTTGGAATTGCACAGCAACATAAACTCTTAAATATATCTAATCAGAGCAGATTTCCAATGTCTTGTTTCAGAGTACAGACATTCCAAACTCAAATAAGATTTATGTGCCTCCAGTGTATATGCAAAATTAATTGCATGTGATAACACACCAATATAAATTCAATTTCCTTTTCCAAACTCACTGATTGCACCTCTTGTAACAATCACAGGGCAGGTCAATTTCTCATCAGGAGCCACAAATTGGCACTCAATCTCCTAGGTGATAAACAATGCTTCACCTCTCAACCTTCAACTAAGAAAATGAAATTTTAATCAATATAGAGAGATTCCCTACTCTCGAAGCTCAAATCCTGAAGAGCTCTTATTTGTGGTTGTCATGCCTAAGAATGTTATTCAATCCTAAGAATCATGTTTTCCCTACAGTAGACACACTTCTTCAAATCCAAACTGTACCTAATAAGAATCTAAGTTTTTAAGAATGAGTATTTTATCTTTAAATACGTACATGTATCTTTATAAGTTGTGTGCATGTGTGGATACATGAATGTATTTCTGTCCAATTAAAAGAAAGCCTAAAACGATGATCAACCTAGTAGCAATATCACTACCAAAGCAGTGCCAGTATACAGCTTCTAAAGGAAGACTCCCTGGTAATCATTAAAAGAACCAAGACACCTTGGTAAAAAGGCTGGTTTCAGGTCCAAGACAGACAGACAGACAGACAAAGAAAGAAAGAAAGAAAGAAAGAAAGAAAGAAAGAAAGAAAGAAAGAAAGAGATAGAGAGAGAGAGAAAAAGGAAGAAGGGAGGGAGGGAGGGAAGGAAGGATGGAAGGAAGAGAGGGACAGAAGAAGGGGAAAGGAAGTATATAATCCGCGTAGGAATTTTTGTTATATCACACAGAAAAGCTATCAGATACCACTAGAATCATCTCAAAAGAACTGAGGAAACCACCTAAAGAAGCTCCCATTGGTCATGGTTGAAAATTTGATCCTTAACAGAGATAAAATGGTACTGGACCAAAATACAGCTAATATGTTTAAATATATGAATTCACTAAAATACTTTTTTTTTTCTTTTTTTAACGTGGGTACCAGGAGTCAAACTCAGGACCTCGCGCTTGCCAGCAGGGTCTTGTGCTGCTGAGCCATATCACCGGCCCTAAAATACTTTTAAAAATACATTTCATACAGAATATCTTTGGAAAATGTTAGGGAACAAACATTATTTTGAAACCTTTAAGGGAAAGAAGGAACCATCTATCCTACTTTTCCTATGTAACTGGTAACCAAACAGTTGACAAAGGAACATTTCTCTTCACAGAATAATTCTGGTTGGTGGGAATGTAAACTAGTACAACCATTATGGAAATCAGCATGCAGATTCCTCACAACACTAAAACTAGAAATTCCATTTGACCCTTCTAGGTATCTTCCCAAAAGAGTTAAAGACATCACATTACAGTAATACATGCATACCCATGTTTATAGCAGCACAATTTATAACAGTTAAATCTTGGAAGTAGTCTCTATGTCCATAAACAGATGAATGGATAAGGAAAATGTGATACTCATACGCAATGAAGTACTACTGTGCCATAAAGAATAAATTTGAGCCATCTGTAGGGAAAAAATGCACCTTGAGACTATAATATTAAGTGAAATCAATCACGCACACAAACTTAAAATGTCACATAGTTTCTCTTATATGAGAAACCCAAAATATAAAGAGCAAAATAAAAGATAGATGATAGAAAATAGGGAGACAGATCTTTCACAAATGGGAAGGAGACCAAGAGATGGAGGGAGGAGAAAGGGAAGGGAGGGAAGAGGATAAAAAAGAATTGGGATGTGTTATGTACATGTATCAACCCCCCACAAGGAATGTGATCATTCTGTTCTGCAATGTACTATTACTACTACTACTACTACTACTACTACTACTACTACTACTACTACTGGGGTGAAAAAATTGGTCATTGTATTGATGTTAAAGCTGAGTGACAGGTAAATAAAGTTTTTTTATTCATTCTCTCTACTTTCGTATGAGTTTGAAATTTTTCATAGAAAGAAAATTGGGAGGAGGTATGCTAGGAAGAGGTTTACCTTTTTTTGTTTCCTCCAGGGAGAATAATCTGGAATATTTTGCAGGTAATTCCCATTAGAGGCAGATAAAATGGTCTTTTACTATATTTTAGATACTCAAGACTATTTAGTATCTATTAGCCAGTTTTTCAGAATCTGAGAGTAGTAACTGAATTTTTCTTTGACACCATTTGACTGCTCCTTTCACAAAACTGGACAGAAACAATTACAAGCAAATGCCTTATCTAGACCTATAACTGGTTCAAAATTTGAAGGAAGAACATTAAAATGTGTTTTCATATTGTTATATTTATATTTGTATGTTTTTATCCAGGTGAACCCTAAATCTAATGACAAATGTCCTTGGACACAACAGACAGGGAAAGAAAAAGTGACTAGGCAGAGACTGGAGTTAAGCTGCTAACAGCCAAGAAAAGAGCAACCACCAGAAGCTGGAAGGGGCAAAAATTCTGTAATTCCAGAAACAGTGCAGACCTACAGACACCTTAACTTCAGACTCGTGGCCTCCAGAATTGTTAGAGTATAAATTTCTGTTGTTTGTTTTTACAATACTGGGGATTATACCCGGGACATCACTAAGCTATATCCCCAGCCCTCCCACCTTTTTTTTTTTTTCCCCCAAACGGTGTCTCAACTAAGTCCTTAAGCCCAGATTGGGCTCAAATTTGGATCTTCCTGCCTCAGCCTCCCAGAGTACTGGAATTACAGGCATGTATCACCACACCTAGCTATTTGTTGTTTTAAGTCATCATGGTCTTTCCTAAAGAAAAAGAAGCAAATAATTCAGCCTAATTACAAACTTTAAACTCTGCTAACTTTAAGCTTTAACAATTGTTCTAGCTTTCTAATGGCTAGTTTAAGAAATCCTTCCTGAACCCATCAGATTCATTCATCTGATATGTTATCTTTTTCTCTATAGTCTGGAGTCATCAATAATTCCGAGAGCTTGTTTCATGATTTAGTGTTTTGTAACTATTGTATAGTTTTATTTCATGACCTTCCCTCGAACTTATCAAAAAGAAATAGTGCTGTGTGATAATTAACACAATGACTTTATACGTTACAGATTTTTACTACAAGCAAAGGAAAATTTTAAACAGTGAAGGTACCTTAAGTATTCTTCAATGCCGCAAAGAAAAGTTTATAAACCTATATTCAAAACATTTCGTTTCTATCTGTATACTACTCAAAATTGTAATATTTACTTTATAACAATTTTACTGCATATTTACATAATTATCTAATGTCTGAGAATGAGCATTAAATTACATCTACTAATCTTTCTATGAAACAGAAGTAGGTACTTCTACTCAAATAGCAATGTTTGTTCTTTAAAAGCACACCTTTCCTGTTAGTGAACTACACAAAGGTTGGTGGCATCTTTAAAGAATACTTAAGTCAATTTTATAAGATAGGGGGCTGGTGAGATGGCTCAGCGGCTTAAGCGCCTGCCTGGCAAGCGCGAGGGCCCGAGTTCACATACAAAAAAAGGGCCAGTGATATCAGTCAGCAGCACAGGCGCCTGCTGGTGCGCGAGGTCCTGAGGTCGACCCCCGGTGCCCACAAAAAAAAAAAAAAAATTTAAAAGATAATAATCCTTATTATCTGCAAGTTGTCATTTCCACAACAAATAAGTATGCAATCCTTTTCCAATATAAACTGAACCAAGGATCAATATGGACACACCTTAATGACTATCAACCAGGTCTTTTAATCTTTTCTAAAGAAATTAATGAAATATAAAATTATGTCATTCCTAAAAAAATGACAATTATCTTGTTGGCTTGGGTCCTGTCTCAACTTCTACTCTTAGCCATCTGTATTTCTTTATAGCTCTTAAAACAAGATTGCAAGGGCTGGTGAGATGGCTCAGCGGCGTAAGCGCCTGCCTGGCAAGCGTGAGGGCTCGAGTTCGACTCCCAGAACCCACATACGAAAAAAGGGCCGGTGATATCGCTCAGCGGCACGGGCGCCTGCTGGCGCACAAGGTCCTGAGGTCAACCCCCGGTACCCACAAAAAAAAAAAAAAAAAAAAAAAAACAAGATTGCAGTGGCTACAGATAAATTCAGTATTTCATTTTAGGGGTGAACTCATCACTAGTCCCTGGTTTAGGATTCTCACACAACATTAACCCACTTTAAGCAGGATTTTTGAAAATAGACAATATATGGTTAAGACACTATACTAACAAAACACTAACAGAAAACTTAGAAAAGCTACTCTTCACAGCTGCCCAGCTAAAAATGTAGCAAATTAGATATAGCTCTCCCTACTATAAATATCAAATGGCTTTATTTCTAGGTCAGAAAAATCATGTAAATAATTTTTTAAGAGATAATGATGCAGCCAAACAAAATGGAAAACTGGGGAGAGAGGACAACAGTATAAAAACAACGTGATGTAATTTATTAGGAATGTATGTATGTATTTGACAGTAATCCTATGCATGCAAAATCTACCTCATGAATTTCAGAAATGTAATCCAATCTTCCATTCTACAGAATTTAAAAGTGAACAAACAAAAAAGCAAGCTCACATCTGTTAGAATAACAAAGATCTGGGGACAGAGGTGAGGCAGAAGATGACTGAAATGGAATCTGTCCATTCAAGTGTATAATCAGAATGAATAATTTACAAGGATACTTTCATCTTCAATGCCACTAAAAACTGAATTCTAAGAAGCTTAGGAAAACTATAAGACATCTGCTAACCAAGTAGAATAACCAGAAAGAACCTAAGTCAAAATGTTCCAACAAAACCTATACACAAGATTAGGAGGAAGATGGGGAAAACTAAAGAAATGGCAGAAACTAGAATGGTGGGGAGTTATTTATGTCCTTAACTGTAGCTATTCGTTAAATTTTAGAAAGTCAGATAGATGGATTTAGCTAAATGAATCAGAGCTATAGTAAGCCAACATTGACTTTGTATACTACCCACCAAGAGGGAATGCATTTACAAAATAGCCAGGAGTAAAATGGAAAACTATCCTATTTTTAAAATTCCATTAAGTAGACATATACCAAAAAAATCCTCCAAAAACTCACATATGATCTTTCAAATCTATACCTACTTCATGTATCTTTGAAGGGAGACATAACAAACATGCAAAAGCATAAAAACAAGTGGTTTAGTGTCTTGTGAAAAATAAGTCTCTCTGTAGTTTATAAAACATGGTTTCTCAGCATGATTTGCAAAAAATGCACAGTCAATAGTTTGTAATAGATGGTTTCTCAGCATGGCTTGGCATCAAAATATTACAATGCCACAAAAAACAAAGCTTTTAAAACTAGGATCTCATATTATCTTCTGTTTCTCTACTTATTTTAAAGAATGCTACATGTATCACTTCAGACTATACCTTATAAAATTACAAGGCCAGCACTGTTAGACAGAAAGAAACAGTATACCTAGTCATCTAATCAGCAGGTAAAATGCTGTTATCTAAAGGTGATAGATCAGGAGAATTTAAAACTAAGAGGGAAAAAAAAACCCATAAACAAGCTAGGGTTAATTTTCTCTTTTTTTCATAAACAGTACTTTGGCTTCATGGGAGATTGAGGTAAGAATTCATTTTTATTCCTACTCATTGATGTGTTAAGTAAATATACAAGCTTCATGCCTATTTTAGAATCTATCTATCTATCTATCTACCTCTCTATCTCCAAAATCCCTGGTGTCAAGAGACTTGTATTCCAGAGAGAGAATTAATAAAGTCATCTGGAAAAAACCACAGATATTAGAAAGTGATGAATGCTACACAAAGAAATAAAATAAGGTGATGTAAAACAATGTGACTAAGTGGGTACAGAAGGCCTCCTGAAGGACACAGCCACGGGACAACCTAATGATTCTCAAGAAGCCACAGCAAAGCTCTAATGCAAGAGCAAGTGTGGCCTGATTTAGGAACAGAAAGAAGACAATGTGACTAGAGCCTAGCAAACAAGGGTGGAGATGCAGATGGACACAGGACCAGATTAGAGATGGTTAGGCCACAGTAATAAGTTTTTACACTACAGACTTGGATCATAAAAAACAGCCTCATAAATCTCACTGTCATGTTTTATAAAACTGTTATTAGAGATACTATTTACCACGTAAGCGAAACACTCTATGTGAAAGTCCAAAGGCACAATTTTTCTTAAATTTCATTCCATAAAAGCCTCCTTTCCTGAGGAGCTGATATAAACTTTCACAAATTTTGTAATCAGTTCTCCCCTCATCTTTTGAACTCTAGAAAATTCAGAGTTGAATAAATTAACTTCTGGCAACTATATAAAACCTTATGGTATCTATTTTCTTTTTAAAATTTTTTTTTTTACTTTAGAATAGATTTAAATTACTGAAAAGTTACAAAGATAGTACAGAGAGTTCCTACATACCTTCCACCCAGTTTCTATGTTCATATCTCACAGGAGTATGTACATGTGTCAAAATTAATGACTCAACACAGATGTCCTTAGTTTTTACCTGAAAGTTATTCTTCTCCAGAATCCTTTTGCTATCTATTCTATCTATATATTAAATTTACTCTAGCTTTATCTCATCATTCTATCTTAATTTTCTCCTTATTCTAAGCTCTCTACTTAATATGGATTGTTACCTAATACGTTACACCTAATTCTATAAACCTTTCCCAGTACTTCTGGGAACTATGTGGAGTTAAAAAAAAAAAAAAATTAGTAGGAAAAAAACTTAATTAAAACATACAATTTGGTTTTTTTTCCAACAAGTTAACCGAAGTAATGCTTTTAAAAACTTTAAAAAATACAGATTCAAGGAAATGTCCACTTAAAAATTTTATCGAAGATAACACTTGGAGAAAAGCGCAAAATCAATATTAAAATAGGTCTTTTGGGGCCAGTGATATCACTCAGTGGCAAAAGTGCCTGCTGGCAAGCGTGAGGTACTGAGTTCGGCTCCTGGTACCCACATTAAAAAAAAAAAATAGGTCTTTTGTGTTCCAGTATAAGTTTAACCTCTGGAACTCTCTTCTGTTGACACACTGTGCAATAGTAATACTGACAGATATTATTAAGCCATGCAACCTCAACTTGGCCTCAGTTTGCACAAACCTAAAACAAAGATGAGGCAAATAATCTTTGAAAGTCCCTTTCTAGTAGAAATGTGGATAACTTTTTAAATTCTATGACTTACACTGATCATCAGTTTCTCATATTTTTCTATTACAATAAACATTAGCAAGCAATAAAGTTTCTAAATAAAAGCCAGATGTGGTGGTGCACGCCTATAAGTCCAGCATTTGGGAGGCTGAGGCAGAGGATCACAATGAGTTTGAAGCTAGCCTGAACTACAAATAGTGTGTTCAACTACATGGTGAGACCCCGTCTCAAAAAAAAAAAAAAAAAGATACATTGTAAAAAGATGGAAAAATGAAGTTTAAAACTTCCTTTGAAATTAATTCAGAGTAAAAACTAAAATAGATTATAGTATATAAATTTTATGTATCTGAGTTCAAAATTATCTTGGGAAAGGAAGAGATAAGACAGTTTCCCCAACAACAGAAAGGATGTGAACATTTACTCAATTACATTAATTCCATAAAGCAACTGATACACCACTGAGGAAGGAAAAAAGCATGAGAAAAGACAAAAATATGTATTTTTTTTTAATTTATTTTTTGGGGGGGATTTTTTTTAGATGGTCTTGATATATAGTTCAGGTTGGCCTTGACCTTACTATGTAGCCCAGGCTGGCCTCGAACTCACAGCGGTCCTCCTACCTCAGTCTCCCAAGTGCTGGGATTATAGGTGTGTGCCACAATGCCTGGCTATGTTTTAATATTCTACTACTCCATATCACTGAAAATTTAATGTCTCTAATGTCAAATGACTACTACAATTAAGAGTTGTTCTTGTATCTAAAAAATTACTTTGCCTCAGAATAATCTTGATTATTAAGGTGTGACTGATTCACTGATAGGGGAAGTCTGCAGCTTAATTTAATTTGTCATAAATACCAATAAAGCAACATCGTCACTGACACAGACACCAAAAAAGAAAAACACAATACAGTTTAAAGGTTTTTAGCATCATTTTCCTAAAATTCCTCAAAATCAGAACATCACTCCACGAAAGTTTAACCTCACAGACTCAGGTCTATGTTTGTCCTTCTACATTAAAAAAGAAACAAAAACTACAACAGCAAAATGCACAGTTCTAGTTACTTCAATACCCTATTCTACTGCCATGGACTTTGTATCTACAAGGCTTTCTGTAGAAAAGGATAGGAAAATAAGTAGAAAAAATATATTATTTATATCATTATTTAAAATCAGTATTCTACATCATCTCTAACAGAATTTACGTCACCTCAACCATATATTTTCAAGTGTAAATGGTTACCCAAAAATAACAGATTATATAGAATGACAAATACCAAAGATCATATATAAAATGATACAGAATGCTTGAGAGTAAGTCTTTAAACATTCTTATCTATATCATTTCAGAACATGAGTACATCCTAATTTTAATGTTAAGACATTTATTTTAAATAAAATAGACAGTAATGTATAACTGATTCATGAAATTACCTCTTAAAAGATGAAACAAAATAACCATGAAACTGAATGTGTTTATTTGTTTGAGTAATAAAAAAATAAACATTCCACGATTTATCAATTCACTGAAATTAGTTTGGTTAACTTAATTAGAAAAAAAAGCCTACTTTATCATGAAGAAAAGAGGTACTATCTTAAATGTCCTAAATTAGAGAAAAAAGAACAATTCACTAGTAGAAGAAATAGTGTCTAGATTCAACTATCAGCAAAAGATTTCATATTATTCCTTTTAACTAATATATTTTATCAAACCACTTCACTCTAAGAATACATTTCTTTTACCATAATTATTCATTCATTGAGGAAGTGAAATTTGATGAAACTACTTATTTTATTAGAACCCATCATAAAGTAAGAAGTCATTAAAAATGTCCTTTAATCCTAACAAGAAGTCATAATCACTTAACATATTTAGATAACTTGGTACAGTTATTACATTTAATTCAGTACAATAACTTTTAAAAATAAACATCCTCTAGATAATATGTACAAGAAAAAAATGCTCCCTTATATTAATAATATAATCAAACTATCAATAAACTTAAGCTTATCAACCTCCTGGATAATTAATGTCCAAAAGAAGGTGAGCATTAACATACTGACCTAAAATTATTTAAGTTTTATGGCAGAGGTTCTACACTTTGGTTATATGTTTTTATACATTAGAATCACCAGGAGAAATTTTTTAAAATACCAATACCAGGCATCAATACCAATCACTGTGTTCCACCTCCCTCCAATCCTATTTCAACTGCTCTGATATGGAGGCCAAATACCAGTATTTGAGGTGCTTTTTCGTTTCTTTTTTTCAAGACCCTCAGGTGAGTTGAATGTGAGGCAGATCTGGGAACCACTTATTTAAGATTAAAAAGACAGGGCCGGTGAGATGGCTCAGCGGCATAAGCGCCTGCCTTGCAAGCACGAGGGCCCGAGTTCGACTCCCGGATCCCACATACGAAAAAGGGGCCGGTGATATCGCTCAGCGGCACGGGTGCCTGTTGGCGCACGAGGTCCTGAGGTCGAACCCCTGGTACCCACAAAAAAAAAAAAGATTAAAAAGACACCTTGGTCTCTGGCACCAAAAGCTTTAAGTCTACTAAAACTTGAGAGAACCAAAAAGAATAAAGTAAAGTGAGAAAGATAATAATCCAAATATAACCCAAACCTACCAAATATTTTTCCCTTTAAAAAGGTTAAAATTTAAGTCCTATCTTGGACTTTACTGACAAATCTAATGTGCTACTTTATAAACAATGCTAAACAAAAGCCTAAAAGTACAAACTAAATAGCAAGGATAACATACAGAAATGATTATCATTTAAGTATAATACCATATAAACAATAGTAAATTAATATAAAACCTCCATGCAAATGACAAAATAACTACAATCACTTTAATAACTTTTTTTTAACTTCCATACTACTCAGGATGTTTCCTTAAAGCACTTTCAAATATCTTCAATTCTCCAGTGTTTCAAAAAAGAAAAATTCATGTTCGTGAAGATAAAAACTAGGCTTTAGCATGTTTACAGAAAGTACAAAGAAAGAATGAACAAGCTTAGAGTATTTCCCTGTGAAAGCAGCACACACACTCCAGTATGACTGGCCTACAGTAATACTCATATAACAGGTCCAAAGAAATCAATGTCCATGGGCAATAAGATAAGAAAAAAGTTTTTTAACTGTAAGTATTTGTCATTTTGACCATACTTTTCCAAAATTCAGTTTGTGAAACATCTATTGGCTTTGGAATCCACGCACATGACTGGTATAGCACATTTTTGCGTCTGTCTGTGTGGTTCTTGGAGGTGTGGCCTTTGGGTCTATGTCTGGTCCCTTGCTCCTTCCTCTCTGGCACTGTTCCTTTTCCCTGCTTCCAGTTGCCAGAACTAAGCATCTTTGCTCTAGCATGCCCTTCCACCATGACATGCCTTCCTTCCTTGAAGCTGAACCAGGAATGAAAGCCTCTGAAAGCAAAAGCTCTCCTCTTTTAAGTTGTAGGTGTTGGGTATTTTGTTCCAGCAATGAAAAGCTAATACACCATTGAAAGTAATTGAAAAAAATTATTGCCAACATGCTCCAGCATAGAGAGGAATGAATAAATACCATCATAACTTTTAAACACATCTCACTATGTTTGAGATACATACAAACTGGATAAGAACTTTTAAAAACTGAAAACTTTTTTTAAACTTGAAGATCAGTACTACTTACAGAATAAAATAAAAACCAAAACAATTATTAATGCAAGGAAATCAGTTTAATTTCTATGTAATATTATTTTTCTTATGTTTTTATAGTGCTTAAAGGAGGAATTCTTTAGGGGACATAAAATAAGATACCTCAATAAAAAACCTAGAAATGTTGGTAAATTTTAAGTGTCTTAAGTTAAATATTCAAAAATTAAAAAGATTATAATCCAAAATTCAGTGATATATTATAAAATTAATATCTAACTCCCAATACCCTGATTTAAAATGATAAGTGATAGGATTTTGAGATACTAGGAAAAAGCACATTTTTAATTCAGAATGCTTCAAGATATAGGATGTGCCACTAAAAATTGACATTTATATTTATAGATGTATAATTTTATTAAATAATTTCAGCATCTGTATATATAAATGTATGTCACAAAAAGAGGTCTAATAGTTTATTATAGGAATGACTTCATGGAATACTTGTATAGTATGGTCTGTACTATACAAGGTCTAATAGTTTACTACAGGAATGACTTTATGGACTACTCATAAAGATATTATTCAGGAAACACCTGTAAGAAATTCTTGACAAATATTTTTTCACATTCATCTTTCCTGAAAAAATTTGATGCACAATTTTTTCTTTTACTTTTTCTTTTTTTTTTTTTTTTAATATGCGGGTACTGGGAGTCGAACTCAGGACCTCGCCCTCGCCAGGCAGGCGCTTATGCCGCTGAGCTGTATCACCAGCCCAATGCACAATTTTAAGAGTTCCCAGCATCAGAAGGAACACATCCTCATTAGTTGTTGAATTAGTTCCTAAGTTTTTACTGACATCAGCACTCATACAACTTAAAAAAGCATCTCCAAATCTATCTGTTTGACCCTGTAAAGAATAAACTGGTGAACAGAAACTGAGGTAATGGAAAATGAAAAGATCAACGAAGATAATTGAAGAGGTAATCACTGCCTTGCTGTCAGTTGTTTCATGACTGTTAAACTCTGCACATCCATATATAAACATGCCTGCTAACACAGACACAAACACACATACACATGACCAAACACATGCACTGTGTAAACATTCTCTACTGTTTAGTCCCATTCTAAAGACAATGCATAAATAGAAAGGAAAAGTCATACTGCCTTAATTATGAACTAAAGATTCACAGAAGGAAGGAAGGAAGGGACAAAGAGAAGAAGGGAGGGGATGGATTCATATAAAAGTACATTGGGGAAGGGAAACAAAATACAGAGAGAACTTTGACTAAACTAATACATGATTCATAGTCCTAAAATGATATAAGAACATAATATAAGATCCACCCTAGGATAAATGTGAGCTAGACCAAAAAAAAAAAAAAAAGATTAAAATACTATAAGATAATCACATTACCAAAAGCAAGGGAAAGTTAGTGCACTGCTTTTATACTTGGTACTTTAAAATATGTTTCCTTAAAAAATAAGTTTTCTGTGACTAAACCTAAAGATTAATTCATCTTACCTTCCACAGAAGGTGCCTGGTCCTGAGCTGAATACAGCATATCCTTGAAAGCCTATCAGAAAGAAAGAAAGAAAGAAAAAGCAATACATGAAATCTTAAGTAAACTTCGTATTAAAAGCATTTGAAGCTAAATAATTCTTTTTCAATAAATGGAAAATGACCACATATAGTTCCCTAGAGAATTTAAATTGTGAAATGCTTTAATAATTCACCTCGTAATATTTAATTTTTAAAATGAGTGATAATTTGTACTTTAAAAATTAAAGAATACTTGGAAAAGAATGAAAAATCACCTAGGAGATCATAAACGCTCTTCACTAAGAGAAAAAAAACAGAAAGAAACAATAAAAGTCCTACACAAATGCCATAGAACACTGCCTAAGATAATATGAAGAACTGGATACTAGTTTGGGATTTTTCTGGTAACATATTGGTAACATAAAATTCATCATCTTAACCAGTTTTAAGTACACAATTCAGTAGTGTTAAGTACTTTCACATTTTTCTGCAACAAGTCTCCAGAATTTTGTCATCTTGGATAGAAACACCTTTCAATGAGTTTTGCAAAGTTCTCTTTAAAAGCTTAGAACTATAGTTTAGGTTTATTATTTTTTTCCCAAACCACACAGTAGATTAGCTAACAAGCAGATTCAGGTAATTTGGATAGTTATAATTCTGTTGTTAGAGAACAGGAATGAGAAGCATTTCTCTTCATGTATCAAAATAGCTGAATCAGTTAAGTGGATGAGGCTCAAGGGCTTAAGTGACTTTAATACAGTTCCATAGTTTCAAATACCATCTAAACACTGGTGATTCCCAAACTGGCCTTAGGAGTTCCTCAACCTTGGTACAATTGACATTTTATCACAGATAATCCCCTCTCTGGGGAAGGGGGTTTGCTGTGCCAGTAAGAGAGGATATCCTGGCATCCCTGGCATCTACAGACCCATTAAATACCAACATCAACCCTCCTGGTTGTGACACTGACAAATGTCCCCTGGGAGGCAAAATTACCTCTCTTCTGTCCAACAGGCCTACAGTTATTCAAGCATACCTGTATAAATACCAAAAAAGGAAGACATAAACGTCCAGCATCATCACACTTTTTAAAAAAGAATACTCAAGTCTAGTAAATTATATTCTCCCCAAGTGGATTTATTATTTGCTTTGGGTGATCAACCTGTTAGTTGCATGATTAACCAAGCCTAACAATACACACTAAAAAGATTTTCAATGAAATAAGGGAAATTAAAATTTTTAAATCAATTCATTTTTATTCATTTTAACCCATTTTATTAAAGTGTAGGAACTGGGTGTGATAGCACATGGCTGTAATCCCAGCACTATGGGAGGATGAGGAAAGAGGATCCAAATTCCAGCCCAGCCTAGGCAATTTAGTGACTTAGTAAGACTGTCTCAAAACAAAATCATTGGGCCAGTGAGATGGCTCAGCGGCTTAAGCGCCTGCCTGGCAAGGGCAAAGGCCCGAGTTCGACTCCTGGAACCTACATACAAAAAAACGGCCGGTGATATCGCTCAGCGGCATGGGCACCTGCTGGCGCGCGAGGTCCTGAGGTCGACCCCTGGTACCCACAAAAAAAAAAAAAAAAAAAAAAAAAAGGCCTAGAGATATAGCTCAGTACAATTCAATTCCCCCAAGGTGAGGGAGTGGGGGGTAGTGTTTGTAGAAAAATTATATAGATACAAAAAATGTTAATGTCACATGTGCTTAAACCCAAAAATATTCAATTTGATTCACTATACAGAATTTAAGGCTATACTGTAACACAACTTAAGTATAATTTTAAAAATACCGTATTTAGTTTTGTGTCTTGCTCCAGGCATAGAGCCCCTAAAACCTTTGGAATTTACTTTTATATGCAAATAAGATGGCTCAGTGAGGGGTGCCACCCCATAGCTTCACAATGGGGGGCTACAGAGACAAAGTGATCAGAGGGTTAGAACTTTCAGCTTTACCTCCAAACGTCTGGCAAAGGGAGAGGTGCTGGAAACCCAGTTCAATCACCAATGGAAATGATTTAATGAATCAGGTCTGTGTAATGAAATTTCTACAAAAACTCTTAAATATCAAGAATCTCAGAGCTTCTAGATTGGTGAACACATCAATGTGCTACAAGAGGGCACGGAAGCTATGCAATCCTCATCCTCATACTTTGTATGCATCTTGTCCATTAGGCTGTTTCCAAACTGTACCTTTTATAATGAATCTGTAAAACTAAACATAGTGTTTTCCTGAGTTCTGTGAATCATTCTAGCAAATTATCAAGTGTGAAGGAGAGTTGTGGGAATCTTCAAATTTTCTCTCAATAGACAGAAGTCTGGGTAGCCTGGGCACCCCAACTGTAGCTGGCATCTTAAATGGGGAAGTCATATGGAACCTTTAACCTATGGACTCTATGTTAATTCCAAGTAGTGTCAGAACTGAATCATCAGACACTTGGAGAATTGGTTACTGGTATCAGAAAAAGGATAACATATTTGGTGTGAGAAATGGCGTCACAGAACACCACATATTGTAAACTTCTGGGAAAATCTTTGTTAGTGAACCGGTTTTTCTAAGGTTACATTTTGGGGTTTTTTGTTTTGTTTTGTTTTTTTGTTTTTTATTTTAAAGAGAAGAAAAAACAAAACAAATTAAAAAAAAAAGAACAAAATTTCAAAACAACATAATAGGAGGGTAACAATGGTTAATACATTTCGTATTGTTATCTTTAAGTTAGTGATTCAGGGTACCAGTTATCAGCATTCAATTGTCCAAACATACTGGCACAAACCTTACTCTTCAATGAACTAAGTAAAATTAGTAGTGTATCTACCTTAATAAGGTTACATTTTGAAGCACAACCTCAAATTTTCAAGCATTAATCCTTAAACTAATTTGTATAAAATCCTGGATGAATGTAACAAAAGTCTGGAACCTCCTTTAAGAAAAATATATACACATTATTTTCTTTACAATTTTAGGTGTCTTGGGGTCCACTAACTTCCAGATTAAAATATGAAGTTATTCCAGAAGATCTTATCAAACATCAGAAGGTCCTTATTTCAGTTCACAGAGCAGAATTCTATATTAAAGTCCTATGCGGATGTAACATGGCAATCATATTATCATTCACTGACAGGCTATCTCTAAAGGGTAAATGAACAGAAGACTGCTAAAAGCAGAATAAATTTCTAGAAGTAAAAAAAAAAAAAAAAGCAGTAGAAGAATATAAGAGAGGAATAAATCCAGCCACAGAATAGTTAAGGAAATAAATCTACCTTGGCACAAGTAATATAAGAGACTCAAATGTTTGAATGAAATCTTGCTACTTCTGGGGTATAATAGGAATGTGTACCAAAATAAATGATGCTATCAAGAACCAATTAAATCGATGGCTACCAGAGTGTCTTGTGCTAAGAGCTCAGTAAATAGTGCTTGAATTCAAGAATATCTTCTCTACAGAAAATTAAAGATGATTAACAAAACATACTAAGTGGAATCTCTGACATGTAATGAAAGTGAATTAAATTTGCAAAGCTTGCCAAATTAAGTTTTAAAAAGACAGATTAAAATTTTATAAAGAGAAAAAGAATACTCTTTATTTGTATTATAAAATGGAATTATAATTTCATTTCAATCAAGACAGATCTCAGCAAATTCATGAGCAACTCTTTTTTTCTTCTTACTACATTTTCCTCTGATTCAGAAACCATTTATTTTTTGGCAGTAACACTCTAGAATACTCCACAAACAGGGGAATCATGCCTATAACAAGAGAACAGACCCCAATCAGAACAAGAAAAAAAAAAAAAAAACCTACACGGCATTGTCTACATCAGTAACTATAGGCTGTCTATGTTTCACTCAAAGCACTTGCCTGGGTTGGAATCAGTATATCCAAATCACAAAACAACGAAGAGTTTCTTTTAACTCATGCTACTTTACTTTACCCAACACTTAATATACAACACTGAATTTGTATAGTAAGTTAGTATATATTTATGTGCATTACAAAAGTTTTTTAAATTTCCAAATAATTGAAAGCAATTCTTTATATCAGTATCTCTACTATAATCAGTGTTAAATTATTTTTGTTATAATGCTATTAGAATACATATAAATAAACAAGGACAAACTAATGCTTATAAAAACGCAACACTAATATCTTTTTTTTTTTTTTTTTTTTTTTTTTGGTGGGTACCGGGGGAACGACCTCAGGACCTCGCGCGCCAGCAGGCGCCCGTGCCGCTGAGCGATATCACCGGCCCCTTTTTCGTATGTGGGTTCCGGGAGTCGAACTCGGGCCCTCGCGCTTGCCGGGCAGGCGCTTAAGCCGCTGAGCCATCTCACCGGCCCTAATATCTTAAAAATTAATTCCAAATGTAACTACAAAAGTAATACACTATGCAAACAATAATATTAACATGAAGGAAAAAAGATGCTGGTTTGCTAAAACAAAATCTCAACTTCTAAACATGAATAAAGTGCTGACTGCCAAAAACGCACGTTCTTTTGAGCTTGGAATGCCTATTTTATTTTGTGTTGGATATGATACTGTTCTCCAAATATTTATCTCTACAGTGAGTCAGCATAGCAAAGTGATTAGGAGCTTTGGAGTCAGACAATGTATATGAAAACCAACTTGGAACACTTATAAATTGTGTAAATCTGGGGGAAATTAGTATCTCTGTACTCTGACGCCCTCATCTATAAAACAGGAATGGTGACCACATTTACCCTTTCAGATCTATCATGAGGATTAAAAACACTTAAAACACATATTCCCCTATATTAATTTTTATTCATAACCATACATGAAGGACACTGCCAAGAATATTAAAAGATGCTCTAAACATGTTAGCTAATAGAATATGAACTACCCTAAAATTTAGATCATACAGGTACTATGATGGGGCATCATCAGGACCTCTACTGGGCTTGTGATCTGTGTATCGGACCTGCCTCAGTCAGTCCACCCAGTGTGAGGGATGGAATCCACGGCTTCACACATGCTAGGCAAGTGTAGTTCTATCTAGAACCAATATGGTCAAACAAGCACAAACATAAACATAAACATAAACATTACAATTTCCCAGCATTGCTAGTTTATAGAATAGTCATCTAAGTGAATATGTTTCCATTTTATTTTCACATGATTACTGATGAGAACATAAAATATTTTTACTTCTCATCGGAAACCTACAGACTTCTAACAAAATATATACAGATCCCAGTTTGAGTATGCTTTAAAAAACAAGCCCTCCTAATTACATTAGATTATTCAATCTAAAAATATTATTTGAGTCTTGTACAATATAAGTATTGCACAAATATGGTATGGTTCAAATGATGAAAACATCAAAATAAATTTCTTATGTTGCTGATTTTTAATAATCCACAGTAGATCATCTCTAACTTCCTTTCCAGTATACAAATGGGTTTCACAAACCATTTAAAGAAGACCAGAAGCTAGAAGCAACTCTTTCCTATCAGTTCATTAGCCTCATACTACTAGAAATATTATCACCATCATCAGTAAAATATCTATGTTGCTCTCTTTCACTTCAACATTCATTTGAAGTCAGCACATTGCAATCCATTGAATAAAATAAACGAAAGTAAATAAACAAAAGCATCTGAAGCAAAGAGTATTTGTTCTCATAAACCTATAAAGTAGCCATAACCCCTGTTAATGTTTTCCAACTAGATAAAATTTACATAAGACACTTTTTTTATCTGAACAACTTTTCCAAATGAAACCTTTAAATAAAAATTTAGATACATTCTTTAAAATATGTAATTATGTGTTGATATACAGCCCATAAAAATATTCTCCAATTATTGCTTTTTCAGTTTCCATTTCCTCCTTCTGTGTTTCCTTTTTAATTTACTTCACCCAAAAATACTAGGTAGTCTGTAAATAATATACAAGTCAATTAAATCTGACATAGTTTGTCTTGTTGTCTAGATATCAGCAATATTTCCCAATACTAAAATGCACAGGGCAGTTATATAAACCAACAATAAACCTCAAAAGAAGGCATCTAGCATTCTCATGTTCTGTACAAGGAATCAGTACCTTAAATAATTTTCAACTCTATTCCTTAATAAACTAGAGTTTTGATGATAGAAATAATCTGTAAAGCCAATAAAAACGTATACAAATTCTTATAATCCATTAAAATATAATATTAATGTACTCTTGTACATACTTAATCTAAAACCTATGGCATTATAAAAGCATCATGTATAAATCAAAACCTTCATGAATTCAAAAGTACTAGTCAATAAGAGGCAATTCAATATGCAGAAGTTATTAAGTGTACACTGAATATATAAAATATGTCTTCTGTAATAGGAAGAATTTGGAACATATGTCATGTTATATTCACATTTATAAATTTCTACACTAACATACCCTTATACACCAACATGCATGGGTTTTGCTATTTCCATATAGACATCCCTCAATCTGTATCTTTAGTCATATGTCTGGTAGTACAAACTCAGAATGTTCAAGATTAAACTTATTTTCTTCCTTAAACCCGCTTTTTCCATGTTCTTTATTTCTATTAATGTCTTCACACCAACGTCCATACAAATTCTCAATCTCAGTCATCGTGGTCTTGCTCATTCCAACAAATATTTAAGTACCTACAATATGCCAAGCATTGTCTTAGACACATGTGGCACATTATGAGGAAAATAAAAATCCCCATCCTAAGGAGTCGGCACATTTTTCTTCTTTTCACTCACGTATCTACAGATATGGTCCAGCTGATGTCACCACCACTACCTCTTTCACATTCATTCTCTCCTATCCTTTTACTTAAGGTTTAACAGATTCCACTTACAAGTTTTCATCTCTCTGACACATCTTACAAACTGGTGCCAAATCAATCCTCCCAAAACACCAAAGCAAGAGTCTCATTTTTCTGTTCAAAACACTTGTAAAGATTTGCCCATAAGGCAACCAGAATAGTCCAGCCTGTATCTTTTCAGGGTTATTTTGCAAACTAGAGATAACTTATTTCATTTTTACAATCTGATTCACAAGCCAAAATGAATTATTACTCATTTTAGAGACCTCGGTAATTCTTCCATCTGTGCCTTTATTTACAACTACTGCCTCCACTTAGAATCCCTTCTCCTTCTCCTCATCTCCAAACACACACACCCACACTGTGGACTGAACCTAGGGCCTTCATGCTGAGCTACATTCCCAGCCTTTTTATTTCTTGAGGCAGAGTCTTGCCAAATTGCTAAATTCCCCAGGCTGAGTGTGAACTTCCAGTCCTCTTGTCGCAGCCTCCTATGGTACTAGGATTACAATGGGATTAAGTCAAACTTCCAAATTTTAACCATCCTTCAAGATCCAGAACAAATCTAAAGAAGCATGCTTTGTCCTGATTCCTCCAGCATGAAGTCATTACTTTCTTCTGAAATCCTGTAATACTTGACTTGAAACCAGTGATCGCAGTTAATATCTCCATCTTATGTTTTAACTTTTTGTCATAGCGCCTTTCCCCATTTAACTGTAAAGGTAGGGTTTTACTCACCCTGCTTGTACTTGTATTCAGGGTGCAAGCACTCTGGATATTTCTAGATTTAATATGCTCTTTGAGGAAGTTACTGAGCTTAATTCATTGAACAAACATTATTAGATACAAAGAAACAGATATAAATCACACGAGGTGAAGGCAGATATGTAAATGAATTATAATATGCTACATATTAAAATAGAAGAATGAATAAAGCATAAAGATGGCCTAAACTACAGTAGTACTAGTGAAAAAATATGAAACAGGTTAAATATAGCAAAGAGGGGAGATACCAAGAAGCAAAACAGAAATACCAAGAAGCAAAACAGAGCTCCTTAAGCTAAGGAAACAAGATTTCCAACATTTTGAAACCATGTACCTTAGTTCTTTGAGGCTACTTCTGCTAGCACCTCAATCTTGGACTTATGCACCAGACTACAAGAAATAAATTTCCATTATTTATATGTTATCATAATGGCCAGAACAAATTAAGACATGAGGTAAAAAGAAGGATGGTTACAGATACTATTAACATCAGAGCTGAAAAAATATTAAAGAAAAGACTTGGGCAAAGAAAAGGGAGGAGTCTAAGTTGCAAACCACCTCAGAGATATACAGACAGGATAACTGAAATACCAGACAGACAAAAATAGAGATCTACAATTTGAAAGGCAGGTCAAAACTACCAGGTAAGAACTGGAAATCACCAACATAAAGGCGATTTGAAAAAGCCAGTGAAATAAATTTCTCAGAAAGTTAAGAGTGGACTAAAAACAGAACCTTTTGAACTATAAAGCAGCAGAGAGGACAATAAGGAGAAACCAGGCATACCCAGTATCACAAAAATTAAGGGAGTGAGGGAGGATTGAGAAGACAGTGGAGTAGGAAGCACCAAGAAACTGTCTCCACACATAGACAATTTCACTGGCACAATCTTTCTACTAGAAATACTGTTTGGAACTCTGTAGTCTACTGAATGGTTGGACAGTAAAGGCAATTTCAACTCAACATAAGAGCAGCTACTCATTGCCCCTAGCCCTACCGTTGGCACCTGTGCACATATTCCTGTACCAGTTTTGCACAGAATTTGCAGGAGTGAACATGGCAAAAAGGACCCAAACCTCCAAATATAAGGGATCTGTGCTCAGATCACTCATTGATGCTTTTAGTTACCGAGATAGAGACAAAGAGGTCTGTGGCCACAGTGGTTGTACCTCTCCATAGTATCACATGCCTCTCAGACTCAAGTGATTGCCAGGAATTCAGTACCCTTTCCCATCTCCATCCTTAGCTTTTTCTCCTTCTTTGAGAGACTAGGACTAGAACATTAAAAGCAAAGGCAAAGATGAGAAAATTCAGAAAATGTGCATACCCATGGAGAGGTGCAGGATCAGAAAAGTCTTAAGAAGACCCTAACTTTATATATACAATAATAAAAACAAAAACAATAACAAAAGACAGCAAGTGCTAAGAAAAGGGAGAATCTTGATTTCCAGAGTTACAGTATTACTGTATATTCAACCATACATTTTTCAACAAAAAGTCACAAGTCATACAAAGAAGCAAGAAAATATGGCCAATTTAAAGCATAAATCAACAGAAACTGTCCCTAAAAAAGATATGATAGCAATAATGGCTAGAACAACCAGACCAAAAAAAAAGAAAAGAAGGACAATGACAACACAATAAGCAAACACAGATCTACAGACACATACAGAACTCTCTACCTAATGTCTACAGCACAAACACTCTTTTCAAGTGCATGTGGGGCATTTTCTAATATAGATTATGTTATGCCACAAATTGAGTCTAAATAGATTTTAAAGATAATATCACACAAAGTATCTTCTCTGATCACAACATAATGAAATTAGAAATCAGTAACAAATAAAACTGGACAATTGGGCCAGTGATACAGCTCCGCGGCGTAAGCGCCTGCCTGGCAAGCACGAGGTCCTGAGTTCAACTCTCGGTACCTGCATATAAAAAAAAAAAAAAAAAAAAAAGAACAAAACTGGACAATTCACAAAATAGTGAAATTAAACAACATACTCTTAAACCACCCATAGGTCAATCATAAGAGATGTTAGAAAATACTTTTAATAAATGAAAACACAGCATACCAAAACTCATGACACACAGTGAAAGCAATCCAAAGGGGGAATTTATAGCTATGAAAGCTGAGAAACATTTCAAATCAACAATATAGCTTCACAATTTAAAGAACTAGAAAAAGAACAAACTAAACCCAAGGCTAGTCACAGTGAGAAGGAAATAATTAAGATTAAAGCAATTAAATGAAATAGAGAATAGAAAAAAATAAAAACAAAAGATGGTTCTTTGAAATGATTAAGAAAATTGACAAATCTTTGTCAATCTTAGTTTGATGGACTAAGGAAAAACAGAGAAAACAACAAAATTAGAAATGAAAGTGGCATGTTATTACCCATCCTATAGCAGTAAAAGGATTATAGGAAAGTTTATATATAAACTAGACATCAACTAATAGATAAGCTAGGTGAAATGGATAAATTCCTAGAAACACAAAACCTGTTAAAATTAATGTAAAGAGACAAAATTTGAATAGATATACATATAACTAGTAAGACTATATCAATAATCAAAATTTTCCCAACAAAGAAAAGCCCTAATGGCTTCACTAGTAAATTCTACCAAATATTTAAAGAACTAATATTAATCCTCATTAAACTTTTCCAAAAAACTGAAGAGGTAGTAATAATTCCTAGTTTGTTCTATGAAGCCAGCATTACCCTGATACTACAAAGCCAGACAAAGATACTACAAGAACACTACAGATGAACATCTCTTATGAACACTGATGTAAAAATCCTCAACAAAATTTAGCAGCACTTAAAAGGATTATACACCATATCAAGTGGGATTTGTTTCTAGAAGGAAACGATGGTTCAACATAGGAAAATCAATGTAATATACTACACTAACAGAATAAAGAGGTTAAAAAAACACATGATCACTTCAATTGGTAAAGAAAATGTATCTGACAAAATTCAATACTCCTTTATGATTTAAAAAAAATTTTCAACAAACTAAGAACTGAAGGAAGCTACTTCACCATAACAAAAGCTATATTGGTGCTGAGGATATAGCTCAGCAGTAAAACACGCACCTAGTATGCATGAGGCCCTGGGTTCAATCCCTAGTGCTGCAAAAATAAAATAAATAGGGGCCAGTGAGATGGCTCAGCGGTGGAAGCGCCTGCCTCGCAAGCACGAGGGCCCGAGTTCGACTCCCGGAACCCACATATGAAAAAAGGGCCGGTGATATCGCTCAGCGGCACGGGTGCCTGCTGGCGCGCGAGGTCCTGAGGTCGACCCCCAGTACCCACAAAAAATAAAATAAAATAAATAAAATAAATAAAGCCATATATGAAAAATCTACAACAAATATCCTTTCCTCTAAGATCAGGAACAGGCAAGAATCCGCACTTTTGCCACTTTTAATCAAAAGGAAAAGAAGAAAAAGAAAAGGCATCCAAAGTGGACAAAAAAAAAAAAAAAAATTAGCTCTCTTCACAGGCAACAATTTTATATGTGGAAAACCCTCAAGACAAGCCAGGCGTGGTGGCGCGTGCCTGTAATCCCAGCACTTGGGAGGCAGAGGCAGGAGGACTGTCTAGTGTTCGAGCCCAGCCTGGGCTACGCAGTGAACTCAAGACCACATAGCCCAAACTACATAGTGAGATCCTGTGCCAAAAAACCAACCAAACAAACAGAAGATAACCCTCAAGAACCACAAAAAAATAAAATTAGAATAAATGAATTCAGCAAACTAGCAAAGTCCACATGCAAGAATCAACTGCATTTCTATAAACTAACAATAAACAATTTGAAAAGGAAATAACAGTTTGAAAAAACAATCTGGAAACAAAAATAATTCCATTTACAATAGCATCAAAAAGAATAAAATATTTAGGAATTAAAGACATGAGAAATTTATTTTTTAATTTTTATTTTAAAGAGAAAAAATAGAACATAATTTCAAAACAACATAATAGGAGGGTAACAATGGTTAATACGCTGTGTACTGTTATCTTTAAATTAGTTACTCAGAGTGCAAGATATTGGCACTCAATTCTCCAAACAATATTACCACAGACCTTTCTTTTCAATGAACTAAGAGAAATTAGTACTGTATCTATCTTAACTATCATACATATATATACTATATATTTTTTTTTCTTGCTTTTCCCTTCCTTGTTTTCTCCATTCTCCCATCCCAGTTTCCCTTTCCTTTTGAACAGTTTCTTTCTGTTTTACAATATCTATTGTACATTTTGGATCTTTCAGCTTCTCACACCAGGGAGACAATACGATGTTTATACATGTGCATCTGGTTTATTTCACTTATTAGTATGGTCTCGAGTTGCACCCATTTACCTATAAAAGTCTCCAGTTTATCCTTCTTTACGGCTGAATAGTACTCCATTGTATAAAAATACCACATCTTGCTTATCCATTCCTCAGTTGATGGGCATTTGGGTTGTTTCCAAAATCAGGCTATTACAAATTATGCTGCTATAAACATGGGTGCACATATATCGCTGTGGTACAATGTTTTTAATTCTTCTGGGAAGATACCCAGAAGGGGAATAGCTGGGTCAAATGGGACCACCAATCCTAGTTTTTTGAGGAATCTCCACACATTTCCACAGTGGCTGCACCAGTCTCCACTCCCACCAACAGTGGAGAAGGTTCCTTTTTTCCTACAGCCCCTCCAGCATTTGTTATTAGTTGATTTCTTGATAACAGCCATTCTTTCTGGGGTGAGATGGAATCTCAGTGTTGTTTTAATTTGCATCTCTTGAATGACTAGTGATGTTAAACATTTTTTCATATATTTATTTGCTGTTTGTATTTCTTTATCTGAGAAGTATGTATTCATCTCAGATGCCCATTTTTGGAGTGGGTCTTTAAATTTGGGAGGTCTGATTTTTTTTAGTTCTTTGTATGTTCTCGATAGTAATCCTTTGTCTGAGGAACAGCTGGCAAACATTTTTTCCCACGTTGTGGGTTGTCTCTTCACTCTGTTGGTAGTTTCTCTTGCTGTGCAAAAGCTTTTTAATAAGATGAGATCCCAGTTGTTGATTTGTTGTGATAGTTCCTGTGCAATTGGGGTTTTATTCATAAAGTCTTTGCCTACACCAATGTCTTCAAGAGTTTTACCTATTCTATCTTCCAGCAGATTTAATTTTTCTGTTTTAATATTCAGATCTTTGATCCATTTTAAATTTAGTTTAGTGCATTGTGAAAGATATGGGTCTAATTTTAATCCTTGGCAAAAGACATGAGAAATTTGAATGAAAACCACAAAACTGCTGAAACTAAAGGAAACATAATAGGAAACATAAATAAAAGGAAACACCTCCCATTTCATGGTAACACTGTTAAAATGTCAACACTACAAAAGCAATCTATAAATTCAATGGAATCACATCCCAATGATGGTTTTTATAGAGACAAACCTATAATGAAATCCTAAAAAAGAAGAACAAAGGTGGAGGACTTAACACTTTCTGATTTCAAAACTTACTATAGGGCCGGTGATATGGCTCAGTGGCATAAGTGCCTGCCTGGCAAGCATGAGGTCCTGAGTTCGCCTCCCGGAACCCACATACGAGAAAAGGGCCGGTGATATCGCTCAGAGGCACGGGCGCCTGCTGGGGTGCGAGGTCCTGAGTTCAACCCCCAGTACCCACAAAAAAAAAAAAAAAAAAACCTTACTATAAACCTCAATAATCAAAACAGTATGGTATGGCCATGAAGACAGAAAAATGGAATAGAATAGAAAATCCAGCAATAAACTCTCCTATATGTAGTCAAATGCCTTTTGATAAAAGTGCCAAGACCATTCAGTGGGGGAAAGGACAGTATTTTAACAAATGTGACTCAGAAAACTGGATATCCACACGCAAAAGGCGGTAAATGGACCCCTACTTCACACTACATACAAAAGTTAACCCAAAATGAATCAAAGACTTAAATGAAAGACCTAAAACTATAAAAACTCTTAAAAGAAAACACAGCCCAAAAGCTTCACAACATTAGATCTGGCATTTATTTCTTGGGTAAATCACCAAAGGAGGGGATGCAGGAGTGAGGCTTAGTGGTATGGCACATGCTCAGCATGCATGAGGCACCGCTTTCATCCCCAGCACCAAAAGACAAGGCACCAAAGGCACAGGCAACAACAACAACCAATAGATAAACTGGACTTTAACAATTTTAACAAATTTTAATGATTTGTTTATCAAAAAACACTGTCAACACAGAAAAAGAGCCCAGTGAATGAGAGGAAATATTTGCAAATCATGTATCTGACAAGAAATTCATATGCAGAATATAGAACTCCTAAAATTCACCAAGACACAACACACACACACACACTTGATTTAAAAATACTTTGAAGGACTTAAACAGATACATCCACGAAGAAGATATAGTCAATAGCCCTCCATGAAAAAGATGCTCAACATCATTAATCACTAAGGAAATGGAAACAAAACTACAGTGAGATACTATCTTACATCCTTTAGGGTAGCTACTATCAAAACAACAACAACAAGGACTGAGGCTGTAACTCAGTGGTAGATTACTTGCCTAGCATGCACAAGGCCATGGGTTCAATTCCCAGTACAGCACCGCCAAACAAATAAACTCAGAAAATAGTGTTGATAAGAACCTATAGAAACAGGAACCTCTTTACACTGCTGGTGAGAATGGGAAATGGAAAACAAAGTGGTGTTCTTCAAAAAATCAAAATTACCATATGATCCAGTGACTGCAATTCTAGATATATACGCAAAACGACTGAAAGCGAGGTCTAACAGATATCTGTAAGCCAAGCGTGGGGCCACAAGCCTGTAATCTCAGCACTTGGTAGGCTGAAGCAGGAGGATCACAAGTTCAAGGCCAGTATGGGCTACACAGAAAGACCCTATCTCAAAAACTCCAGACACAGACAGAGACAGAGACAGAGACAGAGAGACACGCACACTCTGAGAATGACTTATGTTCACAGTACACTTATTTACAAAAGCTACAACACAAAAGTAATCTGGGCATGCAATGACAGGTATAAATAAGCAAAACATGCTATATCCACAAAATGGACTATCATTTATTCTTACAAAGAATGGAAATTCAGCATCATGCCACAACATGGATGAACCTTGAAGACATTATGCTAACCGAAATACAGTGGTGACTCAATTCATGAACACTTCTGTTTACAAACAATTTGTTCACAAACAGAAGCGTTTGGCAAAATTTCGTTTTTGTTTTCAAACTCTGCCATCAGGTGACAAACATAACCGCAACCATCTTTCCCAAATAAACACAAACATGGCCATCTTTTCCAAAATCATAGAACAAATTAAGTTTGTTAACCAAGGTCCCACCACACGTCAGTCACAAAAAGACAAATGCTGTGTGATTCTATTTATGAGGTATTTAGGGTACTCAACACATAAAAGACAGAAAGTACAATGGTGATTGCCAGGAGCTGAAGAGAAATAGAAATAGGGAGCTGTTGTTAATGCAGATAGTTTTTGTTTTATAAGATGAAAAGAGTTACAGAGATGGACAGTAGTAATGGTTTCAAGACAATATGACTGTGCTTAATGCCACTGAACTATACACTTTAAAATGGTTAAGACTATAAATTTTATGTTATGTGTATTTTCACACATTTTTTTAAAAAGTCTTTGGAGGGGAGAAGAAAGGAGCATTTCAAAAAGGAAGAAATATTGTATCAAAAAGCCAGATGTGGTGGTGCACACCTGTAGTCCCAGGTAGGTGGGAGGCTGAGGTGGGAGGATTAACCTCAAGATTTGAAAAGAGGCAACACAGTGAGACTCTGTCTCAAAAAGAAAGACGAAAAACTATCACAAGCAGAGAACAGGACAACTAAAAAGAGGTGACTGGATCTGAGGATCATGGCTTTATGGTGACTTTTCAGAAAGTAGTTTTAACAGAGTAATGGGGCAGAAGCCAGATTAGACTGAGTTGAAGATATGAGGGCCACAAATACCAAATAAATAATAAAAGTAATAATAGTTACATTTATTGAATGCCCACTATGAGATAGTATTTTAAACACTACTTTAACAGAATCTCACAACTCTCTAAGGTATATGACTCCCGCTTTATAAACTGAAGATATGAGACTCAAAAAGCTTATTAAAATATCTTGCCCAGGTATTAACAAGTATTACTCATTTTACAAACCATGCTTCTTTGAGAAAGATAACAAAAACCCTGCTATTTGAAGTGAGATCTTATTTCTCAAAATTCACCTCTAATTTTGGCCTTTCAATTTTGTAATATTTTCCCATTTATTTCCAAAACTTTTCTCTGCCATTACATCAGGTGTGGTAGCAGGCCTCTGAGATGACCCACGATTATCCTCGGCTCCTGGCAGTAGTACTCTGGTACGTTTCCCTCCATCACTAAATACAGCTGACCCATATAATCAATTGAATACTGCAGAAATGACAAGACTAGGACATAAAAGATACTGTGGTTTTCATCTTGTTCCCTCTTGGGTCACCTACTCTGGGGAAAGGCAGCCATGGAAACACTCAAGTAGCACCCAATGGAGAGGTCCAAGTGGCCTCTTGAAAAATGCCAGCACAAATTTCTAAGCCATTTAAGGGAGCCATCTTAGAAGAGGATTCTTCAGCCCCAGTGACGCCTTGAGATGACTAGAGTCTCAACTAGTCTCTTAACTCACAAAATATCCTCTTGACCTAGAAAGACCCAATTAAACTACTTCCAAATTCTTGGCCATAGAAACTGTGCGACAAGAAATGTTTATTGTTTTATCCCATTACGTTTTATTCCACAACATATCCCACTGCTCCCAAATTCTTGGCACACAGAAACTGAGACAAGAAATGTTTCTTATTGTTTTATCCCAGTATACAGCAATAGATAATACATTAGGCTAGATTTAAAATATATATTTATACATTAATAGATTATAAGCAACATCTTTGGTTTACCTTGATCAAAGTAGCTAAAATTTTTATCCCTATGACAATTAAAAACTACAGAAAAGAAAGCTTTGACAATTTCAAATGATTTACTTAGCAATAATAAAGTTACATTGCCATGTGTTGGAGCTACCAATGCTGTAATTTAACTTATACTAAACGCCTTTGGAAAGTCACATAGCCATACTCCTGAGTTGGAGCAGACCTGACAGAAGATTAAATCAGTATCTTCTCTAAAAATTTTCCTCTGATTATAAAAATGATAACAAAATGCTCTCTTCTACTAATTAAATCAATGTAGCTCATTCTTACATTATTGTGGTAACAGTTATAAAGCCTCTGAGGATAGAGAGCATTACTTTGACTTTTAAAGGCACAGCATCTAACACAATACGAGGTTAAAATACAAGGTAGGATCAAAATATACTGTCAGTGTTTAAATTTTTTAAATGTATTACAGTAAAACACACATTGCCATTAAGCCCGTTCAAAATATTCTCCCATGCTTAGAACACTTATGCCATCATTCTTGCCAATTTCTGAAGCAGTTCTGGAAGTCCTCTTTCATGTCTTTACGAGGTGTGATCAAAAATACAGTGAATAAGTGCTGTCCAGTGGAAAGGCAGCCTTGTAAAAACATTACGGTATGTCTTCATCCACATTATTTATTGGATGTGGCACTCTGCAACTTCTGGCTCTTTTCACAGAGTCAAAATGACCAAGTAAGGTAAACTTTTTAATCAATTCAGGTCACCAAGGGAGCCATGACAGCCAAGAAAAGACACTCACAAAAGAGGACTTCCAGAACTGTATCAGAACGTGCCAAGAATGATGGGATAAATAGGTCCAGGGGGGAGTGCAGTGTGTTGACAGGGATTAATGACAATATGTCTTTTACTGTCACAATTTTTTTTTTACTGTCATAATTTTTTTAAAATTTAAACATTCACCAGCGAGGATGTAGCTCAGTGGTAGAGCACTTGGCTAGCATGTCTGAGGGCCTGGTTTAGCTAGCACTGCTAAATAAATACTATATTTTTAGATCACATCTCTTATGCTTGTAAACTGCAAAGACTTTGTGTCACAAAAGCTAAATGCCCAAAATCAGCTCATCAGTTAATTTTTAAATATTAGCTACTATTATTTTATAGCATTTCCAGTTTTATGTAATATCAAATTACAAACTCCTTTTCTCATTTTCCCCAATTTTTGTTATCTTTTTTTTTTATCTTTTCTTTTTATATAAAATTCAAACCTCTTTCATTTACTAGACACAAGAAAAATTCTTCATGCTTTTGGCTTCCAGGCCTCCTTAACATTGTAACATTTATCCAGGTTGGTAAAACACTTTAGAATTTGTTCAAATATAATATTTATCACAGCATAAAATTCCCACTCCTGTTCTTACTGATTTTGGCATTTTATCTGGAAGAAGACAAAAGGAACCAAAGTTTCTACACTGTTATCTCATATATTCCTATAAACATGCTTTCTAGTCCATAGGTGTCAGACCACTTTGTGGCTGCAAGTTAAATAATACTGCAAAACCTTAATAAACGACACATTATCTGTAGACTAAATAATATTTCCTACACATGCTACTATATCTCAAAATATATGAAGATATCTGTATTAATAAAATACCACTGTTTCATCAAAACTAAGATGCCATTAATTGTTAAGAGATACCATTATTTTAGGTACCATTAAGTAAGAAAAACATTAAACTATAACATCTACAAGATGCATCCCAATGTTAAAGGTATTTGAATGTGAAAGAGGGAAATATGCATCTTAGAATCTATGCAAAAGGGCCAGCGGTATCGCTCAGTGGCACAAGTGCTTGCTGGCAAGCGTAAGGTCGTGAGGTAGACCCCTGGTACCTATATTAAAAAAAAAAAAAAAGAATCTATGCAACATAACAATTCATTCTGTCACAATGTAGTTTCTTAGGCAATTGTATTTTTTGTTTCTATAATAAAATACTTGAGAGTAGGAATTTTATTTTTTAAAGGCAGGGGGAGGTATTTAGCTCAAGTTCTGGAGATGCAAGAGCATGGTACCAGCATGTGTTTGACTCTGGTAAGGACCTTCTGACTATATTACACATGGTAGATGACATTATGGTATGACCATGTGTAGAGGGAAAGATCACATGATGAGATGAAAAGCCAGAGACCAGGGAAGAGCCAGTCTTGTTCTTTTTATAACAATGTACTCTCACAGGAATGAGCCAGAATCCCACGGAAACCATATTGATACCTTTCAAAGGCAATACCCAAGGACCTTCCATTAGGCCACACCACTTAAAGGTTACAACTAAATACCACCACTTGGGGACTGAACCTTTGGGGAACAAAACACTTTTAAAGCATAGGCAAAAGGATTCTAAGCATCCAGCTACCATTATTTGGTTTCTAAAAAATTTAATGACATTGAAAAGGGTTTTTTTTAATCTAAAAAGTTTGAGTTGCAATACACTAAAATAAATGTCTGTTGAATAAACAAAATGTATTTCTATGGCTATTTTTCATGATGACAGAAAGTAACGAAAAAATTTACTGAGAAGTATGTTCTATAGGTCAGGCCTTCCAACACTTTCAGACATTATTATACCTACTTCTTACAATAACCTTGAAAGGTAAATATTATCCCCATTCTACACAAAAGAAAACTGAGACTCAGAGATGAAATACCTTTTTAAAGGTCTCACAGCCAATACATGACGGTAATGCAATTTCGAGCAACAAATTGAGTTAAAATTGAAGCTGTTTTCTCTACTGCCTTCAAATAGGAACAGATCTCATATTTCCTAAAGTAACCTTTTGTTTTATTCCACTCTTTCCTACAGGTTCTATTCTATCTTCCTTACTATTACTAGCCAAATTTCTTAACGAAAAGTACACGTGTGTTGTCTCAATGCCTTTAATCTCTTAAAACCTGGAAGAAAAGTTAGCAAAAAGCAATTTTTGTTCAGAATCCAATGAGTTACTATTATCATATTTAAAGGTCTATCCATAATCTTCATTTTTACTGATGTCTACACATTGTGTATTACTGCTGACAATCCACTCATTCATTCTCAAACCCTTGACTCTGGTGACAATGTACTTCCCAAGATTTCCTCTACTTGTGCCTTTATGCCTCTTACACGTTCCCTTACTAATCCTTTACTATCTCAATTATAATAAATTTTATCTTTTAACTCAATTTTTCAAATTCCAACTATACTTATCTTTATAAATATTTCACACTTGGAAGTCTAACTTGATCTAACTTCACAAGTTTACCATCCTCATAAGTAGCTACTCTCTACCAGCTTCCCCAGGTTTAAACAACTATACTGAATTCTTCCCTTTTTTCTCCCTAACTCTATTTATCAAAACTCTGTTATTTAATGCATAAATACTGAAGCACCTACATAAATCACTGTCTTAAGCACAAGAAAATGACTGCATTAAAAAATTAATTATTGGGGCCGGTGAGATGGCTCAGCGGCGTAAGTGCCTGCCTGGCAAGCGCAAGGGCCTGAGTTCGACTCCCGGAACCCACATACGAGAAAAGGGCCGGTGATATCACTCAGCGGCACGGGTGCCTGCTGGCACGCGAGGTCCTGAGGTCGACCCCCGGTACCCACAAAAAAAAAAAAAAAAATTAATTATTGATAAATTAAATGTTTTAAATTACTGTAATTTAATATTGGTTAAATAATAGTTTAATAAATGTTCCTTATATAAAAATGTTCCACATTAAATAATGTCTGCAAAATGAAAGTATAGCAAGTCACAGAATTTCAAAATACTACATGTGAAAATTTCTTTACCTAAAACATTTTTCTCTCTAATACAATATGATTACAAATCAATTCAGAAATTCTTTTTTTTTTTTTCTTTTTTTTTCTTTTGTTATGTGGGTACCAGGAGTCGACCTCAGGACCTCACGCTTGCCAGCAGGTGCTTGTGCCACTGAGCAATATCACCAGCCCCTTTTTTTCCTTTATGTGGGTACCGGGAGTCAAATTCAGGACCTCGTGCTTGCCAGGCAGGCACTTACACCGCTGAGCCATCTCACCAGCCCATCAATTCAGAAATTCTAACAAGTTTCTACCAAAAGTGTAAAAGAAAAATGGCAAAGGTTATCAGTTTTCTTCTCAGTCTTTCATTTTTACTAATAAAACTAAGGAAAACTTTAAGAGTATAACCTTTTTTCTTTCATCAAAAACAAGTAACAACATATACTTTCTGTTCTTCTATGAAACACTGTTTTTTTTTAAGTCATCCTCCATTTGTTCAATAAATGAACAGTATCCAAGTTTCTCCTAGTTACAATTTCACTGAGAGTGACTGCAGTTGTCCTTAGAGTAAATGAATCAATTAGGATACTAACTCACTTGTTGGTTTCAAAGGACTATAGATAGATATAAAATAATGGCAGTATTTATATAATACTTATGTGCCCAGACACTATCCTAAGTGTTCTACATATATGCCATATATATATATATATAAAACAGAAAAACTAAAATGACAATAGAGAAATGATAAATCTCACTGTCATAAATTATCTCAAGTCAAAAGAACAGATATAATCAGTTTAATAATCAGAATGATCTCAGGAGTTTACATAAAGTGATACAGAAAAAATTAGAATCCTGGGTTAAATTCTACTTTCCACAGATTTAGTGGGGTCCAGATATTTGTTTTTATAAGCAACCTGGGTGATTCTGGTGATGCAAATAGTGAACCAATCTTTGAGAAACACTATCCAGTATTTCAGAAATGAAACCCTGACTACTCAAGCCAGAGTGCCTCTGGCACCACAAATACTAGGAAGTCCCAGAATGAGAGACAGAAAAAGAAATATATACACACAAATATATTTAAATGTATACATATACAGCAGTAAAACTAAATTGGAATAATCTGTCCTTGCCATGACTGAAAGCAGCAAGTTTTAGAGTTGTACAGTAACAGCCCCATGTTGCTATTAAAATTAAAATTTTGATCAGCTAAAATTAAATACTCTGTTCCTTGGTCTTATTTAACATTTCAAATATTCAATAACTATACAACTAACTAGTGACCACATACTGAATAATATAGATATATAACACTTCCTGTATTGAAGAAAGTTCTATTGGATAGCACTATGTTCTAGAGCTTATCTGTCAAGACAATTGCAAATGCTGCCTTCCTCAGAACACAATAAAGAAGAATGATGGTGAAGAGGTAGCACGTTTTAGAAATATGTGGTTGCATATATGAGTTGTGAAAGAAAAATATGGTGAACGTTTACCTTTTTTATATTACAGTAATGTATTACTGTAATATTACACAGTATTACACATTGCCATTAATCCCTATTATGGCTTATATCTAGAGGTCCCCCCAAAGCCTCATGCGCTCTGAAGCTTTTTGGAGGTGGCTGGATCTAGGGCATGTAAATGTGGATTAAGGATATGACGCTGGGGTCAAGGGTGTGATGCTGGGATGAACAGTGTGTGTGGACCAGTCCATTAATTGGTTTAGCATAGTTCTGACACCACCCAAAAACCTGGGTGGAATATAAAGGACAGAAAGAAGCTGCTGCTTCCCTGCTTTCTGCCTGTCATGGACTGTTTCTCCTCTGCAATGCCCCTCTGCCATGCCACCCTGTCTTGGAGCCAGCCAGCTATGGACTGAAACCTCCACAAACTATGAGCTGAAATAAATCTTTCCTCCTTTAACTCTGAGTGTCAGTATTTTGTCTCAGCAACAAGAAAAGTAGGAAAGATAATCCCCCTCAAGACACTCCCTCTAGCTTTGAACGCACATATGTCATCATTCTCATTTTCTGAAGCAGTTCTGGAAGTTCTCTTTCATGAGTGTCTTTAGTTGCACTGTGAAGGCTTCCTCCATGTCCTGAATTGACTCAAAACTTTCACCTGAGCTTAATAACTTTCAATCGATTATATACTACTGCCCAAGCCCACTCAATCCAGGGTCACTGAAAAGGCCAAGTTCTGATCAGAACTTGTGCCACAGTGAATTCACTCAAGTAGATATTCTATGAGGCTACTTGGATCCAGTAAAATAGTGTCCCCAAGCAATCCACTGACCTCAAATGGCACCTTTTATTCAAATTCCATCACCATCTATTAGTTCCTCCAGCAAATGTCCCAATAGTTGTATCTACCAAATTTCTCTCAAATCTGTCCTCTTTCTTCAACCCTCTTTCTACCTCAGTGGAACCACAGCAATAAATAAATAAATAAATAAATAGGGCTGGAGACAGAGCCCATTACAAAGACCCTGGATTCAATACCCAGTATTGCCAAATAATATCACAACTTCATTCCCCTTTTTTCCATTCTTCTTTCATGAGTATACGAAGAGTTTTCCAGAGGCTACATAAAATGTGATGTTATATCTCTAATGGCTAGAAAAAGGTATGGTTACTGAGGATTGAATGTTGAGAGTACTGAACAACAACCCAGCTCTTTTTTCTCTCTCTTTTTTTTTTAAACAGGGTTTGGACCGGTGAGATGGCTCAGCAGCGTAAGCGCCTGCCTGGCAAGCGTGAGGGCCCGAGTTCAACATACGGCATCCACATACGAAAAAAGGGCCGGTGATATCACTCAGCAGCACAGGCGCCTGCTGGCACGCAAGGTCCTGAGGTCGACCCCCAGTACCCACAAAAAAAAAAAAACCAGGGTTTCACTGAATTGCCCAGGCAGGGCTTAACTTGTGATCCTCCTGCCTCTGGCTCCCAGAGTATTTTAAAATACTACGAACTGAAATACAAAACCAGAAAAATATATACAAAGATGTTTACCTTTTTCTCCTCAATTTTTAAGGTAACAAAAGAGCTAGAATTTAAGCCCACTAGCCTACAGCAAATAATAAAAGACATAAATTTTTGTGGAATGAATGATTTGTAAGATATTCATTAATGAGCTTTGTCTACTTCTTTTAGCATTTACTAGATAAGGAAAGACCTAAAAAGCCAGGGCAAAAGCCATGGTGAATTTTAACACTCCCAATCGCTAAGTCCAGTTCAATACCAGGCAACCCATAAACCTGTTTTAGTTAATCTGTACAATTTGAGCAAAACCTTCCAACTTATATTACAGCACATCTCTATCCAAAAAAGTTCTTACTATGGACCTTCAGTATCTGTACATTTATTTATAAACTATACCCATCTACAACTATGTATACTATACATCATAGAACTTTTCAAATTAGGTTTTTAAAAAAAAAATGGGACAAAGTTTTGTTTTGCTTTGTTTTGTTTTAAGACAGGGTCTCACTATGCAGCTCAGGCTGGCCTTCTGCTCACAATCCTCCTGTCTCAGCCTCCATAGTGCTAGGGTTACAAGTGTGTATCACCATGCTCGGCTCAAGGATGAAATAATTTTTACCTTTCATTTATGATTAGTACAAAAATACTTCAATCTAAGAAATTATAATATTTCAAATGTCTAGTGCAAGGGTAGGACTCAGCTCATTTTGATCTTAATAACAATGGATATAAACTGAAAAACACCTTTTGGAGGCAGAATACTCACACAATATATACTTAGGACTAAGTTAATTATGGTTAACAGTGGATGTAAAATCTTATTTCAAAGAGTTACCTGAACACCTCAGTAATTTTAAAACTTTAGTGTACTTAATAGGTATAATAAACTATTGTTTTCATCTATAGTGAAGCTGAACAAAAGCTAGTACTACAAGTAGAATTGCCAGCTCTTCATTTTCTTGTTGTTCACTTATGTTTGTATTATTGGTATTACTGTTATAAGTTCTTTACATGAGACCTTTTAAGTCGTATCATTTTATAAGGGTTAGTTTAGTTAAAATTGGGCAATATTTATACATTCATTTCATTACACATGCATAACTGGATTAATTGCTACCTGCTAAAAGTGAACAAACAGAAGAGAAAATCATTGGGAACCCTGTTTCCCTCCTTAGCAAGAGTACTGCACCACTAATCCATTTATTAAATACTAGTAAAGTTTTATTTCTTCCTTTTAATATGCATAAAAATAAAATTAACAATTTTAATGACAAATTTCTCTTACTTCATGGGAGTTCTGGATAGATTCCTTTAGGATCTATAACTCAAATATACCTGAAACCCCTAGCACAACTCAAATCAGTCTCTCCAATGCTTTCCAGATTAGAACTGAATTTGAAGCCAGGATTAATTTTCCATGGTCACCCCAGGTCAAACAAGACTCTTAGATTCTTATGATCTGGGCCTTCACCCAAAAGCTGATCCAAAACCAACCTTCAGGGATGGATGGACAAGTATAACCTTACCAGGATACTCACCCTTTACTTTACAGAGATAATGAAGAATAGTTATAGCTTCCTGTCTCTACAATATTCATTCACTCATTTAAGAAACATTTGTAAATGCCAGGCATCTCACTAACATAATCATTTATAAGCATATCTTAAATATACTATACTGTACTTTCATTTGCAGAAGTGCCTTAAAGAAAAAGTGTGGTTTGTGCCCCATCGGGTGGCCAACTTAGAAATTTCAAACAAGTTCCAACAAGGTAAGTTAACCCTAACTAATCAACATAATACCTTGAGAAATTAAAGCCTGCAACACAAGTGTTCTCATGGGAGAATTCTATAAATGAAAATCACAATAATGTTATAGCAATGTTTCCTTATACTTGAAAATAAGCTTAGTACAGTTTATACAGCACCTCTCCTTTCCTAAATCCCAGGGGAAAGAGACCATAATTTTTTATTTATTTAAGTTAAATAAAAGAGGTTCTTAGGTTGGTTTTCACAGATCAAAATCACATCAACGCTGTTTAAAATGATATTATTGATTTAAGAGGATGATTTTAAAATTGTCCTTTAAGTTCTGCCTCCTTCGTAAAACAAACAATTAAAGCATAACAAGGCATAGAAATTTAAAGTCAAGTGAGTCCTTAGATAATCTGAGGCTATGAGTTTAGAAACTATCAAATGCAGTTCCTAACATTACAAATGAAGAACCTTAAACTTCAGAATGAGGAAGTGATTTATTTCATCAGGGTCACATAGCTAGTGACTTAACTCCTAAAGCTTACATATCCAATGCTCAAGAGACTAGTGATATACACTAAATAAGTGGCTTATCCTCTCTGGACCTTAGATTTCTTGCCTGGAAAAACAAAGATAATCTTTAAATTCCCTTTCAGCTCTAAAATCCTGTAATTTAGAGACTTCAATTACAGTATACACTGAAAAAAATCATTCCTGGTTCCTAAAAATCCAAAGATGTACAGAACCCTAGGGAAGAAAACACAAGTCAACAGCCTAAAGCACTAAATACAGAGTCTGCCAAAAATGTATACACATTTCAGCAGTTTGAGGTCTGAAAGCTAATGGCCACCACCTTGAGCACCTCTTTTAATTGTAGAGGCCAAAGGTAATTTATACAAACTCATGATGTCTCAATAAATTTAGTATTAAAATATTTATACAAGTTTTTCTTTTCCTGATGTATACATTTTTTGGTGAACTCTGTATATTTGCTTCTTTTGTTAACAGTCTGTGAAATATTAACATAGGTCACACTAATCTATTTGGATGACCCTGGTCTAAATTAATTCTGATTAATCTTTTATAGAGCTCTAAAATATACAATCACTGATTATAAATTTAAGAATATTCTCATAAAGACACACTGCTGTTCGATTTTATATGATGAGGTTTATACTCAAGATGATTAGAGGGGCCGGTGAGATGGCTCAGCGGCATAAGCGCCTGCCTGGCAAGCACGAGGGCCCGAGTTCAACTCCCAGAACCCACATACGAAAAAAGGGCCGGTGATATCGCTCAGCAGCACGGGCGCCTGCTGGTGCGCGAGGTCCTGAGGTCGACCCCCGGTACCCACCAAAAAAAAAAAAAAAAAGATGATTAGAAATAAAAATAGTTTGTGTTCATTTGTGTTATTCTTCATAAAAACTATTCACAAATGCATCAAACAGATGTTCCCTATATGGCTTCTCCAAGACACTCTATTCTTTAATCTTTTATGCTTATTATTCTGCCTATAAAGACCAAATCCATGTACTCTCCAACTTACTTATATATTAAAAACTCTAATAATTTTAAGAACATTAATGGGCTACTACCATTAATAACTTTAACAATCCAAGAAATAAAAATCAGTACAAGTTAAATCAAAAACTCATGAACTGGAATGGACTATGAAAAGCTGTGATATTCATCCATATTCACTTTTTATAGAAAAGAGTTCTGGAAAGGCAAAAAGATTGTCCCCAGGGTCTCATGGGTAACATATATAAGAACTAGCATTTTTCCATGTTAATCATGTATATATAATATTATATATAATTACATATTGCATACATACAATTATAGATGTAACCAAAAATTTCAGCTCCAATCTAAAGCTCTGCTTAATTCAAATAATATTTAATATAGCAAACTGACATAAAAAGCAAAGAAGCTGGACAGTTCATATGGTTCACACCACTAGAAAGCACCCTATGCTAGAAATCAAGTGTAATACACTAAAATTTCACCTCCAGTGCTTGAAAAACACCATCATCTTCATATATGGGAAGGTACATATTATTGCACTATGAGGTCTTTTACTTTAGCAAAGGCAACAGATCTTTTATGGAAGTCCTTTTTCCCCAAGTTTTTAAGCTGCCAACATTCTGAACCCTAAAGACTCTTATTCATATCTCTTTATTTTTAAAGGAATAACATCAACTTTTTAGAAACAATATACAACACAAAAATTATAAGCCTAAAAATTTCTTTAATGGTTCTAACTTACAAAGAAAAATGCCCCTTATTTAATTTTGCCTACCAGTAACTATCCAGACAGGAGTCCAATAGTAGGGACTCTGCAGAATCAAATTTTAATTTTCCACAATAAATAATTTTTTCAAAAAATTATATCTGGCCAGAGAAAGATAATGCACTCAAAGGCACAGAAATTCTTTCTGTGATGAACCTAGAGAAACCATTTAAGAATACGATCCAAATGGACTATGTGAATGAGGAGTCTGAGAGTCACTGTAGTTACTCAAGCCACAAAGCTGACATTACAAATCAAGTTAACTGCTTTTTCTAACTAAATCTTATGCTTCCCCTTCCAATCCCAGATATTCCAAATTAATTCTGTGAAACAGTCAAGTGTTGAAATACTTAAAATGAATTATAGCACGCATCCAGCCACTGTTACTTCTGCCCAAATCAAGCATTCAACACTACTATGGAACAAGCATAAGACGTGCTCCAGCACGCTCCTGTCTTGTGCCTCTATGAAGAACTGACAGTGGTGCTGAAAATCACTACTAGAAAGATGAAAGACCAATACCCGCCTTTCAATAAAATCCATCACCTGGACGCTAGCCAAGATTTTAAAACTGACACGATGTTATTAGAAACAATAAATCAACTCTACAAGCTGAAGTGTTCCTTTTCTTACAAATTGTGGCCACAAAACACAACAAAAAAATTAAGTGATAAGAAAGCATTAACAATTATAGGACATTCACTTCTGACAATAATCAAATTTTGTATTTTACAAGTAAAATTTAACAATCTTCAAGATTCTACTTAACCTACCTACATCCTTTTCCCAAGCTTCTTCAATTATTACAATGGCTATATGAATAAATAAACTTCCTGCTATTGCCTAAACATCCTACCACTAAACTTATGTAAAAATTAAATAGACAACTGATATAGTTTAGTTCATAAAATCTAGCTAGTGTATGTGTGTCCACATTGATTTTATACTCTTTGTTCCTGGGTGTGAATTCCTGGAGGATACAGATTAAGACGTCTTTCTCTATTCGGGAAGAGAATTGCTAGCTACTGAGAATTACCTATTGCAATGGTTAAAGCCCTTCAAGTATCTTACCTTCCGGTCTCATTATCTTTATTTTTCCCTGTATTGAGATAAGGTTACTCACTATAAAATATCCTCCAAGAGCTGTTATCACAAAAACTGGGAAAGAGGGGGACCACAATCTCTGTAAACACGGGTAAGGTACAGTGTTTAACAATATAGTAATTTTATCCCCAGCTAACACAATCTTGGCAGAAACCCAGAAATTTTAAATAATTTTCTTCCCTTCTTCTTCCCTCCATTCTAAAACAACTGTGGAGCCAAAACCAAAGATGTATACTCTGTATACTTCATGCAATCAGTAAAAAAACGAGTCACTCACTGTCTTATGCAAAAAGAACTGCTGATGACAATACGTTCGTAAACTATAACCACTGCATGTGTGACATACATTTCGATCAAGTTTCAATCCTGTTACAAAGCCTTTGTCAACAGTGAGCTAGTGGGGAAAAAGCCGAATGGCTCTGTGGAATGAAGGAAATCACTGGACGGGCTTATCTTGGAAGACCGGAATCCGTGCTGAGAGGTGAGCAAAAAGAAACTAGACCTAACCTTGGCGAGGGGGCGCACATCCAGGGTGGGGAGGAGAGGCTGGAGTGAGTGGGGAGGAGGGGATTAGTGGGGAACCGTGGCGGACCAGGGCTGACCTCGCACCGCGACTCCCCCACCTGCAGCGAGCCTCCCACCACCATGCCCCGGCCCCGGCCGGGCCGGGTTGTGCCCTTCCTCCCGCCGCCGCCCGCATATCCGTTACCCCTGCAGCCGCGGGCTGCGGGGGAGGGGAAGGACAGCGGGGCCGCCGGGGGCCGGCCGCGGCGGGGATGCCGCAGTGGCTCCCCGCGGCAGTGGGTCAAAGTCCGCGAGGAGACAGCAGGAGCCAAAGGCAACGGTGGAAGTCAAGACTGGCGAGAAGGTGGCCCCTCCGAGTCCTCCCACACCCGGCCGCCGCCGGTACCTCATACTGGATGTATTGCTTCCTCCACTCCGGAGTGATGTGCGCGGAGAGGTGCTCGGCGAACTTCATCCTGCCGTTTCCCTTTCACTCCCACCCGGGTCCAGCAGCTACAGGCAGCGGCGGCGGCGGCGGCGGCGGCGGCAACAGCGACTCCGACTCCTCCCCACATGGGCCCCGGCGCGGCGCTGCGCTTCTCTCCTCCTCCGCCGCCGCCGAGGTCTCCTCAGAGCCGCCCTCCCGCCATCTTCCTCCTCCTCTCCATAGCCCCGCCCCGCTCCGCCTTCTAGACGTCATCGCCATGGTAACCGCCTACGCCGTACCGCCGAGAGAGGGCGGGTAGGGGGCGGGGCTTGGTTGCCTTCCTTCATTCTCCGCCCCTTCTGGGCCGGACGTGCTGGAGGCACCTCCCCTGACCTCTTCCGTCTGGCTCCAGTTGGCTTGCAGCTGCTTTCTACCGCCTGCCTACGAAGCAGCAGTGTTGTTACTTTAATTAATATTAAATACTGGAGCAACAATAATCCACACAAGACGTTTGTATTTGCAAAGAACTGTGCAAATGTTTTTTTATTTTAATATTTATTCTTCATGAAACGCTTAAAGATCGATTGACATTAATCCAAAATGAGTAGTTAAGACAAATAGTTCAGGACCAAATGTATGTAAAGGAATTACCATTTTGCATACTCCAGGTGCTCAATAAGTGCTTGTTGAATTTAATTAAAGATGTCAGTGCCAAAAAGTGCCTGATGCTTCTGAATGTCAATGTAATTGTCTAGACTCAGGACTAACAAAAAAGCCAATAACAACACCTGGATCCAAACCAATACTCAGGGTACCAAATGGACTTGTGACTGTGCTTCCTAGAGTTTGGGGTTGAGGGTTGGAAGGCAAAACAGTACCAGGAGGAGAGAATCCCATAGAGGTACAAAGCAAGCCCACCTTCAGTGAGGCCAGTTATGGGCCCAGCATCCAGGCTGAATTATCCCTGGAAAACTTGGAGAACAGATCACTCACACAGCTCAGCACTACAGTGAATGTGGGGGTGGTTGTCCTGGAGGACCTTACTTGAGATAGAAACCTAGATCTCAGCCTGGGTGGAGGAGTCCTGGATAATATAACAGCTAACATTTATTGACCACTCCCCCATCCCCTTCTCAAGCAATGTTCTAAGCCACTTACATGTACTTGCCCTTTAATTCTCACAATTTTGATGAAATCCAAAGATTTACTAGATGAGTATCGTGACAGTATTCTGAGAGATCCATCTCTAATGTTGGCTTTTTTTCCCCTCCATATATGTTTCTCCTTTCCCTTCCCCTTAATTCATGCCAATACAGGTTCTGCAATCCTTTCCTCAGGAGAGGGATGAGGCATGATGAAAAAATGCATATTCTATGAGTGTTTCTGACTTTTGTTGTACAAAGGCCTCAACTTCAGGTGAAAGTGAAATCAGGGTCAAAAACAAAAAGAAAAGAAAGAATAGGAGTGTGATGGACTCCTCTCACTTCAGCATAGTATCATTTTGCCCACCATAAAAACTCTCTGCTGGAGGTAAACATTGCCAGGAGAAAGACACAGGCAAAGAGTGCTACACTATTAGAAAGAGGGCACAACCACAGAGAGGAAATGACTGTGTGGTGTGTCTAGGAAGACAGTACCAGGGCCAGCCACAAGAATGATTCACTCAGACATGAACTAGAGTGGTGGATCTTAGTAGCAACCTTCCTATACCATGGCACACTGCTCCCAGCTGCAAAATACCTCCATGACTTAATTGTGCTCAGGAATCTAGAATCATGGCCCAATCCAGAGCAAATGAAATTGCTCAATACTAGCTCTAAAACCAATAATTATTTTTCTCATGCCTGATCCAGAGCCTTGCCATCCAGATGGACATGGAAACCTTTATCCACACAAATAGATTTAAAAAGAATTATCCTTATTCCTAGCATTATTTCAGGTATTTCACTGATGAAAACCACAAAATACTTGAATGGTATTTACTGAACACCTACTCTCTGCAGAGCATCATGACTGGTACTACAGAGGGGTATCTGATTAGCGGTAGTTTGAATCAGAAGGGCCTCCTGCTTTGACTTCATTTTGTGTATAGGCAAATACTTCTCCATTCTAATAAAACCTTATTGAGCACTATGATATTCTAATCCACTTTGGGAATAAAGGACAGTTCAAAAATACATTAGACTGTTGTCCTTTCCCTGGAGGAAAATAACAATCCAGTCAAAATGATAGGCAGGTAGACCAATAGCTAGACCACAGTATGATACATGCTATACTTGAGGTATGTATAAGGAAACAAACATCTAGCTGACCAGAAAGTAAAAGATAGTGTAACAGAGATGGTTTTGAAATCCAATCTTAGACAACACTCTGACGGAGAAAGGATCTCAAAGACAAAAAGCAAAATGTCAAAATTATTTTTAAAATGACAAGAAGCTATCTGACCAGAATATCCTTTGAGGCAGCAAAATGTCTCCTTAATGAAACTCTCCCTGCTTGGTCTCCTCCTCTCCCCAGTCTGGCTCCAGGCACTCTGGCCTTCAATAAGTGTTGAAGGAACAAAGGAAAACAAAAGGGAAGGAAAGAAGGGAAGCAAAGAGGAAAGAAGCAAAGGCCAGGCCATACAGAGGGAAGCCATAAGAACCAAAGTTAAAATGGAACAAGATTGTGAAGGAATTGGTCATAACAACATAGACATGGGATCTTTGAAGAAGTGTAAGCTGTAAGGGACTCAGATTTAGGAAAACAGTATATATAGTGTAGCTTTCTGATTTTGAACACTGATCCAAGAAATAAACAGACCTGCCTTAAAATCCCAACTCTGCCGTTTACAAGCTGCGTGCCCTTGGGCAAAGTACATTAGCTTTTAAAGCCCCAGTTTCCTGGTCTGTCAAATGGGAATTAGAACTCCTCCCTCACAGTTTATTTTGAGGATTAAATGAGATTCTGCGTGTAAACGATTTAGTAGGATGCTTGGCCCCGGGTTGAGCACTCAACAACAGATAGCCCCTCAAAAGCCTCTGTCACTGTATGAAGGAGGGACCAAAATGGAGACAAACCCAACACCAATTTATTAACAAGGATTTACTAGGCCTGGCCCCTGGTGTAACCAATTTGCAAATGCAAATTTATTTAATCCTCCCAAGAACCTTAGAAGGTAGATATCATCATTATCCTCATTTTAGAGCTGAGTAAAGTCAGAAGGAGAGGATAAGCATCTTGTACAAGATCTCTCACCTAGTAAGTGGTAGGCTTAGATTTGAGCCCCGGTAACCCAGCTCCAGGGTCCTTGTTCTTGAGCACTGTTACATGACTGATGATGCAATGACTCAAGCCAGTTACAGAAATGGACAGAGGGAGACGTGACATCCAACCCCAGCTCTGATGCCAGGGAAGATGCTGCTGCCATGAACTGAGATAAGGAACACAAGGAGAGAACAGATTTAGCACTTTACTGGATGTGTTAATATTTAGGAATCTGTGAGATATGGAGTATTCCACTTGGATGTATAGAGTTCAAGTTCTAGAAAAAAAAGGTTAAGACTGAAGTCTAGGGAGCCATTCACATTTAAACGATGATTAAGTCTGGTAAGCCTGCCCTGGGAGAGACCATAGAGTGGGTGGAAAAGAGGCCAAGGGAATATCTTGGTGTGAACCTAATGAAGAAGATGGATCAAGGAAGAACGCTGAGATGTGGCCAGAGTGCGGCAAGACAGTTAGAAGAGAGTTGAGTCAAGGAAACCATAAAAAGATGAAAGTTTCATAAAAGAGACAGTGATCACTAAGCTAAATATCATAGAAAAGTTGCATAGGATGACTTCAAACTATTGGGTTTTGTGAACAGAGATCACTAATAGCCAAAATTGGCTTTGATAGCATGAGAGGTTGCAGAAGTCTGAGCAATAAACAATATTTTGTCTTTGTAAATCTTAAATTGTATTTATTCTGTGTATGTTGTAGGATGACCAGGAGAAGTTAATCACATAGTCAGCAATTTATCTAGAAATTCCTAAGTGCTGAGTTTGGACACTTCATATTTATTACACATAATTCTAAGTTTTGGAACAGTTATAGTTACCACAAGGTAACTGTTTTAAAACTTAGAATTGTGTGTGATAAATATAAAGTCAAACTGTTGCTTGAAAACAAAACAAAAGACTAGTGATCATACTGAAAGGTGAGGACCCGACCTGCAGAGAAATCAAATCTTAAGGTACACCTCCTGTTGAAGCTGACTAAACTAGTGTCACAGGAGTCAAGATCTTATTCAAAGTACAGCCCAGACTCACAATTCATCTGAGGTCCAGGCCAGTTTTAAAATAGGATAGCCTTATAGATTCACTAGGGGTACAATAGATGGACTGAAGCTGGTCCATGACTTCCTTCAAATTACAAAACATGGGCTGGTGATATAGCTCAGCAGCATAAGCACCTGCCTAGCAAGGGCAAGTCCTGAGTTCAACTCCCAGTACCCACATAAAAAAAAAAAAATTACAAAACACAAAACTGTGTGTTATTTGAATATTTTTCAAAAGGCTCCACATCACTTCCCAAAAGTTTCCACAGTTCAAAAATATTTAGAACAACAACACCAGGTCACTAACTCCCCCTTCTTCCTCCAAGAAAACTAACATAAAAAATTTATAAATGAAGCTTCAAACCTTTCCATTCCGTGATTTCTAGAAATACTTCTTCATTTTTATAGGATTTGGATTAAGTACATTCTGGGGGTTTTTGGTTTGGTTTGGTTTTGGATTTTTGTTTATTTGTTTTTTAGATGGGGGTCTCTCTACATAGCCCAGTTTGGCCTTGAATTCATGATAATCGTCCTGCCTCAGTCTCCCAAGAGCTGGGACTACAGGTGTGCACCACCACATCTAGCCTTGCATTTTTTTTTTTTTTTTTTTAATGTGGATACCAGGAGTCGACCTCAGGACCTCGCGCTTGCAGGGCAGGCTCTTATGCTGCTGAGCCATCTCACTGGCCCAGCCTTGCATATTTTTATGAAATTTTTTTCTGTTTTTCAAGTCACAAAGGACCATTTATGGGCTAGGCATGTAGGTCAATAGTAGAGTGCCTGCTTAGCATGTGCAAGGCCCTGGGTTCAACCTTAAGCACCAAAAATAAATAAATAAATAAATAAACAAATGGAGAGCATTTATAATATTCTTTCATTTGGTCGACAAATATTTGTTGAGCAGCTGAAACTTAGCAGGCACTGTTCAGAGCACTGTGTTTAGAGACAGCAGTATCTAAAAATTCCTGACCTGATGGAGCTTGCTGTCACACGAGAAAACAACAGACATTAAGCAAACTAGTTTGTAACAGGTTAGGTGGGGATACTTGCATGGGAAATGGAAAGAATACAATATCATTTTACAGAGGGTAGTTAGGAAAGGCCTTACTGATAAGGTGATTTTTAATCAGAGAACTGACGGAAGGGAGAGAACTGTGCTAACATGAGTTGGAGGTGGAAGTGGGCAGAAAAAGCATATGCTAAGGCTCTGAAACTAGAATGTGCTGAAAGTGTTGGAGAAACAAGAATGCCAGTGTGGCTAACAAGCGCTCCAAAGAGAGAGAGAAGGTCAGACAGAGAGTTAGGAACAGTATTGCTTAGGATTTTATAGGGTAAAATAAAGACTTGAGCTCTGCACTTGGGCTTTTGGGGTTTTTGTAAGTTTTTCGTTTTTGGTTTTTTAGAGGTTTGTTTGTTTGTGTGCTTCTGCATGTAGTAGTAACTACCCTTTTTCTTCTACACATTTAAAATGTGGTGGTAAATATACATAACATAAATTTATCATTTCTATCATTTTTAAGTATACACTGCTATGACATTATGTATATTCACAATATTGTAAAACCATCACCACTGTTAATTTCCAGACATTTTTACCATCCCAAACTGAAACCCGACACCCATTATACAATAACTCTTCCATTTTTCCTCCCCGCTAGTCCCTGGTAATCTCTATTCTACTTTCTGTCTCTGTGAATTTGCCTATTCTAAGTACTTCATATATGTGACATCATACAATATTTACCCTTTTGTGTTTGATTTAGTTCATTTTTCAAATTCAGGTTGTAGCACGTAACAGAATGTCATGCCTTTTTCAAACCGAATATTATCTCATTTATACTGTTTATTCATCTGTTTGTTGATGAGCATTTGAGTTGTTTCTACCTTTTTAGCTAGTGTCAATAAGGCCACTATGAACAGAGGTGTACAAATATCTGCTTGAGTCCTCACTTTAAATTCTTTTGAGCATGTATCTAACAGTGGAATTACTGAATCATGTGGTGTTTCTACATTTAATTTTTTGAAGAAATGGAGATTTTTTTCAGTGACATCATCATCCAGATAAGTCATACATTTTTCTGTTGTGTAGAAAATAGTCTTCAGAGGAGAAAAGGAAGAAGCAGAGTATATTTATTTCGTAGTGCTGCCATAACAAATTACCACAGAGTCCTTAACATAATAGAAATTTATCTTTCACAATTCTGGAGATGAGAAGTCCAAAATCAAGGTTTCAGCAGGGTTTTGCTCTCTCAAAGTTTCTGGTGAAAAATCCATTCCATGCCATTCTCTATACTCCTATTATTGCTGGAAATGCTGAGTGCTTCTTGGCTTGATACTACATAACTCTATCTCTGCCTCCATTGCCTTATGATGTTCTGCCTGGGTGTGTGTCTGTCTTCACATGTTATTCTCCCTTCTTTCTCTGTTTTCTCTTTTTACAAGGACACCAGACTTGCTGAATGAGGACCCATTCTAACCCCATTTGAGCAGTTCCTAATTTGATTACATTAGCAAATACCCTACCCCCAAATAAGATCATATTTCCAGGTACTGGGGACAGGATTTCAACAAATCTTTTTGAGTGGATACAAGTTATCCCACAACATAGAGAAGGTATAAAGATACCATTGAAATAATCCAAGAGAGAGGTTGTTCCAGGGTCAACAGTGGAGGTAATGAGAAGAGATAAACAATTAAATATATTTCGAAGGTAGAACAAATAGGATTTTTTGGTAGATTAGATGTGGGATAGGAATAAAAGAGAGGCATCAAAAATATGCCAGTCTTTGCCTAAGTACCTAAAAAATGAGGCTGGGGAATATTTCAGAAGAAGCAGGTTTGTGGTGCAGGGTATAACTCAAATGTTCAGTTTCAGATGTGTTATGTTTATTTTATTTTTTTATCTTTTTATTTATTTTTTTTTTTGTGTGTGTGTGGGTACCGGGGGGTCGACCTCAGGACCTCGCGCGCCAGCAGGCGCCCGTGCTGCTGGGCAATATCACCGGCCCCTTTTTCGTATGTGGGTTCCGGGAGTCGAACTCGGGCCCTCGCGTTTGCCAAGCAGGCGCTTAAGCCGCTGAGCCATCTCACCGGCCCTCGGATGTGTTATGTTGAAGGTGCCTGTCAGACATCCAGAGGGAAATGTCCCATAGGTATCTTGGAGTCTGTAGGTCAGCAGAGAAGCCCAGGATGAGATAGAAACTTTATGAATTAACAGGATAAAAATGAATTTAAAGCCATGGATCTCATGAGATCACTCAGAGAGTGAATATAGTTAGAAAAGGAAAGAGCTCTGAACACAGGTTCCTGGGAAGATGAAGAGGAATCTGCAAAGGAGATTGGACTAGAAGAAGTCAATACAGTGAGAAATGATCATTCCTTCAGAAAATGTTTCCATAAAGGGGAGTAGGGTAATAAAGTGATACTTGGATCAGAATGTAATAGAATTTTTTAATACAGGAGAAATAACAGCACGTATATATTATCATGGGAATGATTAAGTATAGAAAGAAAAAAAGATTGTACAGGAAAGAAAGGCATAAATTTTCTCTACATAAAACTAGATATAAAATACCCATGTGTTTGACTACTAAGACAGGATCAAGAAGAATCATCAGAATGCATTTCTCTGGATTAGAGATTTCAAGTCATTTTTATTCCTTGTGCTTTTTAAATTTTTTTGGTGTTGCTTTTAATCTTTATAAAATACATTTATCAAGGGCTGGTGAGATGGCTCAGCGGCTTAAGCACCTGCCCGGCAAGTGCGAGGGCCCGAGTTCGACTCCCGGAACCCACATACGAAAAAGGGGCCGGTGATATCGCTCAGCGGCACGGGTGCCTGCTGGCGCACAAGGTCCTGAGGTCGATCCCCGGTACCCACAAAAAAATATATATATATACATTTATCAAATGTGAAGAAACAATAGGGGTCTTATTTTAATAACCTCAGAATTAATGCTGTCCAGTGAGTGAGAAAAAGTGATGTCCAATGAGTGAGCATTTGATACTGCAGGGAAGAAACCAGTGGATGAAGAGATGTAGAAAATCCAGGAATGGAAACTCAAGCAGGGGCCCAGGGAAGGCAAAATAGTACAGCCACAGGGAAAAATTGGAGGAGAACTTTGACATCATTTGGGACTTGGGGCTGGAGGAAATAATTAGGGCAAATAAAGTTAGTGGGTGATGAGTTAGTAGATGGTTGGGAGGAGAACTAAAGAAGTTTACATGTAAATTCTTCCTTTCCTCTCTAAAAGAAATAAGTCAATCCATTTGCTTGAGAAAATGGGAGCAGAGTTGGGCAGGGTATGTGAGCAGCCCTTGAGGTTGAAAATTCTTCATTTGTAGTAGAATTAGCTGGGATGGTTTCATCAGTCATTTTAGAATTCCACAGCAGGAATTGAGAAAAAAGATACTATAGTTGGTTTGATTCAAGATTAGGAATTTCAGAAATTGTTTCAGGACAAGGAGATAAAGTCTTTGAGCTAATAATAGAAATAATAATGATAACTAAGATTTATTTCATTTTATAAGCATTACTTAATTTAATCCTCATAGCAACGAGAAGACTAAAAAGGATATTAGGATAACTATCATAGCAAAGGACAAGGATTTTAAAAGTATATTATTATGTCCATTGTACAGATGAGAAAACTGAGCCTTGGATGGTCTGGTGGACATCTGTGAGCTTTTGTCTGTTTTGCAGCTGCTTCCTAAACTGCAGGATCCTCATCTCTTAAGTCTTGATGGGGGGCAAGACCCCTGCTCATACTAGACATAAAGCAAGTGTGTGTCCCTATCCCAAATCCACTACAAGAAGCATGTGGCCTAGCTTTGGCCAAACAGATGTTCCTACCAAAGATTTTTGCCTCATATGGAAGTACCCAAAGACAGGGCAATAAGTATAACATATTTTCAGAAGCCAAAGCAAATTTAAGAGTCCAGCAGTGAAAATGTCAGTGCCAAAATTGACTGCCAAAGGACTTTCCCTCTGGCATGGACTCTGCTCTGTTCTTGGCTGTGAGCTTTTCTTGGTTTCCTCAGATTCGCTTACCTGCCTTCACATTGATACTGTGAAGTCACCCAAAGCCATCCAATAAAATCTATTTCTGTTTTAAGGTAACCAGAGTCGCCTATTTGTAGCCAAGAGCCCTGAATGGCTCATAGAATTAAGAAATTTGTTGTGGCTGTTGCCAAGGAGGTTTCAATAATCAGACGCATAGAATAATTTTCCATGGCTGTCAGTCAGTGCCTTTCACTAGTCACCCTGGGGCCTGACCCAGAGGCTCATGAATAAAATGGCCATGGTAGTAGGAAAGGAGGATATGCAGGAGTTCCAAAGCTGATCTGGTCAAGTGCTGATTGCTGGAGAGCAATGCTGAGTCCCTAATATAATGTCATATTTGAGTGGGGTGCAGACCAGTCTGTTACAGTGGCAGGTTAATTAGATTGACCTCTTTCCATCATGGGGGTAGGAGAGAGAGGCAGCCACTGATTCTCACTGGAATAGATATTTGTTCTAGATGTGGATTTGCCTTTTCTACCAATTATGTGGCAGTCTTAAAAGTTAATTGGATGTGTACCAGCCCAATAGCTGTAGGATCACCAAGAATTCAAACCCTTTAGAAAGAAGGTTTGAGTTATCAAGTAAAGATCGTGGCCAGCCTAAGTCCCGGATGGGGGTTAAAAAGGAACATGGGGGCCGGTGAGATGGTTCAGTGGCGTAAGCGCCTACCTGGCAAGCACAAGGGCCCGAGTTCGACTCCCGGAACCCACATACGAAAAAAGGACCAGTGATATCGCTCAGTGGCACGGGCGCCTGCTGGCGCACGAGGTCTTGAGGTCGACCCCCAGTACCCACAAAAAAAAAAAAAAAAATGAAGTGGCGTAAAAGGAAATTATAAATGTCAACTATAGACTTTGAGCCAGATGCAGAAATAAGGTCTGTATGAGGTACCCCAATTTTCTTCCTTTCTTCACTATGCATACCATAATGAATTACCTTTGTTTACTCTTTCCCCTTTCTCTGGAGTTTTATGTTACTGTTAGAGATGTGAACAGTGTAAGTTAGCCTTCAGCTTATAGGACATGAAGATGGTATTGTGACTAAACTAGAAGAGGAAAGAACATCCCCTTGGAGCCAGGGATTTCTCTTTGGGCCTTTCTGGTTTCTTATACAGAAGCCCACTCCTCCAGTCCTTCCAATGAATTTGCCCTGTGTTCTGGCCTTCCTGCTTAAAATTGCTACAGTAATTTGCCATTATCTGCACATAACCCTCACCAAAAAGAAAAACAAACAAAACATCCCTGCAAAGAATTTAAAAAAAGTACAAGACAGGGTTATTTGCTATTGAATCAAAATGATTAGGGAATAGTGGTTTGGATTATTTGTTTTGGTTATTTAAAAGAACTTTCTGCTTTTTATTTGGGCTACAAAAATTGCTGCAGGCCATTATATAGCTCACTTTGACATGGCTCTGTCTTTTATCAGCCTCACAGATGCCTTGATCAAAGAAGAAGAATCAGTGTCTTCTGCCAACACTCTAAAGTTGGAGAAATAACATTTCCCAAATCGCAGCTAGCTCTTTAGGGACAGGAACCATGCATACCGTATTCACTCTTAACAGCACTTAAGGCAGTACATTCTACATAGCGATGTAAGTAGGTTTTTTAATACATGGTTTTTTTCCTCCAGGAATGATAAGCACGACAATTCTGGAGTCTATGCAGGTCTTCTCTTTTCGTAAAAACATGTCATCGGAATCTGGATTTTCCTTCAACACGTAGGATGACTGGCAACTTAAGCTATAGCGACAGACCTGTAAACAAAGAAAAAGACTCTAGAAAGTGCATAGTCTGAAGCATCCAGGGAGTGGGGTCTTGGGCCAATGGAAAAACAATTTGCCAATGAGATCAGAAAATCCTACTGGGTTACAGAAGTGACTTGGTATACAACTGAAAGTATATCCAATCAAAAAAGAAATATAAGTAAAAAAAAGTATAAGAAAAAAAGTCGAGTTGAGGGTATAGCTTAGTGGCAGATTACCTGCTTAGTATGAACATGACCCTGGATTCTATCTCCAATGTTATAGACAGACAGACAGAAAAATAGACAGGAAAGGAGAAAGGAAGGGAGAGAGAAAAGAAGAATAAAAATTCCTAGTGTCAAGGAAGCTTGATTTTAATTTTGAGAATTTTCTCTTAACTAGCAATCAATACACTCTAATAGTACAAACTTTAGGATGCACAGAAAAATGTAAAGAAGCACACTCCCCCAAAAAAGCCTCGTGTCATTGACCTGAGGGAACTACTATGATCAACATTTGGGCAGCATTCGGGCAAAAGAAAAAACTTTTCAAATTAGCAAGTTTTGAAGTTAAGAGAAGTGAGAGGGTTGGAGCGGAAGCGTACTCCTCCTTTCTAAGTTTTTGGTGTTCCTGACATCAGGGTACAGGTTTCTGAGGTAATGCTTTTCCCTTTCACAAGACATTCCACAAGCTACTAACAGCCTCTAACTTGGATGTTAAGAGAGAAAGTCATTTTTGTCTGGCTGTAGGGGAAAGGAGTCTCTATTTCTGTCTCTGTCTCTGTCTCTGTCTCTCCTCTCTCCTCTCCTCTTTCTTCCTTCCTTTCTTTCTTTCTTTCTTTCTTTCTTTCTTTCTTTCTTTCTTTCTTTCTTTCTTTCTTCTTCTCTTTCTTTCTTTCTTTCGTACTGGGGATTAAACTCAAGGCCTTCACGCTGAGCTACTTTCCCAGATGCCAACCTTTTTCCCCCAACCTTTTCTGAGAGAGGGTCTCACTAAGTTATTACATTACCGGGCTTGGGCTGGAACTTGTAATCCTCCTGCCTCAGCTTCCCAGAGTGCTGGGATTACAGGCATGTACCACCATGCCCATTTTAGGAATTCCTTTTCTTTGCATGACAGATTGATATTAGAAAAAACTCGTTAGGGAAGTCCAGCACGTCCTTCCCACCCATACACAGTGCATTCCATCACACATTTTCCAGCTGCACTGTGAGAGGCAGGATCTAGGTAGAAGGAGGGGAGAAGAGGGCCTGAGCAGAATTAGTCAGATCTGGGGCATTAGCAAGAAGGGTGTGCCTATATAAAAAGAAGCTTGTCAATGTGACTGGCAGTGTGGAAGGGGTGTAGATTTGGGCGTACATTGGGCAGGTGCATTTCAAAGATAACTCCTACAGGCTCTTGCTACTGCATGTCCAAGAAGAGGCAAAGAATGAGGGAGGAGGCAACAAGCAAGAGACTGTCTACTTACTTAAGAAAAATATTCATTATTTCCTGCTTTTGTTGTCTACAGATCTCTGAAAGGTGGATTCTGATGACAGCCTTATAAAAAAAAAAAATCACTTATTTACTTCTTAAAATCCTGAAATGGACCACATAGCCCCAGGCAAAGCATGTGCTAAAATGAAAACCAGTTTTTCTCTCTGCATGCCAGCTGGGGGTTTGGGTCTTGCTCAGTGCCACATCCTTAAAAAGCAATGGAACAGATTCTCTGTGACTCTAGTGCAGAGTAAGTGATTATTTCCAAATTATTCAGTAACTATATTTGTTAACACCTTGTTTTCATACTCCTACAGAAAGAAACTTGTTGTCTCATGAATCTGTTCACATCTCCCTGGCTCTAACGCACCAACCACCATCTTTTCTTACTTCATCTGTGCTAAGAGCTTCCTAGCTGGTCACCCCCTACTGACCCCTCCATTGTCTATAAACAGAATGGTCTTTTAAATTGATCCAATTGTGCTTTTCTTCTTAAAATCCTTTGATGTCTCCCATGGCACATACCATAGTGTTGTCCCTCTGCTACTTCTTTGCAGGTCTGTAAGAATTTGCAGCAGTCTATTGAGGGGAGATGCATGTGGAAACAGAGCACTTTTTCATGAATACCCAGGAACATTCCTGGGCCTTTCAGAGCTAATGGGAAGAAAGTCATTATGAATTAAACAGTGTCCCTATAAAGAAATGTTCGAGGTCTAACTGGGTATAACGGTGTACGCCTGTAATCCAGCACTTGGAAGGAAGGCTGAGGCAGGAGGAGCCCTGTGAGTTAGAGGGCAGCCTGGGCTACATAATGAGTTTGAGGCCAGCCCTAACTACATAGTAAGACCCTATCTCAACAAAACAATTTCAAAATAAATTTTGGTGACCTAATCCCAAGAGCCTTTAAATGTGACCTTATTTGGAAATTGGGTGACTTTATTTGGAAATGTAATCAAGTTAAGATGAGGCCATTAGTGTGGGCCGTAGTCCTACTAGTGTCCTGATAAGAATAGAGAAACGCCATATGAAGAACAGACACAGAAGCAGAACACAGGGGCAGAGATTGGGGTGATATAGCCACAAGCCAAGTATGCTAAGGATTGTCAGCCATCACTAGAAGCTGCCAAGAAGCCTGGAAGGAGTCTCCTGTATAGGTTTCGAAAGAAGCATGGCCCTGCTGACACCTTGATTTCAAACTTTCATCTCCAGAACTCCAGAAATACCTTTCTGCTGTTTCGAGTTAATCAGTTTGTAGTATTCTGTTACAGGGAAACATAACTTGAAGAGAATTCAGAGTGAATAGGACAGAACCAGAGAGACATTGTTTTTATTGCTGTTATTTTGACTCTTATTTTCCCATAGATTTGTGAGGCCAGAGAAACACCATTTACATATGAAATCGTATAAATAAACATGCCAAACAGTTAAGATTTAATAATTGTTCAGTTGAATTTGGTTAATATGCCACTGAGTAGATTTCATGCAATTTTAAGACTTAATTATTCCAGCACTTGGGAGGCTCGGGCAAGAGGATCATGAGTTCCGGGGTAGCCTGGGCTACATAGCTACTTCAAGACTGGCCTGGACTGCATAGTGAGTTCCTATCTCAAAAAATGGAAAAACAAAACAAAACAAAAACCTCATTAAATGAGATAATGTATGCAAAGCTCTTAAAACAGGACCTGGCACCTAGGGTACCTTCAATAACTGTTAGAGACTATCAGTAATATTATCATCCAATTATCCAGATCCTAGAGCTCTCAGAGGCTCAAATCACCTCTGCATTGAGAAGCTGCAGAGAGCCACTGAGAAAAACCTCACACCCAGGCAGCCAAGTGCCACTAAAAATTAAATATCAACAACCTCATCTGAGTCTTCCACCTTGCCATTTTCTAGGTTTCCCTAGTAAATGCTCTCTCCCTTTATCTATAAACTGTATTTCAAATCATGGCTTCTTATACCACCACCACCCCTTTTTCTCAGCTCACCCCAGCAGCCCTTAGGAAAGCAGTTCCCTCAACTCTCACCTATAAACTTAGGCATATTCACAGCTATCTGGGATTTCTCCTTGTTTTTTGGATATAAGACGTACCATGGCTCCTTCTGAGTCCACATATTCTTTCTTTATCCTTCCTTCTTCTTCATTCACACATTTAATTCATAACCAAATGTTATTAATTCTACCTCCTAGATATCTTGCCAATCCACATACTTCAGTCCCTGTGGGCACGACTTGGCCCATACAAACCTGGTTGTGTCACTGTCCCCTTTAAAGCCTTTCAGTGATTTCCTTCTGCTCTGTACATCAGGAAAATCATTCACATGTTTGCAAAACCACTCCCTAGCCTAGGTCCCCCATAAGCCACACTCTATCAGTTCTCTAGTCTTCTCTCTTGCTCTGCTCTGTACTTTGCACATGCTGCACTCTAGGCTACAGGTTAACTCAGAATACTTTCACTCTCCTGTTAAAACTAACATTTATATAATGCTTACTATGTACTGAGCACACAGCAACTCATTTATCAGGACAACAGTGAGATTAATACTTCTGCTCTCCTTGTTCAAAGATAAGGAAATGGAAGCACAGAAGTTAAGAGATTTGTCCACAGTTACAAGGGAAGCAGTGAGAAGTTAGGACTTGAACCAGGAATACTGGCTGCACAGTCCACACCACTATGCCATTGTCCGACCTTGTTCTCTCTCCGCCAGACCTTTCCCCCAGCTTCGGTGTGTATCCTACGCTCTTTGTTCGGCTGGTTCCTAGAACTTCTTCATAGTTCCGGGCAATAATCCCTTCCTGAGGGTCACACTTTTTTTGCTCTGTGTCGCCCATCTTCCTAGCCTTTCTTTATTATTATTTAATCTTCTTGACTGTAAATTCCATGAGATCAGGGAAAGTGCCTGCTTTATTCACACCCACATCCTCACTTCTTTTTGGCTTATTTTTTGTTTTTGTAACACAATTCAAGTGTATTCTTTTTGTTCTTGCAACACAAAACTTAAACTTATTTATTAGCATTGGGATGTACATGAGCCAGGATACTTATGAGAAACCCAATTATGTCAAAAGTATGACAAAAGTATGATGGCACTTTTACTAGCTTCTTCTATACATAATTAAGTATACGATATTGCAGAGAAGAAAATGGCAGCTCAGTTGAAGTTTTAGGAAAAAATCAAGCAGGTACATACAGATTTAAATTTTATTTTTTGGGAAAGAAATCAATGAATAAAGGGTCTACTTACTTCCACATACTGCACATACTGATCACATCTCTGAGTGTAGCTGGGTTTAGAAAGTCATACCCTCACTTTTTAGCCTATGCCTGACATATAGTAGGTCCTCATTAAGTATTTCTCGGTTGAAGAAAAACATGGACAATTACTAATCACAGTGAAGAAATTCTATGTATTTAGGACACATAACACCCGCTTGACACATAGCATAAACACAGATATTTATATTGTGTTCAGGAAATGGCAGGCAGTCTAGTTTGACTAGTGTCAAGGGTTTGAAGAGAGGTTTTACCAAATGATTCAATTTGGATGGTGAGCTAAAAAAGTGGGGGTTGGGTGGAATTGTGTGATGGAAGGGTTTATCTGCAGTATGTAATCTTGCGAAGGCGAATATTAACATTTCAAAATCCCTCCTGCCCACCCTAATATGGTTTTAAATTTTTCTTTAACCACACCCTCCAAATGTGTTATAGCAGACTCCAGCAAACTATAATTGGTATATTTAGGGGAACTAGGCATAATCAGAACCATGCACTTATGACCCAGGTGAAAACAAAGATCTATTGTGGTGTACTCTATTTAAAACAAGCAACTACCTCCTCCCTACTCAAAACAGCTCTGCCTATCTAAAAATCTAATCTCTATAAGCACAATTGAAGATTTCCTATCTTCTTTGGAAAAAGTAAATAATTTATTATCCTCAAAAGGCTTCCTGGATGCTGGGTTAATCCTTTTAAAAGGATACATCTGGACACTCTAACTTCATTACAATTCTAGACTTGAATGCTACCAGGTACATTTTTTTCATCCCCAAACTGAGTGGTGCCAGGGAGTCTAGAGACAGCAGTCAGCAAGCCAGATTCAAATCATTGTTTCTTTGAGGCTATATTTTGGCAGCCGCAGCAACAGCAAACTCAACCTTTAGGGAGCATAAACTTCTTGTCACCTTTGAGTGACCCTCTATGGGAAATTTGGGAAGAGAAAAGGACGATTCCAGGGAAAACAGTTGACGACCACCTACACAAACATTCAGCTCACTAGCTTGCCAAGAGAGTGCACTGGGAAGGAATTGGTAAAATTGAGGAATCGCCTACATGTGGAGTCAAGCCGCTGCAACCTGCGCATGCCAGAACCACAAAAGATTGTACTATCTGTCAGAAACTACCAGTGTTACAAAGCTGCTTTATTCCAAACCATTTTGTAAAATCACATCCCACCAACTAAAGGATAGTGATTGTCATAGGATCAGCGTTTTGGTCCTCTTTTCACACCACAGGAGACATCTATCCTTTTTACAGCATTCTAATCTCTGGCTAGCGTTTAATTATATTTGCTGCCAAGAGCCAGTTAATGAAGGGCTATTTCATGGCCTTTGGCAGAAACCTCAGACTCAGCAACCAAGGCACTGAAAGCCCTGACCTCAAGGCAATCTCCACACCAGCCTCCTGCCTGATGCATATTTCAAAGGTTTCCAGGTTTTAAAGCGTGGATTACTTCTGCAAGTGAAAAACTGAACAAGCAAAAGCATTTAGTGGCATGTTATTACAGTTCTAATGCTCTTGAAAAGGCTTCTCGGTTTAACCAGAGGCAGAATTTCAGATGAAAATAGAAATAATTATCCACTGTTTTTTTCATCATTTTCAGTTTATTCTACACAATTTAAAATATACTATATATTGATCTCCACCTAGGGTTTCTTGACATAATGGCATGCATAGATCAACCTACTGAAACAATTATGCATAGTGATAAAATATTTAATAGCTTCAGGGGCATGCAATATCTAGGCAATTCCAAAATATGTTGTTTGTTTTATCTAACCAGGATTTTGCATGGTAAAGTAATTTTAAACTTCAGTCAAAAGGCATTCTTATTCTTTCAAATATTTCAACCTTTTATTTGAAAAATGATGAAAACAGAAGGTAAATCAGTGTTGTCCTTACTAGTAGGTAGCATTTAGTCATTACCTGCCATGTACACAGCATTTTCCAGGTGCCATTCATCAAAATACATTCATTATGCAATTATGATGTACCAGGTACAACACTAGATGAAAAGATTGTAAACACACAGTGTATGCCTTCAGACAGTTCAAATCTAGGAGAAGAAACAGATAATCACAATATAGTGTGGCAAATATTATGTGATATAATACTTTAGGTATACTAGATGTACAGATGAAGGAATTAATAATGAATAAATTAGCATGGATATTTACATAGCATAAAAATCTACATAGGAAGTATGCAATAAATACATAATTTTCAGCAAAAATGGAGCATGGAATTTTTTTTTTTTTTTTTTGTGGGTACCGGGGGTCAAACTCAGGACCTCACGAGTGCCAGGAAGATGCTTATGCTGCTGAACTATCTCACCAGCCCACATGGAATATTTTTAAATGGAGAAAGTTTCAAGAGGATCCTAAAGATTAACGTATTTAGATGTAGGGTTACAAAAGAAATGCGAAGTCTCACATTCAGTTTATTTGTAATGTGTTGGTAAAACCAGACAAACATAAAACATGTAGGATAGTAAAGGACTACACTGCATAATATAGGATAAATAACAGGTATGGGAATTAGATTGTTATGTAATGATATTTTTACTCAAACTTTTATATTCAGTTGCCAGGACATTCTCATTAATTTCTTTCTTTTTATTACAATCAACTATTGTATAAGCCAAGGGAAGGTACTGGAAAGTGGAACAAGGCACAATCAGACCAATTAGTCCTCTTTGGGCCTTGAAAAGTACAAAATAATATCCATTTTAACTACAAAGTGAACAAAACCGGGCCGGTGAGATGGCTCAGCGGCGTAAGCGCCTGCCTTGCAAGCGCAAGGGCCCGAGTTCGACTCCCGGATCCCACATACGAAAAAGGGGCCGGTGATATCGCTCAGCGGCACGGGTGCCTGTTGGCACGCGAGGTCCTGAGGTCGACCCCCTGGTACCCACAAAAAAAAAAAAAAAAAAAGTGAACAAAACCATCATTTGTTACTCCTTCAGAAGGAAGATTAAAAAATTTATACATCAAACAAAACTTTCCAAGGACTTCTACTGACTCAACTCAGTGTCAGAATAAAAAAAACAAAAATGAAGGTGGAAAATGTAAGAAATATGGTTCTAAGTATGGTATAAAAATTGGGCCTAAAGAGGCCTATGTCATAATAAATTCAATATTTAGGAATTGTGTTTCAATTTTATTATAGTTTTGCTGTATGACCTAGGCTCCCATTGCCTCATCAATAAAACAGGAATAATAGTGCTTGCTTACATTTCTGGTAATAATGCATACTTATCAAATAAAGTAACATTTACTGAATATTTGAAAACTGTAAAAATATAAAAATTCCATATTATTTATTTAAATGATAAAATTTCAGTAGGGTAATAGTTTTTTACCTTTAAAGGATAGAATACCTTTATTTTATTTATTTACTTAATTATTTTTGTGGTGCTGCAGATTGAACCAAGGGCCTTGTGCATGCTAGGCAAGCACTCTATCACTGAGCTACATCCCCATCCAGCCCTGGAATTCCATGATTAGAGGGAATAAAAGCATATTATAATGCATGTAATGTCTTCTTTTTTTTTTTTTTTTTTTTTGGGGCACCAGGGGTCGACCTCAGGACCTTGTGTGCCAGCAGGCACCCGTGCCGCTGAGCGATATCACCAGCCCTTTTTTCGTATGTGGGTACCGGAAGTCGAACTCAGGACCTCGCACTTGCCAGGCAGGCGCTTATGCCGCTGAGCCATCTCACCGGCCCTGTAATGTCTTCTAATAATCTACGCAATAACCGAAATGAAGTAATAAAAATACAGGGGCATATACTTCTAATTCTAGAACACAGTTTGTTTCCATATTACTTTTTCTTTTCCCTTGTTAACCCTTTCATCATAATTTCATAAACATTGTTATTTCTGTCTTTTACTTTAAATATTGTTTTGATTATCAAATCTTAAATTTAAAATCTGAAGGAAAAAAATCATAAACCTGTTCTTTGCGTTAACAAAGTCTGGTCTGGGTTCTGGCAAGAACATCTAGAAGTTGTTAAAAATAGCACTGTTCTTTATTTGGACTCAATTGACTCGTACTTCGTGGACCTGTCAGAATGTTAAATAATAAATTGTTTTCTCTGAATAGATTCTTCCTTGCCCAAGATACAGTTGAAAAAACGTGTTTTAGATGAGTCATTTAAACCGAATAATTTTCCTTTGGATTACTAGAGTCACTAAGGAAAAAAAAAAAGCATGTGAGTAATTTTCCATGTGTCTAGGGTTCAATATCTCAAATGTTTCACTGGCCTTCTGCATCACAAGGCAGTTTGTTTAAAAATACAAGCCCATCCTCCCTTCTGCTTTATGATGTCTCTTCCTCTTTAGCAGCCAAAGGCAGGCTCATCAACGGGGAGCGGTGTCAGCCAATGCCCCTTGTGCTTGTGTGTCATCCTTCTGAGCTAGGAACAAGCATGTCCGAAAGGGCCAATGCACAGAGCCCTCTTCCTCCTTTCCAACATGATCCCGACATTTTAACAAGCACAATCATAACAAAAGTTATCAACTACAATCTAAGCTGCATGTGCACAATACAAAGGTACAATTTCTGTAGCTACACAGAGTTTCAGCCAAACAGCCGCCCACACATTTGGTTCTGTTAACTAGGGGGAAAGGGAATGTTGCTTTGGCTGGGGGGTGGGGAGGGAAGGAAGGAAGAGGAGGAACCCTGTGTTTGACGGGAGTGTTCTAACTGAGAATATCATTTCTCATTCTCTCTAAGGATCAGGTAAACCACAGAAACAGGAGAGCATGGTGTTCGTGACCTTTGCCAGAAACTGCAAGGAGATCATGACACTCATTTGGAGGAGCAGTACCCTGCATGGAGATCTCAAGCATTGTTTCTTTGGTAAAGGAGACATTTCTGAAAAATGTATAGCCAACATTTCTACCATGCACCTGTCTTGCTATTGTATATTGCGTAGATGCTCTGCTAGGGAAATTTGATCAATATATTAGATTCCTAGCAGGAAGATGCTATCAGACAATTCGTGTATGCTTGACATAGCTCAGTTTCCATCCATCCAAGAAGATATTGATTTTTCTCTCACGGAAGTGCACACACATACTAAGAGCGCTTACAGAGAATGGGGGTTGGGCAGGCACTTATTCAAGAACAGATAGCTCTGTCATTCCCAAATGCATTCAAAATATCCTCTGGCTTGGTGACTTAATATTTGGATGATCTATATAAATTCCTCACATCAGGAGTAAATCACTGACTGATTCCTATGCTCACTTTTTTTTTCTTTCAGTACTGGTGGTTGAACATAGGGCCTTTGCACTCAGCTGCATCTCTGGTCCTTTCTTAAAATTTATTTTGTATTTTGAGGCAGGGTCTATAAGTGGCTAAGTTGCCCGGCTGGACTCAAACTTGTGATCCTCTTGCCTCAGCCTCCCAGATTATTTATGCTCATTCTTTGGATGCTAAGAACCCTATCAGATTCAAAAACATTTCAGAAAACGTGGCCCTCCTTGAAATTCTGCTCTAAAATTACTTTACATGAAATGCCTTCCTGAAGCTACGTTTTCCTAACCCAATAGAGAATTAATTTTACACTGCTGGATCACAACCTTCTCGTCTCACACCAGGAGATATAACAAAACTTCCTTTGCACCTCTATTGTTTCTTCCCTTGTTTCCATTTGTCTCTTTCTAACTTAGACCATGGCGATGCTCAAACTACTCACAGAATATTTCCAGCTCTGCTCCTTCTGGATTCACTGTAGCCTTATACGTGCTCCCTGATCCCTCTGTGGCTGGGCGTGACTGGTTTTAAACAATGAGTTGTGTGAGCAGATATAATATATATTATTTCCAGGCTGAGGTTCAATTGCTAATGAGAGATCTTCCAAATGTCTCTTTTCTCTGGCTAGGCAACCAGCAGTTTTCAAGATGGTGAATGCTCCGTCAGCCTGAGAGCTTGACTGAATATGAGGCCAGAGTTTGCACTTCACTGTGATAGCCTCCCATGAAGGCCCGCCCTAAGCAAGAAGGTTAGAATTGGGCATTTGAAAGGAGAACAAAAAAGGGGTGAAGGTATCCAAGGGATGAGTGAAAACAAAGATGAACCTCTTCATGACCTAACCTAGGAAAGCACTATCCACCAGAAGTCACAAATTTGTGTTCTTCAGCATTTTCTGTATCTTACTGTAACAATGGGGTGAGAGACCCCACTCTTATCATGGACTTATCTATATTCTGCTTTATACTTCCACAAAGATTTTCTTCAACTCTGGTTGTTGTTAAATTCTATACATTTCTAAATTAGAGGTGTTTGCTAAGTATTTTATAAAGTATATACAAAAGCATATATATTTTTAACCATATATTTTTTATCAATCAAAATTGCCATGTACTCATGTACTCAGATATAGGTCCAACTAGGGTCTTCAAAAACAATCTTCAACATCTTGTTACTGAAATGGCATAATTTGAATAGAATGAATTGAGTAGAATATGATCTGAATATGAGATGAGTAAATAGATGTTACATGTAGTAATTCCACATGTGTTTTTGGATGTGATCAGACTCTAATATTAATGAATAAATTTATTTAGGATTTAAGTTATGTCAAAATAGAGAACTCCATAATACATGAGTAGAGATATACCCTTATGACAGTTTTATAGATTTTTACACTACCTAGAACACAATAGGTGCTAAAAAGTTATTGAATATGGGCAGAAATTTTCATATACTGAGTTGTCATTTCAAATAATTTAGGAAAAATGGACTAGAATAACTAGCTATATATTTGGGAAATTTTTTTAGTTAAATCCTAACCTCACATTATACCCTAAAGTAAGCCCCAAGTGGATTAAAAGGCTAAGTGTAAAAACAGTTATAGGAGCAACCAGATTAAAATATAGCACACCTTTACACTTTCGAGGTTGGAAAGGCTTCTGAAACAAGGCATAAGCACTGACGCCATAAAGGCAAATATTGATATGTTAAACTTTACAAAAATTAAGAACTTCAATATGTCAAAAGACATCATTAACAATATTAAAAGCAAGAACCAAAGTGAGAAAAGATATTTTCAAGATATACAATAAAATGTTAGTAACTATATATAAATCTCACAAATCAATAGAAATGTGTGTCTTAGATATAGTTATTTCACAGTAAGAGAAATATATTTAGTCAATGAACATTTTTTTTTTTTTTGTGGGTGCTAGGGGTCGACCTCAGGACCTTGCGCGCCAGCAGGTGCCCGTGCCACTGAGCAATATTACCGGCCCTTTTTTCGTATGTGGGTTCCGGGAGTCGAACTCAGGCCCTTGTGCTTGCCATGCAGGGCGCTTACGCCACTGAGCCATCCCACTGGCCCAGTCAATGAACATATTAAAAGATACTTAACCTCAGTTGTAATTAAAGAAATGCAAATTATACCAACAAGATGCCATTCTTACCTAAAAGATTGGCAAAATTAGCAACTTAAAAAGCTTAGTAATTTCCAGAATTGGCCAAAGTGTAGGGAAATACATTCTTCTTCCTGCTGGTATAATCTTATGGGAAGGCAATTAACAATGTCTTTCAAAATTATAACTAAGGATATTTTGAAACAAAAATTCTGTTTCTAGCCTACATAAAAATTTACATATAATCTTAACAACATGTGTAAAGTAACTGCTTTGTTTATATTAACCATTTACCCTGTAAAGTAAGTTCTATTCTTGTCCCATTTTCCTGCTGAGAAAACAGCAGCACAGAGAGGCTAAGCAAGATGCTTAAGTTAACAGAGATGGGAAGAGGCAATGCAGTAATTCAGATCAGAGTGCCTTCTTCACCACCGTACTATTTCTCGAAGAAATATGCTTAGAGTTATTTATTTTGTCATTACTTATAATAAAAATGAATAAAATGTAAACATTCATCAACAGGAGAAATAGTTATGTGACAAATTCAGACTATAGGATAAAGCATAACATTAAGTGAAATAAATCAGACACATAAGCTTAAATATCACATGGTTTCTTTTATATGAGAAATCCAAGGTAAAAATAAAGAGCAAAATAAAAGCTAGATAATAAGAAGTAGGGAGATAGATAGTTCTCAAAGGGGAATAGGGTCAAACATTATGTACTGCAAACATGTACAAAAAAAAAAATCAATGGGATCAAGAGATAGATGGAGTAGGGAGGGAAGGAAGGAAGGAAAAGGGATGAAAAAAGGAATTAAGATGTGCTATATACAACATGTACCAACTTCCCATATGGAATGTAAACATTATGTACTGCACACATGTACTAATAAACTAAACTAAATAAATAAAACTGAACTAAAGAATAATAATAAAAGAATTAATTGAAAGCATATAGTCACACAAAAATGTGTAGAATGTTTATAGAGCATCATTCACAATAACCAAGAGAAGAAAAAAACCTAAATGCCTATCAACAGGTGGATGGGTAAACAGAATACATCACATACTTACAAAGGATATTGTTCAGCTATAAAAATGAATGAAGTACTGTTACATGCTACTACATGAATGAAACTCGAAAGCATGTCAAGTAAGAGAAAGCAGACACAAAAGGCCACATATTGCTTAATTGCACTAGTATGAAATGTTCAGAATAAGTAAACCTAAACAGATAGACAGTGGTTCCCAGGAGATTAAAAAGACAAGTGAATCAGGACTGAATACTAATAGGTATAAGGTGTGGTGACTAATTTTACAGGTCAACCTGACTGGGTTAAGCGATGCCCAGATAGCTAGTTGAAACATTATTTTAGTCTGTGAGAGTGTCTCCAGAAGCGATTCATATTTGAACCAGTAGACTGAATGAAGCAGATCTGCCCTTACCAACATGAGCAGATATCATCCAATCCAATCAGACACAGATAGAACAAAAAGACAAGAGTAAGGACGAATTCTCTCTCTCTCTCTCTCTCCTGGAGTTAGAATATCTATCTTCTGCTCTCAGACAGTGAAGCTTCTGGTTTTGCGGCTTGTAGCCTTCAGACGCTGGGATTTACACAGATGATAGCTCCTTCACTCCCCAGTTCTCAGGTCTTTGGCCTCAACATTGAATCATATCCTAGCCTTCCTGGTTTTCCAGCATGCAGATGGCATTCCTTGGAACTTCTCAGGCTCCGTGATTTTGTGAGCCAATTCCTAAAATAAATCATCCTTTATTTATAGCTACATATATATGTGTGCCTATAAATCTGTATCTCTATCCACGTACATCTATAATGATATCTATATCTGTTCTATTAGTTCTGTTTCTCTCGAGAGACCTAATATACTGTGCTGCTTCCTTTTTTCTCATGCTTGTTTTTGTGTGATGGAAATGTCCTGGAATTTGGTGGTGCTAGTTGAACAGTAGACAGTACACTAAAAATCATTGATTGTACTCTTCAAATGGTGAATTTTATGTTGTGTGAATTACATCTCAATTTTTAAAAAGAGTAGGGTATGCATATGTGTACTGATACAAATATTAAGTGAAAAAAAGCAAGCCTGAAGACGATATGGATGATATGTTTGCACATATGAAAGGGAAACGGTGGACGTGCTTATTAATGGATAGGGGCAAGTCAGAAAGAATACACACTAGTCCCTTAACAGAGGTTTCCACCACAGAGAAAATGTACTGAGGAGACAGAAGTGAAAGGGAGACTCACTTTTTACTCTGCATACTCCTGTTCTAAATTTCCTTACAATAAGCACACATTGCTTTTATAATTTTAAAAGCAACAAAAATGAAAACAAAAGCATTTAAACACAAATAAACGAGGAAACAAAAATAACCTCTGAAAACAGACCATAGGCAAAATCAAATGCAATGGGAAAGCTGGGGACTTGCAGCTAAAAGGCCGAGGTTCCTGGCCCAACTTCAGCTTAATGACCTGTGCCTTTCTAGTCCTCAGTTTCCTTGTGTGTCAAGCAAGGGACTGGACTAATTGACAACCATGAAGCTTTTGGCTCTAGGATCTTTGAATTCCACCACTGGCCATTCTCCTTTGCTTTGTTGCCAAGGTTACTTACAGCTCCAGTCTTTCAGACCATAATTTAGAAAAGACATCAAACACAGTCATGAATTTACATACATTCCAGGATCATAACCTTAAGGGGAAAGTGTCACCAACCTCATTGTCCAGCTTCTGCTTAATTGTGACCCTGTTTATTTTATCCATGGTTAGTTACATAAACCTTATGACTGAATGGAGTAATAAAATAATGCTTGGACAAAGAAGATATTTGGCCAGACAGTTCAATTTTTTTGTTTAATATATTGAAATCTCATTTCAGAAAACATGTTATCCTGAAATAATTCATTTTCCTTTCATCATGTACATAACCTCTCAGTTGTCTTTTCATTAAAATCTGCTGGCCCTACACAAAGAGGAAGTTAAAAGACAGAGAATAATAGGAATAATTGCCCTGGGAATTCAGGGGTACAAAGGAGGAAGGCTCGATTAAATATGGTACATAAATGAATAAGCATGTATGAGAGAACAAGGGACATTTCTATCCCCTTCCCCACCAGCTTTACAGCTCCTCTGCCTGGTGGTTTGTCCCCTGGGGTACACAGTGGAGATTATGTACATATCTGAGGGGCCCAGAAAAGGATCCTCCAGAAGCAGAAGTTCCCTTTCCAACAGGTGGACCAACACCATCAAACACAGTGCTAGCACCTGTAGGTGCTCAGAAAGCGCCAGCATACTACCTTGTCCCGTCTTCCATGGGACACAACTGAAGTACATTAGAAAGCACCTTAACTTTGCAGTCTGTAACACCTAGGCCCATGTTCTGTCTCTGCCACTTACTATCTTTGTGACCTTGTAAAACTTACCCTCTCCTCCCCCAAAAAGACTGGATTGCTATAAGGTTAAATAGGATAATATATGCAAAATGCCTATTATAGTGCCTGGCCCACAGAGGCAATGACTGAGAACCATACTTGTTTTTCATCTCTGAATTCCTAAAGGACACAGATTTTGGGTTTTGCCCTAAGTGGGCCAAAGGTTTTCTTTACCAGGATTTGCTTCTGAGAGTAATGGCATATCCACTTAAAAAATAATTTGGTACTTTTAATGTCACATTTTCCTGCTTTTTGAACAAGGGTCCCCATATTTGCATTTTGCATTGAGCCCCACAAATCAGTTAGCCATCCCTGAGGATGTGTCAAAGTAGCTATGTTCCTTTGAAACCCCTTCCCCTGGCTTCAGATGAGGAGGAAACCTGAATCCCATCCCTCTTGGTTGAAGCAAGAAGCACATCACACCATCCATTCTCTCCTAGTCAGTCCCTTTCACTCTTTCCTAGGATGGAGATGGGTGATGGCTATGCTGGGAGGTACTACAGAGGGAGTCTTCGTTTTGGAATGTGTGATTGCTTGGAACTTATTTTTCTGTCCTTTGCATTTGGAACCTTGAGACTTTGTCTAGAAGAATCCCATTTTAATAGTCTCTTGCTCATCAATGTATAGAAACCCCTTGGTGTATAAGGTCTTGAAAGACTCGAACTCTTCAAGTCTATGTGTACAAGAAATGTAGGGTGCTTTCTGTATCTGTATGTGTATATACAGCAATATGCCCATGAAATGAAGTCCTTTCTGCCTATAAAAATCTAAGCTCCATAAAGTTTCTTATGTTGTCAGGTTTTTACTGTACAGTGGAGGCATTGGGATTCTTGATCCTTCTACACAACTCTGCTCCTTCATTATTACTTTTCTAGATTTGATTTTATTCTGAGATGGGTTAACTCTTAACTAAAATGTTTAAATAGATGACCCGAGAATATCCATGTGTGCAGGTGAGAGTATGTCCGTATGGCAGAGTTGTATGGGTCCTGCCCGCTTTTAAACTGAGAAGTCTCCTTAGCTTTTTGCTCATAACATTGCTGAATTGGCCACTGATTCAGAGGCTTCAAGCTAGTTGGGAAAAGCCTCAGATGCTTGGGGAATTTATGAGATGTGTAGCTTCCTACCCGGGATGTATCTTATGGTAAGGTCACACATTGGCAGCTGTTCTAAACCAGTCAAAAATCTGAAGGTACATATTATCAAAAATGTGATTGTTAATATTTGATCTTTGTCCGACCACCAGGGTCAGATTTTGGGCAGTCACCTCAAGAAGGAAATGACAAACTTGTATAGGCACTGTGTGTCAAGCTGTGTATTGTGACCAGCATACACTAAATAGCAAAGTAGAGCTGCAGAACTCACCCAGTCTAGGCCATGAGGGAACGTCTGCCTTGTGTGACCACATTCTCGGAAAGGTAGAATCCCTTCCTTCCCTGATGAGAGAATACAGTGATTGTGGATGGTAGAGGTGGGGTTCCTGGGACAGTGCACCCTTGTATGGAGTGCTATGTCATTCCAGAAAACAACAGCAGCTATGCCTTCAATCTCTGAACATTCTCAGACAGCTCATCATCAAGGGTTCAGCCAGGCTGCTGGAAATGAATCTCAAAGCAATTCTGTTCCAGGCACATCACAGGCCAGGATCCAGGGCCCTCTTGCACAGTGGCTGACATGATCTCAACCTCCTGGAGCTTGTTAATGGCCCTACTGGTGCTCTCTACTTATATCAAATTTCCACACATGAAGCATGGCTTACCCAAGAATACATCACGTTCTGTGTATCAGAGAGACACATGCTCAGCCTCCACTGGAAAATGGGCAGTCTGGGTTATAAGGATCATGAGAATTTCCAGGTACAGCAGAAAGCAGGCTGGGACTCATCACTCAGGGCTCAGTCAGAACAGAACTGGTATGCATCAAATGAGCAGAATGGCCTTGATCATGTAAAATAGTAATTTTTCCATAAAATCTACTATTCCCTTCTCAAATTCATGCATGTTGCCTGCAGGGTATCTACTTTCTTTCACAGGGCAAAAAGATTAGTTGAAGGGACATTGAGCTTCTTCCCATTGAACTCCTCCAGTGTCCCAAGGACAGTATATCTGACACTTGGACTGGAACCAGACAGGTTCTGGGAATTCTGGCCCTAAATACCAGGACTGATCATCCACCTGGATCATAAGAGATGGTCTTCATGGGCTGAAGCGCTGAGGGAGAGAAACACGCCCTCGTGTAGCAGGAACTACCACATGTGTCGAGCCCCCTTCCTCTGGCTTCACGTTACTCAGTAATCCTGTTCCTTGCCTATGTTACTTTATGCTTCCCCTGAGTGACCATCCAAACCTTCACAAATCTTCAAAACTCTCATACTATATCCATATTCCTCATTCTCTAGGGAATCCTTGCCTCCTATAAGTTTAACTGCACCCGTCCTCATTGACATCTCCTTCCCCTCTTGTCTTGGAGGGTGAGATTTCCCTTCCTCCGCTTAAGGCCTCCACTTACATCCTTAACCCTTTCCACTCAGGAGATCTGTCCCATCAATCTGTCCTCCTCTCTTGTGCCTTTAACATCATCTAGTGGTTCTTTCCCTTTAACTAGTCTTTCTCAGAGTGAAACCATTCTTTGACCCTATCCTTCTCTATCATGTGTCCTACATATCTCCTATGAACCAATTCTGCTTCAAACTTGAGCAAGCAAGAGGCTCAGAAGTTTAGGGGCCAGGCCTGGATGATCACAGGGGAAGGGAGCAGCGTAGAGCCTCAGGACATGGAACAAAAAGTGAAGTGAAGGCAGTGTCCTAGGCAAAACAAAACGAGAACCAAAAATAGAATCACATACTCTATGAATCCAAAATGTTCTAAGCAAACAAGGAGAAAAATGGGTAGAAGTTGAAGGATATAAGTAGGGATAAGAAAATGAGCCAAAAGTTTCAGGAGGCTGGGCGAGACCCTGAGCAGAGCAATTTCTTGAAGTGCTGATGCCTACAGTCAGGCCTCCATTTCTAGGGTGCCTGTGGCGCTGCCCATGAGTGGTGAGGGAACATTTAATGATGCCAAACTTGTCTGGACACTTCCTCCTCTGCCAGTCTCCTTAAAGTTTATCGATAATCACTACTCTGCTTCCTTTAGTCCAACTTCATTTTTTAAACACACTGTAATCTGAATTTTGTCTCTAGCTTTCCACCAACACTTCCTGAGAAAGGATCACCAAGGGGCTCTATGTTGGCCTCTTCTCTGGGGGCTTTTCTATGAGTTTTTCCTCCTCCTTTTCTGCTGGCCATTTTGTTCTTCTATCTTCCAGATTTGTTCAGGCTCTTCTAACCACAATCAGCCATTTTCTCTATTCTTGTGGACTTTAAATCACCAATTTTTTGTTGTTGTTATCATTAACTTCCAAATCTAAATCTCTGGTTCCTACCTTTCTCCTGGACATGAGAATCACCCCTTAACTGTTCAACTCTGAGGTCCCTCAAATGTCATTTGTGTCTATGTGCTGCTCAGGTATGCCATGTGTGAAGAGGTGCAGGACAAGGAAAAAAAAAAGTAATGAGTGCTCAGAATAAAACAAGCTGCCAGGTCAACTTATTTCAAAAAAACTAGAAGAGAGGTTTTTTGAATGACAAATGTTTAAGGTGGTGGATATGCTAATTATCCCAGATTGATTACTACACAATGTATACATATGTCAAAATGTCATAGTGTACCCCATAAATATGTATAATTGTATGTGTCAATCATAAATAAAAAATTTAGCATATATAACAATGAAAAAATAAATAAGTAAAAAAAATAGAGCTGTAACTTCTCTCTAAGATGTTTACATACTCTAAATCCCCCTTGAATGTATGTCTGACTTTACCTATTTCCTAACTGTGAGACCAAGCATAGACTCAGGTCATAGAATTGTGACTCTGGGGTACTAGTATTAAGGGAACTCACCCTGCGAGTGGACTCCTCTCTTCAACTGAAAAATTCTTTGATTCTATTAGTTTGATTTCCTCTGAAAGAGAATCTGATTGGTCCACCTAATCTTCACATGCCACTCCCTTATTAGATAATCCACCTAGAATAATTTTAAGGTTATTTTGTTTAAATCCTATAACAACTCTATGCAGTAGTGATTGTTACAATATATTGAATTCACAAAACTGAAGCTCAAGAGAGTTAAGTAATTTATTCAAAATCAACTTGCAAGCAGGGGAAGGGAGAAAGACTTGAATTTATCATCTCTAAAGCTATGTGTTTTCCACTACACCACCCTGGGATAACTCACCAACCACAGAAAAATAGTATGTTAGACCTGATATAATTAATTGAACTATAATTTGCCACTAGACACTATGACCAACATCTGACATAATCTAAGTGAATATTTTCCTAAACTGAGGGTTCAGATTATATAACCAAAATAAATATTCTTCCAAAATAATTCTTGAGTTTAAAAAAATTCTCTAGACAGATTAAGACATAAGTTTATTTTTAAAACAAGTTTATTTTTAATGAGAAATACCTATAGAAAATTATTTCTCTATACCACTTGCTTTTTCCTCTGCTCTGAGATGCTGCCTTCTACATTATGTACTATTCATCCCCCACTGGTAAATAAAGTACTTATGTTTGCATTTAGTTAGCTCAGCCAGTTTGATAAGACTAAGAAATTAATTCAGTTCTTCTGTGTAACTTCATTTTTGCATCCTCCTTCCCTTTTGGGTTGGAAAAGTAGCAGATGCTTATTGTAGAAAAGGCAAACTATACAGATGTCTCAGAAAGTAAATAGCCCTGACAATCCCACCCCCAGACTAACAGCTATTAATGTGATGCATCGTCTTTCAGATTACTTCTATTCATATACTAACGCATATCGTATTTACACATATTTTTACATAAATGGGATCTGCCATACATACCACTTGGCAATTTTTGTGTGTTTGTTTTTGACTTAACAGCTTAGCTATCTTTGTCAGTACCTATAGATTGATTTCAGCAAACAAATACATTTCAAACATTGTGGCAGTGCATACTTTAATTAAAGCAAGATCTAGGTGAGAAAGTGGAGATATTGTACCCACATACAGTGGGTACACTGGAGAGGGGAACCAGGGGGATTCGTAGTAGCTGATACTACAAAGCAGTAGGTTGTAACTAACTCAGCCTTTGAAAAACAATTAGGCAATTACATCACTTTTTGAATTAGCAGCCAATGAACAAGAGCTGAAATGAGAAATGTTTTGGAAAATGCCCTCCTTTGGAGTTCCCTTCAGGTGGTGGAGTATAAGGCTCCAAGGCATTTTCAACAGCTTGCCATCAGCTAGAGACACACTGTCCAACACCTCAGTGACTGATCTGTTAAAGCCTCTCATTTAGTGAGAAACACAAGACAGATGATTCAGTGTACTGGGCAATTCATTAACCCGTCAAGGGCTTTCTTCCTGAGCCTGGGATAGCTGGCAGAAAACGGGATGTAATCCTCCACGAGCAACAAAGGATGCTGCTGGAGGGATGGGAACACACACAGACAAGACATGAAATGATGGGCTTTCCTTTTCCATCTGGAGCGACCAGTCCTCCCTTGAACTCACACAGATTTTCACCATAGATTGATCCTGCCTGGCAGTAAGATGTCTTGAAAATGGGAAGTGCTATATATGATAGACCACACTTGCAGAAGGCAATATGTCTGGTATGCCAGAGCTTGGATTGTCCATAAAGAACAAAAGAAGCAGGCTAAGCCCTGCCAGAATTTTATAGGATGCCAAAGAGAATACATGTTCTCAGTTGAATCAAAAAATCAATATTAGGGCCGGTGAGATGGCTCAGCCGCGTAAGCGCCTGCCTGGCAAGCGCTAGGGCCCGAGTTCGACTCCCGGAACCCACATACGAAAAAGGGGCCGGTGATATCGCTCAGCGGCACGGGCACCTGCTGGCGTGCGAGGTCCTGAGGTTGACCCCTGCTACCCACCAAAAAAAAAAAGAAAAAATCAACATTAGTCCAGGGGCTGCCTGAAATTTGGTCTGCTGGAACTGAAGTCATATGCCTCAGAAAACCAAATCTGCTGTGTTCTTTTTTGTTGCTTTTTACATAACCTCTGTGCTTATCAGAGAATGATGAAGCTAAATCGGAAGTAAACAAATGTTTTGTGATAAAGTTCTATTACTATTTTCATGAAGTTTTTCTTCTTTTCATATTCTTTATTCTGTGAGATATTTTGATACCAAACTATGATCCTTGCTTTGGGAATCTCCCTTCTTCAACTGAGAATTATAGTAAGGCAAAATATTTAGAAGTTAATTCTCCCTATATTTTTGATTTACTGTCATTAACACAAGATCTAACAAGATTGCTGGAAGATTCATATAAGGTAGGTTTTGGAAGTATAAAAGAAAAATAATTGAAATTTCTTAAGCTATTTGCAGAGCTGTCTTAAATTTTCATCAATATTATGCTCACTATGAATTTGTTAATAATTATTAGGGAGATCAGCTGTTCCATGGTAGTGTTTCTCATGTTAGTCTTGGTTTATGCCTGTGGTCCCAGAATAATAATTAATAGTACTGCTTTCTCTCTCAAAAGTTTTCTGGATTGGAAGCTAAATGATATGATCATTCTATTAATCATATAAGGCAGTATTTCTCCATCATAATGGCAGTAGTCATATAATTACTATTTTTTTAAATGTATATTAAATCATGAATTTTCTGTCAAAAATTTAAGAGCACATATAATTTATCCTAGAAATGTCCCTTCTATGAATGTTTAGTGAAAACTGGAAAAAAATTTGAATGTTTAGCAATAGGAGATTTTGAATATCTATAGATATAGATATACATATAGATATACAGCGGAATTCTATGTAACTATTGTTAAGAGAAGTGGTAGACCTGTATGTGCTGATGATATGATGAAATTTTCTAGACATTTTTAAATTAAAGTAGAGAAAGTTGTGGAAATAAACATATATGGCAGGGCTTGCCATGGCTAGTTCCAGGAAAACCAGCTACTCCCATAATGTTCTCCAGCTCCCACCCCACAAATCATGCCAAGTCAACATCAATTTAACTGCTTACTATTAAAATCCATTTTCTCCCATACCCTTTCCATCTTCCCTGATTGCCTCCCTTATGCCTCTCTGATATATAAATTCCAGAGATGCCACAATATACAGTCTACACTGTTGTGTAAAATGTATATTGGAAAAAGATTCAAAAAGCTGTTGACTGTGATTGCTTCTGGGGAGTGAGAGTTATTGCCTTCTGTATTTTTATTTTAATCTCATAAGCATATATCACTTATAATTTTAAATTTTAGTTTTAAAGGAATACATGTATAGCCAATTTCCTACGTACAAAAATATATGTGTTTATATATATATTTAGGTACATTTAGGGCATCTGAGAACCCTTTATTCAGAGGGAAAGAATAAGAGAGCCAGATCTCTGGCATTTTTCCTGTAAATATGCTTTGGAGTGGATGTGGCATGTTCTATAGTTATCTCCCAATTATCAGGCTAATTGAGGAAAGGGGTAGCTTGAGGAAATAAAGTTGAAATGTAGCTTTTCGTTTCCAACTTTTTCATAATCATTTTAACCAAATCAGTCAAACAGATACATTAATTGTTTCCTCTGAATGTCTTTGGAAGTAGATTATAAAACATAAACCAACTACTTAAAAGGATTGCCTTTCACTTTTTTTCCATTTCATTTTTCTGAACTACCTCCTAGGACAAGTATAAATCTAAAAGGCACACAGCAGCAGAATGGAAATTTAAAGAAGCTTAACTGTGTAAAATTAGCAGGTCAAATTGTACTATTTCTATTTACAAGAGCTGAAAAATGTTTTCTCTTAGTTCTGATTTTAGAGTTGAAGGAAAAAACAAGAAAAAATGCTGAAATAAAAATACAAAAATGTCATCATATCAAATTAAAAAGAATCTGTCTTGCAAAGGAAACAACAGTGAAAAGACAACCTACAGAATGGGAAAAAAAATTTGCCAGCCATTCCTCAGACAGAGAACTAATGTCTAGAAAATATAAAGAATTCTGAAAAAATTAGACCGCCCCCAAAATCAAAGACCCAATCATAAAATGGACAATTAAAATGAGCAGATACTTCCGAGAAGAAGTACAAATAGCCAATAAATACGTAAAGAAATGCTCAATATCTCTGGTCATTAGAGAAATGCAAATTAAACAAATACTGAGATTCTATCTTACTCCAGAAAGAATGGTCATCATCAAGAAATAAAATAGTCACAATTGCTGCTGAATCTATGGGGAAAGGGAACCCTCATACATTGTTGGGAATGTAAACTAGTGCAACCATTATGGAAACCACTATGGGCACTCCTCAAAGAACTAAAAATAAAAATTCCATTCTACTCTAAAGGGGGATATTCCTCTTCTAGGTATCTTCCTGAAAGAGTTAAAGATATCATACTACAGTGATACATGAATACCCAAGTTTATAGCAGCACAGCTCATAGTAGCCATCTCCTGGAAGCAACCTATATGTCCATCAACAAATAAATGGATAAAGGAAGTGTTTTTATACACAGTGGAAACTATTCTGCCATAACAAAAGATAAACTTGAGTCATTTGTAGGAAAATGGATGCACTTTGAAACCATAATGTTAAGTGAAGTAAATCAGACACACAGGCTTAAATATTGCTTGGTTTCTTTTATATGAGAAACCCAAAATGTAAACAAAGAATAAAATACAAGATAGATAATAGGAAATAGGGAGATAGATCTTTTACAAAACAGAAGGACATCAAGGCATAGAGGTGGGGGCCAAGGGGAAGAGGATAAAAAAAGAATTAAGATGTGTTATCTGTACATACCAACTCTCCACAAGGATTGTAATCATTATGTACTACAAGTGTGTACCAACAAAATAAATTTTAAAAAAAATATGAAAAAATTGAGGGTTGGAACTCTCCTGAGCAGATACACAAGCAGAGTGGGGGATGTGGCTCAGTGGTAGGGCACTCGCCCAGTAGATGCGCAAGCTGCAGTCTCCATCTCTCCTCCTCACTTGCACCTCACTTATCCTGTGGTTAACTAATTATCCTAAAAGACTTCACTCCAGGGTTTCCTGCTCCTCCCTGAGTCACAGCTTCTCTCCACTTCACCCAACTGTTCCCACCGCTGCCTCAGTACTAGCCTGAGGGCTTGGCACTTTTTGTTTTCTGTTCTTCTATACTGTCTTACAGGACTTAACTCATTTTTTTTTTAGCTTATTTCATCATTTGCACCAATCCCCACTGCAGCTTCCTAGCTAGATTATAACTTCCTTCAAAGCAGGGACTGAACACTATATGCATATTTGAATCATCAGTGCCTGACTCAATATTGGGCACACAGTGGGTAGAATAAATGGATTTTTTAATGAATGAAATCTAGAGATACATGAATATATCTCCACATACCACAGAGATGTATGTAGGTATGTATGTATGTATGTGTATGGATGTATGATTCTTATGTGCATATATGCATATACACATATATTATGCCCACCTCTACTTCTGTTAGAAATTTTAACAGAAAATCCTCCAAACCATTATAAAGATCCCTCAGGGAAGGGGTTTCCTTGGACAGTTATAACTCCATTTTGTATTGGCTCACTGGCTAGAGTTCAGAAGCTTGTTTGCATTTCTTCTCTTGTTGTGTATTTGTTTGAGTGCTGTTTGTAACTACTTCGCTTTGCAGTTTCTCCAGCTTTTTTTCTGGGAATTTGGAGTGATCTTTGGAACTAATGGGGTGAGACAATGTGTATTCTGCATACACCTATTGTTACTTGTTGGCTTAGTTGTGCACAACATTCTGGATAAACTGACTTAAGAGATGCAGTGACTCATGTCATTTTTTCTGTAACCAGGGTGACCTGAAGCACTTTAGGCCAGGAGGAAATTGGTTTCTCGTACTCAAGCTCTGTAGCTCCAGCTGCAGATGAGTCTGGGCACCATCTCAGCATCCATCAACATGACTGAATTAGTTGCTGCTCTTTCTGATATTAATAGCAATGGCGCCTGGCTACAGGAAATCTTCCCTGCTTGAGGGAAGAGGTTGTGACCTACTTGCACATGGATTTAATGGGAGCGTGAAAATCTGCATTTGACTAAAGCTTTAACATCACCAATTAGAGACACTATAACATGAACTGAGCAACCTCTTTTAGAACCCAGTGTGTATGAAGCTATTAGCTATTCAAATGTTGTGGACGAGATTAATATGTATTGGCTCCATTTCTAACATCTAACAGATTTACCTGGGAAGTCTGCTGTTGGATGGAAGGTGGGAAAATGAAAAAATAGAGGAAGTAACAGAGAGAGAGAGAAAGGGAGAGGGAGAAGGAGAGGGAAAGGAGGGAGAGGGAGAGGGAGATTTAGAAGCATAGGAATTGGTTACTAAAAACCACAGAGCTGGCACTGCAGAGAGGACTAAGGGTGGGGAAGGCTGTCCTGAGCATTTGGAGGATGGGGTTAGTGGTAGAGAAATGTTTAGAAAAGAATTCTGAAAGAATCAAGAGGTCCCTCAACTGTGTCTAAAGTGGTCCCTTACTGTATTTATGATCTCATAGTTTAGTAAGATGAAGAACATAGGGTGATCCCAGGTGAAACCTGCAAGAAACAGTAATGCTGAATATGGGCAAGATGGGTGGAGTTGTGAGGCCTTAATGATTTTGTGTGTGTGTGTGTGTGTGTGTGTGTGTGTGTGTGTTACTGGGGATGAACCCAAGCCTTCATACTGACCTATATCTCCAGACCTTTTTTAATTTTTTTTTCTGGGTACTGGGAGTCAGGACCTCGCACTTGCCAGGCAGGTGCTTACGCCACTGAGCCATCTCACCGGCCCTTAATTTTTAATTTTAAGACAGGGTCTCACTAAGTTCCCCAGGCTGGGCTTGAACTTGCAATCCTCCTGCCTCAGCCTCCCAAGGAGCTGGGATACAAGCATGCACCACTGGAGCCTAATGATTTCAAATAAAAATGGTGTTGTTGGGTTTTTTTTTCCATTTTACCAAGTGATAGGTATGCAGAAAACTTAGAAAAAAAAAAAAAAGGACCCAATAAACCAACAAAAACAAGTAATTCTGTAGCAGAAAATGCCCCTCCCAGCCAGTCTATTAGTCGCCCAGGTAACAGTTCCTGTTACAAGTTCCTGTTACTTCTGTCTCTTACAAACATCTGGTCACTGTGATGCATAGCTGGTCACTGTGATGCATAGCTGGTCACTGTGATGCATATTGTAAGAACCAATCAAAGACAGCCAAGTACTCTGCCTCTGTACTTCCCCTTTCAACTCCATAAAAACCTCCCTCCCTGGGCTTTCAGGGCCTGGCATTTTGAGGGACAATTGATTCCTTGTCAGTGCCCCTCCAACACGTTAAATCTGCCTCCAGATCCTGGGTGTTGTTTCGGCGTTTCTGCTTGCCATTGCAATTCCACCCCCCAGAGATGATAATCTTTACTATTCGGGGCAGGTATGCTTCTGGTGTTTTGTCTATGTGCATATTCACATATGTGCAGACTGTTTTTAGAATGTAAATTATAACTTACTGTACACACTGTCCTATAGCTTGGGTAGAGTGTATCTTGAAAACCTCTGGTACGCTGGCTGTGAACAATTGTTCTCTATTTTTCCATGGTTCTGTACACTCCATCCTTCCACCCCGTCTGACTGCCTGACTGCAGGAGGCTGATCCCATGGAGACTGAAGGCTGTGGACTGACCCAGGGGCCTCTTGCTTATTGACAGGGTAAAGGGCTCAGCTTAAAATAATGACAAGGCTCTGCTTTATACATTACTTTGCATATATTTTCTTTCTAAGTATAAGAAGAGGCTTTTAAGCAAGCACGTAGGATAAAACGAAATAGATTGACAGCCTAACATTCAGGGCATCCCATTTGTAAAACTAAACCATGTAATCACAGCCTGGGGTAAGAAACCTGACTTTGCCCACAGAGAAAAAAGCTGAGATGTGTGGAAGGAAATGCATTCACAGTATACACCAAGGTGCCTGCCCTGCACCTTTTTCTCTCATTTGTTTCATACTTTTGATGCTGACCGATGGGCCAGAAGTGTTGAGCCTGAATATTTCTCGGTTGGGTCCTGTCTCTACTTCCCTACTACCACTGCCTAAATTTAGCCCTCATGATTTATATGGATTACTGCAAAAACCTCAGATCTTGCCTTGTTCTCAATCTAGCTCCCAGAACTCCTTTCTTACTGTTTGCACTTACATGAACATAACTTCTAATATGAACATATCTTTTCTCTTCCTGGTACCTATCACGGTGTAAGAAGCCACCCCAAAGCTTAGTGGCCTAAAACAACCACTGTTTTACCATACTCACAGATTCTGTGCATGAGGAATTGGACAGGCATAGCAGGTTGGGTTTTCCCTGCCATGTGGTATCTTGGGCTCAAGTGACTGAAGCAGCTGGAGTTGGCAGGTGTACTCCTCAGATGCTGTGCACTTGCGTGGCTTGCCCCCATCTGCAATGCTGAAGAACTGGCTCAGCTGGGACTGACCTATGTTTGGCCTCTCAACATCGCAGCCTCAGGATAAACACATTTCTTCCATGGTGGTTCAACGTTTCTAGCATTCCCAGGTCCCCAGGTCTCAAGGGAGCATAGTGAAAACCTCATGGTCCTGCCTCAGAATTTGTACACTTCTGTATTCCATTCGTCAAATAGTCACAAGCCTGCCTCCCCCCAGTTCAGAGAAGGGAGCATAAACTCCACCATTGATGGGAAGAAATGATAAAAATCTTATAGCTGTGTTTTTGAATGGCCTATTTACCTAAATAGCTAGATCGCTATCTTCTAGATTTGTGTAAACACAATATAGTTTTGAAGGATACACACCAAACTATTCAAGTTGAAAGGAGGGAAAGAGATATTACTCTTTTAAATTTATGTATGTATGTATGTATTTATTTATTTAGGGTACTGAGAATTGAATGTAGGGTCTTCACGTTAAGCTAAATCTGCAGCCCTTTTTTTTTTTTTTTTTTTTTTTTTTGAGACAGGATCTTGCTAAATTGCTAAGTTGCCTGTGCTGAGCTCAAACTTATGATCTTCCTGCCTCAGTCTCCCGGAGTGCTGGGATTGTAGGTACATACTACCACACCTGGCCTGATACATTTTTAAAATTCCAAATGAAAAAGAAAAAAACAGTGATGAGATTATGGGTGTTTTTCATTTTTGGAGGAAAAATTATTCTTGTATTTTCAAAAGTCTTTAAAGACTAAGAATACTATGGTAGGTCTCAAGGTACTACATTCAAAAAAAGAAGTGCTGGATCATCTAGCTGTAGGCAGGGCATGCAAAAATATTGTGACATAAGCTGATCAATATAAACCTATTTCTCACCTTCAGGCCACAGAAGAGAGGCGCTATCTAAGAAGCCAAAGCAAGGGCTTCTTTATGGAGAGTGGTCCTAGTGCTCAGTTCTACAACCCACCCCGCCTCCATCCTACACGGGAAGTACCTGCTCACATTAAACCAAGCACACGCTGGGTGGAAGGGTGCTTTACCAGAATCATTGGAGGGATCCTGTGTCTATTGGAGTTGGGGGAAGACACAGAACTGGTGACAGATTTCCACTAAAGGAGCATAACAGTGAAAGGATAGAAGAATAATGAGAAAGGACTCACTGGCAGGAAACAGCACTTTCACCGATGATCACAAGCCACATGAAAAGGGTCAACACCTGAGAGAATCACCTGCAGGGAGAAGCAACCTCACAGAAGAGCTTGATAGCAAGGGTCCCTATTGGAAGTATCTGCAATACACATATGCCACACCCTGTGACAACTGTCAGTCATGTAAGTCTGGCCCATTTGCTCCAATATTTTCCCAAGGGCAGAGTGGGTGGAAGAGGAGGAGAGAAAAAGTGGACCATGTACCCTTCCTTCACGTCAGCCTTGAAGACCGAAGCAAGCCTAGCTGAAGGGATGAGGGCAGCTTTAAACTGAATGAAACATTGAGGATGGAATATTAGACTCAACGTGACTTTTTACCATGCTCAAGTGAGAGCATTCTTATGACTGAACAAAATCAGAAAAGCTAAATTCTAGAATGGGTATTCTAGAACAGCAGAAAAAAGAATAACAAAGTCTTTTCTTCCTAGAGCTGTAATGTGTCCAGTACATTCAATAAACACATTATATTTTCTGTGCTTTTCTGATTTTCCAAATTTTATTTGGAACATACATTGCTTATTATTTAAATGCACATCTAGTCATATCACTTCTGCATTTAAAACCTTTTTCTGCCTTTGCATTGCCCTCCTGATCAAAGCTAATTTTAAAACATAGCTTACCAGGTTGGCGGGATCTAACTCCTGCCTGCCTCTTTAGCTTCCTCTCCCAACTTTCCCTTAGTCATACATGGGTTAGTCCAGCCATAGGGACATACAGGTTCCAAATGCATTGTGGTTTTTTGTGTCTTTTCTCAGCTCAGGGTGTTCTTTTGGCTTGGAGCATCTGAGTATCCCTCATCCTCTCCCCTTGTCTGAAGGGTTGTCTCCAACCCAGCCTTCACATCAGGCAACACTTTTGCAGACCAACCCTGCAGTGAAGTAAGGAAGCCGTAAAGAAGTTCCTTTAAGTGAGAAACTGGGCTTTGCCGTTGGTATCACCTGTGCCTTTAATCAGTAACACCGCAGACACTCTGCTTCTAATCCTATAAACAAACCAACACAAATGATAACTGGTCACTGGGTCAATGTTTAATATGCAGGGAAAGTCAGGAGAGGCCAAGAAATATTGTCTTTAATCATCTGGCTGAAGTATATCACAGGTGTTCTTTGTGCCTTGCTAAGGCATTCACTTCTGGGTGCGTCCCTGAGGGTGATTCCAGAGACGATTGGCATATGAAACAGCAAACTGATGGAAGGCACCCCTCCTGAATGTGGGTAGTACAATCCAATAAGGTAGGGGCTCAGATGGAACAAAAGCAGAAGAAAGCTACAGCACTTCCTCTTCCTCTGTCTGCTTTCTGGCCACCATTAGGTGAGGAGGTTTCCTCTACCATTCCCTTCTGCTATGAAGTTTCTGTCTAGTCACATGCCTAAAGCCATAGAACTGGCTGACTATGGACTGAAACCTCTGAAACCATGAGCCAAAATAAATCTTTCCTCCTTAAAGTTGATTTATGTCAGGTATTTTGTCACAGTGATGGAAAGCTAACACAGCTTTAGAAGGAAAGTGACTCCCCAATATTGCAGGACTACATCCTGCAGGCCTAACCACTGACCTACCCAAACAGTGAACTAGATGTTGAAATTTGAAAGATTGTCCTTGGTGCAGACTGTTGGTCTGTTCTAATTTGGATTCAGTAGAACTGCTCTTTAGGTTTCTGACTTGCTCTTTCTCCCAAACTCTGCTGTCTAATGAGAGAACTTCACCATACTTGGGGTGATACACATGGGATCCTGAGGACCCCAAAAAATCTCTTGGATGAGAGCAAAAGATCTGAAAGCTATGTGTTCAAAAAGGTGGATTATACAGGGTTTTGGTAATAGCATTTTGCTTACAAGTTCATGCCACACTTGTATAACACATTTTTTGCATTACGATCTAATAATACACATTAATGTTTTATTGTTTTTTTTTTTGTGTGTGTGTGGGTACTGGGTGTCGACCTCAGGACCTCACACACCAGTAGGCACCCGTGCCGCTGAGTGATATCACCAGCCCTTTTTTCATATGTGGGTACCGGGAGTCGAACTCAGGACCTCGCGCTTGCCAGGCAGGTGCTTACGCCGCTGAGCCATCTCACCGGCCCCATGCTTTGCTTTGTTTTTCTGGCAGCAAGCCATTGTTTCTTTATTATATTATTTATTATATATTATTATATTATTTATTATATTATTATAAAGAATGTTGCTACCTCATCAGAATCAGCTACTGATGTTGCACACTTCCATTCTATCTCGATGTTTTGTACCACTATAATATGAATAAGCAGTCATGGAGTTCTCACATTCTCAGATTGGGAGGATTATAATACTTCATATTTGTGAAACACAAATATGCCAGAGTTTAAGAATATAGTATATCATGAATTCACTGAGAAAGAAACTAGAAAAAAATACCATCCACAATACCACCAAGAAAAATTACAGATACTTGGGAATTAATCTAACTAGAGAATTAAAAGACCTCTACAATGAAAACTATAGTACTCTGAAAAAGGAGTTTGAATAGGACATCAAAAAGTGGAAATATATCCCAGGTTCTTGGATAGGCAGAGTCAATACAGTCAAAATGGCCATCCTTCCAAAATTGATATACAGATATAACACAGTCCCAATAAGAATACCAACAACATTCCTAAAACAATCCTAAAATTCCTATGGAACCAGAAGAGACCCAGAATACCAAAAGCAAGCTTGGGTAACAAGAACAAAATGGGAGGCATCACAATCCTAGATTTGAGGTTATGTTACAAAGCCACAGTAATAAAAACAGCATGGTACTGGAACAAAAACAGACATGTGGATCAATGGAACAGAACAGAAGATGTAGAAACAAACCTAGGCACATTCTGCTATCTACCTGATCTTTGACAAAGGGGCCGAAAATAAACACTGGAGGACAGATAGCTTCTTTAATAAATGGTGCTGGGAAAATTGGCTAACCACAAACAGAAGATTGAATCTAGACCCATCTCTTTCACCATGTACTAAACTAAAATCAAAATGGGTCACAGATATAAATGTTAATACTAAAACATTTAATCTGCTGCAAGATAAAATAGATGAAAGTCTTGAAGACATAGATGTAGGCAAGGACTTTCTGAACAGAAGGTTTCATAAGAAATAGCATCAAGAATCAATAAATGGGATCATATCAAATTAAAAAGCTCTGCACAGCAAAGGAAATAACCAACATATTGAAAAGACAACCTATGAAATGGGAAAAAAATTTTGCCAGCTATTCCTTAGACAGAGGACTAATATTTAGAATACATAAAGAACTCAAAAAATTGGACCCCCCAAATAAAAACACCCAATTAAAAAATGAGCATCGGAAATGAATAGACACTTCTCAGAAGAAGAAATACTAATGCCCAATAAATACATGAAGGAATGTTCAACATCACTGGTCATTTGAAAAATGTAAATTAAAACAACACTGAGATTCCATCTTACTCCAGAAAGAATGGCTATCAACATAAAAGATAGATAACGAGTAAGGAAATAGATTTTGTTCAATTGTGGAGGGGATCAAGAGATGAGCAGAGGGGGAAGGGCAGGGAGAGAAAGTAGATGAAAAAAGAAAGAATGAAGATGTGTTATGTACAGGTGCCAGCTCCCCACAGAAATGTAATCACTATGTAATGCAAACACGTACACATAAAAAATAAAAATTGAGAACAAAAGAAATCAAAGAATAACAAATTCTGGCAAGACTGCAGGGAAAAAGGAACCCTTCCTCAATGTTGGTGGGAATGTAAAATTGTACAACCACTATGGAAATCAGTACAGACATTCCTCAAAAAGCTAAAACTAGAAACTTTATTCCACCCAGCTATTCCTCTTTTATGTATCATCCTGAAAGAGTTAAAGACATCATATTACAGTGATACATATACATCTATGTTTATAATAGCACAATTCATAATAGTTAAATCATGGAAGTAGCCTATATGTCCATCAACAGATGAATGAATAAAGAAAATGTGGTATTTAAACACAATGGAGTGCTATTTTGCCATAAAGAAGGATAAACTTGAATTGTCTGTAGGAAAATGGTTGCACCTTGAGACTATAATTTTAAGTGAAGCAAATCAGACACAAGCTTAAAAATCTCAGGATGCCGGGCATGGTGGCACACGCCTGTAATCCCAGCACTCAGGAGGCTGAGGCAAGAGGATTGCTGTGAGTTCGAGGCCAGCCTGGATTACATAGTGAGTTCAAGCCAGCCTGGACTACATAGCGAGACCCTATCTCAAAAACAAAAACAAAAACAACTCATGGTATCTCTTATGTGAGAAACCTAATCAATAAAGAGCAAAACAAAAGATAGAAAATAGGAAGTAGGGAGATAGATCTTTCTCAAATAAGAAGGGGATCAAGAGATGGAAGGAGGGAGGAGGGAAGTGAGGGGAAAGGGGATTAAAAATGAATTAAGATGTGTTATGCACATGTACCACTCCCCACAAGGAATGTAATTATTTTGTGCTGCAAACACATACTAACAAAAAATTAAACAAAAATAATTTTCAAAAAAATTATATCATCTGGATCTCACAAAAACCTAAATAGTGTCATCATCATTTTAAAGATTTTATAGATAAAGAAAGTGAAAAGCAGTAAGGTTACTGGGTTTATCTGAAATTACAGTCAATTAGTGCCAAGTCCAAGACACAGGTACTCTATTAACCCATAACTTTATCTTGGTTAGTACATGTCAATGTGATAAGGTCATTAATAACTGACTTTATAGTTGTTTGTGGTTAAGAGTTCAGAACAAAATCAACAGTGGCCATATCTCTTTCATGACTGTTTTACAATCTTCCCTTCCAGGAGGCAGCTGGGTCCATGTGAAGTGTTTAAGAAAGTAAAATCATATCAAGAAATAATTTAATGTGTTGTTTTTCTTGAAGTCTGCAGAGTTTCGGGCTCAAATCATTCTGATGATGAATTTTAAAGCATCCCGTGTATCTTACGGATAGTCACACTTCCCTTTCTTTCCCTAGCAAAAATTGGCCAATGACTTATTGGAAAGAGAGTTATGCCTCCTTAGAGGGCTACTGCTAGCCTATCCCCTGGGATAAATCCCTAGGAAAAGTTAGTTTCATTATGGAAATTTTGACATTAATTCATTTACTCTACTCATGCTTTTTTTTTTTTTTAATTAGGGGATTGAACTCAAGGCCTTCACACTGAACTACATCCCCAGACTTTTTTTAAAAAATAAGGTCTTGCTAAATTGCTAAATTGCCCAGACTAGGTTCAAATTTGCAATCCTTCTGCCTCAGCCTCCCAGAGTATTAGGATTACAGGTGTGCACCACTATATCCAGCTGTGTTCTTGTTTGCATTTAAAGATCAAACTTTCCTTCTGAATGAATGAAGTAACAAATACAGCTTGCTCAATATAATAGATAGGATTCAAGTCTCTATTCTTCCAATTTCTAGCACTGACTTTGAGCAAGTTACTTAAAATCCCTGAGCCTTTGTTTCCTCATTTATCAAGCTAGTACTAACACTCATAAGAGTTGCAAGAATTTCTCGTTGCCTACCCAGTATATATTCCCCCAGTTTCTACTTAGGGATCCTCCTCCCCTGTTCTCTATCCCTCTGGTCTTTTTGGGGCTCCATCACCTCAATCCAAGAATGCAGAACATGAATAACTCAGTACAGACTTCTCAGAGCCCCTGGCCAGGAGGCTTCTTCAGAGCGGAGCATGTGAGCCTGTCTAATTAGCACACATCTGAGCACTCAGGAGGAAGCTGAGCACTGCTCCAGAGTGCTGCTATTTCCTGATGAAACAGAGATACCGAGAGACTGTCTGGCTGAAGCAGCTCCAGCCATCTGCCCCCACGGGGACCCTGAGAACAAAGCCAACACACAAAGGAAGATGGAGCGCAGCCCACCGATGGAGGGAGACAAGGTGCTGATGACACTGTTTAAGTCCAGTCACGTCTGAAGCCAGGCCTACACTTGGACTTCTCAGTTTATTGTGAATCGGTAGATGCCCTTTGCATTTATACCTGTTTGTTTCAGGCCAGTCTAGAAAATCCTAAATGATATTCTACCCAAATGTGAGAACCAAAAATATACTCATGTATGGTTAGATGCTTAGCAAAATATGCATTATATAGTAAACACTTCATAAAGTTTAGCTTGATTGTGCTTTTGACTGAGAAGTTTAGTTCAGAAAAGAGGGGACTCCGTGCTTGTTTTGTATATCCTGAAAACTTTTCCAGGCACAGTAAAGGGCCAATGCTATTGGTAGGTTTAATCCTATGAAGTAGGATCTCAGAGATTCCAAGACTTTCCTATTCCCCAAAACACCTTGGCACTGATAGTCCCAGATCTTAAAAATAGTTATTAATTCTTTTGTTTAAAACTTTTAAAAAGAAGTTTCTTAGCCATAGCACCTGTGTGAATGAGATTTTGATAGTGGCCGATAGAGATAGCATAGTCCACAGGTTCCCTAAGAGTCGTGGAGGGTTGCAGCCATGCCCTGAGGAGAACACAGGACTGAACAGCCAACAATCTCCCTGCGTGGTTTTGCTCTGGTTGTCTTTACTAGGCACCCTCAAGAAGTTCCAATCCGAGATTTTCATTTTTTTCCCCTGGTACCGGGAATCGAACTCACAAACTCGCGCTTGCCAGGCAGGCGCTGTGCCGCTGAGCTATACCCCCGGCTCAATCTGAGATTTTAAAAGGCCCATAATATTATTTAATTTTGTTATGGTTTGTGTCTAGATGTCCCCCCCAAAGCCTCATGCAGTCATGGGGGTGGGCTTTTCAGAGGTGGCAGAGTCTAGAGTTTGTGATTGATTCATGGCCCAATGCTGGGATTAAGGGTGTGAGTGCTACACCCACCCTTGGGCGGGTAGCTTGAATACAATGTAAGTGTCAGAAAGAGTCTTGTCTCTGTCTTGTTGCTTTTGCTGTCTTCCCCCACCAAGAACTGTTGCTTATCTGCCAAGCCACCCTGCCTTGGAGCCTATGGACTGAAACCTCTGCAAACTGTGAGCTAAATTAACCTTTCCTCCTTTAACTTGTGGGTGTTGGGTATCTTGTCTCAGCAACGAGAAAAGTAACTAATACAATTTTAAAGAAGGATACTTGGCTAAAATGACCTGGCAAACTTTTGTTAAACAAGCCAGTCTTTCTGTTCTGCCTGGAGAAGTTTTCTAAATCTGCCTTTTGCTGTAGAAGTTCAAAGGGAACCAAAGACACAGGGTGGTAGCAGCCAAGAGGCACTGGCAGCAGTCCTAAGGTGCAGTGCCAAGGAAAGGCTCTAGTGAGGAGAGAATCAAAATTTTTCTCTTGGCAGGTGTGTGTGAGGCACATACCTTGGCCACCTATGATTCTTGGCCTATAAAGGAGATGGCTGGAGACAAAGGATGGAGAAGCTGCCTGGACAGAATACAGAGTAAATGTTTTAAAGTTCTGTCAGAACAAGGACACACATGCCCCCGGGTAAGGACCTGAGTCATATTTCAAAGAAATTAGGTGGAGCTTACTGGAAGCCACCATGTAAAAAACTTCAAATGGCCCATTTTAACTCTAAAAGTTTTGATTTCTTCCTCTCCTTCCTTCCTCTTTTTCTTCCTTTCTTTCATTTCCTTTTTTTTTTTATTTGTAGACCCAGTTTTCTCCTTTTTAAGCATACATGCCACACTCCACCAGCCACCAAAGTCTTGTTCTGTTGATAGGAGTAGTTTCCACCTCAAAGCCCCATTTTTGTGACTACATAGACATTTCTACTTCTTTTCATTTGCTAGCCAGAACTTGTCAGGTAGCAGAATGTCAAACATTTGTACCACCTGCTTTGATTAAACGCTCTAAGCCATTGTCAGGTAGGTCAGAGCACAAAGTGCCAGAGAAGGTAGCATTCTACCTTCTTAATGTGAATGACTAGTGAAAATGGACCTTTTACAAGAATTTAGACAGAGTCAAAAAGGGCATAAACTTCTTGTACATTACTGTTATTTAAGGCTAAGTACCTGACACCTGAAGTTATTTTTTAATTTACTGCCCATGCTCTGGGATAAATTGCATTTTACCATTTGAGCATTTTCTACTTCATATTGTTTCATTCTTTCCATTTCTATCTCACTGCTTATATTTAAATAAATATTCTGTATGCCTCCCCCAACTAGTATTAGCCCTAATACAAATTAGCATTTCTAAGCATCCCTATCTCCCTGTAACATGCATAAGATAATTTGTCCAATAGGGAGAAAATGTATGCAAGATAACCAAACATGAAAGAGAATTATTTATCAGAGATACCATGGGAAAAAATATTATGAGATGTAACATCAAATTAGAGTATTAGCTTCCTCAAAACTACATTCCATATAAGACACCTTCTTATTTAAATTCATAAGCAAACCAATCCCACTATTTAGAAATATTTATATATACTAAGCAATCTTTTAACTGGTTCTATGATGAAAGTAATGAGTTTAAAGTGTAAGCAGTGGTAATTAGCTGACACCTCAAAATAGCAGCATAACTGAATGATGTAAAGATTCATTCAATAAATATTTATTGAGCAAGTACAATATGCCAGGCACTGTGTGGTCCAGGAAAGATCGTGTGTTACTGGACCTAATTTAGAGCTCTGGGAAAACTGTTAGTCTAGTACTTCAAGAAGAATGGGAGCCACATGATTATCAGGGGCAGAGGATATCCAGGTGGGGAGAATAGCAAGCACAAAATCATGGCGGACTCTTCTGGGAAATGTGACTGATTCTGTAGGGCTACATAAAAGGCTGATATAATGGAAAGTGGTAGAAAATTAAGTTAAAGAAGCAGGTAAATCTCATGAGTTTCTAGGGTGAGGCACATGTAGTAGGTTTCCATCCTATAAGCCATTTCTCTTTCCTAACAGAACTTTGGTTTTGTTCAGGTGGTAGAGTGCCCAGAGCATAAATCATAATTGGCCTAAGTCAATTGCCCCAATCTCTTTTGTGGTCTTATAACAGAATACCAGAACCTGGGTAATATATAAAGAAAAGAAATGTATTTGTCACAATTCTAGAGGCTAGAAAGTCCAAGATAAAGGGGCTAGCAGCTGGCAAGGAAGGGCCTTCTCGCTGCATCCTTCCATGGCAGAAGTCCGAGGGGCAGGATAGGACAAGAAAGAGACAACAGGACCAAACTTGACCTTTTATAACAAACTCATTCCCAGGGTAACAGCATTAATCCATTCATGCATGTGGTGCCCCCTTGACCCAAAAGCCTCCTATTAGGCCTCACCTCCCAACACCATGGCGTTGAAGGTCAAGTTTCCAACATGAGCTTTGGGAGACACATTCAATCCATAACACCTGTCACAGTAATCCCGTCTACCTTTGATGATAATGCTTGGTCTAGGGATTTCTATGGCGTTCCGTCTGACCAAAGAAATATAAGATATCTGCCGGAGGACTTCAAAGAAGAGTTTCATCCCTGATTTTTTTAAAAATCTGTAACAGGAAATGTTCCTGTTTTTCTCCTTCCCTTCCTCTGTGACTTGGATTCTATCATATGAAGATGGGATATCTATGTTTGTAATAGCCATATTATGACCATAGTGAGAAGCCTGAGGACAAATGAGAAAGGACAGAAAATGATGGGGTCTCCAACAGCATCACAGAGTTGCCAAGCCAATATTACGATTGCCTACCTTAGAACATTTAGCTTAGAAAACAATAAATGTTCTTACGGTTAAAGCTATTACTAGTTGTGTTTGCAGTTAAATTTATCCTAACTGCTGTCTTGCCAAGGATGACATTTGTACACATGGCTAAGGGGTTTGGGACTTATCATGAAGAGGACTGGGAGCTACTTACTGGAAGATTTAAGTAGGGGAATGAGTTGTAAAATTTGTGCCTAAAAATCATTACCCTGCAGAATGGAATGGCAACAGGAAACCAAGGCAGAGACGCCAGTTATGAAATTACTGAAAACTGCTCAAGAGATTAGTTCAAACCTAAGCAATAATAATTGGGGAGCAAGGAATAAGTCTGAGGGCTATTGAGTCAAAATAACATCAGTTAGTGATTATGTGGGTGCAAGAGTGGGGGAAGACAGGACACTCAAAGATGGATGGCTCCAGGCTTCTGGCTCAGTTGACAGATTTGACACAAATTCTGGCTCTGCCACCAGCTGGTCAAGTGATTCGAGGCTAGTTTCCTCATTTCGTGAGGCGCGATTAAAAATATGGCAGCGGTTAGACTTCATGTCTCCTGACAACTTCACCTTCCGGGAGCACTGTTATAGCTGAGAGGACTAAAAGGATCCAGGACAACCACTCGGGCCAAGGAACAAAACCCCATTCCTTTACTGGGGCCTTGGATTTATTTGTGCAGAGCTGGGTAATGGGTAACTTTGATTACTGGTCTGTCTTTTCAGCTTAAATTGACGACTGTTTAAAAAGACTCGAAGATGCATGGGTAATGACCAAGTATTGATATTAAAACCAGCAAAACATCATTTTTCACACACTGTCAAGAGTTATTCTTTACTGAAGTTCTTTCACCTCTCCACATCCTGTTGGGTCCACTACTGAGCATGGAAGTCATTATCACCCAAATCGGCTAGCTGTAAAGAGGGACAATTCGCATTCACAGACCCTATTCCAGTACTGGGGATTTAACACAGGCCCTTGGCACTAAGCGACATCCCAAGCCCTTTTTTTATTTTTTATTTTGAGACAGGGTTTCACTAAGTTGCTGAATTGCCCAGAATGGGCTTGAACTTGCCATATTCCTGCCTCAGCTTCCCACAGTGCTGGGATTGCAAGCTTGCGTCACCACGCCCAGCTCAATCCTGTTCCTTTTTCCTGAGAGTAAGAAACAACAGAACAGATGAAAGTGACATTCTCTATCCCTGGGGGGAATGATGCAAACCAGACACAAAGCAGCAGACTGTTACCAGGATACATGCCTGCTGGGTAGCAGAGGTCACAGAACCAGGGAAAGGGTCACACAAATGACTAATTAGTTTTGGTTTTGTCCTGTGGAAGGATTGCCTGAGGTTCACCAAGTCTTACCACAGTCCAGACACTTAATCTCTCCCATTCTTACACCACATTTTATATTAGTTTTTCACATGATCTCACTTTATAGGGGAGAAGTTGAAGAATGCAAAGGCCCAGACCTGTCCATCTATTCTGGACGACTCTGAAAGGTCAGCCCTGTCTCTATCTTCCACCCCTCCACGACTTGCTAAAGCCTCTGTTGCAACTGCATCATAATTCAACATTTCCCTTTATCAACCATGCATGTTCACTCTCACACTTAGAGGTGTTGTTTCTGCCAGTGCTCCCCAATAAAATTCCTGCACATGTCATATAAAAATAAAAACAGAGCTAGCCCGTAAAGTGGTAAAAACAAATTTTACGTAGGAACTATTGTAATAGGGGAAAAGAGCTGGGCTCAATTCTGAATATAAGGATAAATGAAGTGTTATCCCAAGGGGCAGGTTGTGGGTTCCATAGATGGAAAATGACTAATATGAAAAATCAGGGGTCAGGGGGGATTCTGGCTAAAAAACTTGACATGATTTTTGATGAATACAGACCAGGGTGATTAGATGCCATGTGGGAGAGAGTGGGGGAATGAGAGAGGAATTTGATCAGATACTGAGAGTGCTGGATTCTCTCTGAAGGATTCTTGCTAAATCAGTGTGATGCAAGCCAAACAAGGAAAGATCTTGAAGCCTATGGGTCAAGCCTAGTTGAGAAGAGAGCTTAGAAGAATCTGCCTAAATTTCGCCAAGCAGAGACTCTTTGCAACCTGCAAATTTCTTTTTTATTTATTTATTTATTTTTATTTTAAAGAAAAAAAAAGAACAAAACTTCAAAACAACATAATAGGAGGGTAACAATGGTTAATACATTGCGTATTGTTATCTTTAAATTAGTTACTCGGAGTACGAGATATCGGCATTCAATTATCCAAACAATATTAGCACAAACCTTTCTTTCCAATGAACTAAGAGAAATTAGTAGTGTATCTATCTTAACTATCTTATATATATATTTTTTTTTTCTTTTCCCTTCCTTCTTTCTTCCATTCCCCCATCCCAATTTCTCTTTCCTTTTGAACAGTTTCCTTCTGTTTTACAATATCTATTGTACATTTTGGATCTTATTTACTCTTTCAGCTTCTCACACTAGGGAGACAATATGATGTTTACACATGTGCGTCTGGTTTATTTCACTTATGAGTATGTTCTCGAGTTGCATCCATTTACCTATAAACATCTCCAGTTTATCCTTCTTTAAGGCTGAGTAGTACTCTATTGTATAAAAATACCACCTTTTTTATCCATTCCTCGGTTGATGGGCATTTGGGTTGTTTCCACGATCTAGCTATTACAAATTGTGCTGCTATAAACGTGGGTGCACATATATCGCTGTGGTATGATTTTTTAATTCTTCTGGGAAGATACCCAGAAGGGGAATAGCTGGGTCAAATAGGACCTCTAATCCTAGTTTTTTGAGGAATCTCCACACTGATTGCCACAATGCAACCTGCAAATTTCTGTCTGTCTCCTGGGGGGGTGGCTGACCTATGATACCAACATGGACTCACCAGTCAACTCTACTAGGTATACAAACACACAAACTGTTCCTACTGTCATCATTTTATTATGTTTTAAAAGCGATCAGTAGCAAAACTCAATCTCTCTGAGATCCAGAATACAGAACTGGAAAATAACAACTTGGCAAAGAAAAAAAGAGAAGTAGATTGCTGGGAATCAGGAAGGAGCTGACAGGAGAAATTAGAAGCTAAGAGATATTGGAAAGATGGTCCACAAGAGAAAAGAATGAAACAACTTGGACTCTCTCCCTGGGTCATGGTTCACGAGGAGGGGCGACCCACAGTGACTGGGGGAAAGGCAACCACAGGAGACAGCTGCAGACTGGGACAGGGCCAGAAAGCAATCCCCTGAGAAACTTAAACTCAGGCCAGGAAGAACACAGACCCTGCTACCTGCTGTGAGGAGTCGGGCCCTGCTTGAGTTTTGATCAAAAATACCTGGGGTCTGAAAGTGCCCAATGGCATCAAATACCTGAACCCTCATCATGCTGCCAACATTCAGCACAGATCAGAGTTCTGATAGCCTTCTCTATCTACCGTGCAAGGACATGTCTCCGCATGGACATAGCCACAGCCCAGAGTAAACAGAGCAGGCACACTTACCTGTATGGGGCACACCTCACAAGCCCAGAGGCCCTAAGTCTACACAGGGAAAACCATGACTTGCTAGACTTCAAAACCAGATCCTCGAAGGAAACCACTCATTCAAAAATACAGAGAAAAATTTTTTTCTAGTTTTGTATTCCTTTCTTTTATCTTCTTCTTCTCACTCCTTTTTTCTCTTTTCCCTTTCTTTTTTTTCCTCTTTTTTATTTTTATTCTCCATATTCTTTTTTCTCTCTTTTTTCTTCTATCTTATATTTCTCATTTGGTTTTTTGTTTGTTTGTTTTGTTTTTTCCTGTTACCTTTATCAAATTCTATAAATATCTTTCTACTTAACAGGATCCTTTGTTTCACTTTTCTCTCTTCTGTCTTATCTCCCATTGTTTAATTTTTCAAACTTCTTGGGTTCTCCCATTCCCAACCCCCTATATCTTTAATAGTATAACCATTAAGCTTTATTAATCTTATACAGTTAACTCTATGTTTCTACTGTTGAATTCTTTCCTATCATTAGTGGAGATATAGTTGTTGCATTTAGTAGCTATTTGCTGTATGTCAATATTCCCTTTGTCTTAGTGCTTACCCTAGAATTACAGATTTCTTTTCTAAGGTTAAGGTTCTTATGATACATCAATATCCAGTTTGTCTTGGATGATGTTACTGTTGCTGATTTACTTGATATTGCCAGGGTCGCATACTTGTTGCTATTAATAGGTTTTCTCTGTATGCAAATACCCAGATTACTTTGGTGACATTAACAATACTTCAGTCCATTCCCAGAGAACTGGGTACTGGGCCAATTACACTGCATCCTCCTCTCTCAAATTAACAGAGGATGCTGGGTGTGGTGACGCACACCTATAATCCCAGCACTTGGGAGGCAGAGGCAGAAGGATTGCTACGAGTTCAAGGCCAGCCTGGACTACACAACGAGACCCTGTCTCGGGGGAAAAAAAAAAAAAAATTAATAGTGGTGGTTGTTGGGCTGGTGAGATAGCTCAGCCGCATAAGCGCCTGCCTGGCAAGCACAAGGTCCTGAGTTTGACTCCCGGTACCCACATAAAGGAAAAAAAGGGCTGGTGATATCGCTCAGCGGCACAAGCACCTGCTGGCAAGCGTGAGGTCCGGAGTTCGACTCCCAGTACCCACATTAAAAAAAAAAAAATAGTGGTGGTTGGGATCTTGGGTTATAAGCAAAGGACTGTAGTTAATCATGCCCTGAGGGCATCACTGAAAAGCAGACTAACTAAAGAGATCTCTGTACCAGCAACAAAGTTTCTCCACTACAAGCAACAACAAACTTAAGGATAAAACAAACAAACAAACAAACAAACAACAACAAAAACAAAGAATAGAAACATGAGAAGACCAGGCAACAAACTGCCTCCTAAAACTCCCAACTCCCCCAAAGCTGATCAATGGGGGCCAGAGGGGGATCAAAACGACACAGTCAAATTATTTGAAAGGATAACAGAAGAGATTAAACAAACAGATCAGTAAGATGCTCATCAGGCTCACAGAAAATGTAACTAATCAGATAATGGATGTAATAAGCAAAAAGATCAGGGAGTTTACAGAAGACACTAATAAAAAGCTAGGTGAGCCAAACAAAATGATACAAAACATGAATGAGCAGTTTAGCAAAGAATAGTCTATGAGAAGGTTCCAAACAGAAATCCAGAAGGTTAAAAATTATGTTGAAAGTATGGGCAGCAGAAGTGACCAGTGTGGAAACAGAGTACCAGAATTAGAAAATTGGGATGCTGAGTCAGCGTGGTAACACACATCTGCAATCCCAGCACTCAGGGGATTGAGGCAGGAGGCTCGCTGCAAGTTCAAGGCCAGCCTGAGCTACACAGTGAGTTCAAGGACAGTTTGAACTACATACTGAGATCCTGTCTCCAAAAACAAAACAAAATAAAAAAAGTCAGGCATAGTCCTGTAATCCCAGCCCTCAGGAGGCTGAGACGGGAGGATTGCCCCAAGACTGAGGCCAGCCTGAGCTACATAGTAAGTTCAAGTCTAGCTTGACAGTCTGAACTGTATATCAAGACTGTCTCACAAAAAAAAAAAGAAAAGAAACAGAGATGCTTTCAAAGACCAATTACTCAGAGATACCTTTAAGATAGCAAGAGAGCATGAAAAATGGATCCAACAGTGGCTAGATGACTCAAAGAAGACTAGCCTAAGATTAATTGGAATAAGTGGAAAATCAGAAGAGAGCACAAAGGGCATAAAAAACTGTTACAGAAATAATAGCAGAAAAAAAAAGAAATAATAGCAGAAAACTTTCCAAATATAGGAAAGAATTAAGCCTACAGATAAGTGAGGTATATAGAACTCTGACAGCCACAATCAAAAGAGAACCTCTCTGTGTCACATTATAGTAAAAATCCCAGAAGTCCAACACAGAGATAGAACCTTAAAAACTGTTAGAGCAAAGCAACTTATAAAGGTAAACTTATAAAGGTAAACCCATTAGAATTGTTAATTTTTTCTCAATTTTATTTATTTATTTATTTTTATTAGTGTGTGTTCGCAGTACATAATGTTTACATAATATGTGTGGAGCTGGTGCGTGTACATAAAACAGCCTAATTCATTTTTTCATCTCCTTCCCCTTCCTCACCCCATCAGTGATCACTTTCCCATCTGAGAAAGATCTACCTCCCTACTTTCTATCATCTCATCTACCTTTTCTTTTGCTTTTTACTTATAATTTCGGTTTCTCTGATTAGAAACCATGTGATATTTAAGCTTGTGTCTGATCTATTTCACTTAACATTACAGTCTATTCATTTTCCTACAAATGACTCAGCCTATCTTTATGGCACAGTAGTACTCCATTGTGTAAATTACCACATTTTCTTTACCCATTTATCTGCTGATGGACACATAGGCTGCTTCCAAGATTTAGCTACTGTGAACTGTGCTGCTATAAACATGGGTATGCATGTATCACTGTAATATGATATCTTTAACTCTTCTGGGAAGATACCGAGATGTCTTAGCTGGGTGGAATGGAATCTCTAGTTTTAGTTTTTTGGTTTTTTTATTTGTTTGTTTGTTTTGTTTTGTTTTTTTGTGGGTCCCAGGGGTTGAACTCAGGACCTCATGCGCCAGCAGGGTGGAGTCCAGAGCATGTGTTTGCGCTGAAGAGACAGTTTTGAGAGGACAGGCCCAAATTACTGGAGAATGAAGGGAACCGATTGATGAATTAATCGGAATTCTTGGTAGCAAAGAACAGAGACCCAATTCAACAATCTTAAGGGCCGGTGAGATGGCTCAGCGGCATAAGCACCTGCTTTGCAAGCGCGAGGGCCCGAGTTCGACTCCCGGATCCCACATACGAAAAAGGGGCCGGTGATATCGCTCAGCGGCACGGGCGCCTGTTGGCGCGCAAGGTCCTGAGGTCGACCCCCGGCACCCACAAAAAAAAAAAAAAAAAAAACAATCTTAAGCAAAAGGGAAGTTTTTAGCTCACATAATTGAAAATCCAAGGTTTTAAAAACAATATTGTCAGTAGTCTAGCTCTGCATTTCATGGCATCATTTGTTTCTTCTTAGCCTTGTTCTTAGGCAGGCTTACTCCACATAAGATGACCAGGCTTATACTGGTCATTGAGCTGGCATCTCAAAGAAAACCTCTCTGTCCTCTAGGATTCACCTGGAAACAGACTCCGGCTTTGTTTGGGACATGGGTCCACCTGTGCCAGGAAAAGCAAAGCCACGTTATTGGCAGCCCAAAGCACATAGAGAGAGGAAATGGGGATTGAAAAATGCCTCAAAGACGGGGGGAAAAAGCAGTAGCTATTTGTTACAGACACACATATTTGGAAGAGGATGGAATTCAAAGGACAAACGAAGAAATTATCCTGATAGGGGATTCTTCCTATGATAGCTAATTGTTTTGTCACCTCGACTGGGCCAAAGAGTGCCCAGATGGATGGCAAAACATTGTTTCTGTGTGTGTGTGTCTCTGAGGGTGTTTCTTGAAGACATTGGCATTGATGGTAAAACTGAGTAAAGATCTTTCCTTACTAGCGTGCGTGTGTGTGGGGGTCTTCCAATTCATCGAGGGCTCAAATAGAACAAAAAGGCAGAGGAAGGGTAAATTTTCTCTCTTCTTGGGCTGGGACATCCATCTATCTTCTGCTGTTGGACAGCACATTCCTGCTTCTGGGGCTTTGAACTCCACGACTTACACTAGTGGCTTCCCTGGTTGTCAGGCCTCCAGACTTGAACTGAATTACACCGAGGGTTCCAGCTTGCTGCCGGCAGATGGTGAGACTTGAGCTTCCGTAAGCACATAAGTCAATCACGTTATATATACGTATGTATTTATTTTTATATATCCTATTGGTTATGTTTCTCTGGAGAATCCTAATGCACCTTCCTTTGAGACAGAGGGGAATGAGGTAGGGATGGGTGAAATGAGGAAGGGGAGAGAAGAATGTGGTCAGAAAAATGAGGCTATCCACTGTTGTTAGTCCCTATTTTCTCTATCAAGTAAGAAGTGAGTTCTTTTGCTGAGAGTAAGCGGTAGGGAACTTGAAAAGAGTGGTGCAGTGTTTAGAAGAGAGAATTTGGGGAGCAGAAACACAGGGACCAATAAAAGGACTGAATGGTACTGAAGTTGGAGATAAAAACTCTACCCATCACTCAAGGTTCAGTTCAAATATGTTCTCCACAAAATCGGACCCCACTGGAAGGTGTCTCGCACTCTTCCATGCTCTGTGGCATTTGAGGTCACTGCTTGGACAGTGAGTCCAGGAACTAATTTCCTGAGATTCCTGAGTTTTGAAATGCAAGTTGCAAAAGTTAGGGCAGAAAAGGGCTTATTCTAAAAAGTGTCACAATCTATTTAGTTTCTGAATTTAGGTAGCAAGAGTTTTGATAATGAGTTTGCTCACTGAGGATAATACAGGGGTGTGTGTATTTGTGTGTGTGTGTGTGTGTGTGTGTGTGTGTGTGCCTGCACCTCTAACTTGCTCCTACACCACTCTCTCTTAAAGGCAGACCTCCTATCCGACTAATCTTCATGTTTCCACCGATCCTAATATACTGTTTTCCACGTGCCAAGTGCATTTGTTGAATGAATAAATGAAACTTCCAGTCTCCCCTTTCTCCACTTTCCTCTGTTCCTACTAAACTTTAGTTTTCCATTAAGATAATTTAAGGTAAAACCAAAAGAGTAACTTTAAAGAACTGCCCTTGTAATTGGAACTGCTTCCAACTGCAATTATAATCACCTGCTTTTCTTTTTCTGCCCCCTCCTGTGAGAGAAAACGTGAATCAATTTCAGGAGATGAATTCTGCTGGTTGTATACAATATCCTGGCTTCTAGTCAAATGGATATTGCATGAGCATGTAAAAATGGCTTTGTTCACCACACAAATGAATTCATTTAAGCAGCACACAGTTTCGATTTCTTATTACCTTTTGGGAGGGTAGAGCATTAGGGAATGTAAAGGTATCATTATTGTGTGAAAACTGCTGAATAAGGAGTACCTGAGTGGTAAACAACTCCTGAACCGCCTCAGTACATGGGAGGTAAGGGAGTCCATTGTTTATTGCAGCTGAAACCTGTTTTCAATACAAGGATTATACATTGTTCCTTGCTTAAAAAGGAATAATATAACATGTAACCTTGAGCATACACTTACAACTCCACCTTTTGCTCTTTATTTGTAACTGTGTGCTTGGACAAGACTGACTCTCCTTAATTCAAAACAAGAAAATTTAGAAGACTTTTACAATGGCCGGAAAAGTCTTTGTTTCTTCATGTTTATGTGTAAATGAGGCTGACATTAACAGAGTTGGTATTTAATAAATATTCATTGAAGGAGTGGGTGAATAAAGAAACAGAATCCACTTGGGATTAATAAAAACATTTTCCTAGGAAGAGGCAGACATACAATGTCTCTAGACTCTAGCTTTTATAAGCACCCTAGAATTATATTAATAAGCTCAGGAATTTAGAAAAAGAGACAAAACACACACTCTGAAAATGGACTGAGGATAGAGTTTAACCAAGTCCAAAGCAAGTGCATCCACATTTCAATTCAAAACACCATAAATATTACTTGTTTAACTAGGAACTCACAACAAGGCAAGACCATCGGATTTAATTTCTATCCGTATTACTAATTATCACTACAGTTTTTGACATATCATGCCATTCTGAGCCTGTTCCCCGTTCATAAAATGAATATATTTCATATATTCATTATGAGAATTAAATACTTGCTAAATTTGGATCTTAAATGTCCCCCAAATCTCCGTGTATTAAAGATTTGTTCCCAGACCGACACTATTGCAAGTGATAGAAACTCTAAGAGGTGTGGCCTAGCGGGAGATCTTCTAGTCACTGGGGACACACTCTCAAAGGGGGTAGTGGGATCCCATCTGCTTTCTCTCTTTCTTTCATTCCCAGCCATAAGGTGAATGACTTCGCTTGACCACATGCTCTTGCTGTGATGTTCCACCACAGGCCCAAGCAATACGGCCAACCAGTCATGGATCGACCCTCCAATACTGAATCGAAGTAAACCTTTCCCTTCATGAGTTGCTTATCTTAGGTGTTTTGTCACAGAAAGCTGACTAACACAGAAAATTGATGCTGAGAAACAGGATTATTACTGTGACTAAACCTGATGATGTGGAAGAGCCTTTGAAACTGGTTTGCAGGAGGAGTTTGAGAAAGTTTCAAGGAGCAAGTTAGAGAAAGCCTAGCATTACTGTAAGTGGAAATTAAACAATAAATCTAGTGAAGGTTTAAAAGACCAAAATGCTTATATAAATGTGGACAGTAAAGGTCAGGCTGATGAGGTTTCAGATGGAAATGAGGATTTTATTGAGAAGTAGTCTAAAGGCTGCTTTGTTACATAGTGGCAAAGAATGGATGCATTGTGTTGGTGCCCTGAAACTTTGTGGGGGTTGAGTATATAAGTGGCATCCTGGTTTATCTGGAAATTTCGAGGTGGGATGGCATTCAGGCAGCAGCATGTGTATTACTGGTTGCTATTAGCCAAACCACAGTGAGAATTATCAGCAAAGAGGAACAGAGTGCAAAAACTTGGGATGTAAAATTCTGACCCAGAAGGTTGCATTTTCAGTTGCTAGTACTGTTAGAAAGAAGGCAAGTAGCTGGATGCAAAGCAACATACCTGTAATCCCAGCTACTTGGGAGGGTGAGGCAGGAGAATCACAGTTTTGAGGCCAGCCTTGGCAACTTAATGAGAACCTGTCTCAAAATAAAATTTATAAAAGGGAGGGGGTACATAGGAGGTTGTACCTCAGTGGTAGAGCACATTTAGGTTCAATCATTATGGGGTTTGGGGAGCCTCCACAATTCTTTGCCTTGAGACAGTAGGAAAGATGCCTTAAGAACATCTCAGCAATTCTCAAGACCACATCCATAAGGACTTTCCTTTGAGAAGAAATGGTCCTGCTTACTTAGGTCCATTTAGAGAACTGCTGACAGTAAGTCATTCAGAGGCTGCTACAGCCATTGTTCATGTGGGTTCTAGTGCAGCTCAAATGGCCCACAGACCTTGGTGTCATCCATGTGATGCTAGTTTTGCAAACTAGCAAACACAATGCAGAAGTTATGGAGTCATGCAGATTCCTATCAACATTTCAAAGGAAAGTCTGGAATCAAGTGTGGTGGTGGAATCCTGTAATACCAGCACATTGGGAGGCTGAGGCAGGATTGCAAATTCAAGTCCAGCCTGGTCAACTCAGTCACATAGCAAGATCTTGTCTCGAAAAGAAAAAAAGAGAGAAAGAAGGGAAAGAGAGAAAAAAAAAGCCTCATGGGCCAGGTAGAGTGTGTGGCAGGATAGGCATCCCTGCAAGTAGCTCTTGACAGTACAGAGTACAGAGTTTGAGAGAGAAGCCGAAGCTGAAGCTGCAGTAGAGATCCCAGAAGGTTAAAGATACCAGGAATATGGAATGTCTGCTAGGGGAAGTGGCAGGCAATATGGAAAACCTGTCCAACAAAAAGGCCACGTGGACTGTGGCCAAAAGAGATGTAAGGGTGGGACTTCCGGAGCTCTTGGGGGCCTGTATTACACCACAGTGTGCCCCAGAGGGAGGCCTGAAGATTTAGGATTTCATGTGTTCCCTGTCAGGTTTTGGTCTTGCTTTGCTCTGATCCATCCTTTCTGTTTCCCTATTCTTTCCTTTTGGAATGGGAATGTTTATCCTATACCACTATACGTTGGAAGTATGCAACTTTCTTTTCTTTTTTTTTTTTCTTTTTTTTTTTTTGTGGGTACTGGGGGTCAACCTCAGGACCTTGCGCGCCAGCAGGCGCCCGTGCCGCTGAGCGATATCACCGGCCCTTTTTTCGTATGTGGGTTCCGGAAGTTGAACTCAGGCCCTCGCACTTGCCAGGTAGGCGCTTATGCTGCTGAGCCATCTCAGCGGCCCCCTCTTTTCTATTTTTACAGGGGCTCACAATTAAGTTTGCTTTGAATCTAAGAAGAAACTTTGGACTTATACTTTTGAGCAATGCTGGAACTGTTAAGACTTTTGGAACTCTTGGAGATGAACTTAAATGCATTTTGCATTATGAGATGGACAGGAACTTTTAGGATCTGGGGCAGAGTGCCATAGTTTGGATTTGAAATGTTTCCCAAATGCCCATATGTTAAAAGCTTGTTGCCCAGCTTGGAGCTATTGGGAGGTGGTACAACTTTACAAGATGGGGCCTAGTGGGACATCTTCTACCCAAAGCAGGTGTGCCCACAAAGGAGGCCCTGAGGTCCCAGCCCCTTCCTTTAATCTCTCTCTTTTTTTTTTTTTTTTTTTTTTGGTTATTCCCAGACACAAAGTGAATGACTTTGTTCCCCCAGGTGCTTGGGTCATGATGTGCCATCACAGGTCCAAAGTAATGGGGCCAATCAGTGATAGATTGAAACCTCCAAAACTATGAGCCAAATAAACCTTTTCTCTTTATAAGTTAACTGTCTCAGGTATTTTATTATAATAACAAAAAGCCAGCTAAAGTGATACTACATATAAACACTGGTAGGGGTGAGCCTAACATCCTTATTCACTCAGCACATATCTATGTGTCAGGCATTAGGTAGGGATACAAAAAGAAAAAAGACAAGATCATAGCCCTTGAAGAGGTCATAGTTGAATGTGAAAGTCTACAAGTAAATGAGTACTGAGATAATTATGGATGGTATATTAGGGGAGAAAGAGGAAGAATGTCAGAATCAGATTAGGGAACCCCGATTGCGGAACCCCGATTGCGGAACCCCAGATTAGGGTGGCAGTGCTGAAGCTGAGATTTAAAGATAAGGAATTAGACAAAAATGGGAAGATCATTTCAGACCAAATGGTAACATGTGGAAAGGTACAGTGGTAAGAAGCAGCTGACTATTTAGGGAACTACAGATCAGTACCATGAGAGCGAAAGTTGTGTGTGGGAGAGAGGGAGGAGATGGGGTGGAAGAGGCAGGCAGAGGCCACAGCGTGAAGAACCTCAGGTGTTAAGCTTAAAGAAATTGAACCTTACCACCAAAGGCATGGGAAAACCACTGAAGAGTTTTAAGGAGGTGTAGTAATGTAAACATTAAATTAAGTTTATGCTTACAAAGAATACTCTGGGTGCAAGGTGGGGGAAGGATTGCAAGGGGTGTAGCCTAGAAGCAGGAGGTCAGGAAAAAAAAAAAGAGAGAGAGAGTCTGAGGTAAAGTAACTTTTTTTTTCCTTTTTCAGTGCTGGACTCAAACTCTGAGCTTTGCACATGCTAGGAAAGCACTCCGCCGCCGAGCCACTTCCCCAGCTCCCAAACTTCCCTTTTGTTTGAGCTTTTAAGGTACCAATGTTTTCATTTTTTTCTCAGTTTCAGGAAAATCTAATCCAAAATCACACTTAAGTCATCAACCTATGCAAGGGATTGATGTTGAAGACACAGAAAGGGCTCAGGTCACCCAGGGACTGTGTACTGAGTGCGAGGGTAGAGGTGACTACAGAGGCTGGAGGAGGGATGTGAAGCAGTCCTCATACTCCAGCCTTTATGAAAGATTCCTCTGCCACTGGCTCTTTACTTTCCTATCCTCCCTCTGGAATGGGAACGTCTTCTCTACTCAGCTAGCTGTTAGGCCATCGTCATTCTGGCACTCACTTCCTTACTCTAACCATGAAGACTTGCAGTTGGGTGTAGGATGAGGAAAACAACAGCAATGATTTTAATGGCTTTATTGAAATATAACTCACATATTATATAACTCACCCATTTAAAGAGCACAATTCAATGTTTTCCACTATTGTCAGGAGGTTATTCAACAATGACCAGAGTCTAATTTTAGAAGTTTTGTCCTTCAAAAAGAAGTGGTGTGGGCCGGTGAGACGGCTCAGCGGCTTAAGCGCCTGCCTTGCAAGCGCGAAGGCCCGAGTTCAACTCCCGGAACCCACATACGAAAAAAAGGGGCCGGTGATATCGCTCAGCGGCACGGGTGCCTGTTGACGCGTGAGGTCCTGAGGTCGTCCCCCCGGTACCCACAAAAAAAAAAAAAAAAAAAAAGAAGTGGTGTTCATTGTCCATTAGCAGCCACTCCCATTCCAAGGCAGTGATTTTTTAAAATATTACTATTACTGACTCTTTTTTTTTTTTTTTTGTGGGTACCGGGGGGTCGACCTCAGGACCTCGCACGCCAGCAGTTACTGACTCTTTTTAAATGAAAGTAAAACAACCTCACTTTTCTAAGGAACACATGTGGGCATTCCTGAAGTAAGCATTCCTTGAATGCAAGTGATAAGGTACTTTGGTACAGCAATGACATTGTTTTCTTTTTAATCCTTTATTTAAAAATAATTCCAAGCTTACAAAAACATTGCAACACTACTACAATGAACTCCTTTATGCCCTCCACCCAGATTCCTCAACTGTTAATAGTTTTCTCTTTTTTATTTGTTTAGACTCTTATCTTATTTAGAGCAGATTGATGTGTGTGTGTGTGTGTGTGTGTGTGTGTGTGTGTGTGTGTGTATATATATATATACAATTTTTAAAAATATATATATTTTTTCAGTACTGGGGATTAAACACGGGGACTTTGCACTGAGCTACATCCCCAGCCCTTTCTTCACTTTTTATTTTGAGTCAAGGTCTCTCTAAATCAGTAAATTGCCCAGGCTGGGCTTGAATTTGTGATCCTCCTGTCTCAGCTTCCCAGAGTACTGGGAACAAGCCTGCCCCACTGCACTTGACTTGTAATATAGTATTCTTGATCCATGGTGTGATTTTAAAAATATGGTAAATTTTAAAATATGTTACAGTAAAAGATGCACTGCCATTAATTCCCATCAAAATACTCCCCCTTGCTTCAAACACATTCACCCTAACCTTGCCACTTTCTGAGGCAGTTCTTGAAGTCCTCTTTTGTGAGTATCTTAGTTGCCCTGTTGTGGCTGCCTCGATGTCCTGAATCAATTTCTTTCATAATCATTTTTACTTTACCAGCTAGAAATCCCCTGGTAAAAGATTTAGTGAATAAACTGGATGAGGACACGTGGTAATGTTTTTACAAGACTTTCCACTGGATGCCACTTGACAGCAGCATTCACTGTATTTTTGATCATACTTCATAAAGACATTCTCAAAAAAGGATTTCCAGAACTGCTTCAGAAATTGGTAAAAATGATAGGCTAGGATAAGTGTGCTCAAAGAGGGGTTTGTGTTTGGAAGGATATTAATGGCAATGTGTCTTAAACGTAATACATTTTAAAAATATTTATATATTCCCTGTATATTTTGATCACACCCCTTATTTGTTTTGATCCTTTATTGTCCTCAATTTGGCCTGCGGAAGGCCCTTCAAGCTGGTCCTTGTGTCTTTTGGGCCTGTCCTAGTCATTTTTGAGTGTTACCTTACTTTCTGGCAACACAAGATGCCCCAGACTCATCTTGTCCATTCCTTCACCTGTGCTTGAATATTAGCTTACTGTGGCTTTGATAATAAATTACCACAGATATGGTGGTTTAGAACAACAGAAGTTTATTCTCTCAGAAGTTTGGAGTCCAGGAGTCTGAAATCAGTGTCACGGGGCTGAAATCTAGGTGTTGGCAGGACCATGCTCCCTCCAGAGGCTCTCAGGGTGTCTTGCTTCTTCCCGCTCGGGGTAACTGCTGGGGTTTAGGCTTGTGGTTGAATTACCCTCAACCTCTGCCTTCATGGTCACACTGCCTCCTCCTCTTCTGTCTGTAATCTCTCTCTTATAAGGACACCACACTTGTGATGGCATTTAGGGTCCACCAACATGATCCAGGCTGATCTCTGATTTTAAAATCCTCAACTTGTGGATGAGGGTGTAGCTCAGTGGTAGAGCACTTGCCTTGCACACGTGAGACCCTGGCTTCTACCCCCAGCACAAAACAAAAACAAACAGGAACGAAAGCTTCATCGTGTATGTAAAGACCTTTCTTCCAAATAAGGTAACATTTATAGATCCAGAGATTAGGATGTGGATAGCTTTTCATGGGCCAGTTTTAAACCCACCACATCTGGGAATCCGCCATTTCTTGAAGGAGCCCTATTTCCTTTTAATGGAGAAGGGTATTGGGAAGGTGAGATGTGAATGCTGGGTGTGCTCATTGCTTCTTAAGTGTCTTTATTTCCAGGTACTCTGTGCAGATAGAGTTAGGAACTTAGGTGATAGCTATATACCTGCATGTATACACAGGTATATATCTAAATACGTGCACACATGACACACATATTTTACATTATTTATTTATATTAAAAACCAGAAGTTTACACCAATACCTTCCATCCTAATCCCACACCATAGTGTTTATTCTAGACTTCCCTCCCTACTTCCCTTCCCTTCCAGTGTTTATTTGCAAATCAAGTATAGTTCTCCCTAACATTATGGTCAATATGTTTACTTATTTGCTCAATTCCCCTGTAACCAATCTCCTGATCACACTAGCTAATGCCACTCAGGCCTGTCGCTGCCGACCACACTGCCTACAGGGACGACTCTCCCAGCCCTAGGGAAGGGGAAGGACAGACAGAACCTCCTTTTGAAAAGAGGAATAATATGATTTTATTACGGGAGCAGAAACGTCTGTGTTGAAGACCAACATTTTTTCCACTGGGCTCAAAGCCCTTCTGTTTGTGATCTACATTTGTTATGCTCACAGAGATGTCCTCAAGTCCCAGTAATGAGAGAACGACTTTTATAATGCAACAACCTCAAGCACTTCCATCTGAAAGGCTTTAAGATGACAGGGAAAGGTTCAGAAGTTCCCCCACAGCATACATATTCACATTTCATGCTGTGGTTTTTGTCATCCTTTAAAAAAAAATGTGAATTACTAGACATCCTGAATCTTAAATTGCTTATAGTCATAAATTTTTTTTTCACCTGGACGAACATCTTTATACTTAAAAACTAGGAGACCCTGGGGGAAACAATTTTAAAATCCACTCAGAGACAATAACAGATGATTTCGCCCCTTGATCACCCCATTTTGATGTTGTTAATGGGAAGAAGGGAGGAATTCAGTGGTGTCATTTAAATTCTCCTAGATAAACACTGGATTTATATTTCTATTGTATAATATCATTGTCTAAGCCCTAAAGTGGTTTTGTATGGGGAAATAGAGACCACGTGGTGGTGTGGCAAGCAGAGGGAAACTGGTGGGTTAGAATACATTAGAGTGACTCTGCTGGACAAAGTCTCTGCCCTCTGGATTTAAAAAAAAAAAAAAAAAAGTGGAGAGTGAGGTCTGTATCTGAGCTGTCGCAATCCCTGGGCTGCTTAAGCATTAATAACATTCCAAAAATGCAACAGACTTTGTTTTCGCTGCTATCGCGTATGCCAGGCATCTGGGGTGAGATGGGGAAAATGGAAACCTGAAAGCCTCTGAAACTGGAATAATCATAGTAGCTTCTGCTAACAGGGACTAAGTTTAATTTTTCTGCTTCAGCTACAAAGGTTCAGAAATCAAAGGGAGGAAATTCAAAAAGAAAATCATGTCATTGCGCACTACACACCACTGTTGTAAAAAGGAGGCCTATACCTGAGCATAAAGGCAGGAAGAGGCAGATTTGCAATAATTAAGCAGTCAGCCTTTAAAAACAAAAACAAAAACAAAAACAAAAACAAATATGGGCCTATATATGTGCTGTGACCATAAAGCAAAGAGAATTTCTCTAACACTACACAACTTAAACATTCAAGGGAGTGGAATCCACTTCGGAGTGGCCACCCAGCAAGCCCATGCAAGGTTCCAAGGACAATGTGGTCCTTTGGAATATTTTGGAAACATCTTTTGAAATTAACTTCAGAGTGACTTAATGAATTGCATAAAATTTTAGGCTTGTGACTATAGCAACAATTTTTCCCCCACCAAAACTAGAATTGCTAGCTATTTATTATCCACTTTTATACACTAATTTGACTTTTAAAAACATAGGTTTTTAAAAAATCTCTCTCAGAGATCTTTCAATGCAATTCAAAAGGACATGTTGTCAGTACAGTTATGATGTTAATAACTACTTATTGGGCTATCTGGAATATACAGAGATTTTAAATTCCTTTTGTCTTACTCTTTCTCTCATTTTACCAATGAGGTGGCAATGGATAAAAAGTGACAAAACCTGATTTGCAGCAGGTCGGTTGACTGTAAATTTCATGTTTGTTTGTTAGTTTGTTTTCCTGTGTTCCACTAAATATCTGGCTTTTTCTTTTTTTTACCAGTGACATTAGCCCTAGAAATGTGCCTTGACCCTCCAACGTGGCCATTTCAAAGGTATAGTGCTCATTTGCTGCGAAGTTCTTGTTTTATTTGTTTAAAGTGCACCTCATTATTTCATTGGTCATGTCTCATATTTATTTCTCAAAGAAAATGTTTACAACTGAAGTGCTAATGGACGTTACCTGTGAGTGAATATGGTAAATGCTAATATTGCCATTTAGAACAATGATTCTCAAGAAAGGGAGGTGGGGAAGGGGGAGTTCAGACTCCACACGTGCACACTCCAGAATGGCAACGGGGCCAGCTCAGGGGCCTGGCTTGACAACAAAGCAGTGCTTTCCTCTTGTGCTTTTTTTTTTTTTAACCCCTTGATACTTAATTTATATTGAATTTCTGAAAACAAAAGGCAAGCATGAGATGTTTTAAGGTTTATCAAAAGCCACAGGGTTTTTAATGTCTGTAAAATATAATATTCTTACATAATCTGCTTCAGTGTTGCATTTGCCTCAGTACAAGAAAACTCTGACTGGTAAAAGCTACAGATATTGAGGTCAAAGAAAACATATCCTTCAATACCCAGTGTTTAATAATTCAGTGCAAACCCTCCTTAGTATGCCTCCAAAAAATCATTATTGTGAGAGGAGCAGCTGCCTCTGGGCACAGATAGAAGACACAGCATGTGGGGCTGCAGAAGCACAGGCACCGAACCTGCTCTCATCTTGACTGCAACCCTGGCGGGAAGAAACAGCGTCTCCTGCGCATCTGTTTGGTGCACAGTTGTGAATGGCGGCAGCGCTTCCCGAACAGATTGGTAGCTGCTATGTAAACCGTTGGGTGTAAGAAATAGTTCCATTTGCACTAGCCTATTGTTTGATTAAAGAATTTGCAAATTCTATTTGTTTGATTAAAGATTAAGGCCTAGCACCTTAAGAAGGTCAGGGGTATTGTTTGTTGGCTGAGCAAAATGCTGTGATTAAAAAGCATTGTATTCACAGGCACTTCAACCTCACCATCATTCTGCTCAAGGATTTCCATCCGTTTCCCTCTGTATTCTTCTTATTTTCAATTATTAGACCAGACCATAAAATTCATGGGCTCCTGGGATCACATCTGGTTGATTCACCAGTGCATAATTGGCATTTAGCATAGTATGTGGCACATAGTAAGACTGAATGAAGAATCTAAAAGCTCCTGCTATATCCTGCTCGGAGCTCTGAGTTGGTCATTGCCCAAAGCTCATCTGAGTTTACTGGGTTGAATTCATTACAAAGGGAGCTGGAGAGTCCACTATCTCATGGGGGGAATGCCGCTGCCCAGCCTTTCTGATTGCCATTTGGAAAGCAGACTCCTGCTGACCCCTTTCTGCTGCCCATCAGTAGAGCCCTCCCAGCCAGGTAGAAGAAATTGGCACTTTGACACAAGACACTTAAAGGGCTCACCAATACCTGCTCCAGAAATGTGAAAATCTCCCACCACCACCAACACACACACCCAGGGCAGAAGCCACGGAGAAGTGGAGCCCAGGGCATCACTAGTGAATGATACCAGCATGGCCGGCAGAGTCGGTTCCTTGGCGGGGGCCCTCTATCCCAGACAAAGAGGCCAGCCACTTGCAAAGGAGGTGACCAGCTGCAAACCGGGAATGATGTGCAGTAAGCAGAGGAGCAGAAGGGAACGCCAAAGCTAAAGAGAGTCTGGAATAGGAGGGAGGAGAGACAGAGTCAGGAATCAGCATGAGACAGGGTCTTGGATGGACAAGGAGCTCTCCAGGCCAATCCCATTTGTGCCATCATTTTGACACAAATCATGTGCTTTAGTCATATTTTCTGTTGTAAAGTGGCCCATAGTACAGGGAGGGTATGTGAAGGAAAGCAATCAGTCAAGCAGAACTGAGGTTACTGGGGTCAGGATGAGGGCATAGGACCATGGTTCTTGTTAAAACATGAAAATAACCTAAGGAGCTTTGAAATCCATGGATGCCAGAGTCACCCCTAGAGATTCCTATTTAATTGTACTAGAGAGAGGTCCAAGAATCAGTGGTGGTTAAAAGTTCCCCAAGTGATTTAATGTTCAGTCAGGGTTGAGAACCACAGGCTTAAGAGATTAAGCAATGGTAAATATCAAGCAGGAGAAAGCTGCTCATTCTCGTCGCACAGCTGGACTCTCACCTGCTGGCTCAGCTCAGCCCAGCCACTGTGACCTAGTCCTAGCCTATTCCTAGTCCAGAGAAATTTAAGGAAGCTGGCTCAGTAGCTCAGGTGACCAGGTTGATTGGAATAGTATCCTCCACTTTCTTCTTTTGGCAACCAGATTATGCCCTAAATGAGTTGGTGACTAAAAGCCTTATTTTGTAAAATGAATGAAATTAGGGTGTAATAGAGTGGCTTTAACTTTAGACTAGGGTTGCCAGTAGTAAATAAAATACAAGATGTTCAGTTAAATTTTAATGTCAAATAAACAATAATAATTTCCTTAGTATAAGTGTGTCTCATGAAATATTTAGGACATATTTATACTTTTAAAAAGTACTTGTTTATCTGCAATTCAAATTTGGCAGAGCATCTTGTATTTTATCTGCAATCCTACTTTAGACCCAAATTTCATGTTTGAATTAAGAGCATGACTAGTATTTTATAACAGAATGAAAAGATTAGGTTATTGTACATGAGTTGGGTGACTATTGCTCTCAGTTGTCCAGAGATGTCCAAGTTAACACTTGTTTTGTCAATGAATAGTGCCTCCTTTACTCTTGTAAGTGTCGAGCTTGAATGATAAATGATATGGTCATCCTACGCATGGCAGCCTAGGCTGTGAATACTGGGTTATTTCTCTAAAAGACACAAGTTCTGGTTTTCACTGTAGCACCCGATCGAACAGAACATGAACTCCTGGGCTGATCCTGTCAAACCCTTTGTAATTTGCTGACTCACTATTCCACTCTGTGACTCCAGGAGCCTAGAGGAGGCTGGGAAGGCAAAGCCTCTCTCTGCTATGAGCATACCTTGCATCCTGCTGGGAGCAACAAGCCTTCACTGTCCTTTGGATTAGGGAAGTCCTCTTACCCACCAGACTAGAGACTAAGGCACACATCAGGGAAGCAGCATTTGTGTTGACCTGTGACTGGCATGTTTAATCTGCCTGTGAAGGACCACTTGGTGTAAGGAAAAAAAACATGCCCTTGATTCCATCTTCAAAAATAGGAAATCAGTCTTTTGCTAGATGAAAACACTCAGTGCTAAACTGACTGTTGTTTGTTCCCTTCTGTCACTCTGTCTGTGTCCCTCTAATGGCAGAGGCCTGACCATCCAGCCCACCTTAGGCAGCTCAGAAAAATCAGCCTTGACTCATCTCTTCAGCCTGCCTCCCTGTGTGCAAACCCCACCTGTTACTGAATAGCATGAATTCTGTGAGCACTTTCGCTGTACACTCAACACCTGATAGCAGTCTCGGTTGCCTCCTTGCCTTGGGCACTAGACTCTCTTCTCTGGTTTATCCAGTGCCCTTCTATACATGTTCCTCTGCTTGGCTTAGGACTGCGTAGACCCCTGAGTTACAATGTTCTTGACGCCCTAAGATGCATAAGATGTATACCCTCCATTATCTTTGGTTCCATGGGACCCCTCAGGACATTATGTTTGAGGTCCTCAGCATTCTAGTTCCTTTCTGGTCACCTAACTGGGAGCAACATTCTGCCTGGGTAATGTCATTCACAGCACAGCCATATTATCAAGTGTCCCAGACCAGCTTGGGAATACCATTCAGAGTCCTATTTCTTCTCCCCCAGAATTACAGCCCATTCAGTGCAACATACTCCTGAAAAGAAAATAAGAACTTTGATGAGTCCTTGCAGGCCAGTCTCCGTACATTCTGACCTCCACATCTCCTAGACAGCCTTGCTGCCATGGTTAAAGTGAATGGCTGGTCTTTCTGCTGACACCTGGACAAGGCCAAATGGGAAAAAATAACTTCAATTTTCAAAAATTAATCACTGGGATTCCACTTGCTGATCTTTGACTTGCTAGACTGATTATACATTCATCTTCCTACTTAACCATTGGCGGAGGTACCTACAGCTTCTCACAGATCAGGATGGAAAATGACAGGAAAGGACCTCCTAGAAAACCTCAGTCAGGCTGAATATCCAACCACTCCACATGGCCCATGCAAAGCTCCTATTCCAAGCTGCCAGACAACTCGAGGCTGAGAGCTGTCTGCATGTCTGGATCTCCATGGATCTCCTGTTCCCAAGATCCCTGCTGTGCACTCCACCCAACTCCTGCAACACCACCTGTTACCCTGGCTGGATTGTCTTGACGGCAAACTCCATCATCTGTGATCAAGGAGACTCTCCAGCTTGGCTCCACTTCTTGCCATATCTGCAGCTGAGACTGCCACTAAGCACCTGATCACCACTGAGGTTTAGGTTTGGCCTTTCCAAATGTACCCTTCAGCCAAATTCTTTCCTAGCTCGCATTTCAGCAGTACACTGGAAAAAAAACAAGATAGAGAAGAGGAGGAACAGCCACTAAGAGGTGCCAGGGGAGAAATGAGAAAATATATCATATAACCCTGGTTCCTGATAACCCTTTTTGTGCCCTTCCCTCTTATCACCAATTCATTGAGGCTGGATATGGCAACTCAAGTCCCATTGTAGAATTTAAAATAGAAAAACCAATTCAGAGATCCCCTACCTGAAGATGAATCACAATACAAACCCTTAAAATGAAGCATAGTGTTCTTAGATATTCCTAAAAACTGAGGGGGATTAAAACTTTTTTTTTTTTTTTTTTTGAGACAGGGTCTCACTATGTAGTTCAGGCTGTCCTTAAACTCACTATGTAGCCCAGGCTGGCCTCAAAATCATGGCAATCCTCCTGCCTCAGCCTCCCATGTGCTGGGATTACAGACATGCACCAACACCCCAAGCAAAACCTAATTTAATTTACCTAAAATATTAATGCACATACTTCCTCAAAGAGTTTGTTGAGGGCAAACTTACATCTCGTAAAACAAACAAATGGCAAACTTAGTGAGCAGACTATTCTCTCTATTAACTTAGTAAACGTGTAAATTATTTCTGATGTATGTCAGCCATGTAGATTATAAAATAAAATCATTTCAGTAGTCACTGGGCCACAGAAGAAACATGTCTTTCTTTTGGACTCTGGAGTACAGCCCCAAACCCAAATGCCAGGTATTTCTGAATGTAACTCCTAGTGGTTCTTCTCTAATTGATACACCCTGAGGACCATCTAAGCAATAAAGTAATGCCCCACTGACTCATATCTACCGTTGCATAGTTCAAACAGGTGAGTCAGATGGAGATGTGGTAGCTGCCATTGTCTTGATGGTGTTCTTAAATTTGGCAGTTCTCCCCCAAGGATGTAGTATTGGTTTTGTTTTACTATTCTAATCAGGAGAGGATGTTCCAAACTGCTGTACTTAGCCTATCATAATGGCCACCACTGCAGGGGTCAGGAGCCAATGTGACAATTCTGCCATCTGCCTAGTGTATCTACTCCAGTGAAACATTTAGGAACTTGGGAAATAAACATATGGGGTATCCATGGACCTGTCGGACTCACTGTAGGATGGACCTGGGTTGAAATGTCATTTATTACCTTACCTCCATAAATATCCCTACTGGGCTTTAGGCCCTTGGGGATTAGTATCAAATAATAGCCAAGTCAGGGCTATATTTCTTTCCTAGGGCTTCCATAACAAATCACCACAAACATGGTAGCTTTAAACAACAGAAATGTATTCTCTTATAGTCCTGGAGGTCAGACATCCAAAGTTAAAGTATTGGCAGGGCTATTCTCCATCCAGAGGCTCTAGAGGAAGATCCTTCCTCACCTCTGGCTCCTGGCAGCTCCCAGTGTTCCTTGGTTTTTCACTGTACAGCTCAAATCCTTGCTTTTATCTTCACATAGCTTTCTTAAGTCTCTGTCTCTTTTGAGGACATTTCCATTGGATTTGAATTCTGTCTCAATCCAGTGTGATCTCATCTTGACCCTTGGCTTATAATTATATATGCAAAGATGCTATTTCCAAATAGGTCACATCCTGAGGTTCCAGATGAACATTAATTTGGGGGGACATTATTCAATATACTACTGACCCAGCATCTCAAAATTGCGTAAAAGTATGGTTTTTCCCATTTTCCTTATGTGCAACAGGGCATCTAGTAAATGAATGTAGATCCTTTGTGCAAGGTTTGTAGGAAGATTGTAGCATCTCTCTCTTCTCTCTCTTTTTTAATATATATATGCGGGTAGTGGAAGTCGAACTCAGGACCTCGCACTTGCCAGGCAAGCACTTATGCTGCTGACCTATATCACTGGCCCTGTAGTATCTCTTTTGTTGCAATAGTGTAATGTTCTTTTTTGGGAGAGGTACTGGGAATTGAACTCAGGACCTTGCACTTGCCAGGGCTGCACCGCAAAGCTATATCCCCAGCCCCGTAATGTTCTTTTAAATAGCCCAATCTCACTTTGATTCAGGGATCTATGGGCCAATAAATTGGTTTAGGTACCAGAACTGACTGAGAGAGCATATGAAGTCAATTCAGGGGACCCAAACACAAAATAATGGTAGTATGCATCTGAAAGACCTTGAAGGGCTGGTGAGATCGCTCAGCGGCACAAGCGCTTGCTGGCAAGCGTGAGGTCCTGAGGTCGACTCCCGGAACCCACATAAAAAATAAAAAATAAATAAATAAATAAATAAATAAATAATAAAAGACCCTGAAAAGCAATTTTAGGAAAAACCTAACATTAGGTTGCAGAATTTTCCAGCATACCTAACAGTGTCCAGGTAACTAACTGGCTGCATTACTACGTAAAGGGTATAGTCGCAAAAAAGGTAGAGCATAACAGTTAAAACAACCACAAAAAAGAAAATGAAAATGAACAGAAACAAAAATAAGGCAATGTAGGCTTTCTTATACTCTCCCACCTTGAACTCCTAATTATGTTTTCCTTTTTCTGGAACAAAATCTGGATTAAGGAATCTACCAGATGGGTAGGTGCCCAGGACATCAATTAATAGGTAGGCAGTAAAACATCAATAGAATACATTGCCTATATGGTGTCAATTAGTGAAGATCTCTACAAGAGAATTTTAGCGATAACTGGACAAAATGCAATGTAATTGTATTCCCATCCAACTGATAGTAATCTCAAGTGGGAATTTAAAAATACTGTATTCCTTTCCTACTAAATATATTGAATAAATATTTACAGCATGTAAGTTTGAAGAGAGGTAAAATTACCACATTTGCCTTCCCAACTTTAGCCTTCCTGACCTGTCTTGGTCTAGTTCTTCCTACCTATCCTTGTCTACACCATGGCTTTCAACTGGCTTTCCCCACATCTCAGCTATTATTAAAATTCCTTTGAGTAAATCTCTGCTTTATTTGCTGTCCTAACTTGTGGGGTATTTAAAGTAACGGGGCATTAAATGTGGAATTGGCTGGATCAAGCTAGCTAGCTCCCCCTTTTCTCCAGGGAAGATGGTAACCCTCGTGAAAGTGAGCAAAGTGACTGGTTAAATTGTTTCCCATGAGCTCGTAGAACTCAGACAATATATCTAAGGCTGGTGATTTAGAGCTGCTTCTTGAAGCTTTCAATAATGTTTTATAAGAAATAAAACTTCTATTTTAGCTCACTCATCTGAAAGAAGAACACAAAAATAACTTTTGAAAAGAGACATGTTTTGCATGGCCAAAAAATCATGCACCTTGCAGATTGTCAAATCTAAATTTTCTGGTTTACTCTAAAGTACTATGAACAAAGTTAAGGATGCTAGCATAGATGAACCACAAGACTAAGGCCAGGGTAGAGCCAGAGTAATGGAAGGAATGCAGTTCACCAAGCCACCACTACCCAAGACATGAGCAGCTGTATACATAATATGGTGGCCAGATGGTATTAAAATGTTGGCACAGAGACTCATCAAGCGACAGGGTGGTGGGGGAGATTACTTTAGGAGTAGATAATAAAAAGGTACATCATCTGTATAGAATTTAAAACATTCATAGAAGTCTATTCTAGTTTCAAATCGTTTTAAGCTCACTTCTGCTGTAGTTTATATCTTCGACCCTGTGGAACCACATGTTCCTATCTTTTAAAAATAAATTTGAAATTAACCAGGATATCACTCTAGTGGTTGTAAAAGTTGAAGAAAGAGAACTTGAGTTTCTTTCTCTTCCTTCCTTCCTTTCTTTCTTTCTTTCTTTCTTTCTTTCTTTCTTTCTTTCTTTCTTTCTTTCTTTCTTTCTTTTTTTTTTTTTAGATAGAGTCTCACTAGTTTAGGGTGGCCTCTAACTCACAGCAATCCTCCTAACCTCAGCCTCCCAAGTGCGGGAATTATAGCCATGTGCCAAAATGCCCAGCAAGTTTCTTCAGTTCTGTCATTCTGTGTGATATTTTGAGGTATTTGTGCTTAAAATTGAAAAGTAATGAAATAGAATGAACTGCAAGGTATAATATTATTGCTAAGTAAAATTTTTAGTGCACACCTGAAACATGTTACTGATATTAAATATCTTTAAAATTGATACTCAGGAGGCTGAGGGGCAGGAGGACAGCAAGTTTCAGGCCAGCCTGAGCAACTTAGTAAGACTGTGTTTCAAACAAACATCTCAAAATTTATTTTTCTTTCTTTATCACTAATTATCTTAAAACTAAAAAATGGGGCCGGTGAGACGGCTCAGAGGCTTAAGCGCCTGCCTTGCAAGCGCGAAGGCCCGAGTTCGACTCCCGGATCCCACATACGAAAAAGGGGCCGGTGATATCGCTCAGCGGCACGGGTGCCTGTTGGCGCGCGAGGTCCTGAGGTCGTCCCCCCGGTACCCACAAAAAAAAAAAAAAACTAAAAAATGAGTCAAGATAAAATAATATTATGATTTATGTTATATTATGATTTAACAGTTGCCTTAATTGAACTTTTGTAAACATATTTAGTTTTATTAATATTCACTTATTAGTTACTACACAACTATGCACATAAAATACTGTTATATCGAACTGTAACCAAAGAATCAAAGTTCAAACTACTAGGTAGATATAAACACTATTTAATTGTGCCTTTGTTTGTTTTAATTTTGTAATATTAAATTAATAAAAAAATTAATTATTTTGTCTTTTTGAGACAGGGTTTCACTATGCAGTTCAGACTGGCCTTGAACTCACTTTGTAGCCCAGGCTGGCCTCGAACTCACAGCAATCCTTCCTGCCTCAGCCTCCCGAGTGCTGGGATTACAGCCATGTACCACCATGCCCGGCTCAAAAAATTTTTTGAAATGGGATCTCCTTGTGTTGCCCAAGGTAGGCTTGAACTCCCAGACTCAAGAGATCCCCTATGGGGAAGGGAGAAGGGGTTAAGGGGAGGGGAGGAGATTGGGAAAAAAGAAAAAGAATCAAGTTATATCACGTACAGGTACAAATTCTCTATGACGAATGTGATCGTTGTGTATATCTAAAATGTGCCAAAAAAATCTGACTAAAAAAAAAAGAGAGATCTCCTGCCTCAGCTCAGCCTCCCAAACCTGGCATTACCTGTGTGCCCTACTACACCCAGCCTATTTTATTTTTTATTACTGGCATGATTGTATATATGAAATTTAATAAAAGAAAATTCTACCTGCATTTCTATGGTGACCATAATTATGGTTATTTTTCATTTCACAAGTATTATCAGAACAAATGCCATTCTATATAGGAAGGAAATTTTTGAAATGATCTGTTCTGGGCTTCAAATATAGCTGGGCATAAATTAAGTTGATAACGTAGGAACTTAATGATAGGCACATAGGAGTTTATTACACTATCCTCTCTACTTCTATATGTTTTTTTTTTTTTTTTTTTTTGTGGGTACCGGGGGGTCGACCTCAGGACCTCGCGCACCAGCAGGCGCCCGTGCCGCTGAGCGATATCACCGGCCCCTTTTTCGTATGTGGGATCCGGGAGTCGAACTCGGGCCCTCGCGCTTGCAAGGCAGGCGCTTATGCCGCTGAGCCATCTCACCGGCCCCTACTTCTATATGTTTTTACACAAAAAATTTTTCAAAAAATTATAAATGATGTAATAGATATGCCAGTTAACCTGATCTGATCTTTATACATGGTATACATGTATCAAAATGTCCCATAGTGCTCCATAAATATGTACATTACTATATGCTGATTAAAAAAAATTTTTTTAAGTTTTAAAAAATTGAGATCACATGCAAGAATTGAAGTGCAGGTATCTGGAGGGATTAGAGAGTTGGGACCATAAAGGCTGCCAGCAAGTGGGAAGAAAAGGTAAACAGAGATTGGACCTGGGTAAATTTATGCACGGGCCTCACATAAGGGACCTGCTTAAGCGTAGGAATGTGAAGGTAGCTACAGTCAAAGGGTCAGGGATGGAATCGATTTGGGGAAATTTGTAGTTGTCAACACGAATTATGTACGCACATATGTGTGTGTGTGTGTGTGTGTGTGTGTGTGTGTGTGTGTGTGTGAGATACCGGAGGATCGAACTCAGGGGTGCTCTACCACCGAGTTTCATCCCCAGTCCTTTCTTATTTTTTGAGACAGGGTCTCACTGATTCACCCATGTGGGATGTGAACTTTTGCCTCAGCTTTCCTAAATGCTGGGGTCACAGGGCTATGCCACCACACCCAGTCAACACGAATTTTAAAGTAACAAAATTAGTTCTCAGATCATTATTACTATTGTGCATACCCTCGGGGATTCTAGGATAAAAGAATCTATACTTGACTATTTATTGTTATTTTCCTTTGTGGGCTATACCCAAGAAGTTAATTAGGGTAAAGGGAATACATAGCAGTAATTGAGCCCCCTTCCGCCCCCCCAAAAAACAGGAGGCACTAAAGCATTCTGGTGGTAAATAACCTTCCTCTGGAGCCTGCTTCAGTTAATAGGATCCTGATCACAGGAATTATCAGGTCCCTACAATGTAGAATTCTCGGGTCTCTATGATAAAGAACAAAGTACAAGTGTGACAGAGTTCAGAGTAAAGGCCAGTTCAGGCAGCATGGATGAGTTGTTTCCCTGCTCCCTCCAGGTGCAGCCATGTGCAGTAATTTCTAAGAACCAGCACTTGGAGACCTGTTTGCTAAATTTGAGGTCTCCCACTGAGAGCTATAGAAGTGTAATGTTGTTTTTATGGTTTTTTTTTTTTTTTTTTTTTAAGAAAATGAGCTATTTGTAAAGAACTTTAATGGGTTTCTGAGTTGCTTCCTTAGAAACAACTTTTTAATATTGTCTTTTTTAAAAATGTCACATTAGGGCCAGTGAGATGGCTCAGCGGCGTAAGCACCTGCCTGGCAAGTGCAAGGACCCGAGTTCGACTCCCGGAACCCACATACAAGAAAAGGGCCGGTGATATCGCTCAGCGGCACGGGCGCCTGCTGGCGCGCGAGGTCCTGAGGTCGACCCCAGGTACCCACAAAAACAAAACAAAACAAAAACCCAAAAAGTGTCACATTAATCTCTCTACATCACTTCTGTTCCTGACGGTTGTTTGAGGATCTCTCCCTGGCCAGTTTTCCTCTTCAGGACCCTCCTGCCATTTTATTGCATACACTCTTCTCTTTATCTCTTCCCTTTCCATTTCCCCTATCAGTTAGCACTTTTGTACTGAATCCTGGAGTTTTAGAGGCTAACGGCACTTTAAAGTGCATCAACACAACCCTTCCATTTGACAGATGAGGAAACAGAAGCCCTATAAGGTTGGGCAATTTGCCAGAGACATCTCAGCAAGGCCACAGCAGAGCTGGGCCTAAAATGGAGGCGGTTTTGCCTCCTAATCAAGGACTCTTGCACAAAACTATGCTGTTGCCATGGTTCTGAAGCCAGCAAATCATTTGAATGCTTATGGATTTGAGTGCTTATGGATGGATAAATGCACTGCATCAAACAATAGCTTTCTCGAGAAGAAAATCTGACTGGTAATTGAACCTTGTGTACTGCCCACGGTGAAAGAAGTAAAAGTCTGTAGGCTGCTGCCCTGCTCAGGATAGGGACAGGCAGAGTTAAGAGGGGGTGGACAGAGACTTGGGTGCGGCCCTGGCTCCACTGTGTCCCAGATGGGTCATGTGGGAAGCCCTTTGGCTACATGACACTGTTGTAGGCACCCTGTGGATTTTACATCACCCAAAGCTATAAATGGTTTTCCAAGAGAAAAAAAAAAAAAAAAAAGAATTACAGGTCTCCCACAGCCCACAAAAATATGCTCCACCTAAAAAGCAGCCCATAATTTGGCTGCATCCAGCTGGGTTAAACAAAATTGGAGCCAAGGTTGCCCTGTATTGTCCTGAGAGGTGGCCTCACATTAGCAGGAATGAAAGAAATAAAAAATTGCTCACAATGGGATAGATTTTCTTCATAGGGAAAGCTCTAACAGTTACACAGCAAGATCTTGGCGTCAGCCAGGTTAGGTCTACTAGCTACATTAAAATCACTTCCAAGCTATTATTTATAATTTTATAGCATCTCACATTTGCAAATTGCCTAGCGATGAATTGAAGTAATTTCTTACAACAATTCTGAGTGGGAAGTTGATTTTAACCCTTCTTTTACTAATAGACAAAGAAATAGAGACAAGTAATATGCATCCACCATAAAAAAATACCCGGACCGCCAATATATTTTGACCATGGCCAGAGATTTTTGACCTGGTTTACTTTATGGTGACCAAATGTTCCAGTTGGTCTGAGACAGAGGGGTTTCCTGGAACATAGTTCTTTCCGTGCTAAAACTAAGATAAATCTGGGCAAACTGAGATAGTTGGTCACCTGATATCCTGTGTATGATGCTAATTCTTGGTCATTTCTACCTGAATATCTTAAATGAAACAGGCTTTTTTTTAAAAAAAATACTAATCTGTTTTATAAACTTGCTGTGTTTCAAAAGGCAGAGTCTAAAACTGAGATTTTGTTACCTTTTCATGTAGGAATCCTTTAAAATGTATTTACTTGCTGATTGTTCATTGTTGTTCCATTTCAGGGAATTCAAATGCCTACCACTGACCCCTGAAACAGCTTTGGTATTATGTGTCAAAAAGGTGGCTTAAAGCAAAATGCAAGTAAGACAACATAATTTTATTTTTATATTAAGTAATCCAACTCAGATATCATTCTCTGTCGCCCTCGAATACCTGGGCCAAAGGTCACACTTGTATCTGGTTTATTTTCTTTGACAGGAGAATATTTAAACACATAAAATTCAGATGGCCACCGGGATAGATATAAAGAAACAATTTACTTCTGGCTAAAAAATCCCTCAAGTAGAAATCATTTCCAACTAGAATCATAGACTATTTTATTGCCAGCCAAGAGGATAAGAAAGGGCCGTGTGTGCCAACATTTTTATAGTGGGATGTCATAAATTGGATAAAGCTTTCATTAGCATTACAGGATTAAAAATCCAGAAGGATCCAAGTGAGGCAGTACACCCATTGTCAGGAGGTAGGTCAGTGGCAGTCAGGCTCCAAATACACTCTGGGTAACGGTGACGATTGCAGATCAGGCTTTATCTGCAGAATTCTGTTATTAATACATTCCATTGCCCTCTGGTAGGAGATAGCATGACCTACTTAAAGAAGGTCAACGAGGCACATGGGATACAAAGAAAGAATCACACACACACAAAGAAAGAATCACAATCCCGCGGTTGGGGGAGGGTGAACCCAGAGCCTTAACACTGAGCTACATCCCCGGTCCATTTTATTTTTTATTTTGAGACAGTTTTTGCTAAGTTGCTCAGGCAGGGCAACTAGAGATCCTCCTGCCTCAGGCTCTCAGAGTGCTGCGATTATGGGCATGTGCCACCACATCCAGTTGATTTCTAAGAGTTCTTTCAAGAATGAAGTAGATGTATGGTGCTGGGTAAGTTCAGCTCATGTCTCCACATAGAACTAGTTAAAATGTGAACTGACCTTGTGCTCTCATAAAGCAGACCGTGTCTTCCAGTAAAAATAAAAGAACACCCTTTGCTGTCACTTCTTTCCAGTCAGTGTGAAATACAGTGAGTGGATTCTTAACCCACCTGAGATTCTCCATGTTTTTGGGGCTGCCCTGTAGGATTTCTGGTGCCAAGAACATGCTGGTCCAAAAAGTACCCTGCCTGCACCCCTGGATACTAGATTGTCTCTGGTGAAGCTGTTATTTTCTGAAGTATTCTTGTAGAAACAGTTGGGATAAACACTGTGGGCCTTCAGAGAGGTACTTAAAAGTTCTGACAGCCTATCTAACGTCTAGAGGACACTATAGGTCATCTTTGTCCAACCTTCCATAGCTCCTCCCTGGGCAGTATAATTTCTTTCTCTTTCTTTTCTTTTCTTTTCTTTTCTTTTCTTTTCTTTTCTTTTCTTTTCTTTTCTTTTCTCTCTCTCTCTCTCTCTCTCTCTCTCTCTCTGTCTCTCTCTCTCTCTCTCTCTCTCTGTCTCTCTCTCTCTCTCTCTTGCCTTAGATAAAATTAGCTTTTTCAAGTCCTAGATACTTTAAAATAAACTACCAGCATGTTTGCCTCTTCTGGGTGGAGATAAATCCCCAAAATGTTAACATTGTTAAAGCAAGTTAGATTCTTTTTGTTGTCTGCAACTACCCATGTTGTTGCTGTGATTGGTAAAGATGGAGGCGACCAACAACTGCGCTAAAGCAGAGTGTGGTGGGGTGCTCCTCTGTAATCCCAGCACTCTGGGAAGCTGAGGTGGGTGGATTGCAGCCCGGAAATTTTGTAACTCAGCAAGACCTCTTGAATTTACAGTGCAACAGTTTCATGCTCCAGAAAAACACTAAATAAAGTTGCAGTAGTTTCACTTGAGTAACTGGAGAGATACGCAACCTATTTCTGGAGAAGGGTATTTCCTGACCATTAATCCCACCAATCACTAAGAGACAGAGTGAACACGCTGGTCTTCATTCGTCAGTCTTTTCTGCCTGTATTTAAAAATTGGATCATATGCTATGTAGTGCTTTGTGATTAGTCTCCTTGTCCCCTTAACAACCTTCACCTCATTCAGTGTTGTCTCACACCATTTCCCAGACTGAAAACCTTGCTTCCTTAGGACCGGGCCAGCGCCCCAGAGGGCACCCTGCCGACCCCGGCCTGTCCGCATCCCCAACCCCTTTCCACAGTGGAGCCTCCTGCACTGCGCCGCAGGGCACAGACCCAGGGGACCCCAGAGCTGGACCCTGAGCGGCGGTGCCCCTGGCCTGAGAGCCAAGTGGCACCCGGCCCACTGCGCCATGCTGTCCCTACTTCAGTGTAATCATTTGTCACCCTGGGATAAGGGTAATGAGGGTCTTTCTTGTGATCTGCTAAAGCCAATCAGTATTACTTTATCTGAGGGACATTTAGGTCTCAGCACAGAGATCAGGTCTCCAGGCCGGAATCTTCCTGCTGTCCTGGTGAGTTTCTCTTGAGGGGCTCTATAGGAGAAACAAACTATTTGTCCTCTATAGTCACACTCTACACAGAACACTTCCAATACCAGATGTGTGGTATTTTTCTTCTCCCCATACCAAGCAATTCCTCATTTCTCAGCAGATGCTGATTGGGTGCCCTATAATTTCACTCAGTTCTGACACTATCTACCTAGAATTAGTATCAGCTCTCACAAATTAATGGCCTCTTCCCAAAAGACTGAGCCCCTCGCCCTCTACTTTGGACATCAGTTTCAAGTGGTGGGTCCTTGGGTTACCCACAACTTCTGTCTGATTTGGTTACAAAGCAGAGCTTCCTATGGCTCTTTCCTCATGTTTCATCATTTGCTATAACAGCTCACATAACTCAGGAAAGCAGTTTACATATTAGATTACTGGTTTATTACAAAGGATATATTAAAAGATACAAATGAACTGTCACATAAAGAGGTACACAGAGTGATGTCTGGCAGGATCCTGAGCATAGGAGTCCCTGTCCCTGTGAAATTTGGGGTTGTGCCATTCTCCTGGCACATGGATGCTTTCTTGTTCATCAGCCTGAAACCTCTCCAAACTCCATAAGTTTTATGGTGACTTTATCACACAGGCAGGATTAACTCAATCTTCTGCTCTTCTCTCGTCTCCTCCCTGGAGGATGGGGGTGAGGCAGAAAGTTCTAGGTTTTTAATCATGAAGATGGGGTGGGGGAGGAGATGAAATACACATATTTCTTATTATGTCACAGAAACCTTCTCTTTTCAGGTAGACTGGTTCATCCCTACTTCAGCAGGTCCAGAAGTATTGTGTGAGGCCCGGCGTTGACAAACCACAGGACATTCCTTTTCCTTGGAACACTGACTATGCTCCAGTTAGTTCAGGAAGTAGTTGTCCTGGCCTGGTATCGGGAGTGTGAACATACCTAGGATCCAGACCAGGGGTCACTGCAGCGAGGATATGAACCAGCCAGGATATCGCTGCAGAGAAAATGAGTTCTGTTGCTTTGTGCAGTGCCAGCTTTGGACTGTCCAACTGGCCTCCTTGGGACAACTAATGACAGTAGTCAGAATGATGATGTGCTTGGATTGCCCAGCTTGGGTCATCATATTCCCCAGTGGAGCCAGGAGAAGGATGGGATACTGTGATTGACAGCTTTACTGGGACATGCATTGGGGAGAAAGGGGGTGAGTGCCCCCCTCGCACATACACAAAAGGAGAATGTTACCAAAACAGAAGAGGAGCTGCCATTTCTGGGTGAAGTCCTATTCTTTCCATGCTCTCTAACTGTCTGCATTAGTCTAGTGTTTTTGCAAAATTCTTTCTTCCATTTATGTATTATGTATGTATGTATGTACCAGGGATTTAATTCAGAGCCTTTGCACTAAGCTACATCCCCATCCCTTTTTAAAAATTTAATTTTTTTTCTTTTAAGACAGGTTCTCACTAAATTGCTAAATTGCTCAGGCTGGCCTCAAATTTGCAACCTCCCTGCATCAGTCTTCCAGAGTGCTGGGATTATAGATATGTTTTAGTTACTTTCCTCATTGCTGAGACAAAATACCCAACACCCAAAGTTAAAGGAGAAAAGGTTTATTTAGCTCACAGTTTGTAGGGGTTTCAGTCCATCTGTGGCTGGCTCCAAGGCAGGGTGGCACATGGCAGAGGGGCAACTGTTCATGGTGGCAGAAGACAGCAAAAGCAACAAGGGCAAAGGCGGAGACAAACCTCTTTCTGCCCCTTTTATCTTACCCAGACTGCTGGGATTAGGGTGGTGCCAATCCAATGAGTGGGCTGATCCAGCAATCACCTACCCTTAATCCCAGCACCCTTAATCCCAGCATGGCACAATCTTGATTCACCAACCTCCAAAAAAGTCCTATCACCACCTGAGGCTATGGGGGGACATCTGGACACAAATCATAACAAGATACACGTCACCACCCTCAACTAAGATTCTCATTTCTTATAACCAGTGGAAGACTGACAAAAAGATGATGTAGTTTCTTTGTTCTATGTAAATGATTAACATTATTTTACTATAACTCACTTGGAACACTGCTTTATTGAACTGCTAGTAGGAATGTGCCCCAACTTTTCTGTAAAAATACATTTGTGTCAGAAAATACTATAAAGGACTAATATAGAAAGGAAACTAAATTCCTTTGTGCTTCTCAAAATGAGAATATTAATGGAAAAGATAACTGAAGAAAATACGTAAAGAAAATAGTGTCATTCCCACTACACATAGAGGTCTCTTTTTGTCTAGGCAGTCAGGTGCAGTCACTATTTCATTAATTCATTAAAAACCCTAGAATAGGAAGAGGTAGATACAGAAGTATGTTTTTCCCTGTTTCCCTTTCAATACATTTCAGAAACTCAGGAACTAAGGCCAAGGTGGCACCCAAGGGGTGTTCTTGGTTGCTATGGATATGGTAAGCATCTGATTTTTTTTCTGAGTGGAGCCCAAGAGAGAAGAGCCACCTCAGATGCCCGAGTTGTGAATGAAATGCTGGTCCTCTTGCATAACCTCCTAGTCTTCATCACAGTGTCATTTAGGAATAGGCTGGGGCATGCCCTCAGCCACTTCTATTTGTCCGGTAGGTTCAGGGACACAGGACTCAGCCACATTGTAAAGTAGATAATTTCAGTTTTTCTTCATCCTCCCGGTGCCCAGTTCCCTCTGTTTTGCTCCAGGAAGGGAGAGGAGAATGTGGCCTTAGTCCTTTCCACGTTAGGGTGAATAATCTATAGTCAACAGTCTAAGAATCTTAACCCTATAAACCTAACTGTAAAGATAAGAAGAAAAATCTTCCCCTCCTTTAGATGGAACTTTAAGTAGAGAAGGATATCTAGATAAAAATGTTTTCGGAGCAGAGACAGTCTGTCCCAAGCCTCCCACAGTCACACCATGCTGATTCCCCCCAAAAAATTATTAAGGAAATCTTATCATTTTAGGACATGTGGACTCTTAAGGAAAATAATAATTCCTATTTCTCATCCCAACATGTTTTCTGTTTCCAGAGGGAAAATTAGCCAAGGACTAGTCCCATTCTGCTGGGAAGAGGTTGGCACATTCCAGGGAGTGCTTGGGGCACTAGGGCCTGGATGCTACCTGCAAGCAGTGGTGGCTTCGTGCGGTCAGGATCTCTCTCCTCTCTCTTGTCCCTGCTACAGTGCTGGTCTTCTTCCCTCTCCACGGGACTCCGGAGATCCGGAATTAAGTCCCACCAAAAAATTCTTTCACTCCTTGAGCCCAGTGTTTTCACTTCTGATCAAGGCTTCAACAACGCTCACTACTTCCTTTGCTCTCAGCTGACCGATTCATTGTTCATAGCCTCACAGTCTTGTGTTTCCAGTGTTGAAAACTTTTGGTCAATAACAATTCCCTACTGCCCCCTCCCCCGCCTTCTTCTTTTCTTCTCCTTCCTTCTTCATGCACAAAGGCTAATGCAGTAAAGTAAAAAGATAATAAACTGCCATGGGCCCACCACCAATATTCAATTATTAACAAAGTTTTTGCCACATTGGCTCAATCTCTCTTCTTTTTTGTTTGTTTTTAAAGCATCCCAGACATATTATTTCACCTCTGGATCTCTCAAAATACTGACTTAAAAAAAAAAAAAAAACACACAAAAAAAACCATAACCACAATGGCATTATCCCACCTAACAAAATTAACAACAATATTTTGGTATAATTGAATACCCAGTCTGTAATTAAGTTTCCCTGATTGTCTCCAAAGTGTCTTTCTATAGTTAGCTTGTTTGAATCAGTACCCAAAGTCCCCACATTATATTTGGCTAGCATTTAAGATTTAAAATTAATTTCCCCATCCCTGAGTAGTTTTGTTTTGAACCAATTTTTTAAAAACAACATCAATAGCACCCTGCAGCAGTAATTGATTAGAACGCTTAGGGGGTCGTTGTTTATGACTGTTTTTCATCGAAATGAGAAGCAGCGAGGTTGTTCGAGTGTGACCGAATTGGAGGGGATGTTAAGATAGTAGCATCTGAGGAGACAAATAGCCTTGGACTCATGTGCAGACCAGAGATAAAAATAATAATTACAGTGAGCATGTATTTGATGCTTCATATGCACCAGGCATGGTTGTAAGGCTTGACATGGAATTATCTCATTTTTATTTATTTTTTTTTTTGGTGGGTACCGGGGCGTCGACCTCAGGACCTCGCGCGCCAGCAGGCGCCCGTGCCGCTGAGCGATATCACCGGCCCCTTTTTCGTATGTGGGATCCGGGAGTCGAACTCGGGCCCTTGTGCTTGCCGGGCAGGCGCTTAAGCCGCTGAGCCATCTCACCGGCCATCTCATTTTTAAAAGATAACTTCATTGGGCGATTTTTGTGTACTAGAGAGACAGGAGGAAAGCACTGCCTGTTTTTGGTTGGGGGACATTATCTAAGTAGGTCACAGAGCTTGTGAGTGAGTGCGCGAGGCTCCAGCTGAATTTTCTCTTCCACTGCCAAATATGAATAATGGAAAGGGAATGTTTTTGCCATTATAGTTCTCAGGAGAGAAAAAGAGGACTAGTGACCCTTTAGTCCTTTGTCCTGGACAGATCTATGTCTTTCTATCCCCCAATCCATCCTGTGTCTTAAGTCGTGTGCATAGTCCCCAAATGCCACATCCCTGGCGGCAGCCTCTGTGATTCATCACTGGTGGTGGGGGCAGAAGGCTGCCTGGAGTTACAGAGCCTGGCAAGGCTTTCTCAATGCTCCTATGAGTAAGTAAAATTATTAATCATCAGCTGTAACAAATTTGGTTTCTGACCCCTGAAATGGGATCGAAGGGCATATTGCAAAGCTTGGAGGGCACTGTGTTGTTAAATACTGTTTTTTACATGCCAGGTGCTCCAAGATCTGACCTTGAAAAAGGAGTAGACAGTGCAGTCAGAGTTGCTACTTGCAGACTCTGTGCAGGGGCTCTGTGGAAGATGGGCCTAAATACAGAGAAACCTCTGAGAATGAGGGGCTCTCAGAGGACTCTGACTATTGGGAAACTGTGAAGATAAAGTCAGGGGCAGGCAAGATTGATGCTGAGAAAAGCTAGAGCTGGACACTAGAATCTAGTCTGTGAAATTAAATAGATTTGAGGCAGTTCAAGGTCTGTTACCTGTCTAAATTGGAATTTCAGGTATATAGTTCCACAGTAAATCTGAGAACCAAGTTGGAAGATGCCAGCAAGGTCAGGTATAAGACTGGGGTGGCACTGGTCAGCACAGATGAGTCAAAATTCTCTTCCATTTGGCCCACTGAAGATCAGAGGACTTGCCATCAGAGCAAGACTACATCCACTTTAAAAGCATTGTTCTCTGAACCTAGTGCCTTCCCCCAGTGCCCTCGGGGGGCTTCCCAGCTCACCTCCCCTTACTGTAAGTGTGCACACAGAGCTGAACATTGCAGTGTGCCCAGGTGCATGAATATGAAGGAATTATGGATTATATTATATTATGGATAGTCCTTGATCATCTTCAGTACCTGAGAAATAAAGCAAGTTGTTCAGGTAAAATATTTGGGTGGGAATTTCTACCGTCTATTGCAGCTGTAGTTACTCCCTCCATTTAAATCTTCAAGAAGAAAATACAGGGCTGGTGAGATAGCTCAGCGGCGTAAGTGCCTGCCCGGCAAGCGCGAGGTCCTGAGTTCGACTCCCGGAACCCACATACGAAAAAAGGGCCGGGATATCGCTCAGTGGCACGGGCACCTGCCGGCAAGCGTGAGGTCCTGAGGTCGACCCCCGGTACACACACACACACACACAATACATTTCTATAATCCATAAATGCCATTATCTTCTTTAGGGACACAAATCTATATAGAGATCCACAACCAAAATAAATAGAAATTGAAATCCAAAGGGCTTGCACCCCTAATGACCCCCTTCAGTGGTAGAAATGTTTAATGATAGCTTAGCTTATGGAAACCCCAGCGACCAGGTTCCAAACAGTCTCAGCTGGGAAACCCAGGTCTTTTTCTTTTGGAAATTCTCAATGATAGGTTTTCAAAGTAGCTGATAAAACAGTTAATTATAGTGAGGTGTTTGGCTCCTCTGTAACATGCACTTTCTCCTACTCTATGATTGGAGCTTCTTGTCATGTAACCTGAGCGAAGCTAGCTAAAGGCACCATCCATTTTATCCTCCTTGGGCGAAAGCCTCCTTAAATTACAATGTAGGTAGAACTTCAGATCAAAATGCAAAATCTGGCACGAGAGCATTTCTCTCAAGACCTCCCATATCCTCTGCTACTCCTCTCCCTTTGCCTCATTTCACTCTAATCATGTTGGCCTTGTGCAAGCCTGGCACAAGCTTGGCACAAACCAAGTAGACCTTTAGCTCAGAGACGCCAATTTTAAGGAACATCAGAATCCCCTATGGGGGATTGCTGGGCCCAGCTGAGTTATAAATGGGGCCTGAACATTTGCATTTCTAAAGCATCCCCAGCTGACGTTAGTACTGTGGGTCTGATGGGCAGCAACACTTTGGGAACCATCACTCCGCTTGTTCCTTCTCCTTGAAGCTCTTTCTCCTTCAACTTGTATGAATCGCTCCTTCACCTCCTTCAAGCCTTTATGCAGACCTTCTCAGAGCAACCCAGCCTGACCCCCCTGCTTTACACTGCCGCCTACTCCTCATTCTGGTCATTCTTGACCACCTACCCTGCTCTTATTTGCTTTCCATAGCACTCACCTTCTAACTTTCTGTACAGTTTTTAAAGTTATGTGTTGATTGTCTGTCTCATTCACTAGAAATAAATTCTCCAACCTTTCAATTCCCTCGCTTATGTATCCTGATGACCTAGAACAGTGCCTGGCACAAAGGAGATGCTCAGTGAATATTTGTTGGATGAATGATTCAATACTTATTGTTCCTATAAATTACAAAGGCACGGATTTTGATTTCTTCACAGGCTTCAAAAGACATTTCTTCTGCCTCAGTCCCTATGTTATTCCCTTTATAAAAGTTCTTCACCTTAAACCTATCCTTTAAGCCAGGTCATTCTAACTCCTTTCTATCTCAGTGGCAGCTCAACTCTTTCTATCTCCCCATCAGTTGCCTGTGTCTCTGATTACAAAGCCTCCGAGTGTAGAGACCATACCCTGGATCAACGGCCAAATGGCGAGGTCTGAATAAATGCGTGTGAAGAGACTGAACATTCTTTCCACAGTACTATAAATCAATAGTTCTTATATTCACATTTATAGAAAAATTGACAATTTTCAAAGTCCTTTCACATTAAATAATTTTAATCCTCATAAGAATTCCTTGGGCTAGATAGGAAAGGTGTTATCACGTTCATTTTACATTTGGGAAAAGTGAATTTAGGTTAAATTTAGATAAGAGTAGCTGCTTCATCTAGATTAAATTATAAAGTCATGGAAGGTTCTTGGCACAAAGCTGGAACTCAAGATTTGTTCCTTTTCCCTGAGAGATCTTAGAAAAAGCCACTGAGAGAAACTAATACTGTGTTCTTATGATGTACCAAGAGCTTAATAAAACTTAAGCTCTATGTCTATGAATCTTTTTTTTTTTTTGGTACTGGGAATTGAACTCAGGACCTTGTGCTTGTCAGGCAGGCGCTTGTGCCACTGAGCGATATCCCCAGCCCTATGTCTATAAATCTTAAGCTACAATCCTGTGAACTATTATTTATTCTCATTTACCAGTGAGGTAACAGGCTCAGAGGAGTTAAGTAACTTGCAGAAAGTCCCACAGCTAGCAAGGGATGGAGCCAGGGATTTGAACTCAGCTCCAAAATCATGATTTTTTCACTTCTGTAGAACACAATGGCTCTTTGGTGATACATTAGTCAGCTTTCTGTTATTGTGACAAAATTCCCTTGGTATTCAAAAGCTTAAAAAGAGGAAAGATTTTTTGGTCCATAGTGTCAGATTAAATATTTAAGGTTCCCGTAAATTACAAGAGCATGAATCCTTACTTCTTCTCATGCTTTAAGAGGCATTTTTCCTGCCTCAGTTCCTTTTTTCATACCACAGTACTTTGTCTATATAAAACATATAAAACATCTGCCCTTCTCTCAGTCAACCCACAGTCACTTGGCCGTGCTGCCTTGGTCCTGTAGCGAAGCAGTACGTCTTGGTAGGGTATTTGTGGCAAAGGAAGCTGCTTTCTTCATGACAGCCAGGAAGCAAAAAGAGAGAAGAAGGAGCTGGGGTCCAACATTACCCTCAAGGGCATGCTCCCCAGTTCCATTACTTCCTTCTCCTAAGCTCCACCTCCCAAAGGTTCCACCTCTTCCCAATAGCACCATGGGCTGGCAACCAAGCTGTTGACACATGGGCCTTGGAGGGACACTCAAGATCCACACTGTGGCAGGTGGCTTAGAACTTGTGTTTTTTTATTCAGAGTCCAGGGCTTTTCTGTGTGCACCAAGCACTAACTGTGATGCTTTCCCTGTGCTAACTGCCTGAAAAAATGTTAACACAAATTCTCTTTGTTCAACTACAGGGCAGTGACTCCTAATAGCTCCTGCCCGATATTATTTTCTTTGGTATTTACATACAGAGAATCACAAACAATTACAGCTGAAAGGGACATTAAAAGTCATCAGTCCTCTTTGTGTTGCAAATAGAAGAAAAAGATCCAAAGAGGATAAATGACTTGCTTACAAGCAAGACTAGGGACAGGAGGAAACCACGGTGTATTTTGCTCTCCGTGCCAACCTGTATCTAGCAGAGTGCCTTTGTGAAGGCCTGTGAGTCGAGCCTGGTGGACATGCGGGTTGTATTTACATGTAAAGCTGATAGGTGACGCAGGCGGTGAGCAACTGAAGTACCCTTGGTTCCCTTCCCTTTCCTCCTTCAGTGCTGCTGCAGCTGCTCCAATCTCCTGTCATAATAACCGCACGGTAGTAAGGAGACCCAATCTGCATCACAGGGCAAAACTCATGCCTGGAAAAAGCTAGACAGAAACAGCCAAAGCAGACAGTGGAGCAGCACACAAAGGACAAAACTCAGAGGGACAGGAGGCTGCAAAGACAGTCGCAGCCTCATTGGCTGAGAACCTGACCAGCTCCTGTCTACAATAAGAGGCCAATGTACTACTGATGGTGTATGTAGGATGTAAGATCACAGACACAAGTCTTTGGTCTCCTGAAGACATTTTCCTCTGAGATAGAAATCCTAGGATCTTTAAAAATGTCCACAGAGGGCCAGGCATGGTGGCACATGGTGGCACAGGAGGCTGAGGCAGGAAGATCACAAGTTTGAGGCCAGCCTAGGTGCCTTCTTCAGATCCTGTCCCAAATAAAAAATTAAAAGGGCTGGATGTGTTGCTCAGTAGGAGAGCATGTACCTACTGTGTGAGGCCCTGCTTTCAATCCCATGTATTGGAAGGAGGACGTCCACAGAGGAATTGCTGCTGCCACTCACTAGGAGTGGATAGGGACATGGAATCCACAACCACAGTGCTGAGACATTTCCACTAAACATTTCCGTTAAACAGGTTACACATTGCTGACCATGCTTGAGGTTCCTATTTGACTTAGACGATGTTGAGGCATTGAAATGTAGTTAGTGGGGTATCTCTTAGAGCAAGCGCTGGTGTGGAGAACAGGGCAAATGCCTAATTGGCCAAACCAGAGATGGGAGTTTACCTGTCTGCCCAATCCTTTTTAAAAATCCTGGAAAGGCTTCCAGCAAATGCTTTGAAATGTTCTCTAGTTGCTTCAAACTTTAACATCGAGTATGATTTTAGGAGCAGTTTTAAAAGCAGTGCCCCCACATCCTATCTATTTTGCACTTCTGTATAACCTTGACCAGGTTGTCAATAAAGTGGGGTCTAAAAGCTACTTCTCTACACTATAATATGTCACTATTTCAATTTGAAATCTTGATGCTTGTCAGTCATTCCCACTGCACAGAATAGAAGTTCAATAAGCACATGTTAAATAATTTATTTTAAAAATGACTTCCTTATTTGAAATAGAAGCTTATCAAAAGCATACACATAAGACAAATCCTTTCATAAGTTTATCTCTTATGTTCCCAGGCAAAACTCTTTGCTCAGTGTTACACATGCAGTAGATAGTGCACATCTGATGGCTAACGAATGCGTTACAGCCACAGAGGAGGCAGGAATGATGTATAGCCTTGTTCTTACGGGTCTGTATTTCCTCGCTGTGTCTTCCCTCCCCACTTCAGGAACTCCTGCCACCACAACAACTTCCACACACAACCTTTGCCATCCACCCCATGCCCTGGCACGAGTGAGGACCACCTGAATACTTTTGCTATGTGGTTTCATCCAAGGGTAGATCCTTGCCAAATAATCACTTTCCAGGAAACATACGACACTGTTCTGTTTCTGTAATGCAGCCAGAGCGATGTGCCAAAGAGCTATGTGCAAAGATGGATGTTACTCGTTCGTGCCATTGTATCAGGAAAAAATACCCCATCAGGCTGTTTGCCCATTAATTAAATTGCCTAGTGAGGTTGGGAGAGTAGGGAAAGGATGTCGGCAAGCTGTTTGTTCCCATGTTTAAATGAATTTATATTAAACTTCGAAAGGAGATTATGATTTTTTTTCTTCCTAGAAATTGAAACCATTTTATGAGGAGAAAGAGGAAAAGAAATGTGATTATGTGATTTCCTTTTTCTATTGAATTATTTTTACTGCTATTTGTCATTTTGATGTCTTCATTTAAAAGATGATCTTCCTTGAGAATAAAGGCTGGATCTTATTTCAGGATGATTAGAAGAAGGAGTTCTGGCCAAAGAATCAGAGATACTGCTGCTCCAGAACCATTAGAAGTATAAACATGGCTTTCACTTTCCCAAGCCAAGGTGTCTGTTCTAAAAATATGGTGATCAGGCCTGCCCTGTCCACCTTCTAAGAGATGGTGCTTCTGGATGCTCTTTGAAAAACTACGAGTGCCACTGATTATTTTTCAATATGTTAAGAACGCAGCCCTTTGTTTTCTTTCTAAGAGACTGCTAAGACTGAGAAAAAGCATTTTATCGTAAGAGGGACTGGAAGCCAGGTTAACAACCTAAGAATCCTGTGCAGAGAGGGCCGGAGGGCCAGTGCGGAGGGAAAGAGAAGGAGGCGATACACTGCCCCCAAGCGGCGACACGGGCACGATGTCTGGAAGGGGTGGACGACGACGGCCGCTAGTGTGACCCTTAAAAAAGGGAACAATCTAAGAAGAGGTCAGACTCATCTCTCATAAGAGCATTTCAATACCATCGAGAAAAACAAAATAATAACATGTTTTCACACCATCAAATTGTGATCCAGCTCACCGGCTTCCCTTTTAAGGCCTGCCACTTTATATTCAATTCACTGCTCTGTTGAACACAATGAAGTGTTTAGATTCCATTAAGAAACCTCAAAGAAAACAAACCTCGGGCCTTTAGAATTAGCAGGGAAGCGCTTTAAAAGCTTCGAGCAAGCTATCATTTGTGCATTCAGAAAACCATTAGGACTTTCTCCATTGGAAATATGTGTGATTCTTTAGCTTCTGATTTTAAACATCAATATTTTCTTACAGTGACCTTTATTCTCAAGAACAAATTTCCCATGCCTCGCCAGACAATGCAATCATTTCCGAGATACTGAGATGTATACCAGATTTATAATAATCCAGTGACATACCTGATGGGAGGAAAATGGAGTCAGGAGCTGGGAAAGTGGGGTGCATTTGAGTCTGAACGCTTAGAGATGCGGTAGGACGTTAGAGGGCTCTGGGCGGGCTGTGTGGCTGAGAAATGTGCCTGCAGCTGGGTGATGGAGACACGAGAGGACCAGACTGAATAGCAGGAAACATCTTTCCTTCCTAATGCTCTTAGAAAACAGGCTTGGGAATGCAGTGGGCAAGCTCTTGAGTTTGAACCTTAGCTCTATCACTAGCTACATGACCTTGGGAGTAAGAGAGTAGTTTCTTCAGTCATCCTGAGACCAAAATTCATAGTAGCTCATATCAAAGTCACCAGTCTATTTAGCAAGACTAATGTCCTCTTCTTTACTCATCAAGCTTGGTTTTACTAAATTCATAAATTCCTAGTTTTCCTTGGAAAGGAGAAAGTAGCGTAATAAGTGTATATGTGAGGAGAATGGGCTTTGGAACCACACTGCCAGTCTCATTACCTACACGAGGTGCCATCTCCCTTTGCTGCCCTGGGAGTGAACCCGGGACCTCATCTGTGGTAAGCGAGCCCTCTACTACTGAACTATACCTCAGACTTTTTTCCTCCATATTTTTAAAATTTTGAGACAGGGTCTCATTAAATTGTCCTGGCTAGCTTTGAACTTGTGATCCTCCTGGCTCTGCCTCCTGAGTACCTGGGATTACAGGCATGCACCACTGCACTCAGTTTACTGGTCTCTTATGGTCTCTATAAGCCAGTTTCTCCATCTATACCTGGTACAGAGTAAGCACGCAATCAATGGTAGTTTATTACTTGTGTCTTTGATATTTGAGACGTGATAACATGATGCCTGATCAAGTTGGGAAAGGTTGGGATATCAAAACATCACGTGTATAAAAGATTGAAAGGTCTGTCACAGACTATTTGACCTATGTATCTCTATTTCTAAGAAATAGAATTACTGCAGTTGCTTTTATTCCTAATTGCATAAGTGATACATGGACACAATATAAAATTTGGATATTTTATATTGGCATAGAAATAGCCATTATTATGCTTGCTTCAGCAGCACATATACTAAAATTGGAACAATACAGAAGATTAGCATGGCCCCTGCACAAGGATGACACGCAAATTCATGAAGTGTTCCATATTAAAAAAAAAAAGATGAAAAAAATAAAATAAAAAATAGCCATTGTTATTTGCTGTTTAACAGTCCTTAAATATCAAAATACATGTATATAGTTTGAACAAAACTGAATTCATACTATGTAAATTTTATAATCAGCTTTTATCACTCAATAATATGGTGTGAGGGCCACTGAGATAGCTCAGCGGCGTAAGTGCCTGCCTAGCAAGCATGAGGTCCTGAGTTCGACTCCCGGAACCCACATACGAAAAAAGGGCCAGTGATATCGCTCAGCGGCACGGGCGCCTGCTGGCACATGAGGTCCTGAGGTCGACCTCCGGTACCCACACACACACAAAAAATGATAATAATAATATGGTGTGAACACTCTGAAATTTATTCTTTGAAAACAAGATGTTTATTTCTGGATATATTTTACTGATGGACATGTAATAATTTAATCAATATATATCATTAAACATTTAGATTGTTTCAAGTTTTGTCTATATAAATTATGATGGCTATTTCTTAATTATAAAAATCACAGTAGAGAAAGATAGAAAGATTTTAAGACTTTTAATTCATGTTGCCAGATGTCCCACTTGAGAAGTGGTAACAGTTTACATTCTGCTAATAGTATTTAAAAAACCTGTTTTTCTGAGTAGTACAAAAATGTTTGCCAATTTGATAGGTGAAAATGAGATTACACTCATTTTGATTTTCATTCATTTTTATCTCATTCATTTAGATTTTGCATTTCTTGAATTTTTAGTGAGTTTTAAATATGCTTATTGGCCACTTGCTTTTATTTTTGGTGACCTCTCTATTCATGTGGTTCTTTGCCCATCTTTGTTGAGATGTTCTATTTTTTTCGTAATTTCATAATTTTTTTCATAATAAAGCTCTTATTTGTAGGATATCAATCTTTTGTCTCTTTTTCTTTTTGTGGGTACCGGGGGTCGAACTCAGGACCTCGTACGCCAGCAGGCGCCCACGCCGCTGAGTGATATCACCGGCCCTTTTTTCGTATGTGGGTATCGGAAGTCGAACTCAGGACCTCGTGCTTGCCAGGCAGGCACTTATGCCACTGAGCTATCTCACCGGCCCCCCAATCTTTTGTCTTTCATGTATGTTGAAAAGTTGAAAGAGGGGTTAAGACTTCATTTTCCAATTCTCATAGTAAATGAAATTAAATGGAAGAAGGAGAATAAATATATAGTTTACGAGTTTTTTTTTTAAATGTTTGCAACTCCTGTTTTTTTTATTTATTTATTTTTTGTGGGTACTGGGGGTCGACCTCAGGACCTCGCACGCCAGCAGGCGCCCATGCCGCTGAGCGATATCACCGGCCCTTTTTTCGTATGTGGGTTCCGGGAGTTGAACTCGGGCCCTCACGCTTGCCATGCAGGCACTTACGTCACTGAGCCATCTCACCGACCCTACAAGTTTATTTTTAAAACACCTAAATATGAATAAAAATACTATAAGGAACCCAATGAAAAGTTAATAATTTTCTTTTTTGTACTTTTCTCTATTTCTCCAATTTTCTACGAGGGGCATACTTAAATTACAATTATTGTGTACTTTTTCTCCCAAGAAGGTAGTAAGTTCCTAGGGGACAGAAATACTTCATTTATCTCCATGGTAGTTAATAAGTATCCGTCAAATAAATAAATGGGCAAGTAATAGTTTCATTTTATTTGACCACAAAAGCTTTAAATTCTCAGTGATATTTTCCTGTGTAACTGCCACTGTGGTTTTGGTTAGCTGACCCAGGAGGGAGAGGAATTAGTTTAAGAAATTAGTTTTCGATAGGGCAGTTGGTGTACTCAGTTTACATCATAGAAAGCAATAAGTTTCCTCAGCTTTGAAGCTTTCAATAAACACCATCAATTAACTCCCTTGTCCCCGTAAAGCTTTATTCCAGACTCGCTCATGAGGTGTAGGAATCCACTGACACACAGAGCAGCAATGTGTCACAAACTCAGTCAGCCTACTGCTAGGCAAAATCGCATTCAAATAAAAACTTTGTTCTCTACTTTTTTTCTTAGAAAAATCAGTCAGCTTCTCATTGCTGTCAGTAATAGTGATAAAGAATCACGTCCTTAGACTCCTGGTGGATGTAAGACCCCAGCAGCTAGGGATGAGAGAGCGATGGATAGAGAAAGTGATCTATCAGCAACCCACTGCTCTCCTGGCTCCACAATGCCACATGAATTTCATTCCCAAGAACAGAGGAAAAAGGGGATTTCTAGGATTACTTTGTATCCTGGCTTGTTAGGAGTGCAGCAAGTGGAATCCTACGTGTGTATGATGAGGCACTGGTAGCCATCACAGGGAGTGGTCAAGACAGGTTAACTGAGTTTCTTGTAAGTTAGGCAAAGGCAACTGCTAAGTAACATTGAAAAATGATTCAGAAATAATATTTTATTTAGCAAAATTGGGGTCACATTTGTCAGTGTATTAGAATCAACTATTATCATAATTTTGCTTCAAATGGAAATGAATTAGAAATCAAACACTTTGAGAATAAATTCCAGACGTGGGCAGTGACCTAATGGGCATTTAGAACATGCCATGCTGTGGGCAGCTAAGCTGGTCACTGGGAGACGGGAGTATCGACTTTCCCTTGAAGGGCTCTCTCTTTTCCTAAATAACAGATCACGGCCTTCTTAGAAAAGTGCTCTGTGACTTTCTTATTGCTCAGCCTTCAAAAGAGAACAGAGTAGTTGGGAAGGGGCAGGGCTAGGCTGAAGCCAGACCACTCCCCAGGTTGGTGGAGATTTGTCAAGTGCTCCATTCAATTGGGAGGGCGCTTGTTGATCCGACTACAGTTCCAAAGACGTCCAGTGTGGCTGCATGGTATGGTTTTTGTAGTCCACTCCTCTCAGTCTCCTTTTTTCCTCTTTCTCTTACATCCTTCCCTTGACACCTTCCCCATTCGACTTGCTGCAACATCCTCAATTTCCTTACTTTGCAAAAAAAAATGTATTGTATTGTCAAATAAATCACTGTGTTCAACTGGCAAATCAGAGGTATTGCAGAGAATGTCTTTTGTCTCTGGACAGGAGACACTTAGAAAAATCTCACCCCATTATCTTCCAGGTAATTTGTCTTTTTTTGTGTGTGTGTGGGTACCGGGGGGTCGACCTCAGGACCTCGCGCGCCAACAGGCGCCTGTGCCGCTGAGTGATATCACCGGCCCCTTTTTCGTATGTGGGTTCTGGGAGTCGAACTCGGGCCCTCGCGCTTGCAAGGCAGGCGCTTACACCGCTGAGCCATCTCACCAGCCAGTAATTTGTCTTTTAAATACCCTTCTTCCATGGAGAGAATCCCAAATGACAAGTACAAAGAGGAATGGTTCATTTGGAAGACATAGTAATAGTGTAACTTTATTTTCTCGGGATATTAATTAGCAATACTCTGATTGCTGAATTTAAATCACATAAAATGGTAGATATAAAAGTCACTTTTTGAAAAGATTTGCACATACTTCATTTTCCCCAGGTAGCCGCCTCTACGATTACTTTAAGTGTTGTAGAAAAAGTCTGTAGTTTACAAGTGCTTTTGCATACATTTTCTCATTATGTGTTAAGGCACAATAGGTACATATTTTCCCCCACTTTCTAAATGAAGATTCCCAGTCAGGGTTGGTGACTTATTCAAGGTTACCCAGATCCCTGTAGCCCAGGTTTGCTCATTCCTGGCTCTGTGCATCGTTACAGCTCCATGCTGCATTCTGTTGTTTAAAGCAAAATGGAAAACAGCATGCTACCCTTGGCACTCTTGTGGCTATGTTACACAGTATTTGGCTTAGTTTTGCACCTAGGCACCCTTTGAAATGTGATTCTGAGGTGGAAAAAAGGCTATTTTAATACACCCAAGAGAGGCTTAGTGGAATATTTCCTAGTCTCTGCCTATGACTAAGAGAACGCAATGTCTCAAGTAATTGTTCCTTCAGAACTTTGATGATGTTTGTTTTGCTTTTTCTTTTTTTTTTTTTTTTGCTAAAATCATGAAAGGAGTGATAATTGACTTTCTAAATATGCTGAAAATATATAGTAACTGTTTAGGAAAGGTAGGCTGGTTAAAAATTATTTTTAAAGAGATAATAAATTAAGGAACTCTTCCTGTAAGTTTTGAGTTAGAGGCAGCTTGTATTCCTCAATAAAAAGTACTGGAAAAAACTAGCACATGTTTCATAGAAAACACCAGAAAAGTTAAAAAAACTGTCTTGCTTCTGTCTTGGGAGCAGGACTGCCTCAGCCCCGGTGAGGAGCCTAACCCAACAAACCACCGCTATGAATACATAGCTGGAAATTTGGAAAGACGAGGCAGCAGTAATCAGAAGTGGCTCTCTAATCTTCGGGAAATGTATCCTAAAACACAGCACACCACAGCTGCTGATGTGGAATTACTAAGTGTATTGCTGTTACCAAGATCAGTTTCCTCATAGAGACATTTCCTGGCTCCAGATAGCTTTAAAGTATTTAAGACTGTGGAAAAGTTTATGGTCAATTATGACAAAGGCAAAAATCATCGTTGATGCTGTGCTTAGTAATTGAGGTAAGATTTGACCAGGTTATTTTTAGGTCTTCCAAAGAACAGAATCCTGACCACACAGCATTAAATAAATGGGGTTTCCAGCAAATGAGGGTGAGAATTTTGTCAGAATTCAGGTTCACCTTGGGCTCAGGAATTCTCACCTCCCCGGAATCACTGACATCATGGGTATATTTTCTAAACTGAGAATTTTGGTCTCTTGCTTTATTTTTGAAGTCTTAACAAAAAGAAAAACTAATAATCTGTTATTTTATGTGGCAGCTGTAGAGTACAGAAAGCCAAGTGGGTGACTCACCCGTGCTTTGAACACCACTCACTTTCCGGTCCCTGCACCTCCGCCTCTGCCATTGCCCACATCGTGCCCAGCTCCCCATCCCCCTCCTGGCCTACTGGGGAGTTACATGGTGCATTGGAGCCTCAACTCAGGCAGAAAGTCTTGCCTTCCTTTCCCAAGTCATTGCTGTCTCCTCCGCTGAACTCCTGGAGCCCTCACAGTCTGCCCCGCACATTTATAACTTGGCATATCCTCTCTGGCTTGAGTAATTACCTTTTACATCCTAGCTCTGTGAACGAACTGGAATTATCATCAGTGAAGGCACATCATTTCTTTTCCGTTGTTTTTCAGGTTTCCCTGATAGTGTACCTCATACCAAACAGGTACTCAAAAAAATTCTGTTGATAGGCTTATGACTCACAATCTCCGAGTGCTTGGAGATAGAGCTCTGCATGAGTTAGGGGAGCAGAGCTGTTATTTCTCTCTAGCCTCTGGTTTAAGGTCCCTGATGGACTGTGGATTCATGCTGTTCCAGGCTCTCAGAGCAAGGTCAGGCAGGAGAGCCGGTGTTTACTTTGTAGCTCCATTTGAATGTCTGCTCCCTCTTCTTATCTGTAGCCCTTATCCCAACCGGTGGCAAGGACATAATTAAGAATTATGAGGATTCAGGAGGGCTGAGCATTCTAGCTTAATGGAGTGCCAAGCCCAGCTCCAAGAAGGCCAAGGAGATAAGAGGAAGAAAATACAGCTTCCAACTGGGGAGGGGCCCTCCTTCCCACCTGAGAGGTTCAGTGTGGGGCCAGACGTCCTCTTATTGCTTCACTGATGGGACTTGATTCATCAGCTCTGAGAGGGGAGTAACGCAAATGATCCTGGCTCCTGGTCACAAACCAGGCTTTCCCTAGAAGAGCTGACAAAGCAGAGGAGAAGGGAGCGGGGGAGCGGGGAACAGAGACAGCAGGAGGTTATCTAGGAGAGTCAGTGAGGAGCCGGCTCAGTGGAGAGGAGATCAGAGGGGATAAGAAAGCTATCTCAGGGGAGGTGGGGCCACTTCTGCCAGAGAGCTTTTGCAGAAAAGATCCAATTGCATGGGAGAAAATATTAGGGGAATTTTTACCTGACTGTACAGAAAGCTTGCTGAGTTAAGGGGTAAGTACCGTAATGGATTTGAATTCTGATGACCTAAGGAGTCTGAGAAGACTGAGGCTACACAGGGAGACAATAAGTACAGAGTGAGGATCGTGGGCTTGGAGTAGAAGGAGCTGGGTTCAAATCTCAACTGTGTGTCCCTGGCCAATTTCTACCTCTGAGACTCAGTTCCTCACCTGCAAAAGTATCTAACACAGCATATTGCACAGAGAGGATTAAATGAGATAATAGAAGCAGTGAGTGCAGACCCTGGCACTTAAATTGTGGTTCCATCCATATAGAAAGATGGGATATTTCTTAATCTCTGTTTAGGCAATTCTGGCTTTGGAGTGCCCTGAGGGTGCCAAGGAGAGGCAAGACAGACAAAAATTCCTCACAGAGGGACCAGCCAGTGCATTTCTAGGAACCATGATGTCTAAAATTGCATTTGAAATTATTTCTTGCCCCAGGCAATAGTAGCTCTGTCTGTTCTCATTAGCCACTACATCTTCCAAAAAGTCTGTTATGCGTAACTGCTTTGTGTTAGTGACGCTACACAACAGAGAGGAGGCAGGCTACGCCTGAGCTTTGGTTACCTTCAGTGGGAAGAAAGGGAGCAAGCAGCGAGGACTGAGCAGGAAGCAGGATTTCAGAGCCACGGTGACAGATGCATTAAAGAGGGTAACAGTGTTTCCATAGTGAGCAGCAAAGGGAAGAGGCCTCAGGGAAATGGACTTGGTAATACCCAGGTTGCCTAGCGCATTCACAATCATCAGAGATAAAAGTAGCCAAGAAATACCTTTAGTTACTGAGCTAATAAAACCAGAGCTGAGAACTGATAGGACGGCTTTCTTGGGCCCTCTGCCCAGTAGTAGTTTATCGCTTCTGATTACATTAGATGACTCACCTGGAGTCCCTCTAGCACATTCTAATTAGTTTTTACCCATTAAGTTTATAAGACTAGCATATTGAGTGTCAGCTGTGGCTCCTTCTCCTCTGAGTGACAGGAAGGTCTCCCCAGATCACCAGCCTCAGGTATAGGCTAGATGCAAATTAATAATAGCACAAAACTGATTTGGCTCAAAATGGAACAATGGCTTTTGGGGTGCTCTTGTATCATGTCCAGGGCTGCACCGAGTCTCCCTGACTGGCTTCCAGCACCCACTATGAAATAATTCACAAGACCCCTCGAATGACGTCCCAGCCGTGATGGCCACTATCCTGACTCTTGCCTGCCTCTAGGACAGTGTCCTCGTGCACCCAGATGACCCTCACATTTGGGCGGGAGCAAGGCTCTTGCTCTTTTCAGGCTATGAGTTCGTCCTGTGGTATGGCTGAGTCTCCCCACTACGCCCGTGACGTCTTCTCCAAGGTAAGCCATTCTGTCGACAGCAAGAGCTGAACAGCTGCCATCCATCATTTCCTGCCTCTTAAATAAATAAACCCAGTTCATCCTCAGGAGTAGCTTGAAAGCCTTTGCAGGCATCCATCCAGTCTCTACGATTTTCCCACTTGTTCACTTTGCTACTTATCTATTATTATCCTCTCTGTCCTCTCTATTTGTCTTCCTCCCTGGCTTGAGCTGCACACTTCAGCTTCTGTCCTTCCTGTTGGAACCGATCCCTCTGACTCTGACCTCAGCACCCCTTCAGCCAGGGTCCCAGCTTTCCTACACCTCAAACACCCAGGCCAGGATGGAAACCTGTGACATTCTACGCAGTGAGAAATACATAAGCTATAAACTTTAGGTTAAAAACCATAAAATATAAATCCCAACAAATTAAATCATCATGTAAACACTGTTTTTGAGCAGCAAATGTTCTCTTGCCCAAATATTTCGGAGGCCTGCTGTGCTGAGAGCCTGGAATAGCTGCCCAGTGGTGAAGCACTCACGCTCCTTCCTGTCCCTACCCTCTGCTCAACGCCCCGCCTGTGAGGACCAACAGCTGCTTCGGCTGTGGCCACCTGGCCCAGCCTTCCGCTGAGAGTACAGGAGCCGCCACAGCTCATGGGCTCACCACAGGCCTTGCTTCTTACCCACCTCTTCTCCTCCCTCCCCTCCATCTGAGACACTGTGTATATCTCTTTGGTCTCTTCAACTCACTCTCATTGAATTGATTGCTGCTCATTGTTTTTTTCAACAAAGATATCTAAAGCACCCAGTGATAAGCACTACATTAGAGGTATGTATTGATTCTACTTAACGGTCACTCCCTCCTTCAGCCAGGCCCAGTATCCCTCTGATACTAGGGATAGAGAGAACAATTTAGGCAACAGGCTGCAACAAGTTCTCTAAACCCAAGCAAGTTTACATGGGTCACCAGAACATCCATCATTTCTCACTGCAAGACTGTGAATGTGGGCTGGTGAGATGGCTCAGCGGCTTAAGCGCCTGCCCGGCAAGCGCGAGGGCCCGAGTTCGACTCCCGGATCCCACATACGAAAAAGGGACCGGTGATATCGCTCAGAGGCACAGGCGCCTGCTGGCGCGCGAGGTCCTGAGGTCGACACCCCGGTACCCACAAAAAAAAAAAAAAAAAAAAGACTGTGAATGTCAGTTGACATAGTTATTCATAATTTATCATCTAATCGATGTGACCAAGTCCGTGAGAGAAATAACAGGAACATGCAGAAGATAGCTCTCTTTGCCTGTCTTCTTCCTCCCACCATCTGTTTCTTTTTTACTTTTTATTTTATTTTATTTTTTTATTTTAAAGAGAAAAAATAGAACAAAATTTCAAAACAAGATAATAGGGTAACAATGGTTAATATGTTGTGTATTATCTTTAAATTAGTTACTCAGAGTACAAGATGTAAGCATTTAATTGCCCAAACAATATTAGCACAAACCTTTCTTTTCAATGAACAAAGAGAAATTAGGGGGTGGTGACATGGCTCAGTGGCGTAAGCGCCTGCCTGGTAAGCGTGAGGTCCTGAGTTCGACTCCCGGTACCCACAAAAAAAAAAGAGAGAAATTAGTAGTATAACTATCTTATATATTTTTTTTTTCTGCTTTTCCCTTCCTTCTTTTCTCCATTCCCCCATCCCAGTTTCTTTCCTTTTGAAGTTTCTTCGTATTTTACATTATCTATTGTTCATTTTGGATCTTATTTACTCTTTCAGCTTCTCACACCAGGGAGGCAATACAATGTTTACACATGTGCACATACACAATGTTTACACATACACATACTTATGAGTATGGTCTCGCGTTGCATGCATTTACCTATAAAAGTCCAGTTTATCCTTCTTTGTGGCTGAGTAGTACTCCATTGTATAAAAATACCACATCTTTTTTATCCGTTCCTCGGTTGATGGGCATCTGGGTTGTTTCCAAGATTTAGCTATTACAAATTGTGTTGCTATATACATGGGTGCACATATATTGCTGTGATACGATGTTTTTAATTTTTCTGGGAAGATAACCAGAAGGGGAATAGCTGGGTTGATTGAGACCTCCAATCCTAATTTTTTGAGGAATCTCCACACTGATTTACACAGTGTTTGCACCAGTTTACACTCCCACCAACAGTGGAGAAGGGTTCCTTTTTCCCCACAGCCCCTCCAGCACTTGTTATTGGTTGATTTCTTGATGGTAGCCATTCTTTCTGGGGTGAGGTGAAATCTCAGTGTTGTTTTAATTTGCATCTCTCGAATGACCAGTGATGTTAAACATTTTTTCATATATTTATTTGCTGTTTGTATTTCTTTATCTGAGAAGCATGTATTCATCTCAGATGGCCATTTTTGGATCGGGTCTTTAAATTTGGGGGGTCTGATTTTTTTGAGTTCTTTATATGTTCTCGATAGTAATTCTTTGTCTGAGGAACAGCTGCCAAACATTTTTTCCCACGTTGTGGGTTGTCTCTTCACTCTGTTGGGTTTCTCTTGCTGTGCAAAAGCTTTTTAATACGATGAGATCCCAGTTGTTGATTCTTTGTGATAGTTCCTGTGCGACTGGGGTTTTATTCATAAAGTCTTTGCCTACACCAATATCTTCAAGAGTATTATTTATTCTATCTTCCAGCAGGTTTAATGTTTCTGTTTTAATATTTAGATCTTTGATCCATTTTGGACTTACTTTTTTATGCACTACTCCAAGCCTTTAATTCATGACTTCATTCTTGGTGCCACAATCCTCTCTAAACTTCTTCCCAGAACTTCTTTTCAATAAAATTGAACTATTGGACCATTTAGGGCTCTGTCTTTAATTATTTATTTATTTCCACTGCATCCAGTTTCCTCATGATAGTCTCATAACCATGTAGAGGAAGTGTCATGCTTGCTTACCAGAGCATGCAGCACTTCCAAAACCTTCACGCTGCCTATCAAGATTTTCTGTATTCTTGACTTCTTCTCATTTTCCTACAGAGTCTTGATGTACCAGATACTTTTCCTCTAACTTTCTCTTTTAATTGATTTACTTTATTTCTTCTAACTGTGATACCTTTGAGGCCGTCTCTTCAGAATTCTCTGATTGTTCATCCCTATCCACTCCATGATAGAAACATGTTATAGGAGGCAAGGGGAACCAGCCAGCCTAGTATTTGGAAGGGGATTTAGAAATTTTGCTCTAGAAGAGATATTTTAATTGTATCATGACAATGAGATTCTTGGGTGGACAAGGGATTGGATCAGATAGAGGAAGCAAAATGGACTACATGAGGAACATACCAGTTTTCTAGGGCTCCTGTAACAAAAGTACCACAAACCGAGTACCACAAAGCACGATATTTATTGTCTCACAGTTCTGGAGGCCAGAAATAAAAAATCAAGGTGTTGGTAGGGCTGTGTTCCCTCTGAAAGCATGGGAAAGTATCCTGTCTTGCTTCTTCTAGCTCCTGGTTTGCTGGCAGTCTTCAGCATTCTCTGGTGTGCCACTCTAATCTCTGCCTGCATAGTCACATAGTCTTCTCTGTGTATCTCGTTCCCTGTGGGCCCTCCCTAATCCGGTATGATCTCAACTAATTACATGTGCAATGATCCTGTTTCCAAGTAAATCATGGTTCTGAGGTACCGGGGACTTAGACGTCAAGATATCTTTTTAAAAGGGCATAATTCAACCTATAATAATGGAACATACCTATTCTGAGGAAAGCCAACAGTTCAATTTGACAGGAAAGTTTGGTAAGACTAGGGATTGGTGGACAACATAAACAATCCAGCAAGTAAAATACTTGAAGAGCAAAACTATGGACTAACAAACTTAGTTTAACATGGCAAAGGTCTTTGTAGCTCTCATTCCAGCCTACTAGCTTACAATTTTTTTTTCCATTGATCAAAATTAAAATAGAGAGCTACCGCGTAGGTGAGCCAATAATGTTTTCTCTGTTACTCATTCAATAATATTTAATGAGCACCATGTATAAGTCCAATCTTACATTACCAGGTTTTAATGACAAATAGGATAGATATGACTTCCACTGTGCTGGAAAATGACACGAAGTATGATCTTCCTAGTCTTCAGTCGTGACCTTCCTTATAACAACATTTTAAGGAATTTCAAAGCAAGGAAACTGAAAACAGGCAAGTGGCAAAATTATAAAACAGGAAAACACTTTGAAAGCAGAAAAAATTAGACATATCCCTGAGTGGGTGGCAAGCCTATGCAAACCTTTTCCTATGTCAAGGCCAGTGCCATTTGTGATATCAGGTGACCAACTCCTCCGCAATGCTAAGGTATGCTTGTCATTCCCATAATGAAAGCAGAAAGCCCTCAAGTGACCCTGCTGGAAGGTGACAATATAACACATTGTCCAATACTCAGCCAGTAGCTGAAGTTTAAGAGACACAGTGAGAAACACAGTTACCTCTCCCATGCACTAGGAATAATTGAAGCTTGCCTGGACAAACACACTGTGTTGGAGGCAAGCCTTTAACTTTAATCTGCAGCGTACTTGGTGGAAAATTGTGAACTGTCTCAAGTTTCTATAGAAAAAAAGGTGCTACTGACATGTGACTCAGTGCAATTACAGCCACTAAAGTTAATATTTTCCATAAACCACAGATGGTCCCTGAATCGGGCTATCTTTGCAGAAATTATGGTCTAGTTCTATAAAATACTACATAGAACAGCCTTTCAAAGTACTAAGTAATTTCAGCTGTGGATAATAGCACACACCTGTAATCCCAGCACTCTGGGAGGCCAAGGCAAGAGGACCACAAGTTCAAGCCCAGCCTGGGCAATTTACCAACTTAGCAAGATAGTCTCAAAATAAAAAATAAAAAGAGGTTGAGGGATGTAGCTCAGTGCAAAGTCCCTTGGTTTAATCCCCAGTACCAAAAATGAACAAACAAACAAAAGCAACAACAAAAAATAAAAATCAAGGTACTAAGTAATTTCTTTTTTTTTTTTTTTTTTTATATACGGGTACCAGGAGTCGAATTCAGGACCTTGCACTTGCCAGGCAGGCACTTATGGCGCTGAGCTATATCACCAGCCCCTAAGTAATTTCAAAGTAATAATGTGCACAAGGCAGCTCATCTTATCATTCAACAAACAGTTCATCTTATCATTTACTCATCATTCCCAGGGAGGGAGTTTTCCATTAATATAATATGTTTTCACAAACAGAAGGGAAGAAAAAAAGGAGAAAAAAGTAAGAGTATGAATGTCATTTAAGGACATTTCTCTCTTTCCAGGAACACAGGAAGATTTCATTTTGCCCCCCCTTTTTTGAAGTTGAGCATGACCTCGTGACTTACTTTGCTACTGAAATGTGTGCGGAAGTGACCTATGTCACTCCTGAGTGAGAACTTTAAGACCCAGTGCACAATTTGCTATGTCCTCCTTTATTGCTGCCGTAGGGATTGTGGAAACATGTATCAAGATGGATGGTGTCTGTGTAAGTTGGTCCCTGAGTGACTCTGATTAACTAGGCAGCACGGTGTGAGTGAAGATCAAAGATCTGTGGGGTTAGGTCATTGAAGTTTAGGTTTGTTTGTTTGTTTGTTTGTTTGTTTGTTTTGTTACTGTCACATAATCTGTCTTACCCTAATTTGAATAAGCAGTGAATTCTTCATATTAACTCCGACTAACCAGCAGCCCCACACATTCAGTGTTCGTGGACAGAGTTCTTGGATGAATGCTGCTCCCCAAAGGAGATTTTCTTGAGTGCGTACCTCCCAGGGTAGATTTGTCAGCCAAGATTAGGCTCCAGATAGGTTATAAAGGTTTTAATAGGAAGCTACTGGAATGCATTTATTTTAACTAATCGGTTGTAATAGATGCTTTGGATACCTATGAACTAGTTCAATATGACAAATGATAATAAAGTTTATTTTAGTTAATACTCAGCAGTGAAGTCCCAAGGATATTTTGAAGAGCCAAGGGATAAAGGAAAAAGATGAACACCAAGCCAAGTGAATGCCACTTAAATGCATTGTAGCCAGAGAGTTAATGGCAAATGTATCCATTTTCTTCTGTTCTCAACTCCTTAGAAAGCCAATATACTCACCTATTGTCACCAACACTTCCACGCTTCTATAATGACTGCCGTGGCTACCTAAAATAATTTCTTGGGCAAGGTGGAGGTCACGGAAGAGCACAGTATTCCTTTATTCTAGAAAATTTGACATTTACTCTTGCATGGCTTTACCACTTCTCTCCTTGTCTTTCTTTTTCCTTCCCTCACCCTAGCCTACTGTCTTGTGAGTGTGCCAGAAAGACATTTTCACAGGCTGCATTCACCACCAATGCCCTCTACTCTCTTTTTTCCTTGTCAAATTTGACCACTCCTTGGGGCTTAACTCCCATTTCTAAGAAGCTCTGTAGCCTTTCTCTTAAATCCAGTCCTCACTGACTTTCTTCTTTTTTGAATTCCTGTAGCAGTAATGATCCAGACTACATTGTTTAGTGTTAGATTATACAACATCTTTCATGTATGTCAGTCCCATCTCCCAATCACTATGTGGATCTGTGCACAACTCAAGAATTTTTTTCCTTCCCCATTCCATCTTCCTCTGTCTTATTTCTTCATAAAAACTTGCTCTGCACCGTGCACTGAAACACAACATAAACGGACCTTTCCATTAAAAGCAAAAGAGCATGACCGCTTAATATACCCAGAATAGTTCAGATATTACCTCTGCTTATGAATGATCCTCTATTTTTTTTTTTTTTTTGTGGGTACCGGGGGGGGGGGTCGACCTCAGGACCTCACGCGCCAGGAGGCGCCCGTGCCGCTGAGCGATATCACCGGCCCCTTTTTCGTATGTGGGTTCTGGGAGTCGAACTCGGGCCCTCGCGCTTGCCAGGCAGGCGCTTAAGCCTCTGAGCCATCTCACCGGCCCGTGAATGATCCTCTCTTAAAAGCATGACATATGTAAGATGCCTATCACCCAGACACTATTTTACTTCTAAAAGTTGGAAAAGGAAAAATTACATATTTAAGATAAACATGTTACCACAAATGCATTTCACTTACGTCTTCTGGATATTTTATGTGAAATTATGGCTCTTTGGATCATTTAAAAAAAGTGTCTATTAAAAAGAAATTCTGAGAGCCTTCTACTGATACATTTTTAGTTATACTAAGCACAAATGTAGGCTCCATGCCTTCGAAACCTCTATATGCTCATAGAATTGTAACTGGCAATTAGATGTGGTAAATTGTCAATAAATTTTTGCTGTTTTTTCACCTTCCCTACAAAGTTATCTGATTTTTTCTTTTTTTTGGACCAAGCCTTTTTGAATTTGAGATCTGTCTTTGATACCTAACTTTCAGTTATGTTGTATATACATTGATGTAGCTTAGTCTTATATAAGTGTGTGTGTGTGTGTGTGTGTGTGTATATATATATATATATATATATATATATATATATTTTTTTTTTTTTTTTTTTTTGTGGGTACCGGGGGTCGACCTCAGGACCTCGCATGCCAGCAGGCGCCCATGCCGCTGAGCGATATCACCGGCCCCTTTTTTGTATGTGGGATCCAGGAGTCGAACTCGGGCCCTCGCACTTGCCGGGCAGGCGCTTAAGCCGCTGAGCCATCTCACCGGCCCAATGTGTGTATATATTTTTTAAGGTTTTTTAGGAAAATTTGAATACAGAAGACTGCATACTAGGTGAGATTTGTTAATTTTCTTAGATACTATAATGGTATTATGTTTTTATAATAGAATTTATTTTTAAAAGATATTTGGGGTTGGGGCCGGTGAGATGGCTCAGCGGCTTAAGCGCCTGCCCGGCAAGCGCGGGGGCCCGAGTTCGACTCCCGGAACCCACATACGAAAAAGGGGGCCGGTGATATCGCTCAGCGGCAGGAGCGCCTGCTGGCGCGCGAGGTCCTGAGGTCGTTCCCCCGGTACCCACCAAAAAAAAAAAAAAAAAAAAAAAAAAAAGATATTTGGGGTTGAAGTATCATGATGTCTGCAACTTATTTTTATTTTTTTTATTTGTTATTTTTTGCAGTACTGTACTGGGTATTGAACCCAGAGCTTTCGCACTGAGCCACATCCCCACCTCTTCTTTTTTTTTTTTTTTTTTTTTTTTTTTTTTTGTGGGTACCGGGGGGTCGACCTCAGGACCTCGTGCGCCAACAGGCACACGTGCCGCTGAGCGATATCACCGGCCCCTTTTCCGTATGTGGGATCCGGGAGTCGAACTCGGGCCCTCGCGCTTGCAAGGCAGGCGCTTATGCCGCTGAGCCATCTCACCGGCCCTTTTTTTTTTTTTTTTTTTTTGAGATAGGATCTTTTAAATCGCTAAATTACCCAGGCTGGGATCTAACATGTGATCTTCCTGCCTCAGTCTCCCACAGTACTGGGATTACAGCATACACCATCACATCTGGCTTTACTTTTAAATGGTCCATTAAACCGGGCATGGTGGCACACGCCTGTAATCCCAGCACTTGGGAGGCTGAGGCAGGAGGATCACCTCGCATTCAAGGCCAGCCTGAGCTACACAAAACAAAGGCCAGGCCAGCCTGGGCTCTCAAAAAACAAAACAACAATAACAAAAAAGGTCCATTAAAAGGGACTGAGAGATACAGCAAATATGGCAAAATGTAAACAATCCTTGAGTCTAGGAAGTAGATATTTGAGTGATAATTTACTATTCTGCCAATTTTTCTGTATATATGAAAATGTTCACAATACACAACTGATAAAAAAGAAATTGTCATAAAAAATCGGAAACAGAAACATCAATATTCAGTGTGTTTGTGTGTAAATGTGTGATGGTATCTCTGTTGTAACGTTTATAGGGCTATTATGGAGCCATATTTGAAGCACTCAGATAAATGTTACTATTTCGGCTCATTTTGGGGTTGAGGGAGAAGAGCTTTAATTCTGTAGCCAAAATAATGGCTTAATGGTATTCATGGTCATCTGACATTTGAAAACATGGAAGTTAAAAACTTATAATCAGACTTCAACCAAAAAAATAAGTACATAATTTAATTTTTAGGCCAGGCATGGTAGTGCATGCCTGTAATCCCAGCACTCAGGAGGCTGAGGCAGGAGGATTACTGTGAGTTTGAGACCAGACCGGGTCACAAAGTAAGTTCAAGTCCACCCCAAACTGCATAAGGAAACCCTGTCTCAAAAAAAGACAAAAAAGAAATTTTTTTTAAATCTAAAGATATTTTTAGAAAAATTAATTCTTTCAAAGCTATTTGAATGTTTTTCATATTTTAAGGAAATACATATGAAACCGTTTACATCTGATTATGTCTGCCTGATCCTCCTTCACACACACACACACACACACAAACACTGAAGACCGTACACAGGGCCTTCACCCTGAGCTACATCCCTGGCCCTTTTTTATTTCTTTTTTTTCCAGACAGAGTCTTGCTAAGTTGCTAAATTGCCCAAGTTGGGCTCAAAGTTTTGATCCTCCTGCCTCAGCCTCCCAGATTTCTGGAATTACAAGCATGTATCACTGCACCTGGTTGCTAAAATCTGATCAAAACTTCTTAGCATAAGTGCTACAAAATTAAAGTCATGGTTTCTTCAGGATGATACTCAGCTGTGGACATCAATATGAGCAAAGAGGAGATATTTCAATGAATGCCAACTAAAAGAAAATTTAGCAAATGAAAAATTTTAATTTTTGGCATATTTTCATTTGCTGTCTTTTAAACTTTAATAAATATGTCAAGATACACATGCTAAACATTTTATCTTTTATTGTGCATTTTAGAAAGTCAATTTTTAATTTGAAGTTTCCCAAAATATTTGGGAGGAGACGTAAGAACTCAGGAATGGCAGAAATGCTAACTCGTAAATAAGAAAAGAAAATGCAAACAGCAAACAACAATGAGTAGGGGGTAATGACGTAGGTTCAGAGCTAAATTTATCTCAATCTACACTGTATGGCCTCTATTTCTTATTGTAACATTCAGAATAATGAGGGTATTTGTCAGAACATTTTCTTTTAACCACGCACATTTGAACAAAGACTGTTTTCTTTTTTACTCAGTTTCGGGTGATAAGTCTAAAGAAGTAACAAAATTAGAATTAGGCTGCTGTTTGAAATAACGATATAGTTACATAAACAATTGTTCCATTCACTGTGTCATATGAAGTGCAAGGTCTGTGTCTTTCCTGAGCATTAAGGACCCAAAGGACACAAATCTCTCTTTCCAGAGAGAGCTTCACACTGGTAGGATACAAACCTAACTCTATATTGCCATCATCCGGTCAGTTTGTATATTACACTTCCGCTCCACCTGTGCCCAGCAAGATGATGGGTATCTGAAATATTGAACAAACCGAAGAGGAGACTCAAACACACAGGACTCATTTTCTACATAAAGAAATTATATTTTATGAAGGCACATGTATTAAGTATGTTTTTACTTTCCAGACTATTATTCAAACCAGTGTGTGAAACCTGGAAATTATATTGATAGGAAAAATTTCAGTTTTGTAATTTCAAGTTCAAGGATACTTTAAATAGCCTTACTTTCACTGCACCTGTGAACAGTTAAATATTAGCTTCTTTTAATTGACCGGTATTTCTTTTTCCCTTTAATGAATTCTGAGCACAGTGTGTCCAGAATGTTTAGAAGATACGACAGTTAAATCTACTTGTCACTCACTTAAATGTAAAGTCTGGGGCAGTCACTTAATATCTAAGGGCCCTGTTCTAGAAAATAACAGTGCTCAACTGAGGACTTCTATAGGGAAGGATGTCCGGCTTAAAAAAACCCTATCATTCCACAATGTGGGAAAAAATGTTTGCCAGCTGTTCCTCAGACAAAGGACTACTATCGAGAACATATAAAGAACTCAAAAAAATCAGACCTCCCAAATTTAAAGACCCACTCCAAAAATGGGCATCTGAGATGAATACACATTTCTCAGATGAAGAAATACTAATGGCAAACAAATATACAAAAAAAATGTGCAACATCACTAGTCATTCGAGAGATGCAAATTAAAACAACACTGAGATACCATCTCACCCCAGAAAGAATGGCTACTATTAAGAAATCAACTAATAACAAATGCTGGAGGGGCTGTGGGGAAAAAGGAACCCTTCTTCACTGTTGGTGGGAGTGTCGACTGGTACAGCCACTGTGGAAGTCAGTGTGGAGATTCCTCAGAAAACTAGGGTTGGAGGTCCCATTTGACCCAGCTATTCCCCTTCTGGGCATCTTCCCAGAAGAATTAAAAACATCGTACCACAGCGATATATGTGCACCCATGTTTATAGCAGCACAATTTGTAATAGCCAGATCTTGGAAACAACCCAAATGCCCATCAACTGAGGAATGGATAAGAAAGATGTGGTATTTTTATACAATGGAGTACTATTCAGCCATAAAGAAGGATAAACTGGAGACTTTTATAGGTAAATGGATGCAACTCGAGAAAATACTCATAAGTGAAATAAACCAGAAGCACATGTGTAAGCATCATATTATCTCTCTAGTATGAGAAACTGAAAGAGTAAATAAGATCCAAAATGTACAATAGATATGGTGAATCAAAAAGAAACTGGTCAAAAGGAAAGAGAGACTGGAATAGGGAAAAGAAAGAAGGGAAAGGGAAAACAATTGTATATATATATATATATATATAAGATGGTTAAGATAGATACACTACCATTTTTACTTAGTTCATTGAAGAGTAAGGTTTGTGCCAATAATGTTTGGACAATTGAATGCTAATGTCTGGTGTCCTGAATAACTAACTTAAAGATAGTAATAAGTAATGTATTAACCATTGTTACCCTCCTATTATGTTGTTTTGAAAATTTGTTCTTCTTTTGATTTGTTTTGTTTTTTTTTCTTCTCTTTAAAAAAAAAAAAAAAAAAAAAACCCTATCATTGTTTGATTTCAGTGTGTACCACAAGATTTACCACCTAATATTACTGTCTGGTTTGAGATTTTCATTGTCTCATGAGTACCAATCTTGTTTCTCCAAACAAAATTTAATGTTATTCGATGGTAAGGATGATATCAGATTCCACAGCCTTTGTACTTTTTACTGCATTATATTATCTGGGAGATAAATTATTTATTATTAATTTATTGTTGATTAATTTTTAGCAAATCAAAGTAACATGAAAATTTAAAATATTTTATATTTACTAACAAATTAGTAAATATAAAACACCATTTGTGTATTAGATAATATATTAACAACAATAGAAGTGTATAAAAATGGGCAAAAGTCAGCTACTATGCCCATTTCACTGAGTCTATTGATTTTCTGGTTTGTTCAGTGGTTCCAGATCTATCTAGCACAATAAAACTTCTTTAGGACTGGTACCTAAGGGTAAAAGTACACTAAGCTTTTATCATCTAATCTCATTTTGTTTATGACATACTATTTGCCCCTGTATTTGTATCCTTTTAATGATTAAAAAGATTACACAAGATGCTACTGCAAAGTCAGTTTCTAAACCCATAAATCCACTCCCTAGAAGTATCCGTTACTCCTTTCAGGTTCAGTTCTCCATTGCCATCAAACAGCCTCTTCTGACACAGTCTTAAAATCAATCCCTTTTCCTCTTCTTAGTTTTTACTAGGAAGTGTCTAAACTATTCCTGAGATTTTAAAGATGTAATCTTTCTTTTTTCCCCTATATGTTGCTCAGAATACAGATTTCATAGATTTCCAAGGTCAGAGCCCTGGTTTTCCTGTTGTGATTTTTTTTTTTCATGTAGTAAAATTCTGCTGATTATTTTATTTGAAGGTGATCGCATGAACATCAAGATTATACAGATTAGATGACACTGTCTGATATCTCTATCTGCTTATCTGCCTGAGTGCTAGTGTCCTCCCGCTAAGGTGCTTAGAGTGGATTAAAGGCCATGATTTCCTAGAATATTACGCCATAGGTAAATACTACTAATTTGTTTTGGTGACATAAAAATAAGCCACTGACACACAACTACTCTTCTAAATATTTCCAAAAAATAATGCAGCCTTTGGTAAGTGAGCCTTTGGTAAGTAATTAATGCAGCCCATTAGGAGCAGGTTGACACATGTTCTAACTTTTAGTTTATTCTGGGGAAGAGAGAAAAACAAATAGCTAACATTTCTGCTGTTTGCTCATTAAATCTCACTTATTAAGTAAAAACAAGAAACACTACTTGCTATTTTTTCACTACTGCGCCTTTGCCCATGCTACCCCTCTGCCTGGTGTGGTGTCACTTGCAATATTTTATTGCCCATATTCACTTACTCTCTGTAAACCCTTAAAGAACAATGACTATGGCTTTTATATATTTACTAATTTATAAATTCAATAAAGATGTAGCTAGGTTCCAGTTACAGGGCATATAGCAATAATAAAACATGCCTACCCTCCTGCAACTTATCTAGACTAGATATAATAAATAAGAAAATATATTGTATGTCAGATGGCAACAAGTCCTGAAGAAGCGCAAGAGTGTAGGTGGAGGTAGCATTGCAATTTTTGGTAGGATGGTGTGGTGGATTGACAATTGGTGGTCAAGTTGTAAAACCCAGCTGAATTGAATCAGTGTGGTGCCTGGCGTGGAGGGCCCACCTGAGGACTGTTGCCAACAACATAAAAAGGAGAACTGGAGAGGAAGAGTTGCTGCTGTCGGTTCTCCTTGAGGAGCTTGTCATGCTGGCTTTCCTAATAGGAACTTGGCTGTTCTCATCATCGGAGGAGCTCGGGACCTCACTGTTGCTGAGGATGGCTGTGGTGACTTTCGGGGGAGCTCCGGTTCTTACTCTGAGCGTCGCTTCCTGGCTCCGGGGTAGATCCCTCAGTCTGCTGGCACAGATCTTTCATCCCACTGGTGCAGACTTTCTAGCTTCCACCACTGACCTTTGGGCCTTCCCAGTGCAGATCCGTGAAATATACTTGCATGAGACATTGTTGTGGGCCCTAGGCCTTCAGTTGGATTCGTGGAGGCATTGCCATGGGCTCTAGGTCTTCAGCTGGACTCATGCAGGACACTGCTGTAGGATCCAGGCCCTCAGCTGGATTCTTTGGGTCTTTAGTGTGTGGACAGATTTCCTGCACTTTTTGTATATGACTCTTTGGGTGACTATTACAAAATAACTCTATAAATTATGTGTCCTGTATTGTATTGTTTCCCTTGCAAACCCTGACTACAACAGATGGTCAAAGGAAGTTGTGACTAATGTGATATTTGAGCAAAGATCTGAAAGAGTTGAGGGCAAACCATGTGGATATTTGGGAGTAGAATGTTTCAGAAAGAGGGCATAGCAAATGCAAGGGCACTAAAAATGAGAGTATGGAGTATGGATTACGGATTATGGATTACAGATTATGTTTGGTTTGTAGAAGAGCCGCAGGAGGCCCATGTGGCTGGATTGAAGTGAGAGAGGGAAAGAATATTTTTTTCTTGCTATTCTTGGGCTTTAGAAGTATCTGAAACATACTAGGAATTAACATTTTTGATGGATTAGCAAATATTTGTAAAAAAAATGTAAAACATGTTGTCAATAATTTACAAAATGTGAGTAATACTAAATCCAGCCCAGTCACAAAGAAAGTATTTTGCCTGGTTGTCCTGACTTAAGTTGTGCCATTAAAATTTGTTCATTCAGATTTTCAGATCAGTTCAGGATGTCATCCTGGAAACACCATTCACATCTGTCTCTTTTTGCACTTCTGTCAAATCCTTAAAAAGAACTGTGCCTTATAGTGAACATATACACTGGAAAAACCTCAGCAAATAGTGCTGTGTCTAAGAACATATTTTCAGATCTTCTGGCAAAATTAATAGCACTATTGAAAGTCACTTAAGTGGCCAGGTTGAGGACTTATTTTTTCTTCAAAAACTTATTCCTTAGAACATTATTCATAAAATTTTGTTTAAAGTACTATGTGTCTCATCTTATTGGTATTTATATTTTATTTGCAGGAATGACTCTATTAGCAGTACATGGAGCCAGGTACACTTATGTAGAATATGGCAGCCATCACAAGCCAGACCAGTGGCTTCTTGGCCACTTCTCTTCTGCCTGCTCCTTTCTCTGGTCCACTTTAGACTCCATGAGTTAATGTTTCCTGCTATTGCTTTTGACTTGCCAGTGCAGTCCTATGAATCAGTAACCTTTCTATATTGGTTGGTAGGCTTTAAATATAGCAGGAGAATTATATTTTCTTCCAACTTCCTGATTTCTTGGCTGATTTCTTTTAGAATTCGTAAAAGTGTATACCTTTCCCCAAAGTGCCTGAATTTAAACATAAATTGTAAAAGATTTATATTCTTAAAGTCACCAGATTCTGATAAGGTTGGAGTTTTAACTGAATCTTCTAGAGACAAAATGTTCTCAAATGTCATTGCCATTTAGCCAGAGACCCCAGGAACACACCTATTTACCAAGTTGGAATTGTTACTTGCTACAACAATTAGGGACACACAGCCTGGGAAACCATGGCTATCCGGATAAGAAGGTGTTAAGAAACAGCTTTTTATGTGATTTGGGCTTTGGTTGGTGATGAGGGAGAGTGTAAAGAAGCAGGGGTTTGCTCTAGATTGAATGCTGTCAGAAAGCTGGGGCATTTCTATGACTGTGCATCCCAGTAGTGCCTGTAAGGGAAAAAAACTGGCATGAGAACAAAACCCTCATTTGTAAAGTAGTGGTTCCTCACTTTGGCCAAGAGTACTGGTATTTTGTAGTTGCTTGATTTTGTTTTTGCCTGTGCCCAAACAAACGTAATGAAATGCTTTGTCTCGTTTCATCATGACTTTAGAGTGAATTTGTCTGAGGTTGGTATTTTGTGAGCTTATTTCTATCTACTAAAAGGATAACATGGCCTACCTGTGCCAGGCAAGCTTCCAAATCTTGGGACCTTTATTTTTCTCATAGTATTTAAAATTTTTTCATTCAAATATAGTTTATACAAAAAAGTACATAAGTTTTAAGTGAATTTTCATTGAGCAGACACACCATGCAACCAGAGCTCAGCTCAAGAAACAGCATCAGCAAAATCCCAGAGGCCGCTCTATGTGCCCTTCAGGTTTCTGACCATAAAGCTACCCACTGCCTAACTTCTAACCCACACATTTGTTTTGCCTGATTTTGAGCCTTATACACGTGAAAGCATACAATACGTACTTCTGAGGGCCGGGTATCTTGGGCTCCACATTATGTATATGGGATTCATTCATGTGGTTGTATGCCCATTCTTGTGGCTAAACAGCATTCCTTCGTGTAAACACACCACATTGTATCGATTCTACAGTCATTTGGGAGTTTCCAGTGGTTGGCAGCAGGAGTAGTGCTGCTGTGAATATTCTTGTCCGTGTCTTCTGAAGTCATGTATGTGTTCCTGCTGAGTAGCAGACATGAAGCAGGTTTATTTTCAGCTGTAATACATAGATAGTGCCAAACATTTTCCCATAGTGGTTGTACCAATTTACACTCCCACCAGAAGTGTAAGAGAATTCTGCTTGCTTAACTTCCTATGCTATTTAAACTTGTCCAGAAGACAGAAAAGGATGAAATCTTCTGACAATGCTGTATTGCCCTGACACAAAATTAAGAAAGAGCAGAACAAAAAATGAAAATGATGGCAATGCCATCTTTAGACAGAGAGGTAAAGATAGTAAATATTAGCAAATGGAACGTACCAATATTAAAAGGAAAAGCAGGCCAGAGTGGGTATATTCCAGGAATAGAAATATTCTTCAAAACAACAGTTTTGTTTCATTTATTAATACAATATATTAAATTCATATTAATTTATCACTTATTACATTGCTATTAATTCATTAAGTATCCATTAATCCATTGGCATTGCTGTTAATATAATTCATTAAAATAGAAACAACTTTAGTCAAAGTTTAATGAAGAAAAAAACAAGTAATCTCCAGTGCTGCCAGAAAAGCATTTGATAATATTCAATTTCTACTTCTGATTTAAAAAAAAAAAAAAAAAAAACCTAGAAACAGACATAAAAGTGTGTGCATCTCCCCTTTAATCTACTTACAGCTTTGTTGCGAATCAGCCTGGTGTCCTTTTGCTCGATTAAGCAAAGCGCAGCTTTGCTAGCCATCCTGACATCACCAGATAATGCTGGGTGCCAACAGTTGACTGCTGGTTACTGCCACTGCCACCCATCACCATCCGATGCCGGCCTGTGCTGGACACCATAGGTAGACTCTGCCTGGTGCTGGGTCTCTGGAGCTCTTCAGTGTTAATAGCTCTGAGTGTTTATTTGCTCCTGAGTAGATTTACAGGACTTTTGGAGCCCACACTACCCAAGAAATAAATCACAAGCAGGTTCACAGAAACACCAAAGCAAGTCTTCAGTTTAACAGAGCCTATGCTGCAGCACAGAGGAGCTGGTACACAGGAAAGAACCCTCCTAGACTAAAACCCAAGAAGTGCCCGGGAAGTGCTACCTACATAGTAGTTTGCAGACCTGTTTCATGAGGGTGAGAGCTGAAAACAGTTGTTATGGCTTGTATCTAGATGTCCCCCCAAAGCTTCATGTGCTCATAGATAGAGCTGTGGGGAGTGACTAGATCATGGGTGTGTGATAGTGGATTAAGGGTGTGCTAATTGGATTAATCCACTGACTGGTTTGGCATAGTTCTGGATGTGGCTGAATGGATTTACTGACGACAGAAGACCCACCTTGGGTGTGAGCAGCACCAACCAATAGGCTTATAGTCTGGACGGAATACAAAGGGAAAGGAAGGCTCACTGCTCACTGCCTGCCTTCCCATGGACTGTTCTCTGTCATGGCCCCCTGCCATGCTGCTCTGCCTTGGAGCCAGCTAACTATGGACTAAAACATCTACAAACTATGAGCTAAGAACAAACCCTTCCTCCTTTAACTTGTGGTTGTTGGGTATTTTGTCCCAGCAATGAAGAAGTAACTAAGACACTAGGGAATTTTCGGGATGGCTTGCTCTAAGTGTTAGATATGTAAATAAGGGGCCCAGATCCCTCCATTCCTGGTCTGAACTGCCCCAGGGTGCCCTCTCCATTCTTAAAAATGCAACAGTATCTAAGTGGCTGGAGTGGTAGAGGGCCACCAACTTGCTTGGCTACACTCAAATTGGAGTGGAGAATGGTGGTATGATAGCCAAGAAGAACACTGAAGCAAACTGCCCCAGTCCATTAGGGTGTAAGGGGGAACAAAGGAAAACAAGGGCAAGGGGTGTGCTGTCTAAGCTACACCCCTTTCTCCTGCCAGCAGGGGAAAAATGAGAGTCAGGTACTTTTTACCTGTCTCTGACATCTTCCTTGCTCCTCCACTCTACCTGTGCATACTTGGGCAAGTTGCTTAAACAATTTGTGCTGATTTCCTGTGTGTAAAACGGAAGTAATAGTATCTACCATAGGTAGTAAGGATAAGTCCCTTAAAACAGTAAGAGGCTCAATAAGTTACTATTGTTACTACATTTTCATTGTAAGGATTTGATCAGTAGACATCCCTTGAGAGCAGAAACCAATGGAGAACCATGCTGGATACTCTAGGAATGTTTGTTGAATCCAGACCCCAGCTTTCTCATCTTCCTGTATTTTCTCAACTGTTCCCTCATCCTATTCACCCTTCTGTATGTCTAAAACCTAACCCCAAATGATCAACAAGTATTCTTTATAACACTTTTTTTGTACCATCCTTATGGTGTTTATTACAGTGCTAAATGACTGCATATGTTTACATATATTTATATTTATATATATATTAATATGTAATACTTCAGTTCATGAACACTCCTGTTTAAACAATTTGGTCCATAAACAGAAGCATTTGGCAAAATTTTGCTTCTGTTCACAAATTTCACATTAAGTGGCTAACATGACCAAGGCCATCTTACCCAGAATCATGGAATAAATTAAGGTTGTGAACCAATATATATATAAACTCTTATAATAATATTATTTAAAGTATGTGAATTATTTATCTAAAGACACCAAGTTTTATTTATTAGTGTATAAGTCTCTCTAGTTTAAGCTGTAAGGAAATTGAGAGCTCTGCAGTTTTTTGTTTTTTGTTTTGAGACGGGGTCTCACTATGTAGTTCAGGCTGGTCTTGAACTCACTATGTAGCCCAGGTCAGCCTCGAACTTGTGGTGATCATCCTACTTCAGCCTCCTGAGTGCTGGGATTACAGGTGTGCACCACCATGCCTGGCCTAGCTCTGCAGTTTTGAAGGACAATTTTTTTTTTTTTGTGGGTACCGGGGGGACGACCTCAGGACCTCACGCGCCAACAGGCACCCGTGCCGCTGAGCGATATCACCGGGCCCTTTTTCGTATGTGGGTTCCGGGAGTCAAACTCGGGCCTTCGCGCTTGCAAGGCAGACGCTTAAGCCGCTGAGCCGTCTCACCGGCCCTGAAGGACAATTTTAACTAAGAAATTTGAAAACTCTTGTTGAGCTTTTCTAGCTTCCATTGTAGTGTTTAGCCTCATTGAACCATAACAGTGGTCAGCTACAGGTGTAGCTGGAGACTGTTAGCAGGGACCAGAGTAATGATTGAGGCCCCCTTTTATATCTACCCTATATTACTATTATTTTTATGTATCTTTTGGTCATACTTTTTGCTAGGAGTTTAAGACAAAGTTAAAATGAGTTTTGTGTTAATCAAAATTAACTTCTTGCTATATATATTAAGGTCAGTTAAGGGTCTTTAGGGGTTACTTTTGGGATCATGTACAGAGATTCTTAGCTTTTCTGTCAGTGTCAGCTGTCAGGATAGGTCACGGTCTTGCTTGACAATGTAGTTTCTCATGGAAGCATGGAAGACATTCTTCTCTTTGGTGACCCTCCTTTTTAGCACACTGTACATTAGTTGACTCTTGTCTTTTTGGGGTCGAACAATTTTTCTGTTCAGGAGGTTGGGTAACTCACCAGAGTTGTAGGATCTTGTAGAAGGGTTCCCTCATGTCTTGGGTCTTTGTTGACCATGGAGGGCCAGGGCCAAAATATTGTTTGTCTTCTTGGCCCAGTTATCTTTCTTAGCTTTGGTCTCTAAACCTCAGTTGTTGAACACCCAGGAGATCAGTTACACTGGTGTTTTGCAGTGGGAGTGGTAGGTTTAGCTATCATACTCTTATCTGGATATCGAGCACCTTGAACTATGTAGTATGACCACAGAACTTTTTTTTAAAATCAATTATGATTGCTTTAGAAGTCAATTTTTTTTTTTTTTTTTGTGGGTACTGGGTGGTCGACCTCAGGACCTCGCGCGCCAACAGGCGCCCGTGCCGCTGAGCGATATCACCGGCCCCTTTTTCGTATGTGGGATCCGGGAGTCGAACTCGGGCCCTCGTGCTTGCAAGGCAGGCTCTTAAACCGCTGAGCCATCTCACCGGCCCAAGAAGTCAAATTTTTGTAGAATGTTAACAGATAACAATTATAAAGTTTTACAGAAAGGATTTGCGATCAAGGGCAACATAGCATTTTACCCTGACAATCATGATGACATTATTACATGAGAACCATTACTTTTTTTTATTATCTCTGAAGCACATTTAAATTTCCATTTTGGTATAAAATACCTTTTAAGCTAATTATCTTTATCCAACTACAAGATATTAAATGACATAAAGAAATTTTTTCCTATTTGTTATCCTTTAATAGAGTGCCATTTAAATAGAACGTATTTGTTTATAGGTGTCTTTATAGGTTATTAATGTCTAACCTTTAGTTTTTTTGAGTGACATTGTCTGGACTGCACAGCATTTAGGTATCTCTGTTATAATGCAATTACATGTTAATCACATAAACATAGACATGAAAAGGTATCTATTATCATCTGGCTGGCTATATTATGTTGGATTGGCATGTACATTTTATCACAAATAGCTAGACCACAAATAAGGGAAAGCTAGATGATTGAACCTAAAAATGTTTACCACCATAAACAATGTTAGCTGGAAGTTACCAGTGTGATAAGACATTTTTCAGTTTGGTATCTTTGAAGGCCTGCACACTTGGGATACACAAATATATCATTTAATATACTATAAGGTTAGCAATAATTAGTATCACATCTACATAGAAACCTTTACATATATTTAGTTTTTACTCTCAAGGCAAATTTTAGATTCTTTTAAGAGGTTTTACAGTGTGTAAATATACTGACAAGAATTAAGGACATCTTTAGAGCTCTTAAAAATTTAGGAAACAGTGTTAACCTTTTTATGCCAAAAATTGAAATTTTTTGAATGAAATTCATATATGTTACCCAGAAAAATTCAAGGAACAAGAATTTGAAGAGAACACATTTCCTTATGTTCCACTGTTACAGTTGTTCCAAAAATTCATCACTGAGCATTGAAGGGATAACTATTACCCAATACATAAGTGTGTATCTCCTTGATCTAGTAACAAAATGCTTGTTTAACCAAAACCAACAGATGTAGATCAAGGTTTAAATGGAGGGCTATATTTAAAGAGATGCCAAATTTTGGTAATTTTATATGTCTAAGGTTTAGATGTATATTGTATAAAAGAGCACACATATTAGTTACTTTATATGGATTGAACTTATGTAATCTTAACTCTATAAACAACTTTAAAGCTTAGACTCACAGCAAAACATATCAGTTCATGAATGCTTTTGTTTGTGAACAATTTGGTTCACAAACAGAAGCATTTGGCAAAATTTTGTTTTTGTTCGTGAACTCTGCATCTGGGTGATGAAAACAACTGCAGCCATCTTTCCCTTGTGAACACGAACATGGCCATCTTTTCCAGAATCATGGAATGAATTGTTTGTGAACTGAAGTACCACTGTATATCCAAATATTTATGTCATAAACCTAGATAATAGTTGTTTATTTAACCAATCATAAACTGATTATTGAAAACATTTTATACGTTAACATTTAAATACTCTTTAACTCTTCAAGCTCAGCTTTTATTAACCAAAAGCCTAATGATGGAAAACACAAGAAACCATTTTGGTAAAATGTAGAAACTTTGCTCTTTAATCTAGTTTTGTAAGTTTAACCAAGAGCATCTTAATATCTTCACAAACCTCATTGTTTTAAACATAGAAAACTTAACCTTTTAATTATAGCAAAAACAATTATTTTAGCCAGGCATGGTGGTGCATGCCTGTAATCCCGGCACTCCGGAGGCTGAGGCAGGAGGATCGCCATGAGTTCAAGGCCATCCTGGGCTACATAAGCGAGTTCAAGGCCAGCCTGCACTACATAGCAAGACCCTGTCTCAAAAAAAACAAGAAAAAATTATTTTAGATGACTCATGAGAATCCATCATAACAGTTAACACTTTTTAAAGATACATATCTTTGATATATAAATATATGTATATATATATATGATCTTTGACAAAGGAACATTCTTAAGTTATGGTACATAGACATTAATAGACATTGCATTTATAAAACTAATTTTTGATAGTATCTTGGTTGTCTAACAACCTGGATAGAAACATGTCACCAACTTTAAAGACATCTTTACTCGTACCAACTGATTTAAATTACCCTACTGTTAAGCTATGTGAATCATACATTTGGGCTAATACATTGAGTGTCTACCTATAAGCCAATTTAGGTAGAACTTTTGGAAGGTAATATATACTGTACCTGAAAGTTAATGTACATATTAACCTAAATCATATGTAATTTTTATGCTATCAAACTTTAAGCCTTTTATTTGTAAATCTTATGCAAGTCCCAACTCTATTAGTTTTAATATAGTAATGTTTTCAGTGAATTTGGCTACCCTAAAAACCATAAATTTTTTTATGGAAATCTCAAAAAGAGCCAGAAAAAACAAATTGTTGAGCTCAAAAAAAATTTTTTAAACAAAGCAATTGCAGGTGTTTTAACCAGTTATTAACACAGATTAAACATGCAGATGGAGAAACAAAAACACACAAAACAATTATTTTTACATCAGAGTGCACTCTTAGATGTATTGGCTAATCCTTTTATAGTTTTTAGGTTTGTAACTATACATAGACTAGTCAGAATTTTTTTTACAAGTCTTTAACTAACAGAAATTTCTTGTAATAAATTAAGGCCAGCAAGAATCAGAAGGGCAAAGAAGAAAGAAATAACCCTTTTTATACTGTGAAAGCAAGGACTGTTTTTTTTTTTTTTTTTGTGGGTGCCGGGGGTCCACCTCAGGACCTCGGGCGCCAACAGGCACCCATGCCGCTGAGCGATATCACCGGCCCCTTTTTCGTATGTGGGTTCCGGGAGTCGAACTCGGGCCCTCGCGCTTGCCAGGCAGGCGCTTATGCCACTGAGCCATCTCACCGGCCCCAGGACTGTTTTTAAGAAGGGCCCTAGGCTGATGGTTTATCTTAATCTTGGAATAGCTGTACAGGCTTTTTGGGGCCCTCTATTGTTTTGATAGCCAAAATTGCTGTTTTGATAGCCATGTGTAACAGTTCCCTCTAAAGGGGCAGACTGTTAAAGGTAGCATGTTGTAATTTTTACATTCTTTTGGCAACTGTTTAATTGTTAGGGATGCTCAGGCCAGGTTTGGGTATAGAAAGAGGCCAGGTGACATTTTTTGGAGGTAAGTATATATTTTAAAATGTGTAGAAAGAAGGTCTGCCAAAGCCCCAATCTGTGCTGGTACGGATGCCTATCTATGAATTTATTTATTTATTTATTTATTTATTTATTTATTTATTTTTCTGTTTTGAAAAGAAACAGGAGAAAGTGCCTGTCTTTTCCTGCTTGTTTTGCATTTTTAAGGCATCTCTTAGGTTTGACCCTGTCTAGTACCAATGACAGAAAACTGGTGGTGCTTGAGGAAGTGACCAGAACTCAATTATCTGTTCTTATCATGTGCCTGGGCTCCTTTCCTTGTGATCCTGTGACCCTTCCGATGATACTTAGCTATGGTCTTTTTCTTTTTTAGTCCTCAGCACATCTCTGGGTGTAGAACAGTTGCTGGGCTGGCAACACGTTTTGGAGAGAAATCACAGCAAGAGAAAGGCAGTCTCCTGGAGACCTGGGACCGTGGCTATTGAGAGCCCTTCCTGGTCCTCGTCGTGGTCTGGGAAGTTTATATTTGTAATCCCATGGAAAATTTATAGGAATTTTAGCAAGTTAATTTCAATCTCCCACTTCCAGTGTAACCTATGGCGAGAATAAAGACACTAAGGCATATCTGTAGTTGTGGGGAGCCAAGGGGGTCTTAAATCCAGCTAGGGTGATAGCTAACGGAACGAAGGCCTCAACCCAGGGCCAAACCCAGGTTTTACTAATTCGTCAAGAAGGGAGTGGCTTGGGGATGTGTGACTGTAGCTGTAGTGGGAAGTACGTGGGCACCATGAGCTGGGCTAGGTAGGAGGCCTGAAATCACCTCTGCAGTGTGCAGAGAAAGAGATATGCAGAAAGAGTAACCTGTATAACACAATTTTAGGCAGTGTCTAATGTTTGGGGTCGGTGCTTCAGCTCTGACGTGTGATCTTTTATGCCCCGGAAATCATAGCTTCTTATCTCAAGGCTTGATCCCAGCTGACAGTGTGGAGCATGGCTCTCCCGCACACCCGGCTCACACATGCTTTTGGGGAGCTATGGGGGCGGGGCAACACTGACCTGTCACCTTGCTTTATTTATTTATTTATTTATTTATTTATTTATTTATTTATTTATTTATTTTTGGCACCAGGAATCAAATTCAGGACCTCGTGCTTGCCAGGCAGGTGCTGTGCCGCTGAGCTATATCCCTGGCCCTCACCTTGCTTTAAAGACTACACATCAACACCTCTGCTAAACCAATTTGCATTGCTTAAAGCCAATTGAAGGGATAAGGAAAAGTCTTAGCCAGCTCTGTGCATAGCAGTACATGGAAATAGGGCCAGGTGTAGCCAAAATAGAGATAATTGCCCTTCTTTAAGGAGAGTCCTAGGTGGTCCTCCACATGCGGCTATCTCTCAATACCTGTTTTTGTCTAAAACAGTTATCAAACTAAAAAGGCTCTCTAGGAATTTTATTTTGTTTTGTTTTGTTTTATTAATGAAATCATCAGTGCTGTAACGGCCCTACCTTAATCCAGTCAGTCTGCCGTGTAGGAGCAGCATTTTTGAGAGAAGGAGGAGGTGAAAGGAGTGAAGATACTCCCTAGTTCCCAGTTTTGTCCTAAGGGCAAAAAGGCAGACAAATTTGAATTAAACTTTCTTATTTATTTATTGGGAGTTTGAGGCTTAAGTCTAGACCAGTTTTTAAGAATATGGCCCCGGGCCGGTGAGATGGCTCAGTGGCTTAAGCGCCTGCCCGGCAAGTGCGAGGGCCCGAGTTCGACTCCCGGATCCCACATACGAAAAAGGGGCCGGTGATATCGCTCAGTGACACGGGCGCCTGCTGGTGTGCGAGGTCCTGAGGTCGTCCCCCCGGTACCCACAAAAAAAAAAAAAAAAAGAATATGGCCCATTGTTGTAGTCAGGGTTTGCAAGGGAAACAATACAATACAGGACACATAATTTACAGTATTATTTTATAATAGTCACCCAAAGAGTCAAATACAAAAGAGTGCAGGAAATCTGTCCACACACTAAAGACCCAAAGAATCCAGCTGAGGGCCTGGATGCCACAGCAATGTCCTGCATGAATCTAGCTGAAGACCTAGAGCCCATGGCAGTGCCCCTCACAAGTCCAACTGGAGGCCCAGAGCCCCTGACAATGTCTCATGCAAGTCTGTTTCACGGATCTGCGCTGGGAAGGCCCAAAGGTCAGTGGTGGAAGCTAGAAAGTCTGTGCCAGCGGGATGAAGGATCTGTGCCAGCAGGCTGAGGGATCTGCACTGGAGCCAGGAAGTGACACTCAAAGTAAGGAGCACAGCTCCCCCAAAAAGTACCACACCCATGGATAATTCAGAGGGAGTAGTTAAGGCCAGCTTCACTCTGGAGCCAGACAATGAAGGGTCACAGAGAGGAAGGAATCTCAAAATCCTGGAGAGATGGAAATCTGGTCATTCAAGAGTCTTGGAATCTGGCAGCCACAGGGAAGAGAATTACCCTAGACAAGATGCTGCAGCTGTAAACCGCATTATTTTTTAGGGGAGAGGCAGTGGAGAAGGGACAGAAGAGTGACTGTATGCAAGGCACAAAAAAATCTATTGATGGGGCTCATCTGTATTTTTTAAATCCTCACTACCTCAAGGGCAAAAACACAATCAAGACCAAAAGCTTTCCCAGGATGGGTCTCCAGTCCTTAGCAAAATATGTCTCCAAAGACAAAAGCTATTATTGACAAAGCTCATACAAATCAGGTCTGCTGGCTTACACAGTCTTCACTGAGCTGCAGGCTTCTGTAAGGTCCTGCAATAAATCGTATTTTGTGCAGTGCTGGGTTCCCTCTCTCTTGGTCTCCAGAACATTCAGGGCTAGTCCTCAAAACACTGGGACCTATTCATTCCAAAGAACCATGAGAAACCTAGCTCTCTTTGCTTCTTGCTCTGGTATCCACCCTTGTGGGTGGAATTCCTCCATGTATTTCTTCACACTGGCTGCCCAACCAGCCAACACATTCTCTTAGTTCCCGTGAGCACTGGACATCACCTACCTACCTTCTGAGCACTGGGGCTTGGCTGGCCTCTGCGCCACAATCTAGCTCTTTTAGCCAGACTTGGGCTTCCACTGCCTCCCTCTGCCCTTCCTGGGCTTAGAAAATCTGCTTTGGCTGTCTCTTCTCCTCTCACCTCAAGCCCCACAACCCACCTTCCCCAGGACCTCTGCGCCCAGGACAGGTCCTCTATGCCCCCACCCAAACCCATCCCCACCTGGACTCTCCACTCTCATGGTTCTGCCTGGCCTCTTTCTGCCCCAAACATGCCCACTCTGCCCTAAACTGCACGCCCTTGAACTGGCTCAGCTGCCTCCCACAACCCTAGGCTCTTTGAGTCCAGCCTCCTCTCAGCCCACGCCCAACACACATATCTTCATGAGGACTTGGATTCCTTTGCCCAGAATCATGGTTTTCCAGCCCACCAGGGCTGCCCCATGGGCACATCGGGTTCCTGCACTGGATGTCCTCGGATTTTTTCCAAAGTCCTGTCGTCCTTCTGTCCCACCTCAGGTCACTCCACACTGCCAGCGTTCCCAACCCTATGGCTTCAGGTGCCTCTGTGCCCGCTCCCTTCCCTCTGGGCTTCCCTGGGTGCCTCTGTCCCTCCTCTGTTCTCCTCCCCAAGCTTCAGGTACATTCCTCTCTCCAGGAGTCCCTCTGCCCATCTTTGGGACCCAGCCCCACAGGCTGTGGTTTGTCCAGGGCTCCTTGGTCTCTTCTAGCATCCTCCAGTCCCTGCTGACCCCTGCTTGGGTCCTTCTGTGCCTCCATGGGCCTCTCTGCCATGCCTAGAGTCCATCTGTTTCTCTTCCAGTCCCTCCATCCACCTGAGCTTCCCACAGTCCAGGCTCAGTTCCCTCCGTCCCTGCTTGGGTCCCCTCCACCCCCAGCCTCCTGGTGTCCTTCCATGTCTCCTTGGTCCTTTCCTCCAGACCTTGGCTCCCTACGTTTCTCCTGGGTATGCTCCATCTATTGGAGCCCATCACCTTCCCCCATAGGATGATGAAAAATGTCAAGCCATTTGAAACTTGGGCACCGAGGCATAGGTATCAGATGGGGAGGTACATAGGTTGCCTCCTGGGGCTGAATTTGACACTTGTGCTTTGGAGAAAGGTGAGGTCATACCCAGTAGTCATTTGTTGTGGGAGAAGTGAGGAACATACTGTGTGTGCCTGGTGAGCTCCCCGTCTCATTTCAGCTAAGAGGTTGCTTGCAAGAAACCAATTCAATTTTTATGAGAATGGGAAGACAGGTGTCGTGGGGATGTTTGCCACTGTCATTGGAAAACCAGGTTCATTGGCTAGGGTCAATCTGGCCTTTGCCTATCCAGTGGTATCATTGCTGGAGTTACATGTACACAGTGCTGGCTAGTCAAGGGACCCATTCTTGTGTTGGTTGGAAATGGTGTGGCAATTGAGAGTCTCTTTTTGGGGCATTTCTAAGACATCTGGGCTTGATTCCTGGGGCTGATAGTCTCACTCAACTTTCAAGGATAGAGGTGGCCTTTTGGTTAATGACTGCCTTTCCATATTATGCCCCCACACATCCTGGAAAAACACACCCATGTATGGAGACTTGGATCCTCAAAGCAGCAACATTTTGAAATGGGGCCTGGGCATGGGGTATCTCGCCTCCTCTTTGCATGCATCTATGGAATGCATAGCAGGATGGTGGATTGGGATTTGGATCCTATTGGGGTGGGGCGCTAGTTCCTTCTGAGGCCTTGGTGAGGTAGGACACTGTGGTGGATACTACAGCATTGCCAAGCAGAGACTTAACCAATAATCAAGAGACCCGAACAGACTATTTTTTAACTTTTTAGAGAGCTAGAGAAAGAGAAAGAAGAGCAAAGGGCAGATTGAAGATGTGAAGCTGGATTGTTTTGGGCTCATAAATATGTGTGCTTTTGGAGATAGCTGTCCCTTGTGTCACCCAGAGGTCAGTTTTCCCTGTGTCTCAGGATAAGAGTCTCTCTTGCTGTTGCATATGGGACCCTTGCTGAGACCTTGGGCCATCCACACCCTTATATCGTGTCTTTTTAAAAGAGCGTGATTTTTATTTCCCTTTTAACCCAGATATGGAGGTATGTGGTCTAAAAGGAATGCCTATTTTTGGTGCCCTTAAATATGAGCAATCATTGTTTCAAGGGTTCAGGAGACTTTGATTGGAAACAAAAAAGAGTGGCAGGGTTGCAAAGAGAAACACAAACACATTACCTTATTTTGATACTGATAACAACATTCCTACAAAGATGAACTGTCCCACATTGTTACAGGCTTGTAGGGTGCTGGAGTCTCTCCCAAGGGGTGGCTTCTAGGTTCTTTCCTTCTGGAACAATGAATTGTTCAAAACAAGCATAAACAGTAGCAAAGTTTTATATTTATTAAAGGTAGGAAAAAAATATGCTTTTCAGAGCAAGTTTGGGCCAAGAAAAATAAGGAAAAGAGAACACTCTCCAGAATGAGAGGGGACTACTGTGGAACTACACAGTAGTGCAGAGCTCAGTCTTTTATATCTCCCACTCCTTTTATATCTCCCACTCCTCAGGCTGATGTCAGGTCTAGGCTGTCTTATCCAAAGTCCTTCAGTTCTTGAGAGAAGTCCATGTTCACACTTTGAGAACTGTACTGCCCTGAGAATTGTCATTAACAGGTCATGCCTACTTCCTCAGCCAGCTTTACCATGCCCTGTCTCCTGCCTCAATAGCCTCCAGTTGAAATTTTAGACACGCCGAAGAGCATGAGCTATCACCCCCCCAATAAAATTCCAAACAACTGTCTGTGATAAGAGACTAAACTCTCATAACCGCCAAGCAAGTGAAGGAAGAAATACAAGATGCTGTTTGCAAAATAACAGGTGTTCTATCAAAGAAACCCCATATAGAAAAGGCATCATGATTTTTCCATGCTCTCAATTTAAATCTATTATCATTTTAACAAGGCACAAACAACCAATAAACAAGGGATGACAATTTTCAATTACCTAAATGAGTCATACTCTGCAATCATATTTTAGGGGTGCCATGAAACAAAAGCAAACTTTCACCTCCTTCCAATTATCTAGGTGAAACCTCCAATAATGATATAGGAAAAATATAACTCCAGACCTGTTAGATGTCGAATGTGCCAAGTATGTGGCCTCACAGCACTGAAGAATGAACTTGTGAGCCAAAGGAGGAAGTTAGGAGAGTTTTATTAGAAGTAAGGGAAGAAAAGTAGCTCCTGGATTTCCAGGAGGGGTCCCAAATGGGTGACCATTGAGGGCCTTTGTCAGGGGAAATTTATACAGCAAACTCACAAAGCAGATACAACAGGGGTCAGACTATGATCAACCTATAGGATTACAAGTATAGCCACTTAGCTAATATTGATCCAACAGGGAAACAAGACATATACCAAGGAAAGAACATGGCATGGAAAGAACAAAGGCATTTTCAGAAAGGAAGGGTAGTACAGGTCCAGATGTTCTGGTCACCCACCTATGAGTCTGATGCTCATCTGGGCCCACTATACCAGGTGGTGCTAATTATAGTATAATCTTAAATTGTTGTTTATCTCTAGGAGGCAAGCTGGCCTGGCTATTGCTTTTCCACCCTAAGCCCTGGTTCTCTTCAGATTTACCTCCAGGCACAGTACTGACGTCTTTATTTTCTGTGCCTTTTTTTGAGGGCCCAATCCTTCTCTGTATATTTTTACCTAATTTAGCTGCCTAAAACACACACACACAAAGATATAGTTTTGTAAGTTCCCTTAGGGCAGAACTGTTACAGTTGAGTGGGCCAAAAATAGTCCAGGTTTTTGTGTAGGACAAGGAAAGAATTGCCAAGAGTACACCTCATAGTAGGTAGTAAGTAGCTACCTTTATTGAAGATCATGGGACAGTAGCAGGAACAGGAGAAGGGTGAAGGGAAAAAGAAGGGACTGGATAACTCAGGCTTCCAGTATTTATAGGGTCAGACACCTCTGATCCAAGGTCCCCCCACTGTCTCTCTCAACTGATGTGGGTAATCTGCCCACCTCTGGCATTGTGACCTCCTAAATTTAAGCCTGGATAATCATTACAGTGGCGTTGTGTTTATGGTTGAAGGGAATAGCTCGCACAATTACCCTGTTTCTAACTGTACTGCCTCTTTTTAGGATTATGGAAGCATGGGTAATCATTAGGGTGGTGTGGCATTTACAGTTGAAAGAAGGGAAGGGAGTGACTCAGCTCCTTTGTTTCTAACTGTACTAGTAATAAGGGAAGTCAGGACCTTAAGTCCCCCCCCATTTTTTACCAGCCCCCACTTCCTGCCTCAGAGTGCAAGGCTCCACAACCTCTCCCAACTGATAATGTTCTTTTTTTTCTTTTTTTTTTTTAAAGACAACAAGTAAACATTTTTATGTATTAACAAACTCAAGCATTACAGAATGTACAAATACCTTTTGGAGAAAAATATTACCCAGTATAAGATTAAGCCATGTAAAAGCTAGGTAAAAATAGAAGACTAAGGAGTGGAATAGTCACAGTGAAATTGCATTTTCATACTACGGAGACAATACGATGTTTACAAATGTGCATCCGGTTTATTTCACTTGTGAGTATTTTCTCGAGTTGCATCCATTTACCTATAAAAGTTTCCAGTTTATCCTTCTTTATGGCTGAGTAGTACTCCATTGTGTAGAACTACCACATCTTTTTTATCCATTCCTCAGTTAATGGGCATTTGGGTTGTTTCCAAGATCTAGCTATTACAAATTGTGCTGCTATAAACATGGGTGCACATATATCGCTGTGGTACGATGTTTTTAATTCTTCTGGAAAGATACTCAGAAGGGGAATAGCTGGGTCAAATGGGACCTCCAATCCTAGTTTTTTGAGGAGTCTCCACATGGATTTCCACAGTGGCTGCACCAGTCGACACTCCCACCAACAGTGGAAAAGGGTTCCTTTTTCCCCACAGCCCCTCCAGCATTTGTTATTAGTTGACTTCTTGATAATAGCCATTCTTTCTGGAGTGAGATGGAATCTCAGTGTTGTTTACATTTGCATCTCTTGAATGACTAGTGATGTTGAACATTTTTTCATATATTTATTTGCCATTTGTATTTCTTCATCTGAGAAGTGTTTATTCATCTCAGATGGCCATTTTTGGATTGGGTCTTTAAATTTGGGAGGTCTGATTTTTTTGAGTTCTTTGTATGTTCTCGATAGTAATCCTTTGTCTGAGGAACAGCGGGCAAACATTTTTTCCCACGTTGTGGGTTGTCTCTTCACTCTGTTGGTTGTTTCTCTTGCTGTGCAAAAGCTTTTTAATAAGATGAGATCCCAGTTGTTGATTCTTTGTGATACTTCCTGTGCGATGGGGGTTTTATTCATAAAATCTTTGCCTACACCAATGTCTTCAAGAGTTTTACCTATTCTATTTTCCAGGAGATTTAATGTTTCTGTTTTAATATTTAGTTCTTTGATCCATTTTGAATTTAGTTTAGTGCACGGTGAAAGATCCAACTGATAATGTTCTGAGCTTATCTTGTAACCACAAGATGTTCCAAGTAACTTGTTTCTGTCACACTTCTAACCTCAGGATATAACACCTTCAGACTTCAACTTTTGTAAAATTCTGCATTGCTCCACCCGACCCAGCCCAACCCAATGTAAACTATAGTATAAAACCTCCCCTACCCCACTATTTGTTGCCCCGAATTTAGAATGCACAGCTCCTCTGGGTTGGCAGGCCTAATAAAGAGCTTGGTATCCTACACTTCTTGGAGTGCCCACTGGGTTTCTTGCGCCACCAGAGGACTGCAATTCCTACAACACTAAAACTATGACATAGTTTTTGCTTTGTGCCTGCAAAGCACAGGGGCAAAGGCTAAGCTCCGTAAATTGTGCTAAGGAAGGTTGGGGTTACCTCCATAAAACCTATTCTCAGAGCCCTGGGAGATGAGGGGGTCTGCAGCAGTGGAAAGCAAGACGCGAAGAGGAGTAATAGGACCCATCACAAACACTGTAGGACAGCAAAGGCTTCATCTCCCATTAATTCGTTTATTTTTCAAAACACCCAAACTCTCAAGCTACAACTGCGGGCGCATGCCTGTTGGGGAGCGCCTGGAGCAGACCATCCGGGTCAGGCAGGAGCAGCCGGAACCTTTGTCCTCAGCCCCATGTTTCCCACGGGTCCGTTTCTATCGCTACACCACCAAACGACCCGCCACCCCCACCCCGTGGCGTATCCCGACAGCAGGTCCCCTAGTTTGTCGCAAGCATCAACTCGTGACGCTCCCAACGACTGAGGGCATATTCTCCAGGTGGCGTCCCTCTGGTGAGGCCCCCCTAGTTTTGGTAGGGGAGGGCGTCCTCTCTGGCGCGCGCCCCACCCCCCGCCTCCCGCTCGCTCTGCCCAGCCCCGAAGCCTCCGCGGAGCGCTCCCTCTCTTCGGCGCTTCCCATCTAAGCCAACCTCAGCCCCGCCGCAGCGGCACCCGGGAGATCTGTTACGTGGAAGGAGCCCTAAGGGGAAGGGGGCAGCTGGGAGAGCCTCGGAGGGTGGCAGAGCTGGCCCTGTACACCCGGGACTCCGATCGGCAAGGCTGCAGCTAAGTTAGGTGAAGGGCGCGGAGTGAGCGAGTTGGGGTCCCGGACAGGTCGGCCAGGCCCCGAGTCTGCGTAGCAGCGGATCAGAAGAGGGCTGACCCCACACCGAGGGACCACCGAACAGGGAGTCATGGCCACACCATTTCTGACCGCGGGGGCCATCACGGGTCACAGCGGTGGAGAGCTGAGCTCCGGGGATGACTCTGGCGATGTGGAATCGCCCCAGACCCCCGAGACCGAGGCGTCCAGGAGCCTGACGGAGCTGTTTGAGAAGGCTGCCGCACACCTCCAAGGCCTGATTCAGGTGGCCAGCAAGGAGCAGCTCCTGTACCTGTATGCCAGGTACAAGCAGGTAAAGTAGCGAAGGGGTGGATGCGCTAGAGACACGGGGCCTTCTCAGCGTTCCTCCAAAACTGAGAGCAAACGTGCATGGTTTAAGGCGAGGTGTAATGAAGTTTATGTATGTGTGTTTTGTTTGTTTGTTGATCATCATTCTAGACATGGGAAAGATCTGTCTTCTCTCTTAGGAGGGATATTTTATTTAGCTGGACCGTGAATGACAGTTTTTCTGTGTCGCCTCTGACTTAGTGATCTTTTACTTTACCAGCCTCAGAACCTTTACAAAATGAGGATGATGAAATAAGACTTTTCAGTTACTCTTGCTGAAAGGCCATGTGGAAATATATATGGTAATGTTTATAAAAATATTTTGATACCTAAGAGAATATCACTTTAATAAAGTGGTACAATACAAAACAAAATGTTACAACTTTTAGTGTGTTTCTTTTTAAACCCTAAATATCTTTGACATGTTTGGGCTGAATATGTTCTGTCTTAGACACAATCATAAATATTTTAGAGGTAGTAAACACCAGATGAAACAATCTTCTTTTCAAAAAAGGAAAAGTAAACCCAAGAGCAGACAACTTGTCTAGAGTCATATGGATAAATCACTTAGAACTACATTATAGCTCCTGACTGTCTAAAGCTTTGAACCTTACCTGAACGTACGAAAAGGTATGAGTTACTCATGGAAGCCACGTTTAATTTATCATTCAAGAAGTCACTGATTAGGTACCAGAATGAAAAATAATTGCTTTATCATAATTAACAAATATTTATCTGCAAAACACTTGGGTGTCAAGTCTACAGCTAATACAAAGAAGGAAAAGTGGGCCCCGGGGATATACCTCAGCGGCACAAGTGCCTGCCCGGCAAGTGCAAGGTTCTGCGTTCAATTCCCAGTACAAAAATAAAGGAGGAAAAGCATCATGACACTTGAGCTTAAAAGGCTTACAAAGTACTTGAGGAATCTACATATAAACACATGAAAAATTGCCAACAAAAGTAATAGCTCAGGAAAACTACAGTTCTTTGGAACACTGGAGGAAACAGTTCTGGAGAATAGCATATTTTATCTTATTAAAAACATTTTATTTTTTTGATGTAGTTATCTTGATGTAATTACATATTTACCCCTGCATTTTTAAAAAAATAGTGGTAGCTATAGGGGAGTCCCCCTGTGTTTTTAAGCTGAATATGCTGAATAGAGATGAACCTTCTTTTGAAGACTGATTCCAGTTAATGTGACTTGAGCAATCAGAGATATGGGTACAAACGGTATAAATGATAGTGTTGAATGAAAATTTATCCCAAATTGGCCTTGGAATTAGCTTTCTTGCAAAAGTTCTGTATCTGTTTTCTTTGTGGTCACTTACCTTGTCTTAATAACATTAGAAAGAAACTCAAATATTTAACAAGTATATAGAGAGTATTGTGCTAGGACCTGTTGCATATCTGACAGATCATTCTCTGAACAGTATAAGATGAATTCTCTCCAAATTCCCTAGAAGACTTTCTTTTTCTTTCTTTGGACATATCTTTATCAATACTAGAGTCATCATGAGTATCTTATTTCCAGGTGAAATATAGTCACCTGTCAGCTGGCAACCAATTAACTTTTTTGCTTCTTCTGTGTCTTAGCCTACACTTTTCCAGCAGAAAATAAGTGACACCTATAAAAACTGTAGGGTAATGCAAATTCCAAATTCTGTCAGGTTCATTTTATAAGAGCCTTCAGTAACAGCACAAGTGAAGATACTCTGCATGCCTTCTTACTTTAACTTTGGCACACTTGATTCACTTGCATTTTGTCATTGGCAACCTTTGTTCAAATATTCTGTTTTAAGGGCACTGTATATATTTTACATCTATCTGTCTCAGAGAACAGTGTTAAGATGCTTATGGTATGTACCGGTTTTGGACACTACTATTCATGATGTCCTAAAACCTTGCCCAGTCTTCCAGATCCAGAACTATTTGAACTTGGGAATTACAAAAGTTTCTGTGTCATTTAGGATACAGGGTCAGCTGCTGAACCTTTGTTTTTATCTCACATAATGATCTGGAAGTAGGTGATCTAGAGAACAGGTTAGGGTAGCTCTGCTTCATAAGACCACCCAGGGGCCTCTGTTTTTCCACGTCATAGCTCAGCCATCTCTAAGGCAGAAGTCTCAAACTGTGGCCCATAGACCACTATAAATCCCTAAGACTCTCTCAGGGGATCCATAAGATCAAAACTATTTTCGGGCCAGTGAGATGGCTCAGCAGCTTAAGCGCCTGCCCGGCAAGCGCGAGGGCCCGAGTTCGACTCCTGGAACCCACATACGAAAAAGAGGCTGGTGATATCGCTCAGCGGCACGGGCGCCTGCTGGCGCGCGAGGTCCTGAGGTCGACCCCCCGGTACCCACAAAAAAAAAAAAACCAAAAAAAAAACTATTTTCATAATAATCTAAGACATTCTTTGTGGTTTTCTTTTTCTTATGCTGGCCTGATGGATAAAACTGGTAATACCTTAACCTGAATCAAGGCAGTGGCATGATATACAGCTATATATTTTTTTTTAACCACTATGTACCTAGAGTAAAAATTTAAAATGTCAGCTTGGGCCAGGCATGGTGATGCATTCCTGTAATCCCAGCGTTCGGGAGGCTGCTGCAGGAGGATAGCTGCAAGTTTGAGTTCAGCCTGGGCTACATAGTGAGTTCAAGGCCAACCTGAACTGTGTGGGGAGACCCGTCTCCAAAAAAAAAAAAAAAGTCAGCTTCACTTAAATGTTTTGAAGTAGTGAAAATTATTTTTAAATATTAACCCTTGAGTACTAGGGTACAGGAGCCTTAGCTGCATACTGAATCATATTGGTTGTTGTGAGGAAGATCATCACTGTGATTTCTGAGTTCCAAACTGACCTACCCACTTTTTTCAATGGAACATCATTTTTACTTAGAACAACTCACAGATAAATTATGTGTGTTAAGATTTGAGTAGTATTTGGCAGATAGATTCTTGGAAATGAAAGAAGTGGAGCCTGTTACTTCAAGGAGAACAACTGTAAATGTTTGCTGCCAATGGTAATATTTGAGCTTTCAAGTGAAAATTAGAAGTTTGGAAAATCTGCCACTGTGAGCTTGACAGTTTCCAGACTTAAAAAATTTTTTTAAAAAGATAAATGATGACAATAACTAATGGGAACTTTTGCTAATGTATAATGAAATTATGTCAACTTTGGAAAATCTGCATATCTCAGTGAACTGTATTTTCTAAATACTTCATTGAGTAATTTACAAATCATGTGTAGGTAAAGGATCCATTCAAAGTGCAAATCAGACCAACAGTTTTCAGTATAAGAGTATGAAAAATTCATTAATTTAAATTTAGATTTCACGTTGAAGTTAACTTAAAGAAAATGCCACTTGTTAAGTTTTGGTGTAGTATCAAAGAAGAATATTCACAATTACCTGAAAATGCTACCAAAACACTTTTCTTTTATGACATACCTGTGATGCTGAATTTTCTTTATCTACTTCAACCAAAGGAACATATACCAATATATTTGATATAGAAGTAAATGTGAAAATACAACTAAGCCAGACATTATTAGATTTGTAAAATGTAAAATAGTACCATTTTTCTCACTAAATTTTTTCAGTTTAGATATGTAGTTATTTTTCATAAACTTTAAAATTTATGTTAACATGTAACAGGTTTACTGTAATTTTCAAATGAATACATATTTTATTTTATTTCTTTCTTTTTTTTTTAATGTGGGTACCAGGAGTCGAACTCAGGACCTCGTGCTTGCCAAGCAGGTGCTTATGCCGCTGAGCTATATCACCAGCCCTACATATTTTAAAATAGCTATTTTAACTTATAGTAAATATCAATAGATAGAATTCACAGGAACCAAAGTTCTTTAGGTTCCTTAATTTCTGAGGGTAAAGGGATTATGAGATCCCAAAGTGTGAAAACTGGTGCTATAAATTCCTCTTTCAGGGCCAGAGAGGCTTATCATCACCACATGCATGTTCTAGTCAAGGCAAAGAGAAGGAGAGGACAAGGCTCCTTTTTTTTTTTTTTTCTTTTTTTGTGGGTACTGGGAGTCGACCTCAGGACCTCACGCTTGCCAGCAAGCGCTTGTGCCACTGAGCAATATCACCAGCCCTTTTTTTCCTTTGTGTGGGTTCCGGGAGTCAAACTCAGGCCCTCACACTTGCTGGGCAGGCGCTTATGCTGCAGAGCTATCTCATCAGCCCGACAAAGGCTCTTTTTAAAGAAGATATTTTTATAATTTTCACATACATCCAGTTCCCCAGAACCTAGGCAGAGGTTGTACGGGCAGATGTACTATTTAATTGGATAACTGTGGATCCAGCCATGACAATTACTGTAGGAGAAATAGAGAACAGATATCAGCATTTGTTTCCACAACTGGCTGGTATCTGGACAAGAAAAAAAACTAGTAATAACTGCTATTTTTATGATGTCCTATATAGTTTTTATAGTTTATCTCACTTCATATTTCTAGCAGTCCAGTTGTTTATATGATTTTAGAGGTGCCAGAACTTAAGCCTAGATTCTATATAGCATGTAAGGTAGAGATGAGTTCTATATAGTACATAAGGTAGTGATGCAGAGAAGGAGTATTGGGCTTTGGGTTCAAACAGTCCTGTATTCAAATACTACTGATTTAAGATTTACTAATGAGTTAACTGAGACAACCATCCTGAACTTCTCTATCCTTATTTACAAAATGTGTTTGTAATGGTGTACCTTACAGGATTATTGTGTGGCTCATTGAGATAGCATTTGATCTATGGTGACTGTTTAAGAAGTGCAGCATCTTCTTTCTTACCCTTTCTTTCCTTCTTTCCATCATAACAGCCCTGCTTCTATAGAAGTGTGTATTTTAATTATCCATGTGATTAATAGCTAAGGAAATGATAGAGGTGATAATGTTTATGAATGTAGAGGTAAATGAAATCGTATAGACTGAAAGAGTTCTTAAAATCTGAACTATGAGCAAGACTGGTAGGAGGTATAGTCTTTTGAAAAGCTGAGAGAAAAAGAGAAGGCATTTTGGGTAGATGAAATAATATGAACAAAACACAGAACTAAAAATCCCTATGAAATTGAGTAGAAATTAGGGTTAGATGACAGCATTGAATTGATTTTAGCAAAATTCAAGTGTGCAAGAGTAGTAGAAGGTAATGGGAAGTCCCTAAGAAGAAGGTGCTGTGGTAAGTTAAGCACAGAGGTTCTGTTCTAAGAGAGAGATAAGACTTTATACAATACTTTCTGACACAGGTAGAAAACATAAAAATGTCAAAAGATATATAGATATATAAGATGCTATTAAGAGTTCATGAGGGATGGAGATTACTTCTGGTAGTGACATTCAGGGGCTGTATAGTGAATTCTGCATTTGTGCAAATTTCATTTATATATATTCACAATGAAAATAATGTGTAATTTAACTACAAATGTCATTTGAGGATTAGAAATAATCATTAACCCAGGTGTGGTGGCTCATGCCTGTAATCCCAGCACTCAGGAGGCTGAGGCAGGGGGAATGCCACGAGTTCAAGGCCAGCCTGGGCTACATAATGAGTTCAAGGTCAGCCTGAACTACATAGTGAGACACTGTCTCAAAAAAAAAAAAAAAAAAAAAAAAGACATAATCATTGATCACAAACAAGAGATTACTGTAGAATAGAGTTTATATTGTTGCTGAGAACCCCTGAAACTTTTTTGCATTGTTTTTAGCATCTAAGTTTATATTGATGCGTTTCAAAATAATACACTTTATCCTAGGTTCTGGGAGATATAAAATGCTAATAGTATTAGAAGAATCAGCATGAAGAAACATTCATATGAATTCTGAAAAACTGAACCTTAAGTTTATTAATTCACGTTTAAAATTTTTTCTCTATTATAATGATAATAAAGACTATAATCTATAATTTATTTTATGATCTATAATTTATCTTATAATTAAGTCTTATAATTAAGTCTAAGCAAAGGATGTTAAATTTTGTTATTTTATATGTATGAGAATATTTTTTAACTTAGAGTTGCTAAACATACATAATAAAGTTGAAAAAAAATGTTCTTATACACTTCTTTGAAAAATAAGTTCTTGACTTTTTTCCCCTTCCTCGTTTAGGTCAGAGTTGGAAATTGCAATACTCCTAAACCAAGCTTCTTTGATTTTGAAGGAAAACAGAAATGGTAAGAAATTCTTGGAATCCTTTTGTTTGTTTGTTTGTTTGTTTGTTTTTGTAGCAGTGGGGTCCTGTATCTTTGCACTGAGCTACATCTTCAGCCACTTTAAAATTTTTTTTTGATTTTGAGAGAGTCTTGCTAAGTTGCCCAGGCTGGACTAACACTTGCCATCCTCCTGCCTTAGCATCCCTGAGTGCTGGGCATGCGCCTCCACCATACCTAGGTCATCCTTGGGATCTTTAAGAAGGTTGTTGGAAATGATTTAGGTGTTTAGGAATTAGAAAGTGAGAAGCAGATTAAAGAATTATTTTTATATTAATCCTTCTGTTGTAGACTTTGCTAAGGACAGGTATTTGGGGGAAGGATTAAAAGAATCTGCTTTTAGCTAATCTCCTAAAGGATTCTTTGTGTGTGTGTATGTAATATAGTCTAGTGTTTATTTTATGTTATGGCAGGTATGCTTGAATTTCAAAAGTTTAAAACATAAAAAGTGGTTAGGGACTAACATTGTATCAACAGTTGATAAACGTCTAAGATTGTTTATTATACAGCAGGATACAATGTTAGTGCTAATGCCAACAGGGCACCATGGATTTTAAGTCTAAAAATTATCACTAAGCTTTGTACAAGCAACAACATATGCTGCTGTTATACTTTCCTGACATGTTCTGCTTCTAGTGCTAACAGTCTTTAACATTTTTAATGTTATACAGTGTTATTTAGTTTGGCAAATGTTTCAAAATAAAGTAGAAATGTATTCATAACATCACAGAAATGCACATCCAATTTTGTTTTCAGTAAGAACCATAGGTACAGATCAGAACTCTTCCCTATATGAAATACTTTACACACAGATGAATGCTATAATATTGCTACCTAAAATAATCACTACATACGGTTCTTTTTCAGAAATAAACAGGCATCAGAAATAAACAGGCAGAGTTTGCTTTCATTATCAAATATCAACAACATATAATGTATGTTTTTCAAACAAATGATACTCTAAAATTATAGGAATAATCTCAGTGAACTCAGTGAATGTGCAATCTAAATTCCTAAAGGATTCTTATGCAATGATGTTGGTATATAAGTAGATCACAGTAGACATACATTCTTTACATAGGAATATGTATGAGTGTGCCTGTTAAGATTTTTCTTTCATATCATACAGACCCTAGTGGGTCACCACTTTTCCCATCTGGAGTGATCTTTGAAAGCTAGCCAAGAAAATGGGAGGGGAGAACAGGATAAATCCCTTTGTACTCTTTTTCCCCTGTGTCAGTTTTATCTCCTTGTTTCTCAGCAGTCTTTGTCCCTTGCTTCCTCCACACCACAGGGAAAAATCTTACAATAATTTCTTGGGAAGAAGGAAGAAAAACATCCAAAATAAGATACTGGTTCACTCCACTTCTCTGAATACATGAAGAAGAGTATAGTTACCTAAGTTCTTAAAATTTTACAATTCAGAGGTTCCCTCATATCATTTATCAGGTCTGTCTTAATCACTTTCTTCATCACTGGGACAAAACACCCAACACCCAGAACTTGAGAGGTTTATTTTGGCTCACATTTTAGAAGTTTCAGTCCTTGCATGGTCTCCTGGCTATTGGTAGAAGTGGTGTCTTAGTTACTTTTCTTGTTGCTGAGACAAAATAACCAACACCCAAAGTTAAAGGAGGAAAAGTTTATTTCTGCTCACAGTTTGTAAAGGTTTCAGTCTATAATTGGCTGGCTCCAAGGCAGGGTGGCCTGGCAGAAGGTTATTGCAGAGGAGAAACAGTTCATGGCATCCAGAAGGCAGCAAGGCAGCAAAGAAGCAACAACGGCAGCCCTCTTTCTGTCCCTTACATTCTACCAGGCTATTGGCCCTTAGGATGAGTAGCATTCACGCCAAGGGAGGGCCTTCCCATTATCCACTCCCAGCACTATGCCAAACCAATCAGTGGACTAATTTTGTAATCACACACCCTTTATCCCAGCATCATGCATTTAATCCCAGCATCACACTCTCTAGATCCAGCCATCTCTGACAAGACCCACCTATGACTGCATGAAGCTTTGGGGGTACATCTAAACACGAGCTATAACAAGTGGCATGATGGAAGTGCTGGGGGAAGGGGTGGGGGAGGAAAGCTGCTCACATCCTGGCAGTCCGGAAGCAGAGAGAGAAGGGAAGAGCCAAGGAGGGAAATACGCCCTTCCGGGTCATGACCCCCCAATGACCCATCTCTTCTACCCAGACCCTACCTCCCAACAGCAAGTCATCCGTATCATCCTCATACTCCATTTACCTTCCACAAGCCCCACCTGTGAGCGCATGAGGTTCTTGGGGGACATTAAGGTATAATAAGGGTTTATGTTTTTTTCACACCTGATAATAAGTGAAAAAAGAGAAATTGCATGCAATAAGGAACCTGTTTTAGTCAACTTTTCATCATTGTGACAAAATACCTGACATATAAAACTTACAGAAGGAAATGTTTATTTTGGCTCACAGTTTTAGAAATTTTAGTCCACGGTTGGCTGGCTCCAAAGCAGAAGCATCATCTTAGAAGTGCATGGCAAAGGAAAGCTACTCAGCTCGTGGCAGACAGGAAGAGCCAGAGAGGAAAGACTAGATATATACCATTATTTTCTCCCTATGCTTTGGCTGTTTCTCTCTTGCTTTTAGCAATTTAAAAAATGTTTAGGTTTTATAGCTACCCTAATAATTAATTCAGGCAAGAATCATCACTATTAAAACAATATATGAGGGGCCGGTGAGATGGCTCAGCGGCATAAGCGCCTGCCTGGCAAGTGCGAGGTCCTGAGTTTGATTCCTGGTACCCACATACGAAAAAAGGGCCGGTGATATCGCTCAGCGGTACAGGCGCCTGCTGGTGTGCGAGATCCTGAGTTCGACCCCCCGGTACCCACAAAAAAAAGAAAAACTACTGGAGGACAATATTTACACAGCATAACCCACAGTTACTTTAATTGGCAGATACTGCCATTACTAACTCACCAGTCTTAGTGATGGTACAAACGGACACATTATGTGATACATCGTAGAGACCTTGTCACCTCTCTCCCCACCCCCCATCAAACTCAGGGCCTCACACCTGCCAGACAAGTATTCTACCACTGGGCTGCATCACCATCCTCTCTGTAGTGCTCTTGCCAAAATATTTAATCTGATTATAATCATGATTAATTATTTTATGGCATTAACATTATATAGGTGAGAGAAAATCAGACAAATCTAAATCGAGGGGTATTTTATAAAATAATTGGTTTGATTCTTAAAAAATGGCAATGTTGTGGAAAATAAAAAGGCTAAAGATACATGAAACTCAATGCTGTGTGTGAATCTTGACTGTCTCCTGGTTTGGAAGAAGAAAGCCCGACAGGACATTGTTGGGACAATCAGGAAATCTGAATTGTTTGGTCTCTATATTGTAGTATTAATTATAAATTTCCTGAGTTTGACATAAGCTCACATATTTAGGGGTGAGTTGTTACAGTATATACAAGTAACTGTCAAGAGATTCAGCAAAAATTAATCTAGGGGCCGGTGAGACGGCTTAGCGGTATAAGCGCCTGCCTGGCAAGCGCGAGGGCCTGAGTTCAACTCCTGGAACCCACATACGCAAAAAGGGCCGGTGATATCGTTCAGCGGCACAGGCGCCTGCTGGCGTGTGAGGTCCTGAGATCGACCCCTGGTACCCACACACACAAAAAAATTAATCTAGAAAGCCTCAGAAATATGTTATAGTCATCATAGGAGCAGGAAGGTGTGAAAAACTATGGGGTTATGTTCTGTTTTAGTGGATCAGGGAAACAGAAACTTTGGCAGTAGAAAGAATTGGCAGGGAAAAACCAAGATGGAGACCTGTCTTGGCACTCTGCAAAGGAAGGAAGAATGGAAGGAGGGAAGGAGGAAAGGAAGGAAGGAAGGAGGGGAGGAAGGAAGGGAGGGAGGAAGGGAGGGAGGAGGGAAGAAAGGTTGATTCAGAAGGAGTCTCAGGACTAAAATGTTATTCTTGGTACAAGGAGCTACCAAAATAGGTGGTGAATGTTTAAATTTAAATATTTATTATAGTAAAAGACACATTGCCATTAATTCCCCTCAGAATACTTCCTTTGCTTCAAACACATTTATCTCATCATTTTTGCTGGTTTCTGAAGCACTTTGAAAGTCTTTTTGTCTTTATGGGGCATGATGAAAAATATGGTAAGTGCTGCCGCCAAGTGTCATCCAGTGGAAAGACAGGCTTACAAAAATGTTATGCCATGTCCTAATCCACTTTATTCACTGGGTCTAGCACCATGGAACTTCTGGCTCTTTCACAAAGTGAAAATGATCACGGAAGTTAAATTTTAAATGGATTCAGGATGTTGAAGCAGCCATGACAACACAACTAGAGACACTCAAAAAAGAGAACTTCCAGAACTGCATCAGAAAGTGGTAAGAATGATGAGATAAATGTGTTCAAAGGGAGGGGGAGTATTTTGAGGGGGTTTAATGGCAATGTGTCTTTTACTGTAATACAATTTTTTAAAAATTTAAACATTCACCATATTTTTTGATTATACCTTGTGTATGATTGGAAATTCCTACCTTCTTTTTTTTTTTTTTTTTTTTTTTTTTGAGACAGGGTCTTGCTGTGTAGTTCAGACTGGCCTTGAACTCATGATGTAGCCCAGGCTGGCCTCAAACTCTCAGTGATCCTCCTGCCTCAGCCTCCTAAGTGCTGGGATTATCGATGTACACTGCCATGCCTGGCACCTACCTTCTTACTCATTTGTATTCTTTGTTTTTTTTTTTTGGTTGGTACCAGGGGTCGACCTCAGGACCTCGCGCGCCAGCAGGCGCCCGTGCCGCTGAGCGATATCACTGGCCCTTTTTTCGTATGTGGGTTCCGGGAGTCAAACTCAGGCCCTTGCACTTGCCGGGCAGGCACTTACACCACTGAGCCATCTCACCAGCCCTCATTTGTATTCTTAATTTTGCCCTTACTACCCCTCATTTTTGAAGTCCCTAACTGAGGACTCAAGATAGGTTATTTTGGGTCTGATGGAAAAACACAATGAATGTTTAAATTTTAAAAAGTATTTGTGGGCTGGTGATATTGCTCAGCATCATAAGCACCTGTCTAGCAAGTGCGAGGTCCTGAGTTCGACTTCTGGTACCTGCATATTAAAAAAAAAAAAGTATTTGTTACATAAAAGACACATTTACATTAATTCCTCTCAAAATCCTCCCCCTTACTTTGAACACACATCCCCTCATTCTTGCTACTTTCTGAAGCAGTTCTGGAAGTCCTTTATCATGAGTCTTCATTTGCCCTGTCATGCTGCCTTGATGTCCTAAATCTATTCAAAACTTTTTCCCTTCATGGTCATTTTGAATTTGGGGAAGAGCCAGAAGGTAGATGAGGATATACTATGATGTTTTTAGAAGCCCACCTTTCCATTGGCTGGCACTTGGCATCAGCATTCACCATATTTTTTATCACTTCTTACAGAGACACAAAAGAGGACTTCCAGAATTGCTTCAAAAAGTAGCAAGAATGATCAAATAAGTCTGTTCCAAATAACAGGAAGTATTTTGAGGGGGAATAATGCCAATGTATCTTTTACTGTAATACATTTTATTTAAACATTTACTTTATAATTTGCTCACACCCTGTAGTTTATAGATAAAATAAGAACAGAAGGGGAAGGTGTGTTTCTAGAATCTGTAGTAAGAAGTTTGATATACTTTCCCCCAGGGAATATTGTTTCTTGTGTGATGATTGGTTTCCATACTCCAAAATGCCACAAACACAGTTAATTTATAACGTGGGAACTACCTTTATTATTCTGTAGACCATATAACATTGTCATTAGGTGTGAAACCTAGGTTTAGGGGATTGATTAAAGTCTTAGGTTGGGGCCTGTGAGATGGCTCAGCGGCATAAGCGCCTGCCTGGCAAGCGCGAGGGCCCGAGTTCGAATCCCGGAACCCACATATGAAAAAAGGGCTGATGATATTGCTCAGCAGCACAGGCGCCTGCTGGCGCGCAAGGTCCTGAGGTCGACTCCCGGTACCCACAAAAAAAAAAGTCTTAGGTTACAGAGGCTGTGATCTTCTAAAATTCATAGCTATGCAGTGTATCTGCTATTAAAATTCTGCAGGAGTGGGCAGTTACAAAAGAAATTTCCCAAAAGGTATCTTAGGTGGAGTGAGAAGGTTTGTAAAGTTATAGGTCAATGTAAATGCAAACAGGGCTCTTCCTCTCAGTACGGCTTATTATTTCTATGTCCCCAACTCCTTGAAATGTATATGTAATTTTTAATAATAAAAAGAAATATATTATTTCCATAGTTAATGACAGGCCATTTTGAATATTCTGTACTGTAGGGAAGCATGGAAAGCACTTGGTGACTCAAGCCGCACCCAAGCAATGCAAGAATATATCGCAGTAGTTAAAAAATTAGACCCAGGTTGGAATCCTCAGGTAAGATTTAATGATTGTACATGATACTTTCCAAAAACTTATCTTTCTCTCAAAAGCTTAAATCTAAACTTTTACTTAAGTAACATGCTTTAAATTTTACTTCCTCAAAAGACTATAAAGTTATTGCAATGCTTATGTGAGAATACTATTGCTTAAATATTAACTTAACCAGATACTGATACTGTTAGAACCTCCCTGTATAATAATTTCAATCATGTGAGAGCTTAATTCATTTCAGAATTTGAAAGAGTTTATCTTGAGATCATTGTTATCTTGGGAAAAGGAAAATTTCTCAAGAATTTTTTTTTTCTGAGCACCTTCTGAACAGGCTCAAAATGCTTTTTTTTTTTTTTTTGTGGGTACCGGGGGTTGACCTCAGGACCTCGTGCATCAGTGGGCGCCCATGCCGCTGAACGATATCACCGGCCCTTTTTTTGTATGTGGGTTCCGGGAGTCGAACTCGGGCCCTTGCGCTTGCCAGGCAGGCGCTTACGCCGCTGAGCCATCTCACCTGCCCTCAAAATACTTATTGATAGGGTAAAGATGAAAATGACATGATTTCTGTCATGTAGTTTAAAGTATAATAGAGAAGATAAAGCATAAAAATATTTTTAATGGTCTTACATAATAATGTAAATGCTAGGGAATCTAGTCGAATAAGAGATTACTTTGGAGGCATAGAATATTCTTCACCTCAATATACTCTGCTATTTAAAAGTATTTCAAAAACTTGGCCAATAGGTATTATATAGCATAGAGGTTGCTTTGTAATGAATGCAAATGCAAATTAATTATTTTCCAGACCAAACTTTTTAGTGGTGAATTCAATAATTTTCAGTGTTATAGCAATAATTAAATTATTTCATGGGTACATGAAATAAATTGTAAAAAATAAGTTGTAAATATAAAGATTTTTTTCTTTTCTTTTCTTTTCTTTTTTTTGGCAGTACTAGGGATTGAAGCCCCAATACCTTCTATGTCCCCATATATACTTTTTTTGAGACAGGGTCTTACTAAGTTGCCCAGGCCGGTCTTGAACTTACTGTCCTCCTTCTTCAACTTCCCAAGCAGCTATGATTACAGATTTGTGTCACCAAGGCTGGCCCTAGAAATTTTGTTTCATCAGTCATGGAATTTTAAAATCTCATGATTGTTAGGAGCCTTAAAATATGTATTAGGATATGTTAAAGTATATCTTAAGAGTATAAAAAGGGAGAGGTAGTCAACTTAAGATATCTTTAGTGGTATGACTGCCTTTTGGAAGTCATTGAAAAATCTCATGTTTTTGATGTGCCTGAATATTCATGTCTTAGTCACTTTTTCATCATTGGCAAGGAATACCTGACACCCACAAATTAAAGCAGAGGCTTATTTTGGCTCACAGTTTCAGAAGTTTCAGTCCATGGTTGGCAGGCTCAAATGCAGAAACATCATGGTGGAAGGGCCTGTGGTGCAGAGGAAAGCTACTTACGTCATGGTGGCCAAGAAGCAGTGCAAAGGGAGGATCTAAGAAGGGAGATATACCTTTCCAGGTCATGATCCCAGTGACCCTCCTCTAACCAGGCCCCAATCAACTAACAAGTATAGTCTCCTTCCAAACACATGAGGCTTTTGGGGGATACTCCAGATCTAAACTTTAATAATTCATTTTCAGAAAATTTTCATTTTTTTTATCTTTTATAAAATACCATGTATTCATATAAGTGTATATTATAAAAGTCATAAGGGCTTCATATCTGACATTCAAAGATCAAAACAGATGTCCTTTTAGCTAAAGTGAGGCTGAACAAATGGAGCACAGTATTTTTTAAAAAATGAAATAGAACTTGAATGTGAGTGCCTTTAGGTAGAGTAGTTTTCATGTCTAATCAGTGTGGTCTCAATTCTTCCCTGTTGATTTATAGTTGGCTGTTTGTGATGCCTGCCTATAAAGGCATTTCAGTAGATAAATTTTGGTAAATGACAGGATTTTTTACCTTCAGTATCTTAATTACTCAGTAAGAGCCTATTAACTATGACTTATAAATACTTGGAGATTGCATGTAGTTAGGTAAGTTTCTCATGTGGAAATTCAAATAGATGTTAAGGATGCTTTTTAAAAATATCTAGGGCCGGTGAGATAGCTCAGTGGCATAAGTGCCTGCCTGGCAAGAGCGAGGTCCTGAGTTTGACTCCTGGTACCTACATTTAAAAAAAAAACTCTAAACCTCAGCCGGGCATGGTGGCACCTGCCTATAATCACAGCACTTGGGAGGCAAGAGGATTGCCAGAAGTTTGAGGCCAGCCTGGGCTACATAGTGAGTTCAAGGCCAACCTGAACTACATAGCGAGACCCTGTCTCAAAAAACCAAAAAGGAAAAAAAAAAAAAAAAAAAAAAATCTAAACTCTAAACCTCATCCATTGGGGCCGGTGAGATGGCTCAGCGGTGCAGGCACCTGCCTTGCAAGTGCGAGGTCCTGAGTTCGACTTCCAGAACCCACATAAAGGGAAAAAAGGGCCGGTGATATCGCTGCACAGCACAAATGCCTGCTGGCAAGCGCGAGGTCCTGAGGTCAACTCCCGGTACCCACATTAAAAATAAATAAATAAATAAATAAATAAATAAATAAATAAATAAATCTCATCTGTTGAACATACACATTCTAAACTAAGCAGAACCAAAGTACTTTCACGTTCTTTAATGAATCGTTTAATATATTAAATAATAATAAATGTAAAACTTCAATATATTAAATTATATAGTACATTCTTTAATACAATATTCTAAAAATGTTTTAACATTGGAATCTAGTTGTAAAGAGGAATTTTATGTTTCTTATACATTTTAATTTTTAGTTTATACATTCATGAGCTGGTTCTCTTTGACTCCTAGTTCCCTCCCCCTTTGCTTTTAGTTAGTTGTTATGTCTCTTTAGTCTCCTTTATTCTGAAATAGTTTCTCAGACTTTCTCTCTTTCTTTCCCTCCCTCCCTTTCTCTCTCTCTTTCTTTTTTTTTTTTTTTTTCTTTTCTTCTTTTTTTTGAGACAGAGTCCCACTATGCAGTTCAGGCTGGTCTTGAACTCACTATATAGACCAGGCTGGCCTCGAACTCAGCAATTCTCCTGTCTCTGCCTCCTAAGTGCTGAGATTACAGGTGTGCACCACCACACCCAGGTCTTTTTCTTTCTTGCCTGTGATATTTTTTTAAGAACATAGGCCCGCGATGGTGAACCTTTTAGAGCTTTTAACAATAAACACAGCCCTACTGTGGCACGCATGCCGTAGGTTCACCACCGATATAGGCCATTTGTTTTGGGAAGGAGCCCTCATTTTGGATTTGCTCTTTACACCTTATAATTAGATTCAGAGTAGGCATTTTTAGGAGGAATACCACAGAATTGTGTCCTCAGTGCATCATACCAAGAAGTACATGATATCTATTTGTCCCAGTATTGGTGATCTTAACTTTGATCACTTGGTTAATGGTTGTATCTGCCAGGTTTGTCTACTTAAAAGTTCCTGTTTTTTCTTCAGAATTGATAAATAATTTGTGAGAAGATACTTTGAGACTGTGTAAATGTCCTTTTCCTAATCAGATATCACCTAGTAGTTTTAACTTTCATTAATGATTTTGTAACTTCATGCTATTTCTACATTTATTATTTAGCATTCAGCTATAAGCAGAGGCTTTCCTTTCCCCTCATTCATTCATTTATTCATTTATTTTCAAAAACTGGAAGGTCTGAGATTTTTGCCCTACTTACAAGCTAAGGTAGGGCTATTAGTGTTTTTTTTTTTCCCTCTTCTCCTTTCCTCCCTTCCACCTCCCTCCATCTCTTGGTCCCTTTCCCATTTGCAAAAGATCTATCTCCCTGTTTCCTATTATCTATCTTTTATTTTGCTCTTTAATTAAATTTTTATTAGTACATGTTTGCAGTACATAATGATTACATTCATCGTAGGGAGTTGGTATATGTATATAACACATCTTAATTTTTTTACAGCCCCTTCTCCTTTCTCCCTCCCTCTCCCTCCCTCTCTTGATCCCCTTCCCCTTTGAGATAGATCTATCTCCCTATTTTCCATTATCAGTCTTTTATTTTGCTCTTTATTTATACTTTGGATTTCTCATATAAGAGAAACCATGTTATATTTAAGCTTGTGTGTCTGATTTATTTCACTTAACATAATCATCTAAAGGTGCATCTATTTTCCTACAAATGATTCGAATTTATCCTTCTTCATAACAGAGTAGTACACCATTATGTATAAATAGCACAATTTCTTTATCTATTTGTCCGTTGATGGACATATAGGCTGCTTCCAGATTTAACTATTATGAATTGTGCTGCTATAAACATGGGTATGCATATATCACTGTTATACTATGTCTTTAACTTTTTAGGAAGATACTTGGAGAATAGCTGGGTGGAATGGAATTTCTATTTTTAATTTTTTGAGGAATGTCCATACTGATTTCCATAGTGGCTGTACTAGTTTACATTCCCACTAACAATATGGAAGGGTTCCCGTTGTCCTGTAGTCTTGCAGCATTTGTTATCAGATTTCTTTTTTTTTTTTTTTTTTTTTTTTGTGGGTACCGGGGGGTCGACCTCAGGACCTCGCGCGCCAGCAGGTGCCCGTGCCGCTGAGCGATATCACCGGCCCCTTTTTCATATGTGGGTTCCGGGAGTCGAACTCGGGCGTCGCGCTTACCGGGCAGGCACTTAAGCCGCTGAGCCATCTCACCAGCCCTGTTATCAGATTTCTTGATGATAGCAGTTCTTTCTGGAGTAAGACAGAATCTCAGTGTGGTTTTAATTTGCATTTCTCTAATGGCCAGAGATATTGAACATTTTTTTTCATGTATTTATTGGTCATTTGTACTTCTTTTTCTAGGAAATATCTATACATTTCAGTTGCTGATTTTTTGATTGGGTCTTTATTTTGGGGGGTCTGATATTTTGAGTTCCTTATATATTCTATATATTAGTCTTCTGTTCGAGGTATAGCTGCCAAAAAATTTTCCCATTCTTTAGGTAGTCTCTTCATTCTGTTGGTTGTTTCCCTTACTATTCAGAAGCTTTTTCATTTGGTATAATCTCATTTTTAAAGTCTTAATGTTATTTCTTGTGTAGTTGGTGTTCTGTTCAGAAACTTGCCTATGCCCCGTGACTTTAAGAGTTTTTTTTCTATTTTATCTACCAGCAAATTAAGTGTTTTTGTTTTAATATTTAGATCTTTGATCCATTTTGATTTTAGTTTAGTACATGATATGAGATATGGGTCTAGATTCAGTCTTGCATGTGAATAGCCAGTTTTCCATCACTGTTTACTAGAATCTATCTTTCCTCCAGCATATATTTATGACTCCTTTGTCAAAGGTCAGATGGCTGAATGTGGCAAGGATTGTTTCTGCATCCTTTATTCTGTTCCATTGATCCATATGTCAGTTTTTGTGGCAGTACCATGCTATTTTTATCACTGTAGCTTTGTAATATAGCTTGAAATCTGGAATTGTGATGCCTCTTGCTTTGCTCTTCTTGCTCAAGATTGCTTTTGCTATTCTGAGTCTCTTCTGGTTCCATATGAATTTTAGGATTGTTTTCTCAAGTTCTGTGAAGAATGTTGTTGGTATTTTGATAGGGATTGCATTAAATCTGTGTAACAGTTTTGCAAATATGGTCACTTTCATCCTGCCTATCCAGGAACAGGGAGTGTCTTTCCATTTTCTTTGTCTTTTTTTTTTTTTTTTTTTTTGAGATAGGGTTTCACTATGCAGTTCAGGCTGACCTTGAACTCACTTTGTAGCCTAAGCTGGCCTCGAACTCGCAGCAATCCTCTTATCTCAGCTTCCCAAGTGCTGGAATTACAGGTGTGTGCCACCTCACCTAGCCTTCCATTTTCTGATGTTGGCATTGATCTCCTTTTTCAGAATACTATAGTTTTCATTGTAGAGATATTTCATTTCCTTGTATTTAATTTTTCATGATGCTATTGTGAATGGTATTGTTTTCCTAATTCCTTTCTCAGTGGGTTTCTTATTGGTGTGCAGGCATGCTATTGAATTTTATGTATGGATTTTGTATCATGCTGCATTGCTGAATTTGGTTATGAATTCTGGGAGTCTTTTGGTGAAAATTTTTGGGTCTTCTATGTAAAGGATCATGTCATCTACCTAGATTGATAATTTGGCTCCTTCTTTTCCCTTTTATTTCTTTATCTCACTTGACTGCTCTGGCTAATGTTCCAAGTACATTAAGTCCCTGAGTTGCAAACATTTGAGTTGCAAATTTCACAGATACCAAAGGACCTTGCATTATGAACATCTGTAGATGTGAACAAATTGCTGAAGTAGCTCTCATGTCTGTTGGACATTGTTAGTGGTGGTGCTGTGTGCTTACTGTACAGTGTAATAGTGTACAGTAGTACAGTGCTCAATCAGAGCCCAGGATATGTGGAAGCAAGAGGAAACCAGTGATGATTTGGAAGGACCGTGGCAAACCAGAGAATCCTGGCTGCAGTGGCCACCGTTCTGGTCCTGCACGCAGTCCATCGTTTCCTAGGGCATCATTATGTAGCACAGAATGGTATAAAGTAATCTGCATCCATTTGGAGCTTCTGTGTTAACACATTTCCTGGCTCCCAGTGTCTGTCGTTTCTCCCCAGTGCTCCCACAGCCTGTGGCCAAGGAGGTCGCCAGGCCGCAATGGTGGGCCGGCCCCGCCCACTGTAGGTGATTAAGAAGCAGAACCTGCAGGGATGGGGGAGCAATAAACTCCTTAATTGGCTTTAGTTTGGATTTTTAAATCAGGTATCACTTCATTCCATAAACTAGAATAAGTGTTCCCTCTTTTTGCTACCATCTGGTGAGGTGTTGTTGATTTTAGTCAGACATTTGTTCTACACACTAATTTTATGATTATATGTGTATTGTGTATAAATTACAGCTCTAGAATCTGGGATAGAGCATTTGGTAAACACAGCAGAACAGTCCCTGCTCTTAGGTAGCTTATAGTCTGGCAATGATAAGTATTAAGATAAACAAGTAAATATTAGAGTATATTAAGAAATATAATGGAAGGTGATTAATACTATGGAAAAAAAGCAGGAGAGAAGAACAGTACATACAAGAGGTGGGGTTACAATTTTTAAATGTAATGATCAAAGAAAGCTCACTGAAAAGGTGACATTGAGAATTAAATTTGAAGGAAGTAAAAATGTGAGCCATGCATGGGGGAAAAACATTCCATAGACTTTAGAGAGAACAGCCAATATACATTTGTAAAGCAGGATCATACCTGATATACTCTAAAAACTGCCAGGGCCATATGTGGTGGGAACGGAGGGCAGAGAAATGGAAAAGATGAGTCTGGGTACCTGGGATAGTCTTTGGTAAGTATTACGGCTTTACTCTGAATGAGATGGGAATATACTCTGGTGGTAAACTTGTGAAAAGGTGTATGTGTTCCTCCACATTGTCCAATAATATCTTATTGAAATCAATATAGGCATATGGAAATAAAATTTTAAACAAGGTAGAAGAATATACAATTAAACTTTGAAAAGTCCATTGCTCTACACACATATATATTCAGTCCTATTCTTTAGAACTTTGTCTGTCTGTCTGTCTGTCTTTCTTTCTTTCTTTTTGGTAGTACAGGAGATTGAACCCATGGCCTCACACTCACACATGCTAGGCAAGCACTCTACCACTGAGCTACATCCCTATCCCTTTTTTTTTTTTTTTTGTGGGTACAGGGGGTCGAACTCAGGACCTCGCACTTGCCAGGCAGGCGCTTATGCCGCTGAGCTATCTCACCGGCCCTTTCTTCGTATGTGGGTACTGGGAGTTGAACTCAGGACCTCGCGCTTGCCAGGCAGGCGCTTATGCCGCTGAGCTATCTCACCGGCCCTGCTATCCCTTTTTAAATTTTATTTTGTGACAGGGTCTTACTGGCCTTGAACTTGTGTGATCCTCCTGCCTCAGTCTCCTGAGTAGCTAGGATTATAGCCCACCATGTACAGCTAAATTCTTTCTCTTAAGAAAGTATTCTCTGCCAGGGATATAGCTCAGTGGCACAGCACCTGCCTGGCAAGCACAAGGTCCTGAGTTCGAGTCCTAGTACCAGAAAACAAAAAAAGAGTGTTCTCTGTAAATTGATATTTATGTATCTGATGTGTAGATGAAAGTTTTTTTGTTTTGTTTTGTTTTTGGTACCAGGAATCGAACTCAAAACCTTGCGCTTGCCAGGCAGGCACTTGTGCCGCTGAGCTATATCCCCAACCCTAGATGAAAATTAACCTGGACAGTTCCTCCAATTTTATTTCTCCTTTGCCTTCAACGTCTATTCTTACTCACATCGAGTAAAACCTTTTATGGCCACCAGAGGGAGCAATCTTCATTTAAATAAGATGGCCTTAGTCACAGGTGTTCCCAGGACTTTCTGTGTGTTTCAGTAGTGCTGTTTACCTTAGTTTTTACTATCTGTTCCCTTCTTTTTCCTTGACCCCTTAGATCTTGAAATCTTCTTTGTTTATTCAGAATCTTATTAGTAACTTAATTTCTGTTTGCCTGGCATCCATGGTATTATATTTGTTTATCAACTGGGAAGTTAAATAGCATAGATGGGAGAACTGACATGCTTTACTCTTTTTTTCTGGTAGCCGAAAAAGTGATTTCGTAGTTGTCCAGTAGTCACCTTGCTTTTTGCACAACTTGCTACGGTTCACCTGATTTTTGCAGCATCATTTATATTTTACCTATAAAAAGTCATTGAAAGCTAGAGTTGATAGATCTGTACATCTAATATATAGTTACCTATAAAGATAATAATTTTTGGAATTTATACTTTAAAAAAATTAGCCAAATATGTTTATTTTTTTGGCCAAAATTTACCTTCTGTGTTTTTTTTTCTTGTTGGCCATCAGGTGTGTTAAATTGGGTTCCTTTTCTCTAGCTATCTTATAATGGAGACTCATGATTTAAGTTATATTTTCTCACATATTAAAATTTTCATCTCAGAAAGAACCTCATTTAACTATTATACTTAGTAGTCCTATTTCAGCCTTTAGTTAGTGGTGGCGAACCTATGGCACATGCATTGCAGTGGGCGTTTGTATCACTGAAATCTCTAAAAGGTTACCATTATTGCTATAGGCTCTTCCAAAGCAAAGATTGTAAGATTCATTTCTGTCTTCCGACCAAATCAACTACAGGGTTCAGCACAGCGCCATGCCATAGAAGGTATCTAAAAAGTATTTCTTAGATTATTCTGATTTCCTTCTTACTCTCTTTTTCAATGAATAACAGAAATCCCTTTAATTTCTCTTTATATGAAAAACCCAGAGTTAAAGTAAAGAGCAAAATAAAAGAGAGATAATAGGAAGTAGGAAGATAGATCCTTCTCAGAGAGGAAGGGGGTCAAGAGAGAGAGGGGGAGGGAAGGGGTAAGGGATGAAAACAAGGAATTGGGATGTGTTATGTGGAGGTACCAACTCCATGTAAGGAATGTAAGCATTATATAATACAAACATGTACCAAAAAATAAAAAAGGTGGGGACTGCGCATATAGCTCAGTGGCATGGTACCTTCCTGGCAAGTGCGAGGTCCTGAGTTCAATTCCTGGTACCAAAAAAAAAAAAAAGAGAAAAGAAAGGGGACCAAGGGATGAGTGGAGGGTGATGGGACAGAAGGGAAAGGGGATGAAAAAATGAATTAAGATGTGATATGTACATGTACCAACTTCCCACAAGGAATGTAAACATGTACTACACACGTGTACTAATAAACAACAACAACAACAAAAAAAAAAAAAAAAAAAGAGAGAATTTTGCCTCAGGGACAAGGCAGGAAAGTACAAAATTCCTTGGCTGGCTTATACTATAATTTGAATAAATTGAATTGTCATTGTCATTTAATTCAGTGTCATTTGAAACAATGTCCTATAGAGGGCAGTGTTTTACAGGTTAAAGTTAGTGTGGTTTGTCCGTGGAAATAAATACTGTATGCATACTTGTATTGCTTATTTTGTGTATTTGTTTCCCTTAGAGACGTAAAATAACTCTAAGATTAGAAATTAAACTTTTAAGCTGTACTTAATAAATCAAAATATAACATTTTAATGAAAAATTAAGGTAATAATTTTAAGAAAGAACATCTTATTATCTGTACATCCAAGTATGTTATAGCCTTGGGATAATAGATGAGAACTAAAAATGAGAAAAGATTTCATTTTCCCATGTAATTATGTAAGTTAAAAAAATTAAGCAACATAAATTTTCCTTGGTAATCTAAATTCATTAGAAAATTTGATGAAAACTCAAATTTTTCATTTGCAAAAGTACTATTTGAATTTTCTTATTTGTGCAATAGAGTAGGATATATCTCAGTGTTTTACATATAGGTATGTAAAACAGTTACAGATTAGAGTAGACCAGTTGAATTATGCTGTTAAAGCCATAGGCAAAAGAAGTAATCTAGGAATAATTCCTGTTCTGATTATTTTAGTAAACTATTTCTGATTTATTTTAATAAAAGTATGGTTATATTAATTAGGAACTAGAACTGCATTTTATAAATTATACAGAGTTTATTTTTTCTACTAAAAAACCATTTGTTCTAATAGCATACTTCATTATAACAGCTTTGTTATTAGGAACAGAAATTAAAGATATTTTGGGTCAAATTTATTATCCTCTATATACAGGTACTTTCTGCTATAGAATAGTATGGCGTATGATTAAAAACATAGTCTACCCTACTGACTTTATAAGAAGTTATTTAGGAACTGTAGCATTCTTAAGACTGTGTTTGTCAGTTTAATCCAGTGGTGCCTATTTTTGGTTAAAACTGTATAATTTTTTGGTTAGCCTCAGAGGGAACTAGCAAATAAATATCATCCTGTTATATTCATTGGATATTCTCGCACTTTTTGATGCCTTTACTTGCCTTGAGTTTTTTGTTTTCCACTGTGTTGTCAATTGTACTTTTAAATTTTTTCTTGTCATATTTGCCAGTTGAAGAAAAGAAGTAGTATATTAGCCTGTATATGTGTGTGTAAGCATAAATGTTTGAGTGACAGCTTCATTCTTTGTTAAAAAATAATTTAATGGTATAACTTAAAACTTATACATTCTTTTAGACTTCATATTCCAATTTTAAATGGCACCATAGTTTTGCATCAGAGATCTCATACATTGGTAACTTGGATACACTTCTAGTATTTTCATTGATCCTGGTGAGATTAGGTAGCACTGGAACAAATTTCTGATTTTAGTATATGCTCGTTATTATTTTGATATTTCCTGTAGCCATAATAAATACCTGCCTAGACATAATAAATGTCACCTTCCAGTTTTCTAATTTCTCCTTAGATTGAATTTTTAATATATTTGAAAAAAATTAGTGGAGCTCTTAATCATCTATAATTTTGATTTGTGTAAAAGTGAAATAAAAATCAGGCACGTACACTTGTAATGCCAGCACTCTAAGAGGTTAAGGCAGGAGAATTTCAAGTTCTAGCCCAGCCTGGCAACTTAGTGACACAGTGAGACCCTGTCTCAAAGTAAAAGCTAGAAAAGGGCTGGAGATGTATCTCAGTTCGAAGGGCCTAGTTTTAATCCCCAGTACCCCACCTCAAAGTGAAATAAATTTAGGAAAGATAGAGTTTTCTTTTAAAATGAGATGTGTTCTACCTGCTGTTTAATATATAATTAGGTTTTCATAGTGTCTTTTTACTATATAGTAGTTACAACACTAGGTCACTTTAAATGTAGATACTAAAAGTCTGATGATTTGCGTTTGAAATCCAGTCAAGGAAGATAATTTTTCATTACCAGTTTATTTTAAAAATATGTAGTGCAGCCAGGTGTGGTAGTGCACGCCTGCAATCCCAGCACTCGGGAGGCTGAGACAGGAGGATCACTGTGAGTCAAGGCCAGTCTGGGATACATAGTGAGTTCAAGGGCAGCCTGAATTACATAGTGAGACCCTGTCGCAAAAAAAAAAAAAAAAAAAGTGGTGCAAAGTCACTGAAATTATATACTGTAAACTTTTAAATATATTATTTTGTATTGTAATATATTCTGCATCTAAATAGTATATCTTTTATACAAATTCATACACACACACATGTAAAATCCAGAATAAAAGATTCTATTAGTCTCAGTCTCAATCTCAATCCTAACAATCCTGTAGAGTAGATATTATTTTTTCTTGCAGATGAGGAAACTAAGACTCAGAGAAACTAAGGTTCAAGAGGTTGAAGATACAGCCCATAGGCAGAAAGTACAAAAAGCAAGACCATGGTTTGCCTGACTTAGATATCTACATTATTTTTGCCACAGCACATTACTTAACATGGTTTAGAAGGTGATTTTTTTTCATCATTCAGGTATATAATTTGTTTCCCATTCTACTTCCTAAACATAAGATATTTGGCCCACTTTTATTGAAGTCTGATGCCCTTTTCTACATTTGCCTACACTTTAAAGGATAAAATGTAAAAACTTTAAGCAAGAAGATTTCAATTATATTTTAAGCTAGTATAATATAACCTACTCATTTTTATTACTTTTTAAAGAAAAATACACTGTGGATTTGTTTCAAGATAGCATATAGCTATGTCCTCCACCTTGACAATGTAGTCTTATTTCTTGCACTTCTCACTGAGTAGAAGTGAATATTAACAAAATCATTAATACATTGGAAATTACAAAATAATAAGAGTCAGGCATGGTGTCACATGCCTGTAATCCCAGCACTCAGGAGACTGAGCAGGAGGGAGGCTGAGGCAGGAGGATCGCCATGAGCTCAAGGCCAGCCTGCACTACATAGTGAGACCCTGGCTCAAAACAAACAAACAACAACGACAACAAAAAAAGGAAAGTAGGCTGATTATTCTTTATTCTGAAACCAAAGCCTCTATAATGTTTTCAGTAAGAATTTGTAGCACAGTGTGGTGGCACATGCCTGTAATCCCAGCACTCGGGAGGCTGAGGCAGGAGGATTGCTGTGAGTTTGAGACCAGCCTAAGGTACATAGTGAGTTCAAGGCCAGACTGAACCACATAGCAAGACCCTGTCGCAAAAGACAAAACAAAGCAAAACAAAAAAATCCCAAGGAATTTGTAGTCTTTCAAGGTACTACTTTCACGTTTAGATTTACATTGAGAAGAAATCCCGGGGCCGGTGAGATGGCTCAGCGGCGTAAGCACCTGCCTTGCAAGCGCGAGGGCCCGAGTTCGACTCCCGGAACCCACATACGGAAAAGGGGCCGGTGATATCGCTCAGTAGCACGGGTGCCTGTTGGCGCGCGAGGTCCTGAGGTCGACCCCCCGGTACCCACAAAAAAAAAAAAGGAGAAGAAATCTCAACATGGAATGAATTTCATAATTTTAGTATAAACTTAGTGTGATGTATAAAAATGATCATGGTGTATGTGTATATATGTATATACACACATATGTAAACAGATTTCGATGTTAACATTACTTAACTTTTTTTTTTTTTTTTTTTTTTTTTTTTTTTGTGAGTACCGGGGGGTCGACCTCAGGACCTCGCGCGCCAGCAGGCGCCCGTGCCGCTGAGCGATATCACCGGCCCCTTTTTCGTATGTGGGTTCCGGGAGTCGAACTCGGGCCCTCGCGCTTGCCGGGCAGGCGCTTAAGCCGCTGAGCCATCTCACCGGCCCAACATTACTTAACTTTTTAATAAAAGCAAAAGGTTTTAAGAAATACTGTAGTCAAGTGAATCCGGACTCCTGTTTTGATGGTGGTGGTTTGTTAATTTGTGTGTGAGTGTGTATGTATGTGTATGAGAATGCGTGTAATCTCACACCACCTGCTATCATGTAGCATTCAATATTAATAGCTATAGCAAAGGGAATTTGATGGTGTTACATGAAACAAGGTTTACTACAGCCTAAAAAATAGTGAAGTTGTGGCTACATATGTACATTCCGTATCTACATATTTGCCTTCCAAATACTTCTGTCTGTGAAACATTTTTTAAAAATATACTTTGAGAATTTAAATCTTTTAAAAGTTTTAAAAATTCTTAACATTTTTGCCTGTTAAACTTTTGCATTATAAAAACCTAGAAGTATACCTTTTGAGGTTGATTTTCCTTCCTGTGCCCTCTTGTGAAATTTGGTTCGTGTGCAAAAATTTTATATATTGAGAGACTCAATGCTTAAAATGCCTAATAATTGTACAATAGATGGTTACATCATTTTTCACTATTTTAATATTTGTGCTCTTTCTATGTATTTTTATAGTCCCTGGAGCATTTTTCTTATATATGTTTTATTCTGTTGAATTATTTTATATTCTTGTTTATTACTCTAGTGGTCCACTAAATTTCTTTTCTTCCAAGTACACCATAGTTTTTGTTTTGATATCTATTTGTGTTGTAACATTGAGGGTGACTGTTTTAATTCATCCGTTGAGAAACAATTCAGTTAAGATTTATTGAACTTTTTCAGGCTGTGTTACCTAGAATAAACTAAAGCTGTAATCCTATTGAAATCTTATTATAATAATGGTTAATTATGTGTCATCTTCTGAAATTTTTAAAGAATTAATATATTTTGGAATGAGGTTTTTCTCAGTAAACTAAAGGTACCAATTTACTCAGCTTCTAGCATATTTGTGGATCAGTGTAAAAACCATGAAATCACCCAATTAAGTTACTTTGTCATTGGCCTATGATTTTGAAAAACTGAATTAGGAGATTTATGATTTTTTTTTTTTCTTTTTACAGCTACTGGTAACATGCATATATGCACCGCCGCTCCCCCACAACACACTCTATCTTTGTGTTTGCGGTGCCTTCCATAGAAATTTAAATTGGGAAGTTTCTCTTTATTTTCTTCTTTTTTTAATTAGTGTATGTTTATAATACAGAATAGTGATGTTCATTTTGGGCAGTTGGTACATGTTTACAATAACATATCTTGATCATTTTCAATCTCTTTCAACCCCCACAAAAACTTCCCTTTCTACTAACCCCTTTTCTCATCTCCAGAAGATTTGCCTCTGTTTCTTACCATCTCTCCTTTATTTTACTCTATTTATATTTTGTATTTCTCATGTAAGAGAAGCCACGTGATATTTAACTTTGAGTCTGGCTTATTTCACGTAGCGTGATGGTCTCAAGTTCTATCTATTTTCCTGCAGATGACATTTTTCTTTATGGCCGAATAATATACATATATACATATATGTATAAATATATATATATACACACACACATATTTTATATATATATATATGTATTTCACATTTTCTTCATCTGTTCATTTCTTGACTGACATCTAAGCTGTTTCTAAAGTTTAGCTATTGTAAATTACACTGCTATAAACAAGAATATGCATGCATCACTATAGCATGGTTTCATTTCTTTCAGGAATATACCCAGGAATATCAAATAGTATTTCTGTTTTTAGTTTTTTGAGGAATCATCATACTGATTTTCATAGTGGTTACGCTAGTTTATGTTCCTACCAACAAAGTAGGAGGGCCCATCCCCATACTCATCAGCATTTATTGTTTTTTGTGTTCTTGATGATAGCCATTCTGACTGATGTAAGGTGAAATCTCAGTTATTTATATTTACATTTCCCTAATGAACATTTTTTATGTAGTCATTGGCCAGAGTGTCTGTTCAGTTCATTTTCCCATTTTTTGATTAGAACATTTGTTTTCTGGGAGTTAATTTTTTTAAGTGTTTTATATGTTCTTGATATTAGACCTCTATCAGAAGAGTAGTTAGCAAAATTTCTCCCATTCTGAGCCAGGAGAGGTGCACACCTGTAATCTTAGCATAATAGAAGGGTTTGAGGTAGGTTGATTTTGGGTTTGAGCCCACCTGGGCAATTTAGTTACTTAGCGAGACCCTGTCTTAAAATAAAAAAATAAAAAATGAACTGGGGAAGTAGCTCAGTGAGAAGGCCCTGGGTTCAATGCACAGTACCATTAAAAAAAAAAAAAAAAAAAGAACTCCCATATCCCAAAGGCATAGTCCCTTTCACTGTTGATTGTTTCCTTTGCTGTGCAGAAGCTTTTTAATTTGATATAATCTCACTCATTGATTGTTGATTTTATTTTCTGTGCTTTTCGTGTCCTATTCAGAAATTCTTTGTGCCTGTGTTTCTAATAGTTTCCCCTATGTTATCTTCCAGAAGTTTCAGAGTTTGTGTTTTTACCCGTTTTGTTTCATTTTAGTACAGGGTAAGAGGGATCTAGTTTCAGTCTTCTACAGGTAGATATCTAGTTTCCCAGCACCATTTGTTAAAGAAGCTATCTTTTCTCCAAGTATGTTTTTGGCCCCTTTGTCAAAATCAGGTGGCTGTAGGTGCATGGGGTTGTTTCTGTGTCTATTTTCTTCTGTTCCTTTGGTGTATAACCTAACCACAAGGTAAAAGATCTCTATAATGAAAATTATAGAACTGTGAAATTGGACATCAGAAAATGGAAAGACATCCTTGTTCTTGGATTGATGGAATTAATATTATTAACATGACTATATTACCGAAAGCCATCTACAGACTTAATGTAGTACCTATTATAATCCCAACAACGTTCTTCACAGATGTAGAAAAAAATCTTACAATCATATGGAATTAGAAAAGACCTAAAATAACTAAAACAATCCTAAACAAGAAGAGTGAAGCTGGAGATACCACAATAGCAGATTTCAAGTTATACTACAAAACTATAGTAACAAAAATAACATGGTTCTGGCACAAAAGCAGACATGTAGATCCTTGAGAAGTTTCTCCTTAAATCAACAGCGAACCTCCTCTGGCTTTATCATCCAGTTTTCAGGGATACCTGGTAGGGTACTTCAGCTGAGTCTGTCCCAAGTGATGATGTTCTTGTCTTTTGATACTCAATTCTTGTCTGTCAGTAAGATATGTACCATTTTTCCATAGTCTAGTTTTGTGTGCATGTGTTTGTTTGTCTTGCCAGGAATCACCTAAGTGTATAGCTCAACTTTCAATAATGAAGTAATGAAGAATTAACATACTTGGTACCCAAATGACTCTACAGAATATTGCTTAACTGAAGGATTTGATACTGTGGAGGGACTGGCCAACATAGATAAAGCAAAGGCATTTTGGAACCCAATAATATATTAAACATGTACTTTGGTAATGAGAGATATAAACATTTTTCTCTGTGAGAGAGGTTTTTGAGAATATACATTGCCATAAACTTCTGAGAAAGAAACCATGTATCTTGAATAATTTGTTATACTAACCACACTTGTTTTTTGACCTTTTTTGGTGGGTACCGGGGGTCGACCTCAGGACCTTGCACACCAGCAGGCGCCCATGCCGCTGAGCAATATCACCAGCCCTTTTCTCATATGTGGGTACCGGGAGTTGAACTCAGGACCTCGCACTTGCCAGGCAGGTGCTTATGCTGCTGAGCCATCTCACCGGCCCCGACCTTTTTTGTTTTTTAGAAAAAGTCTCAATATGTGGTTCAAGCTGGCCTTGAACTCACTATGTAGCCCTGGGTGGCCTTGAACTCATGATAGTCCTGCTGCCTCAGCCTGCCAAGTGCTGGGATTACAGGCATGTGCCACTATGCCCAGCTGTTTCATCATTTTTATGCTTAAATTAAATCTGCAGTCTTTTTATTCTTTACCTTGTGCTTGTTGGAAAAGAACAATGGCAAGTTATCTTCTTCCAAGTTGACAGATAAGCTTTAATTACTTTTATCACTTAGGAGCAAGGAAATTATCAATTATAAAATGAACAGAGCAATAAATTCTTAAGTTGCAAAGTTTTGTTTAAGTTGTATTCATAGGTTAATGCAAAAAGTCTGAAATTTTAGAAAAATTAAACTATATTTCTATTCAAATAACACTTTTAAGAAATGGATTTATCCTCACAAAAAAATAGAGCAGTTAAGTATTTTTACCCATCTTCATATAGTAACATTTGGTTTTTTTTTTTTTTTTTTTGTGGGTACCAGGGGGACGACCTCAGGACCTCGCGGGCCAACAGGCACCCGTGCCACTGAGCGATATCACCGGCCCCTTTTTCGTATGTGGGTTCCGGGAGTCGAACTCGGGCCCTCGCGCTTGCAAGGCAGGCGCTTACGCCGCTGAGCCATCTCACCGGCCCAACATTTGGTTTTAAACATGTCATTTAAAGTCAAATTCCACTTAATTTTATGTATTCTTTTAAAAATACTGTATAATAATCACAAGCAAAATGACCAATTCACACCTAGATGTTCGTGACATGGACAGCACTTTTTGTATGAAAATAGTGAGAAGTGTTGCTTTTTTTCTGCGCTTTTAAAAAAATTCTGTATACTGGAGTTACTGAGCAAATATATAATCATGGGAAGCTTCAGATCTAGATATTTGAAATGTTATAACATACCCTGGCTTAAGTGTGTGTTGTTTTACAGATTGCCCTCATTTCATGTAGAGTCCTATATTTGAATGACTTGTATCATTGCTATTCTCAGTAGTACTTTTATAGTCAAGCATCTGAAAAGTGATTGACTTTTTCTTCACAACTTCATAATTTATAAGAAAACATAAAATAAAAAGACTGGACCAAGATGATCTTGGTACATGGTTGTAATCTTAATAGCAACGTAGAGTCTAAAGTCTACCTCTGCTTAGAATAGACTAGTTAACAGATCAACCAGGATTGCATGTATTAACTTCTTTTCGTCATTTGGTTTGTGAGACTTTGTTGTTCTTTTGAGGTTTTTTTTTTTTTTTTTTTTTCCATGTTAAGTTTGTAGATGTTGAGTGTCTTTGATTTTATGTCTATTGAGAAATTTATGATTGGGTGCTTTATTTATGACATTGTAGTCTCAGCTTAGGCAATTGATCGAAATAAAATATAGGGAAATTTAGTGTGCATTTAAAAAATCTTAAATTGAGAAAATGAACCAACAGCGCTAATGTGGATTTGTTTTAGAGAAAGGTAAGAAGGATAGATTAACTTCTTTATATTTCTGTTAGTCTTTATTGTTAAGATGTTATTTACAAAATTTGGTATGTTTTGGTTTTGGAGGTTACTGGTGTATTGTCATGTTTTAAAGTTGTGAAGAAAGATTATAACTCGTTAAAATTAGATATGTAAAAAACAATTTGTAAACTGTAGAGGGCACTGAAAATATAAAATATTATTATTATGTCAAATGTAATACTTAACAGGGGCAAGAATATTATTATTAAGTTACCAAAAAATAAATGGAATGGAATGTTAGTGTTGCTGGAGATAGTAGTGAGTGATAACTTGGCACACGTAGAGTGTTTTGAATAAATGACTAGGTTGATATTGTAGAGAAATTGTTCAGAGTCAAAAGTTAATGACATTTCCTTCATGTGGCTGCTCTGTAGCAAACCTTGATTCTTATAGGACTGACTTAGTTAAATCTGAGTCATAGTCCTTTGATTTAGAATTGGAAAATAGGGTTTTTCTCTATTTTGGATCTGTCATCTGCATGAATTAGGTTTTATTAGCCAATTTGATAATGAATACATTTTTAAAAAATATTTCAGGCTTGGACTTAAAACACACTATCAGAATACTATATTGTTTTTAGGTCCATTGAGTATTCCTTTTGTGGGCATAGTACAATTTTGTTTATTCCACAGTGCACTCGGAATAAGTCTTCCATGTATTAGAGTGATTCTATTTTAAGACCAAAAATACTAGTAGCTCTACAGCTTTATAGTCAAAGCTACCATGTTGAATTTTCAGTTTTTAAAGCATGTTAACAATGAAAAGAGGGAGAATGTTGTGAGGGGTTGTACAATGGATATAAAACGGAAAGCTAATCTAAAAAAATAAGGTCGTTTTTGAAAGAAAAAAGAGAACATAAGAGGAAAAAGAAAAGTTGTTATTACAAATTTGAGTGTAAATTTCTCAGTGCCTATCCCTGTATGGAAAAAGTTTCTGTATTAAAGATGGTTATCTTATGTTCAAAACTCTATAGTGATAAAAGAAATTTGAATTGGACACTTACAGTACAGCTTGTTTACTTATAAAGATGATGGCAAGCAGGTGTCATTGTTCTGTTTGATAGTGAAAGATTCTGGCCGGAGGTTAAGGACGTGTGGAAAACTGGATAGAAGTGCAAATTTTACTATGTGCCAAAGTTTCCCTGACTCTTTAAAACTGATTATGGAAACTAGGGATAATGCAGTTGTCATGTTTTTGCTTTGTCCTTTAGTGGTGTATCTAGGGACAGTATAACCATCAAAGGTTTTATGCTGTTATATTTATGCCAGCCGAAAGCCTTAAATATTTGATTTATGGGTAGCCTGCAGTAATTTAAAGAAATAGAGTAGAACTGAAAGTAGCAGAATCTTGTAGTTTAATTATAGACTTGTGATGGAAGGGTGAGAAATTATACCTGAAATTTATAAGAATAAGATATCTCCAGAAAAAATAAGAAATGCCGGTAAACAGGAAAAGATCATCAACCTCATTAATACTCAGGAAATGTAAGATAAAACAGTGCATACTACTTCTCATATGACAGATTGAGTGACAAGGCTGTTGGCAGAGCAGTCATGCATCTTTTGTGGAGTGTAAATTGGTTTTACTGCAGTGATACGGTTTTTTACCTCTTAAGCCACCTGCCCACTTAGCCATCTTTGGTGTAAGAGCAGCCTTACTAGGACCGTTTATGTGACCAGACTCGTGGAGACTTTGACTCCTGTTATTTCTGGGCCCAGGAGATGGGAGAGGTTACAGCTGAAGATACAGCCTCAGAGACTATTTTAGAGGGATTAGGTAGCAAGCCCAAAAGTTGAGAGGGCAAACTTAGGGAGCACCAGGAGACAGGAAAGACTTGGTAGGTGATTACTTTTCACTTTTTTCCTTTCTTCCTTTCTTTCTGGTTCCAAGATAGACTGGTCCATAGCCTGAGTAGAAAGCATCCTGTGAGACCTACATCAATGGAGCCAGCTCTGTTAGTAGTACTTTTATTTGCTTTTTCTGTTTCCTTCTCATTTTTCATATCTTGGGATTTCACTTCCCAAGAATTCTTAGTTTGTAAGCTTTGCCTCAGATTCTGTTTTTTTGGAGGCTAGACTAAGAAGCTAACAGTCCCACTTCTGAGACTCTGTTCTAAGAAAAATCCCTGCAAATTCTAGAAGATATATCTACATGGCTGTACATTGCAGCATTGTATGCATTACTGAAAAATTAGAAACAATCAATAGGGAAATAGTTAAATAATAATATACAATGGAATACTACCACCAGTAAAACAAATGATATGGAAAATTGTCTATATATAGATATATTGTCTATATATGTCTATATATGATATATTGAAATAAACCAATTTCAGGTCAATATGTTTAGTTTGATATTACTTGAGAAAGTAAGCCTCCAAATAAACCAGGCCACAGGTTCAATACTGAAAAAAATGTTGTAGGTTGGGGAAGAAGTAATGAAAGAGAGATTTATACATTTTACTTATATACATCTATAAGTTAATTTTTTCATATTGAACATCTGATAAAACAGTGGAAATGGAATTTGCTACTTATTAAGTGGTATAGGCACTAAGATAATCATGAAAAATAGAGAACAAATATATTTAGGAATAGAAATACTAGAGTGCTTAGTTCATTAATATTAATCTTTGAGGATTATGTATAACTAAATTTTAACTGTGTATATGTGTACATATATACTTGTACATATGTGGGTTTACTATAACCTAGGGCATTATTTTAAATTCATTATGTATATTATTTACTGGTCACAGTAACTCTGAGATAGATGTGATCATAGGAACTCAAGGACTGGAAACCTTCAAGAAAAGCAAAAACAAAACCTCACCTGATGATGTATAGATTTTAAAATGATGGTTAGAAATTATTACAGTTCTGCTTAACTCCAGAGCCTGAGATTCTGACCACACTGCTTTCATGTAATTCAATCTTAGGAACCTAGTTATCTCAACCTGTGAATTATCTGATTATAAAGGTGCTTACATCTTCAGCATATACATAGTAAAGTTTTATTTTATTTGTATTGTATTATATTGTATTGTATTGTATTGTATTGTATTGTATTGTATTGTATTGTATTGTATTGTATTACATTGTATTGTATTTGGTGGATGGGAGAGATTTCTTTTTTCCCAAGTGGAAATAGCTTTTATGTTTTCTAATTCTAAAAGGTTTTGTGTGTGTGTTTGTGTGTGTGTGTGTGTGTGAGTGTGTGCTCAGGATTGAATCCAGGGCCTTGCACGTGCTAAGCACATACTTGCTAAGCATGCCCTCTAATCTAACACTGAGGTACATCTCTAGCCCTGCACCCACCCACCAATATGCTTTTTATGGAAACTTTCAGATGCTTTCAGAGTTTTTAGATGAAAATAAGAATTCTCTTAAAGAAACCATTGTTAAAATTTTGTTAGTTTTTGAAAGCTATTTATATTCACACACACAAATAGTAAAATTTTACTTTGTTTTTACTCAAATGGGATCATATTACTCAGATATTTTTAAAACTCTGCTTTACTTTGCAATTATCAGTCATTTTTAATGTCAGTATGTATGATTTCTAATGATTGCATAATATTCTCTTGTATAGATAAATGTATTTAGCTAATATTACTATGTTCGGGTGTTACTTTCATTCCCCCCACCCCCATATAGGTAATGCTGCAATAAACATCTTTCTGCTTATATTTTTTCTTATTCATCTAATTGCTTCTTCAGGATGAATTCCTAGCCATCAGTAGCCAAATTTTCTAATTTTGGTTATTGGTTGATGACTTAGACTCATCAAGGAATGCATTATTTACCTAGAAAGAACTAGTCTTTGTTTTCTATTAGTCACTTGTGACTTTTCATTAGTGGTTACTGATTATCGAATTCTCACAGTAGATATTGAGTGTCCACTGTGTACATGGCACTACATTACTAGGTCAGAATTTTCCTCTGGGTAAATCTGTGACTACATACTCTGAGCCAGAGTTGATTCATAGTAAAGGGTGGAAACAATATATGAGAATATTACTCTGTAGGATTTGAAAGAAAAAGAATATATTTTAACTTTAAAACTATGTAGTTCATACTTTTCCTTTACATAGTATTTATCTACTTATGTTGTTCTGTAGATTTTAAAAGCCATGAGATCAAGAAAATGTAGCTGTTTGGGTTGCCACTTATTCCCAGCTAGGAGACAGTAACTATCAGTCAAGTTATTTAATAAATGAGGAAATTCAGATACAAAATGAAATGTGGCATTGATTCCAAGGTTGTTTGTAGACCCATAGCTATCATTGCTGATTGGGTATGTTATGATATAACTAAAAACAGTATTTTCAAACTACATAGAGAAAACCCACATTCTCAAATTATTTAATTAAACTATACCATTTTATATGTCCAAGCTATTTCATAAAGCAAGAGAGTGAAACATCATTCTGTTTCCACATTAGGCAGTGTAATTATAAACATGGGATTAGACCTCTATAGGAGGCAGCCGTCCAATAAATCAGTTTTACAAATGGTACGCCCCAAAGGAGTATTTACCCGTTACTTTAGTCAACTTATAAATGAATAGCTTACGACCACAAGTAATTAGATGGGGTCAGAAGTAAAGAATACCTATAAAACAGATGGCAAGTTTTTCCTATTCTTTGAGGTTCGTTATTACTTTTGTGCTGATTCCTGTTCTAAGTTATCAATGGTAGTTTCTGTGTTGGTGTTTAAACTTTGACCATGGAATAGTGAAACCTAAATAATCTTGATTGTAACTACTAGAAAACAGAAATGAATCACTTAGAAGTAGAAAATTTTCTGGACCAAATGGGAAGTATTTTTTATGTTTTTGGCATCTATGGGCTATTTAATAAACATTTTGTGTATAGGCAAACAAGTTTTAATGAAAATTTATCATAATCATTTTAATAATAAAGGATTTATAACATTTAAATGTACTTAAGGAAAGAGAAACTGGGATGGGGGAATGGAGAAAAGGAAGGGAAAAGCAAAAAAATAATATATATATATATAAAAGATAGTTAAGATAGATACACTACTAATTTCTCTTAGTTCATTGAAATGGAAGTTTTGTGCTAATATTGTTTGGACAATTGAATGCTGATATCTTGTACTCTGAGTAACTAATTTAAAGATAACAATATGCAATGTATTAACCATTGTTACCCTCCTATTATGTTGTTTTGAAATTTTGTTCCATTATTTTTTCTCTTAAAAATAAAAATTTTTATTTTTTATTTATTTATTTATTTTTTTTTTTTGTGGGTACCGGGGGGTCTACCTCAGGACCTCCCGCGCCAGCAGGCGCCCGTGCCGCTGAGCGATATCACCGGCCCCTTTTTCGTATGTGGGTTCTGGGAGTCGAACTCGGGCCCTCGCGCTTGCAAGGCAGGCGCGTACACCACTGAGCCATCTCACCGGCCCAAAAATTTTTAAAAATGTACTTAATAATCATTTATTTCTTAATGATTAAGAAAACCAGCAAGTATTGGGAATGTGTTAAACTCTCATTGAAGAAGCATTAGGAACACACTGCCAAACCACCTACAAATAGTAAATACCTAGTAAATATTTTTATAGAAATATATCATAAATAGTCCCAGTATATCCCTTTCAAATATACTGTATTTATATTTCAATATTAGGTTGTTAGTTTGTTGCTTTAAAATGAAATATAATTAGAATAAATAATACCCTGACAACTTGATCTTAATATTTTGAGTTATAGCATAGTAAATTAAACCTTTACCAGTCTAAAATGTTTTCTTGAGGTCATGTTTTTTTCCCCCTTTGTAAAACTTGGTAGTACTGTATAAATACAACTAGATTGTATACCAGTCCTTTCTCTGTATAAACAACCCTCATTTGATAGAAATCAGAAAAAAAATTTAATGGTTCTGTAATAATTTACGGGGTAAATAACAAATAGACTTGAATTTTTCCTGTTCTCCATGAAACTTGACATTACTCATATATTAGCAGATAGAAAACCAAACTCCTTGTATGGTGTATGTGTGTGTATGTGTTATATTTAAACTAAAATGAATGTGTGAGAACACTTACTAAAATATACTAACAGCTATTAATGGGAACCCTAGTTCCTAATAAACAAATATTTATATTGGAAATAAAAAAGTTCATTATGCAATCTGGTAGTCTAACACACTTAAAATATTCAAGTTTTTCAAGAGAAATAGCAAATACTTTAATAATTTAGCTCTAGCCCACTTGAACATCTCTTTTTTTTTTTTTTTTTTTTTTTTCTGGTACTGGGAATCCTACTCACGACTTCATGCTTACTGTTCTATTTTCTAACCTTTCCCTATGATTATAATTGTACAGTTTATTAAAGGTATCCTTGCATGTGAGTATTATAAACGAACAGTTTGTTAAAGGTATCCTTTCACGTGAATAGCAATTCATAAATATTAAATTCTAGCTTAGCTAAGGAGATTCAGCTCAAATCTACTAGGACTAGCAGCTTTCAAAGAGAAGTTATGAATAATTCTAGTGTTTTACAATAGTATGAATTATTTTTAGTGCTTTATACTACTAAGATCTTGAAAAGTCTTATTACTTCTCTTAGATACTAAAGTTCTAATAAAACCTCAAATAAAACATTCTAATAAGATTTTGAACTATATGTTTTTAAAGAATTTGGTACATTATATAAGTGTGATTATGTTATGTATAGAGATGAACAACTTTATAACTAGAATACATGCTCCTTTTAATGAAGTTTATCAGGAAAATAATATAGTCAGTTTATATCATACTTCTTAGGAACCATTAACTTAAATCTGTCTTTAATTCTTACTTTCAAGGTTTTCTGTAACCTATATTTCTCTCCCCAAGATTATGAACCCATTCTTTATGTACTGCAAACTCGACTGCCATCTCACATGGCTCCTTGTTTCCCCTCAAGTAGGTGGATTTATTATGCTTTTTTTTTTTAAACTTATGCTGTTTCCTAAACTTATAAATAACTTATGCTATTTTCCTAAAATACCATCTCTACTGTTTCTAGCTTTTTGTCTGTTTTAGCTCTGGTCAATTCTAGTTTATTCTTTTTTTTGGGGGGGTACCGGAGGTCGAACTCAGGACCTCACACCACCAGGCACCCGTGCCGCTGAGTGATATCACCGGCCCTTTTTTCGTAGAGTTTATTCTTTTTTTAATCTTTATTTTTTTCTATTGGTATGTGTTTCTCATACATATTGATCACATTCATCACAGGGAATTTTTACCTGTACATGATATATCTTGATTCTTCTTTTTTTCCCCTGTTCTCCTCCTTTCCTTTCAACCCCCCTCTTCTTCCCCTTCCCATTTACAAAAGCTTTGTTTCCATTTTCTCCTTCCATTTTTTCCCTTTTCCTTTTCATCCCTTTCCTCTCCCTCCTCCATTGTTCCCCTTTCCGTTTGAACATGTTCTTCCTACTTTCCAATATCTAATCTTCATTATGCTCCTCATTTACCCTTTGGGTTTCTCATACAAAAGAAACAGCTCTTGTGTGATATTTAAACTTGTGTGACTGATTTCTTTCATTTAAGGTTATGGTCTGGAGTTGCATCCATTTTCTTACAAATGACTCAAGTTTATCCTTCTTTATGTCAGAGTAGTACTCCATTGTATATAAATACCTCATTTTCTTTATCTGTTCATCTGTTGATGGCTATATGGGCTATTTCCAAGATTTAGCTATTATAAATTGTGCTGCTATAAACATGGGTGTGCATATATCACTGTGGTATGATGCTTTTAACTCTTTTGGGAAGGTACAGTGGTACCTCGATTTACAAACTTGTTTTACAATTTTGGGGAAGATGGCTGCATTTGTGTTTGTGTGGGGAAGATAGCTGTGGTCATGTTTGTCACCCAGTGTGGAATTTGCAAATGGAAGCAAAATTTTGCCAAATGCTTTTGTTTACAAACCGAATTGTTTTCCCCACAGCCCCTCCAGCATTTGTTATTGGTTGATTTCTTGATGGCAGCCATTCTTTCTGGAATGAGATGGAATCTTGTTAATTTGCATTTATTGAATGACCAGTGATGTTGAGCATTATTTCATATATTTATTTGCTGTTTGTACTTCTTCATCTGAGAAATGACTGTTCACTTCAGATGCCTATTTTTGGATTGGGTCTTTAAAATTGGGGGCATCTGATTTTTTTTGAGTTCTCTATATATTTTAGATGTTAGTCCTTTATCTGAGGAGTAGCTGGTAAAAACTTTTTCCCATTTTGTAGGTTGCTGTTCACTCTGTTGGTGGTTTCCTTTGCTGTGCAAAAGCTTTTTAATTTGATGTGATCCCAGTTGTTGATTCTTTGTAATATTTCCTGTGTGATCAGGATTTTGTTCATGAAGTCTTTGCCTACACCTGTGTCTTTAAGAGTTTTACCTATTCTATCTTCCAGCAGATTGTTTCTGTTTCAATATTTAGATCTTTGGGCTGGTAATATAGCTCAGCAGCATAAGCACCTGCCTGGCAAGAGTGAGGTCCTGAGTTCAACTCCCGGTACCCGCATATTAAAAAAAAATTTTAGATCTTTGCTGTATTTCAATTTTAGTTTTGTGTATGGTGAGAGATATAGGTCTAGGTTCAACTTTTGACATGTGGAAAGCCAGTTTTCCCAGCACTATTTATTTATTTATTCCTTCACCATGTGTTTATTTGCTTCAGTTAGTTAAGATGTGCAACCCTTACTCAAGGACCCTCCAGCCCCTGAGCTCCATGTAATTTTCCAAAGGCTTTATACAGCTGAAAATATTTCCACATGAAAACATTATTTGACTTTAAGTCTACAAGTTTCTTTTTGAGGTAAATGTGTTTCTTGTATACAACATATTGTTGTATTTTGTTTCTTGATCCATTCTGCCAATCTGTTTCTTTTGATTGGTGAATTGAGACCATTCACATCGATGGTTATAACTGGTAGGTATTGACTTGTCTTTGTCAACATATTAATTTCCTGTTGTTGATTCCCTTTCTTTCCCTTCTATTTAATTGCTTTCCTTGCCTGGTGGATTCATTCTATTGGGATTGTTGGAATTCTTGTTTTCATTGTCATTTTCTAAAGTATCCTTCAGAACTTTTTGGTGTGCTGGTTTGTCAGTTATGAATTTCTCCAGGTGTTCTTTATCATGGAAGTATCTTATTTTTCCATCAGTTTTGAAAGATAGTTTTGTGAGGTACGTCAATCTGGGTTAAAAGTTGTTTTCTTTTAGGGCTTGAAATATTTCACTCCAAGCTCTCCTTGAATTTAGGGTTTGTGTTGAGAAGTCTGCTGTGATTCTGATGGGCTTTCCTTTCTAGGTGATTTGTTTCTTTTTCTCTAACAGCTTTTAATATTCTGTTCTTGTGTTGAATTTCTGGAGTCTTGACTATTATATGCCTTGGTGTAGTTTTTTTCTGATCATGGCTAACTGGAGTTCTATATGCCTCACTTTTCTGCATGTCAAATTCTTTTTCCATGCTTGGGACGTTTTCTGCTATTACTTCTGTTTGAGTCTGTTTTATGGAATCCATTTCTTTTCTATGTTGGGCATTCACAGTTTCCATTTCTTTCTTAAGTGCCTTTATTTATTTTTTTTTATCTGTATCTACTCTAGATTCACTAACCATTTCCTTCATTATGGTTGTCATTTCTTTAATTATCCCCATTTTGGTTTTGTCAAGAGATTTATTCATCTGTTTTGTTACTTCCACTGCTACCATATCATAAAATTCAGCCATGTGGCTTTTGATTTCTTCTGCCTCAATGTCCCCTTGATTTGCCTTGAATGAGTTGGAGGTTACAGGTTGCGTCTTGCTTCTGTGCTTTCTCATTTTCTATTTTGTTGTTGTTATTGTTTATTTGTTTTCTGCATTGAGGGTTGTTGTTGCTTATGGTAGGTAGCTTTATTACTGGTATTGAGACCTCTTTAGGAAGTGACTACTTTTCAGAGATGTCTTCTAGGTATAGCTGGCTTTTGGCTTTTGAGCCTCTCCCACGATCTTCCTGCCTCTTCAATTTATTAGGGATGAACAATTGCAGCCTGTTTGATCTAGCACCCAGTTCTTTGGTACTGGACTATAGTATTGTTTATGACCCCCAAACAATCTAGGTATTGGCATATAAGGAAGATCAATTGATCACAACTGTGTCACCTTGGCTAAAGTAGTACAATCAAGAATAGACTGGAAAATGACAAACCGTGATAACTATTAATTTGCCACCTTTAACCATAGGTAGAAGATTTATAGTTATATAACAAAATCTAAGACAAATCAGAAAATTACATACAGTAAATATACCCTCAATAGCATCATTTACCCTAAGAGGAAAACATTTAAAAGTGATAAGAGGGGGCCAGTGAGATAGCTTAGCGGCATAAGTGCCTGCCTGGCAAGCTCGAGGTCCTGAGTTCAACTCCCGGTACCCGCATACTAAAAAAAAAAAAAAAAAAAAAGTGATAAGAGGGAAAAATAGAGAAATAAAAGAAGGAAATTAGAAGCAAGGCTAAAGGACAAAGGAAGATTACCCAAGCCTCAGGAAACTGGTGAAGAGGACAGGAGGGAAAGAAGGAAAAACAGAAACAAGAACAAAACAAAACAAAAAAACTAAAAACCATGTTCACATTCACACAAAACAAAACAAAACCCCCATCACCAGGCATAGTAGTGCAGGCCTGTAATCCCAGCACATGGGAAGCTGAGGCAGGAGGATCCCAGTGAGTTCAAGGCCAGCTTGGGCTTCGTAAGCAATTTCAAGGCCAGCCTGTACTACATAGTGAGACCCTGTCTCAAAAAACAAAACAAAACAAACAAACAAACAAAAAACGAACCCTCCCCCCAAAAAACAAACGCCAAATGCAATTACTGTCTGCCCAGTTTTCTTTCCCAGGAGGCAGTTGTGCTGTGTTAGAAATGAGAGTTCTTGAAAGTTTTCAAATATTTTACTTATAAAATTGTCTCCTTTGAAAATTTTCAACTATGGAATCACATTGCCTGTTTGTTTTTTATAAGACTGATCTCTATGAGCCTGACAGTAATAAGAAAAGAATAACAAAAAGGATTTGAAATTTTATTGATTATATTTCAGAACGATTACATAGTTATGAATATATTCTATTTATGGATTTGTACCATATTGCCCACAATTCAGAAAATATATTTCTAAATATATGTTACTTTTTCATTTCATTTTAATTTTTTTTTTTTTTTTTGTGGGTACCGGGGGGTCGACCTCAGGACCTTGCGCGCCAGAAGGCGCCCGTGCCGCTGAGCGATATCACCGGCCCCTTTTTCACATGTGGGTTCTGGGAGTCGAACTTGGGCCCTCGTGCTTGCCGGGCAGGCACTTAAGCCGCTGAGCCATCTCACCAGCCCTATTTTTTCTTAGTACATATTTGTGGCACATAATGAAAACATTCATTATATGGAGAGTTGGTACTTAAACATATCACTCTTAGTTCTTTTTACTTCCCCTTTCCTGCTTCCCTTCTCTCTCTATTCCTAGATTCCCATCCCATGTGTAAAAGGTCTAGCCCCTGTTTCCTGTCATCTTTTATTTGCTTTTTAAATTATTTGTATTTCGGGTTTGCCATATAAGAAATGCAATGTTTAACCTTCTGTGTCTCATTTATTTCACTTAGCATTACAGTCTCAAGGTACATCCACTTTCCTACAAATGACTCAATTTTTTGTTTTGTTTGTTTTTTTCAGACAGGGTCTCACTGTATAGTTCAAGCTGGCCTTGAACTCACTATGTAGCCTAGGCAGGCCTCGAGCTCTCTGCAATCCTCCTGCCTCAGCCTCTAGAGTGCTGAGCTAATAGGTGTGCACCACCACACCTGGCCTAAATGACTCAAATTTATTCTTCTTTATGGCTGAGTAATACTACATTGTGTGTAGTATTACTCAGTACCACATTTTCTTTATCCATTCATCTGTTACGGACATACAGGCTTTTTCCAAGATTTAACTATTGTGAATTGTGCTGCTATAAACATGAACATGCATGTATCTAATGTCTTTAACCATCCTGGGAAGAAACCCAGAAGAGCTGGGTCCAACTGAATTTCTATTTTTAGTTTTTGGAGGAATCACCATACTGATTTCTGTAGTGGTTGTACTAGTTTACATTTCCACAATATAGTGTTCCTTTTTCCCCATACCTCACCACCTCATCAGCATTTGTTGTTTTCTGAGTTCATGGTGATAAGCAGCCATTCCTTCTGGAGTACGATGGAATCTCAGGGTTGTTTTGATTTGCATTCGTCTAATGACCAAAGATGCATGACTGTATTCTACACAAACGAGTTTTTCAGCTGACCAAACTTAGCTCAGTGCAGTTTAATCCCTAGTACTCCCCCAACTCCCCTCCATCACATATATAAAAGCAATAGGAAAAGTTGGTTATTTTTACTGTCTTACTGATGTTCCTAAGTTTCCAAGATCCTTTATTCAATATTTGAATATTGAGTAAGCTTTTGTTATAGTGTAATGTTATAAAATACTTATTTGGACTCTTGCTGGAAATATTTAGTCACATTCATTGTGTGGTTTTTTTTTTTATATTCTTCAGTTAACTGGAAGGTGGAAGAACCTTGATGAAATAAAATTAATTCTAGGAACATAAGGGCAGTTTAACTTTGGAAAAGCAGGATAATTTGCAGTATTAACAGAAAAAAGGAGGAAAAAATATATGATCATTTAGGCCGAGGGAAAAAAATTTGACCAGGTTTATTACCCATCCATCATAAAAACTTTTAGCAGCTCTTAATAGGAGGGAATTTTTTTAATCTGATAAAGAATATCTGTAAAAGCCTATAGTTAACATCAAAATGCAAATAATTTTAATTTCTGTATATTTTTTGAATGTTTTCAGCCTATAAGTTTTCATATCGGATGAGTTAATAAATAGGTATTTTTAAAAGTAGCAATCATAAAGCTATAATGTTATATTTAAAGTTATCCATAAGTGAACTAATACTGATTTCCATTTGTGAATTTTCTGATAACATACTCCTTGTGTTCTTAAATATGAATTCATATAAGTTTGATTTATTTAATTACTTAAGTCTTTCTTATAAGAGACTCTACTTTTGTTTGTATCAGGATCATGTCAAACAAAAATGAACCAAGAATTGTGACTTGTGGGTCAAAGACATGTTGCTCTATTCTATGTCCAAGTAGTTATCTAGTTGGAATCTAGAGCATGGGCCTGCACATCATGTTTGTAAAGAAAGTCTAAGACAGGAGATTTTTTTTTTCTTTTTTGGTACTGGGAATTGAACTCAGGACCTTGCACTTGGCAGGCAGGCACCTGTGCCACTGAGCTATATCCCCAGCCCGACATAAGATTTTGAGAATTCTGCTTTGAGAAGTTAGGATTCACAGTATGAGAACCAATTAAAATATTGGGATAATATTCACTAGTATTCAAAAGAACGTGTCAAGCCACAAATTACATGTTCATTAGACTTTTCTTGCCTTATTCATTCTCTATAGCTCTCTTAGGAAATCATGCATCTAACTAAGATAATTTCATGAAGGCATAAGTAAGGGCTGGAAATAACACCTAGTTTAGCAATACTCATCTATTCCTTTCTGTATTCTTATCCTCATTTTTGATATGTTCTGTCAAAAATCTGTGTGGTTTTGGTGGGAAGGTGGTAATGGCTGCAACATAGTTTTTGAATAGTCCCAAATGCTTCCTTAAACAGAATAACCAGGATAGCATAACCAAAAGTTCTTGGATAATATCTATAACAAATCTAGTTGATCAGAGAAAATAGGAACAGACCACCAACAGTGATGACCACCAACAACTTTAAAATTTGTGTAGCATTACTATCTCTGTAGGAGGAAGTAAGAAAGAAGCATGGGGGAACCTTAGTGTCCTGAAAATGACAAAATCCTAAAATAGCCAATAGGTAAAGTTTAGCCGGCTTTTTGCATACTTCTATCCATGGCTGAGTATAAGGGGCTCTTTGTAAGATTCTGTAGAGTTGGCTGAGATTTTAAGCTTCCAAAATTGACTAGCCAAAGCTTTTGTCCTGTACAAAGAAAACATAGCACTGAGAGCAGTCTGCTGAGAATTTAATAAAAATCAAGGGCCGGTGAGATGGCTCAGCGGCTTAAGCGCCTGCCCGGCAAGCGCGAGGGCCCGAGTTCGACTCCTGGAACCCACATACAAAAAAGGGGCCGGTGATATCACTCAGTGGCACGGGCGCCTGCTGGCGCGTGAGGTCCTGAGGTCAACCCCCCAGTACCCACAAAAAAAAAAAAAAAAATCAAGTAGGACAAGGATGGAAAATGACAAAATGAAAAAAAAAAAAAAATCGTAAAAGTGGGGAAAGTACCAGAGTCAAGTTACTTCAAAGTATCTCAGGGGCCAAAATTAAAACTTAATGAAAATGAGAAAGGAGAGAGAGAACCAAAAACCTATCCTGACTTATGTTTCTATCTTAAAAATTCAAGAACATTAATTTGAGGTAAAGATGAGCAGTAGAAAGAATTGTGGTTGAATGCCATCCAAAGTTACTATAGTTAAAGAGTGTGGGGTTTTTTTTTTTCTTTCTTATAATATCCAAAAGTTGTATTATGAGTGAAAATAATGAAAAGTGTGCTAACATTTTTATGGGTCTTGGTAAGATAGCTGTATGCTTTCCAAAAGCATAATGTCATTTTATACTACGTCAGTAGTAGTGCCTATTTCACTGCAGTTTTACCAGCTTAGGTGATTTTATTGTTCTAATGAAGTTAGTTAAAAATTGCTCATTGTTTCAAGTTGAATTTTTAAATTACTATAGGTGTTAAACATTTTTCAGTACATATGTATAACTAGAACCCTAAACCTTCAACTTCAAATATCTTATTGCCTGCTTGTACTCATGATCTGATTATCTATTAAGTCATAGTGTTTTTCTTTTCTTTTCTTTTCTTTTCTTTTTTGGTACTGGGAATTGAACTCAGGACCTCGCGCTTGCCAGGCGGGTGCTATGCTGCTGAGCTATAATCACCGGCCCTCATAGTGTTTTTCTTACATATAACATCATTTGGATATATTGTTTATAATATTATACATGTATTAGCTTTTTGTTTTGCTTTTTAAAAATAATTCCTTCTTTTTCCATTTATTTTTGCTACATTATTAAAGAAATGCTAGTTTAATTATTTCTATGTTTTTTTTGGTACTTCAAATCTAAAAAAATTAAAATTTCTGAATAGATATGGTCATTATATTCAAAATAATTTTCCAAAGAAAATGTAAAATTTGATCGTCATTGTACTTTCTAGAAAATTAGTCATAATAACATTTTTTTTTTTTTTGTGGGTACTGGGGGGTCGACCTCAGGACCTCGCGCGCCAGGAGGCGCCCGTGCCGCTGAGCGATATCACCGGCCCCTTTTTCATATGTGGGTTCCGGGAGTCGAACTTGGGCCCTCGCGCTTGCCGGGCAGGCGCTTAAGCCGCTGAGCCATCTCACCGGCCCCACAATAACATTTTTGAAACCTGGATGTGTCTTAAAATTAATGATGTATTTAACTGTTTGTGTGTTTCCCCTTTTTTATTACAGAAAATATGATGATCTTTATAATTAATGATATCTGGCTTAGGATAAATCAAATACAGTGATAATACTAGCTATAAAGAGTTGTTTTGGGGCCGGTGAGATGGCTCAGCGGCTTAAGCGCCTGCCTGGCAAGCGCGAGGGCCCGAGTTCAACTCCCGGATCCCACATAAGAAAAAGGGCCAGTGATACCGCTCAGCGGCACGGGCGCCTGCTGGCGTGCGAGGTCCTGAGGTCGACCCCCCGGTACCCACAAAAAAAAAAAAAAAAAAAAGAATTGTTTTGAAGTTGAAATTGGGTAATATAAACATACAAAAAATATTCCTTACATGTTAGGTTTTTTTCTTGTGACAGAGATGTATTAAGTTGTTTGGGTTGGTTTGTTTTCAATATTCTTATTTTATCAGAATAATGAAAAGTTTAGAGTTACTGTATTAGATAAAGACTCATGGTTTAATATTTTAAGTTTCTACATCAGAACATCTTGCATTTAAAACCCTTTTGCTTGGAGAAATGCTCGTGTTTTGACCAATAATGCATGTATCAGTTAACTCATATAATGTCCACTTTGTGCTGGACACTGTTCTATTTACATATTTTTTTAAATCTTCAAAATGAGCATATGAGCTGGGTACTAGTCCTGTTTTCACAAATAAGGAATGTGAAACAGAGAGGTTAATTTGCACAGTCCTAAAGTTAGACCTGTAAACAAATTAAACAATCTAGTAAAAAAGAATCTGAAAAAGGTAGCACATGGAAGCAAGAAAGCTCCTCTTTGTGTTTACTTGATAATCTTTGAAACAGGTACTTTTTTTAAGATGGAAAAGAAAATTTCATAAAGGTTTTAAATCTTGACTCTGAAACTAAGGTAGAGTCTAAATCAAGTGATAAAGATTCAGCCAACAGCTTATCCTTTCCTCTTTGAGCAAAGAAGCAATTTGGTGTCTCAGATAATATAGCCTGAGGCAGTATAAGAATTGGCAAATTTTATCCTGTTGGCTGCCAAGTTGGGGTCTATTCCTTTAACTGCTGATGCAACATAAAAATAACTTAATGGATCGAATAGAAAGAAATGAAATAAATTTCTAAAACCTTTGTGAGAGGCATTTCATCAGAATGGAAATCAAGAAGGTAACGTAGCCAAAGAGTTTATACCGCTCTGGTGGATGATATCAATAGAAAGGAAAATCAATGCATCTTTGGTAGTTTTATTCTGAATTTCATTTGATAATAGCAGGTTATTTTTTAAATGTTATTTGTGCCTAAGATAGAATCTTTTTGTCCCCAAGAAAGTTGTTATACCATTCTAACGTATGTATTTGTGCAATTACTTTAGAAAGAGGAACAAATCCTAGGAAGAAAGAATATATTTGGAATACACCATAATCAAATTATGGGGTCAATTTTTTCCCTAAATATTTTTCCTAAAGTTAAACTTATTTATTCATTATATCCTATGTATCAGCATATCTTTTATGAATTTAAAAGAAAAAATAAATATATAATTATCAATTAATGGTTTAGTATATTACATTACTAAATCAATATTTTGCTGACTGTACAATTAATGTTCATGAGACCTCTGCTCCTGGGCATGGTGGAGTAATAGGGATAGTGGAATAAAAGGTTTACTCTTTTACCTTAAACAAGAAGAAAACCAGATAGATGGCTGAAATTACTGGACGAAAAAGTAATTTTTAGATATGTTACTACAAGCAGTGTAAAATTTTAAGAGAAAGGAAACAAACAAGCTAAGCCCTGCAGTGCCTAAGTTTATCGCCTGGAATCAATTTCCAAGGTATACTGCAGAGAGAAGAAATCAAAATTGCCTGACAGTCTCCCTGATTTGAATTATTATTTGCAGGGCCAAATCCTAGAGAGGACATTCCTGCCTTGAGTTCCAGAGACCTGCAAATTGATCCCTTTGGCTGAATACTAGTCTATACATGTATGAAAGGAAACTAACAGACTAGGGAAAGAAACACAACAAAGCATTAGGTCAGACAGATCCTACAACTGATGTAGGCCTGAGAATTGTTTGTTTGTTATCAGTCAAAGTAGAAATAAAACCTGATATAGAACATATGGTAGAGACCTCAGAAAAATTTCACTTCATTAGTGGGGCTAAATTAAACCCTACATTAAGGGCTACTCTTCTCCTACCTTAACAAAGCTTAAAAGTGAGCCTCAAAGAACCAAACTAGTTCCAAGTAATTTAATTTGCCCAATATAATTGAAAGGAACACAACAAAAGCCAACAAACAAGAGTGTAAAATTTATAGTGTGTGGGTTAGAGTAAAAGTCTTTTAAGGAGGAAAACAAAACAAACAACAACAACAACAAAAAACGGGAAATACGACCCAGGAGAAAAACCTGTCAAAGCAAATGTAGAAATGATGGAGAGGTTAACATACCAGAATAACAGACAAGGACATGAAAACACCTATTACAAATGTGTTCTATACAAACAGGTCAAAATATATTGTGCATTTTAAATGTAAAAAAAAACTTATAGTAAAAGACACATTGTCATTAATCTCCTTCAAAATATGCTCCTTCATTTCAAATTCACTTATCCCATCAGTTTTACCACATTCTGAAGAATTTCTGGAAATCCTCCTTCATATTTTGACAATGTACGATCAAAAACAGGGTGAATGCTGCTGCCAAGTACCATCTAACAGAAAGGCAGGTTCATAAAAACGTTATGGTGTGTGGTCATCTACCTTGTTGACTGGATCTGGCACTGCAACTTCTGGCTTTTACCCAAAGTCAAAATGACTGTGGGAGGTAAATATTTTGCATCAAGTCAAGACATGGAGGCAGCCACAACAGTGCAACTAAAGAAGACACAAAGGAGGACTTCCAGAACTGCTTCAGAAAGTGGCAAGGAGGGGAGGGGAATGGGAAAAAAACAAGATATATCATGTACAGGTACAAATTCCCTATGATGAATGTTATCATTATGTATATCTAAAATATAACAATACAATTAATTTTTTTAAATAAAAAAAGTGGCAAGAATTATGGAATAAGCGTGTTTGAAGCAAGGGTAGATTTCAAGGGGATTAATGGAAATATGTCTTTTTAATATAATAACTTTTAAAAAAATGGTCATACTTTTCAATCACACCCCATATATTCTAGAAAACAGAATAAAATGAACATAGAAATGGAAGATACAGAAAAACTCAAGTTGAAATTCTGGAGGCAGAAAAATACACTTATCTGAAGCAGCAAATATACTGTATAGTATTAACAATGTATTAGACCTTGCATACAATAAAATCAGTGAACATAAAGATGTAGCAAGTGAAACTAATCAAACTGAAGCACGGAACATAAAAAGATTGAACAATAAGTGAAGAGAACCCAATTAGCTATAGAAAATATCAAAGCAATGTAACATGCATATAAACAGAATCCCAGAAAAATTTTTGGAAAAATGAGAGAAGACAGAAAAAAAATTTAAAATAATAGCTAAAATGTTAGACACTTGCTGAAAATTATAAACCAGAGTTTTTCAACCTTTAACCATTGATATTTTAGGCTGGAAAAGTTCAGTATTGTGGAGATCTATCCTGTGCTTTATAAGACACTTAGCAGCAACTTTGGTTCCTATTCACTGGATCCCAGTGGCATCACTTAGTTGTGACAACCAAAATTTATCTCAGGTATTGCCATATATCCTAATGTAGGAGTAAGGGAAATGGGAACAGAAAGAAAATCATCGTTGTTGAGAATTACTGCCAAAAACCCATGGATCTAAGCTCAGGGAACCCTAAGCAGAGGAAACATAATGAACCCATACAAATATACACTATCATCAAACTTTTGAAAGTCAGTGAGAAAGAGAAAAAATTAAAAGAATCCAGACAACAAGCATGCTACAGAACAACAAAGGTGGAACCACAGCAGATTTCTTTCTAGAAGTCTGAAGTCAATAGGTTGACATCAGAGGGAAGAGACTGTCAGTCTATAATTCAATACCCAGTTAAGATGGCTTTCAAAAATGAAGATGAAGTTTACTTAACATGATAATAGGCATTTATGAAAAACCCAGAGAGATTTTTTTTTTCATGGCCTGTGGTGAAAGATTGAACGAAACCTTTTCCCTTAAGATCAAGCAATAAGATAGAGGGGCTTGCTTTCACCACTGTCACTCAACATTGTACTGTAAATTCTAGCCACTACAATTAAATAAGAAAAATAAATAAATAGGACCCAAGTAGGAATGGCAAAAACAGAAACTATCTCTGTTCACAGACAAGATCCTACATGTAGAAATATATAGAAAATCCAAAGAATTCACGGAGAAACTACTAGAGTTAATAACTAACTCAGCAAAGCTGCAAGGTACAACATGCAAAAAACACTGTGTTCCTGTACACCAGCAATGAACACTTCAAAAATGGAAACAGTTTAATTTACAGTAGCATCCAAAAGAATAAAATATTCAGGAATAATTTTAACTAATGAGGAAAAAAACTTATATAATGAAAACTATATTGTTAAAAGTAAAAAAGACCCAAAGAAAAGGAAAAAAAAATTGTGTTCATGGATTGGAAGATTTAATTTGTCAAAATGGCAGTACTTTCCAAATCAGTTTATGGATCCAATGCAGTCCATCTCTAAAAAAATATAAGTGCCTTTATTTCTTTCAGAAATGGAAAAGCTAATCATCAAATTTATATGGAATTGCAAGGGGCCCCAAATAGTTAAAACTGTATTGAAAAAGAATAAAATTAGAGGATTCACATTTTGCAGTTTCAAAAACTTACTACATCATCACAGTTAAAACAGTGCAGAACTGACCTAAGAATAAACATATAGACCAATGAAATAGAATTGAGAATCCAGAAATAAACCCTCAAGTTTATGGTCAGTTGATTTTTCTACAAGGATACCAAACCATTCATTGGTGAAAGAATCATCTCTTCAACAAATGATGTTAGTGCAACTAGAATCCACATGCAAAAGAATGAAAGTGCAGTCCCATCTCATAATATATACAAAGTTAACTCAAAATGGATCGTTGGCCTAACTAATGTAAGTTAAAACTATTAAAGTCTTTGAAGAAATGAAAGGAGTAGATCTTAATAACCTTGAATTTGGTCTTGGATTCTCAGGTGACAAAAATAGCTCAAGCAACAAAAGAAAAACTGATCAATAGGACTTCATCAATATTAAAAACTTCTGTGCTGGGCCGGTGAGATAGCTCAGCAGCATAAGCGCTTGCCTGGCAAGCACGAGATCCTGAGTTCGACTCCCAGTACCCACATAAAAAAAAGGGCCGGTGGTATCGCTCGGCGGCACGGGCGCCTGCTGGCACGCGAGGTCCTGAGGTCGACCCCCAGTGCCCCCCCCAAAGAAAAAAACAACTTATGTGCTTCAAAAGATTATCAAGAAATTGAAAGGAAATGGGAGTAAATATTTGCAAATCATGCACCTAATAAAGGTCTAGTATCCAAAGTATATAAATAACTCTTACAAATCAACAACAAAAAGGTAACTCAATAAATGGGCAAAGGGCTTAGACATTTCTCCAGAGAGAATGGCCTATAATCACATGAAATATTAATCATTTGAAGGGTATCTCAAAACCACATGGAGATAGCACTTTGCACCTCATAGAATGACCATAATAAAAAAGATAATAACAAGCGCTGGTGGGAGTATGGAGAAATTGAAATCATCTTATGTTACTGATAGGCATTTAATATGGTGCAGCTACTGTGAAAAGATTTATAGTTCCTCAGAAAGGCGAAAGTATAATTACCATGTGACCCAGCAATTCCACCCCTAGGCATATATACCCTAGAGAATTGAAAACATGTACTTAAATACCTGTATACAGTACAGATGTTCATAGTACCACTGTTCACAATAGTCAAAAAGTGCAAACAGTCCAAATATCCATTAACTGATGAATAGGTAAATAAGATGTCGTACTGGTATATGTGTGCCATAGAATTACTATGAACAATGAAAAGGAATGAAAAACTCATATGGTGTGATATGGATAAACCTTTAAAATATGGTGAGAGAAGCCAGACATAAAAGATCACATATAGTATGATCACATTTATATGAAATATCCAGAATGATAATTCACAGAGACAAAAACCAGATAACATTTAAGGGAAGATATAGGAAGTGACTGCTCTATGGGTTCAAAGTTTCTTTTGGGATGATAAATATGTTTTGGAACTATGTAGATAGAGGTGGTGGTGGCACAACATTGTGAATATATTAAATGCCACCCATTTATACACTTTAAAGTTATTAATTTTAGGTCTCATGTCAGTACAAAAAAAAAGTGAAAGTAAGCTGAAGTCCTTTTCTTTTTTTTCAGACCAACAAAAGCAGAGATAATTCTTTGCCAGTTGACTTGCAGTACAGTAAATGTGAAAGGAACTTTTTCAGATGAAAGGAAAATTAGATAAAAATTTAGACCTACACTAAGGAATGGAGAATACTAGAAGTGCTAAGGATATGGGTGACTATAAACGGCTTTCTCTCCATTTTTAAATTTCTTTAAAAGATAAATGAACTTCTGGTTTCAGCTGTAACATGTAAAGAACTTGGAAGTCATCACTCTTGTCCTTAACAACAACATGACCAAACTGAAAATCAAAGACTGGTCCTAGGTACATCAGAAATTTGAGGTCCACCTACAATACCCACAGTCCCTGGCTCCTTGAATAGTAAAGAGTGCTGATATAATCATAAGAACTTGTGAGCACTGCAAGGCACATCTTTAACCCAATATTGCGTTCTATACAGATGAACAAACTCAGGCTCAGAAAAGCAGTCACCCAAGGGTACACGGCCATTAAGTGGCAGCATCAGGATTTGAACCCAAATCTCCTTAACCTTAAAATCAACATTTTCCCACAGTAGTAGCTGCTTCCTAATAATCTGTTATACACTCATTGAACCTTTATTAAACACCTTTGATGTTTAAATCTCTTCACATAGTACTGAAGGACTGTATAAAAATGGATGACTTGCTTGAAGAGGTACAGACTGTAGAATGTGTCCCTGTTCAATCAAGAGCTAGTTATTGAATACCTGTTATGTGCCATGCCCCAGTTTAAGCCAGGGGCTGCAGTGAGAAAAATGATGACCATCCTGGCCGCATGGAGCTTGGAGGAACTGATGCTGGAGACAGCAGCCAGGAACCCATACTGCAGTGTGATAAGCACTCTTGTGAGGGCTGCTGAGGGTGCTCTAGGACCCTAGGGAGGGGCACCTGGCTCAGGCTTGGAGGGCCAGGAGGGCTTTTCAGAGGGATTGGTGTCTCAGCTGAATCTAAACGGGGTCACAGCTCAAATGCCTGTAGGACAGACAACACAGGTAATGAGTGACAAGCTAGGTCCATTCTTAGGCACAGAAGTGCTCTGCCTGAATATCACATACATAGGTGTATTCTCACTTATACACAGACAACGTTCTCTTTTAGTTTTCCTGAAACATGACCCATGTAGTTAGACACAAGTGCAAAGAAAGATTGCCCTGTCCTGAATCAATAGTGTAAATGTGATAAGTGGTCACTGTTTCTTGGCCTCTATATTAGTTATTTGATTATTGTTTCTTTTAATCTAGAATAGGTGATTTCTTTTTATCGTTGAGTAACATTTTATCTTATATATGTACCATTTGTTTATCCATTGTCCACTGAAGGATTTATTCTAACAGACATAGTTGTTCCTCACTGTTGTTTTAGTTCGCATTTCCCTATTGAGTGATGATTTCCAAGTTCTTTGATATTCAGCATCTTTTTATTTGCTTATTTTCTATGTATGTATCTTCATTGGTAAGATGTCTGTTCAGATCTTTTACTCATATTTTAATTGGGCATTTTATTTTCTTATTGTATTTTAAGAATTCTTTGAATGATTTAGATATTGTCATTTATTAGGTATGGGTTTTGCAAAGATTTGCTTTCAGTCTGCTGCCTATGATTTTGTTGTGTGAACAATGTCTATCACAGAGAGAATTTTAAAAGTTTAACAAAGACCAGTTAACCAACTTTTTTTTTTAACCAATCATGCTTTTGGTATTTTATCTAAATAATTGTCATGCCCAAGGCCGTGTGGATTTTCTTTTATATTACCTTCTATGAGTGAGTTCTTTTTAAAGAAGCTGTGCTTACTACTCTATATTTGCTTCTGTCTAAATTTCTCTTTTCTTTAGTTCTCAGTTTTCTCATTTTCAGTTTTAGTCATTTTATAAGCATCTCTTGAACATCAAGTATATTTCAACTTTAGCCTACCAATAAGGCATGTAAAGCATTGAAATGTAATTGGATGAAGTGAAATAAGTTCTGACTTAGGTTACACATTTCTTAGTATAAAGAAAAGCGTTCTCTATCTCAGAGTTCTTTGCATCATTTCTTCTCTACTGCTGCTTATTTGCTAGCATCACACTACTATACTTCATATACTTTGTTATTTAATCATGTTCTTTATGGTTTTGTAACTGTCATAAATTGATAACTGATTTGATTCCTGTTCTCAAAAATTTCTATTTCTTGAAACCTTAGTTCACTCAATAGTGTTAATAACTGATAGAATATGCTCTAATGTTTTTTTCAATACAGTGGTCCACAGATCAAAACAAACTATTTTTTAAAAAGCAACAGCAATAAAACAAATTCCTTTAAAGTACATGGGACAGAATAGAGGATGCAGAAACAACCCTAGGCACCTTCAGCCATCTGATCTTTGACCAAAGGGCCAAAAAACATGCTGGAGGAAAGATAACCTCTTTAACAAATGGTGGGAAACCTGCCTTTCCACATGCAGAAGATTGAATCTAGACCTATATATCTTACCATATACTAAACTAAAATCAAAATGGATCAAAGATCTAAATGTTATAACAGAAATAATCTGCCGAAACATAAAATTAGGTAAAAGTCTTGAAGATATAGGCATAGGCAAGGACTTTCTGAACAGCACCCCAGTTGCACAAGAACCAACAAATGGAATCATATAAAATTGAAAAGCTTCTTCTCAGCAAAGGAGACAACCAACAGAGTAAAAAGGTAGCCTACAAAATGGGGGAAAAATTTTGCCAGCTACACTTTGGACAGAAGACTAATATCTAGCATATATAAAGAACTCAAAAAAATTAGACCCCCTAAATGAAAGAATCAAAAAATGAGCAGAGCTGGGCGTGGTGGCACACTCCTGTAAGCACTCGGAAGCCTAAGGCAGGAGGATTGCCATGAGTTTGAGGCCAGTCTTTGCTACATAGTGAGTTCAAGGACAGCCTCAATTACATAGCGAGAGCCTGTCTCAAAAAAATAAATAAATAAATAAAAGAAACTAAATCAAAAAATCAGCAATTAAAATGAATAGATATTTTTCATAAGAAGTACAAATAGCAAATAAATATATGGAAAAAATGTTCAGTATCTCTGGCCATTAAAAAAGTGTAAATTAAAATGATACTGAATTCCATCTTATTCCAGAAAAATGGCTGTCATCAAGAAATTGACTAATGACAGATGCTGTCAAGGCTCTGGGGAAAAAGGAACCATTCTATATTGCTGGTGGGAATATAAACTAGTACAACTACTATGGAAATTAGTATGGAGATTCCTCAAAACACTAAACTAGAAATTCCATTAGACTTAGCTATTCTGCTTCTAGGTGTCTTCCTTAAAAGAGTTAAAAACATATTACAGTGATATATTCATATCTATGTTTATAATCAGCATGACTCATAATAGCTAAATCTTGGAAGTGGCCTATATGTCCATCAACAGATGAATGGGTAAATAAAATGTGGTATTTATACACAGTGGATGTTATGGTTTGTGTCTAGATGTCCCCCACAAAGCCTCATGCAGTCTTAGGCTTTTTCAGAAGTAGCTGAATCTAGAATGTGTGATGCTGGGATTAAGGGTGTGCGATTGCTAAATTAATGCACTGATTGGTTTGGTACCTCTCTAATCCCAGCAGTCTAGATAAAATATAAAAGGGGCAGAAAGATGCTGTTAAGGTCTCTTGTTTCTTTTACTGTCCTCTGCGGCCACAAATGGTTGTCCCTCTGCCATGTTCCACCCTGCCTTGGAGCCAGCTGATTATGGACTGAAACTTTTACAAACTGTGAGCAAAATAAACCTTCCCTCCCTCTAACTTTGGGCATCGGTGTTTTGTCTCAGCAACAAGAGAAAAGTAAGACAACGGACTACTACTCTGCCATAAAGAAGGATAAATTTGAGTCATTTGTAGGAAAATGGATGCACCTTAAGATAATAATGTTGTGGAATAAGTCAGATACACAAATATCACATGGTTCCTCTTATATGAGAAACCCAAGTATACATAAATTAAAGAAACAAATAACAGATAATAATAAACAGGGAGGTAATCTTTTGCAAAAGGGAAGGGGAACAAGAGATGGAAAGAGAGGAGGGGGATGTAAAAAGAATTAAGATGTGTATGTGCATATATAAACTCCCCACAATGAATGTAATCATTATGTACTACAAACATACTAATAAAAATAAAAAATTTTTTAAAAGTACGAGGGAAAATGTGTGTGGGGGTTGCCTTATTTTTTGAAGTAAAGCTAGTCTTTTTGCAGTCAAGCAATAAAATAATTTAATTTTTATTCTAAAATAATATTTATGTTCAGAGTTTTTACTTTTGCAGGGTATCCTAGCCAAAAAACTCATTATTTCAGAAATGTGAGCTTTTGCAGAGGTTGTAGTTTCAGACAATAACATCCACATTTATTGCTTCCACATTACATGTTTTAGGGGAATCTTATTTCTAAATCTTACTCTTGTGTTTTTCGAGATAAAAGGGCAGGGCCTATTGAATCCTTGATTTTAGATAACGTTTCCACCACAGTTTGCCTCTTTTTTCTCTTTTCTTTTTTATTTCTCAAAATATATTTGTGATACATAATATATATATATTCATTTTGGGTAATTGGTACATATACATATTGCATCTTAATCATTTTTACTTCCTGTTCCCTTCCTCGTTCTCTACTCCCCCCAATTCCAGATTTTCTTTTATTTTAGGTCTAAACTTCCTTTCTTCTCTCTCTCATCTGCCTTCTCTCCTTTCTTCTTTCTACCTAAAAATATTTTCTTTTCTCTGTGATTGAATTTGAAATTTTACTATAGTTTAGTTTATTCTTACTTGGCAACTTTAACTTTATAAATCTAGATGTGACTTTCTGATCACATTCATGCCCGATATTTGTCTTTCATATTTCATTTTTGCGTTTCACACATACATCCATATTTTCTACATTGAATATCCTCTCACAATCAGCTAGGAGAACTGCTTTTAGGTGGCTCCAAAAGGTAGCACTGGAATGACCTTATATTACCGGTGGGTATCCATTCTGCTACTGTGATAACATAAGAGTCCTGTTATCTTTCTGGTACAATTTTAAAATTGTTACTAGGGTTTGAAGGAATGGTTGAGAGTAAAAGGTTTAGTATAAAATGTTTCATAAGTAATATTTTATAACTGGCACATACAAATACATATGATTTTAATAAATTGATTGATTTAATCCATATGACTTTTTTCCATCTTTTTTTTTTTTTTTTTCTCTCACAGATACCAGAGAAGAAAGGAAAAGAAGCAAAAAGTGGTTTTGGTGGGCCAGTTGTTAGTTCTCTATATCATGAAGAAACCATCAGGTAATTTCTTTTCTGATCTTTGATAATGGGAATGTACATATGTAAAAATGTATAAGGGTTTTTTTTGGTTTTGGGGGGTTTTTTGGTATCGGGAATCGAACTCAGGACCTTGTGCTTGCCAGGCAGGCACTGTGCAGCTGAGCTATATCCCCAGCCCCAATATATGATTTTTTTTAAATCTTAGAATCTTCAATTTGTGAAGCACTTTTCTTAACATGAAACTGATTTGATGTTATCTTTGGTAAGATAATAAATGACAGGAAAGAATTTTGTAGGTGTATAATCTATAAAATCAATAAATACATGAACCAGTGCCAAAATGTCTGAACAAGTAAAAATATAATGACTTATCACTTATTATCAGGGTCAGAATCAGAGTCTTTCCCACATATAAGTAATTGGTAGAGCAAAGTTTTATGTCTGAATCTAAAGCTATGAATTTTTGTGGTTACATTTTCACAAAATACCACCATCTCTTTTAAAGATTTTGTGGGGGGAGCGGTACTGGGAATCGAACTCAGGACCTTATGCTTGCCAGGCAGGTGCTGTGCCACTGAGCTATATCCCCGGCCCACTTTTAAAGATTTTAATTTTAATAATTTATGTACCTTAATTAAATGTCATTTAAGTTTAGGGGTTTGGAATGTAGCTCAGTGGTACAGTACTTGCCCACCATGTGCATGGCCCTCAATTTAATCCCCCACACTGAAAAATAAGAAAACAAAACAGAAAGTCATTTAAATTTAATTGCTTCTAAATTAAAAGTCATTTCAAAGTGTTAAAATATGCAACCACTATGGAAAACAGTGTTGATGTTTCCTCAAAAGATAAGAAGTAGAATTACCATCTGATCCAGCAATTCCACTTCTGGGTGTATATCCAAGGGAATTGACATCAGGATCTCAAAGACTTATTTGCACACCCATGTTCATAGCAGCACTAATTACAGTAGTCAAAAGTAGGAAGCAATCAAAATTTCCTTTGACAAATGAATAGGTAAAATATGACATATATATAAAAAGTAGAATATTATTCAACCTGCAGGAGGTTTTGACACATGCTACAATGTGGACATTGGGGACATTATGCTAAGTAAAATAAGCCAGTCACGGAAAGACAAATAACATATAATAATACTTAAATGAGCTATTTAGAGTATTAAAATTCATAAAACTGAAATGTAGAATACTGGTTGCTAGGTTTGAGGGAGGGGGAAGTAGAGCATTGTTTAATCAAGCAGTTTTAGTTTTGCGAGGTGAAAAAGTTCTGGAGATCGGTTGCACAACATGAATATACTTCATAAAACTAAACTGCATACTTACAAATGGTTAAGGTGGTAAACTTTATGTTATGTGTTTTTTATCACAATTTTTAAAAATTAAAAATAATTTATATTATTTAACAAAGCTTTATTTTTTGTGCTACATACAGAATTTCTTCAGTAATCTTTTTCTCTTAGCACTGTGTGTGTAAACCAGAAAAAGGATTTGATGCTACTTTAATTAAGGAGTCATGTGACACATTCTTCTAAGATTGTTATGGTACAAACTAAATACGAATCTTTAGTGGTTTTATTCTTTTTGAGTTATCTGAATGTTGCTTTACTTATTAATTAACATGAAATAAATATTTCAAGGTGAAAATTGATGACATAAATTAAATGAAAATACCTTTTTATAAAATGAAGAGAGAATTATACCAAAAATTCATGCTTTGCTCTTACAGAAAAGAATTTGTTAGGTGTTGTGGTGCATGCCTGTAATCTCAGCACTTGGGAGGCTGAGGCAGGAGGATCACCACAAGTTCGAGGCCAGCCTGGGCTACATAAGTGAGGTCAAGGCCTGCCTGCAGTACATAGCGAGACTGTCTCAAAACATACAAACAAAAAACAAAACAAAAGAATTTGTTGACAGTATTCCACATAAAGAAGTACTGTTGTGCACCTCCAGGTGGTATTGTAGGAGGGAAGTTACTAGTACTTCTGTAAATCAAAAACTTGAATCATTCATAGCTTCTAGTTGTTGTCCAGGCAGTTAATGCTTGGGACCTGTTTTAAATCTTATTTGCATAGCAAGCACACCATTTTACTTGGATTACATGTTTTTTGGGGATATGGGAAAACTAATACATATTTGGGAAAATAAAGATATTGTTTAGGGTTCCTACTGGGCTGGAATACATTTGCCACCCAATTCCTGTGATAGACCTGAGAACCCTAAGAAATCATAGTTTAAAAAGCATTTTCAAAATGTAACCCTTCCCTCAATCTTTGCCATGTTAAATATTTGGCTTGCTAGCAAGTATATTCTGTCTTTAGTATCTTCTAAAACATGGCATCTTAGAACCATAACCCTACCAATCAAGGTTTATTAAATGTTCAAACTGAGTCAGAAAACCTGAAGAGTCATTTTTCTAGCCAATAGGAAAGGTGGTAGTCATGTCTTCTGTTTTCCTATAATCTTTTATTTTCCTATAGTTTTTTTGTTTACATTTCTGTTACACCATTTATGACATTATTCCATATTGAATTATAATTTTTTTAAAAGTTTATCCTTCACACTAAGCTTTTAATTAGTGATAGAAAGGATTATGTTTTACTCATCTCTGTATTCTCACTATCTGAGGACGTTCTCAGAACTTAGTAGGTGTCAAATAAAAGTCCCCTGACTTAGGTGGTATCCACAGCTGCTTTCTTCAAGGAACTAATAGTTAAGCGACTATTGCTAATGTAGAATTAGCCTCAAGGCCTGTCACAAAACAGAGGCTGCTGGTTTGGTTTTCCTGTGATAGGCAATCCTCACCTCTTTCCCTAAGCAATCAAAAAAGTTATAGGCTATTTCTTTTGCTGACAGTTTCTTGACTTTGCTTTTTTAAAAAAGAATACTAAGCTTAATTTTCTAACAGTATCAATCACTTATCTGTAAATAATAATTACACACAAATTAGATTGTGTGCTAATTTCCTTAAGAGCTTACAGACTAGTATTTTCCAAAATGAGATGTCAAGTAGTTTCTTTTGGAATGTCCATTGATGTGACTGATCCCAGTAGCTCTACAGAACATGAAGCAAATGAAATGTACGGTAGCTGAAGTGAGAGCAGAAGGCTGGGTGAGAGTATTTCTAAGATGGAGTTGAACTGCATTGAAAGAGCTAATCTCCCTCTTTTCCTCCACCCACTTCCTAAAGAATTGACTATTAGGGCCGGTGAGATGGCTCAGCGGCTTAAGCGTCTGCCCAGCAAGCGCGAGGGCCCGAGTTCGACTCCTGGAACCCACATACGAAAAAGGGGCCGGTGATATCGCTCAGCGGCACGGGCGCCTGCTGGCGCACGAGGTCCTGAGGTCGACCCCCCGGTACCCACAAAAAAAAAAAAAAAAGAAAAGGATTGACTATTAGGTTTAATTCAATATTTAGACTCAATACTTAGAATTTTAATAATGAGAAATGATGATAAAGAGTAATATAGCTTGCTTTTATAGAGATTAAATTCATTTATTAATTTATTTAATTCATTTATTAATAAACACACATTTATTAATGAATCTATCATGAAACAAAAACTTGTGAATATTTGTGCTTTTCACTTTTGAATAGTATGTTCTTAATACTTTTGGCATTTTCATGTATGTTTTAATAAAGATTAATTGAGTGAAATATGAACTTTTGGTATAAGTAAAACTAGTTAGACTTGACCTTTTTTCATTAAATCACCTAAGTATTAGTTATCTTATGATAGCTTCCTAATTTTCATATTTTGGAACATACTGTTAAGATAAGAAACAGTAAGACACATGAATATGAGGGAGCCATCAAAAGCCTTCTACTCATCCTATCAGATCATAGTGGAAGGAAACTAGAGATCAAAAGTGAAAGAAATCACAGAAACTACACAAACACATGACAATCGACAGAAATGATCATTTCATTGATCATTCAAGGAAAAAGGAAGAAGAAATCAGGGAAGAAATTTTAAAATTCTTAGAATCAAATGACAGCAGCAATACAACATATCAGAATCTGTGGGACACAATGAAAGCAATTCTAAGAGGGAAGTTTATAGTTGTGAGTGCCTACATTAGAAAAATAGATCGAGCCAAAATAAATAACCTAATGATGCTTCTCAAGGTCCTAGAAAAACAAATGCAATCCAAACCCAAAACTAATAAAGGAAAGAAATTATAAAGATCAGAGCAGAAATCAATGAAATTGAAACTAAAAAAACAATATGAAGGATCAGTGAATAAGAGTTCGTTCTTTGAGAGGATAAATACAATTGGTAAACCCTTAGCCAAACTTACCAAAAGAAAGAGAAGATCCAGTATCAATATAATTAGAAATAAAACAGGTGAAATTACAACAGGCACCAGTGAAATCCAGAAGATTAGAAACTATTTTGAGAACCTACATTCCAATAAACTGAAGAGTCTAGACGAAACGAATAAATTCGTAGACACATACGACTTACCAGATTGAAACAAGAAGATATAAAAACCCTGAACAGATTAATAATGGGCAATGAAATTGATACAGTAATAAAAACTCTACCAACTAAAACAAGCCCAGGATCCAATGGATTCACTGCTGAATTTTACCAGAACTTTAGAGAACGAAAGCCAATACCCAAACTTCTCTATGTGAAAGGGAAGGAGCGCTTCCAGATTCAGTCCATAAAGCCAGTATTACCCTGATATCAAAACTAGATAAGAACTCAACAAAAAGAAAACAAACTATAGGCCAATATCTTTAATGAACATTTATGCAAAAATCCTCAGTAAGATACCTGCAAACAATTCAACAAATCATTAAAAAGATCATACATCATGACCAAGTTGGCTTCATCCCAGGGATGCAAGGATTGTTCAACATATATAAATCAATAAATGTAATACACCATATCAATAGAATTAAGGATAAAAATGATATAATCTCAATAAATTTAAAAAGTCTTTGACAAAATCCAACATTCCTTGATAATAAAAATCCTGATGAAAATAGGTATAGAAGAGCCTTACCTTAAAATGATAACAACCATTTATGACAAACCCACAGACAAAGTCATACTAAATAAGGAAAAACTGAAAGCAGTCCCTCTAAAATCTGGACCAAGACAATGGTGTCTACCTTCAACACTCCTGTTCAATATAGAACTCGAAAGTTTAGCCAGAGCAATCAGGCAAGAGAAAGAAAGAAAAGAGATATGAATAGGAAAGAAAGAATTCAAATTATCTCTATTTGCAGATATGATTCTATGTATGAAAGACCCAAAAAATTCCAGCACACAACTCTTAGAGCTAATAAACAAATTCAGCAAAATGGCAGGATACAAAATCAGTACAATATAATCAATAGTGTTGCGGTACAACAATAATGAACACACTGAGAAAGAAAATACCTAGGCATCAGTCTAACCAAGAAAATGAAAGATCTCTATGGTGAAAACTACTGAACTTTGAAGAAAGAGATTGAAGAGGATGTGAGAAAATGGAAAAAACATTCCCTGTTTTTGGATAGGCAGAAATAATTGTTAAAATGGCCATATTAACAAAAGTGATCTATAGATTTAATGCAATCACTATTAAAATAACATTCTTCACTGAGGTAGATACATATAACTAAAACTTATATGGTACCAGAAGAGATTCAGAATAGCCAAAATAATTCTGCGCAGAAAGAGCAAAGCAGAAGGCATCACAACTTGGGATTTCAAGTTACACTCCAAAGCTGTAGTTATACTACAAAGCTATACTAGAAGTTATACTGTATAGCAACAAAAACCAGCATAGTACTAGCACAAAAATAGACGCGTAAACCGACACAATAGAACTGAAGACACAGAAACCCCATGCACCTTCAGCCATCTGATTTTTCACAAGCCAAAATCATATGCTGGAGAAAAGATAGCCTCTTTAACAAATGGTGTGTGGAAAGCTGGTCATCTACGTGCAGAAGATTGAAACTAGTGCCTTAATTTGCACTCTACACTAAAATCAAATCAGAATGGATCAGTCTTAGATATTAAAACAAACATTGAAACAGCTGGAAGATAACTTAGGGGAAACAGTTGAAGCCATAGGCATAGGTAAAGACTTTCTGAATAGAATTCTAATAACAGAAAATAATACCAAGAATCAACAAACGGGATTATATTAAATTTAAAAGCTTTGTACAGTAAAGGAAACAATCAACAGAATGAAATGACAACCTACAGAGTGGAAAAAAAATTTGCCAGGTACTCTCTGATAGGAGGCTAATATCTAGAAGGTATAAAGAACTAAAAAAAAATTTACCCCCCAACAAATGATCCAATCAAAAAATGGGCAAATGAACTGAATAGATACTTTTCAAAAGAAGAAGTACAAATGGCCAATAACTACATGAAAAAATATTCATCATCTTTAACTATTAGGGAAATTCAAATTAAAACAACTCTAAGATTATATCTTATCCCAGTCAGAATGGCTATCATCAAGGACACAAAAAACAACAATTGCTGGCAAAGATGCAGGGAAAAGGAACCTTCTACGTTGTGGGTGCAAAGGTAAACTAATACAACCACCATGGTGTAGAGATTCTTTAAAAAACTAAAAATAGAAATTCCATTTGACCCATCCATATCCTTTTTAGTTATAATCCCAAGTTAAAGCATCATGCTAAAATAATAGATGCATTTAAAGTTGTGCTTTAACTAATGTTAACTGCAAATTCGTGGCAAAATTATCTTCAGCTTAAGTAAAAGCAGCAGTAGGTTTTAGCCTAGTTTTAGAAACATCACCAGGTAAAGTTAGATGAAAAGGAAAAGCTATTTTTATGGAATCATAGGTTTTGAAAAGGACATAAAACATTTTGTTATATGTTGTATTGAGCACAGGGGATTGAACCCAGGGCCTTTGCACTGAGCTACATCCCCAGCACCCTCCCTTTTTTGAGACAGAGAGGGTCTCACTAAGTCACAGAATTGCCCAGGCTGGGCTCGAATCTGTGATCCTCCTCAGCCTTCCTGTGTACAGGCATTCTTCAATATAGATTTTGAAGGCCTGCCAAAATAATGTATTTTGGGGGCCGGTGAGATGGCTCAGCGGCATACGCTCCTGCCTGGCAAGCGCGAGGGCCCGAGTTCGACTCCCGGAACCCACATACGAGAAAGGGGCCGGTGATATCGCTCAGCGGCACGGGCGCCTGCAGGCGTGCGAGGTCCTGAGGTCGACCCCCGGTACCCACAAAAAAAAAAAAACCAAAATAATGTATTTTGAAGGTCTATTTTGGATACTTTCATATATAAACTCCAGATAGTTGTAACATTTGTAAAGATCAGAAAAATCAGTACAGTATCTAATAAATCCATTTGAGTAAGCTTGGACTCCATTGTCATGGTAGCTTTCCCTACTAATATGTATTGTAGATGAGTTAAGAGCCTATTTTAATTTTAATGTAAATGTTCTTGAGCCAAGGGCCACTGAGCTCGTTTCTTGCCATTGTGGTTCTGATCTTTATTCTCACTGTGTCATATAAAGTGACAATAGGGTATACAGGTACAGAACTCTATATTAATATCCGAGAGGACAGATACCAATTTCTAATTCCGAAGCTAGTTAATTGTTCTGTAGTATGATTATTATTATTATTATTTTTTTTATGTGGTACCAGGAGTCGACCTCAGGACCTCGCACTTGCCAGCAAGCGCTTGTGCCACTGGCCCAATATTGTTATAATATAATAGAAGAAGTATACTGTGAGTCTAAGTACAAAAATTTATGGAGTCAGGTCACTGACATTATATGAATACCTACACACAGGCATCCTAGAATAATCTGGCACAAAATAAGTTACTGTGTAGCTATAAGCTTTTATTAATATCCTTATTCAGCAGCAGGGAGTCCCTATAGGGGGAACTGAGATCAGATGTTAGGAGCTAAAATCACAGGTCAGTCTGGTTATATAACTAGGTACAAATTCTTTGCTTTTGTGAAGGAAAATAGAAAACAAGGAAAGGAGTATCAATGCTATTAGATCTGGTTTTTGGAACTATATAAATAAGTGTAACAGATCTTACACAGTTACCTCTAATTTCAAGATCAGCCATTTCTCATACTACAGGTATGCACAAAAAGCATTGTAATAAGTGTACGGCTTTGCAAAGAATCAAATGACTCAGAAATACATATCCTGGCACACTTAAGATTTATCTCTATTGGTGACTTATATACTTAGATTTGATCAGGAAGTTGGTATATACATTGAGAGATTAGGGCAAGAATTAAAAATACAATAAACGAAGACTATACAGTACCCATCCCACCCTAAAATAAGATTTGGTCTTCCCTGTTGTATTGTATAGTTTGAAACCTTGTAATCTATCAGAATTTTATTAATTCCACTTATACAGGAAGCCATCTGGACCTTCTCTAAGCAAGACCAGACTAGTATACAACTGAAATGATTGATGGGCTCTGGAATTGATTAGTTGCTCTGTGAGACAAATGAAGTGCTTTGGCAGAAAATACCAGAGGTCATTCCTTGTGTCAGACACAAAAGCCTGTAGAATTTCAAAAAGATGCTTTCATCATTGACCTATAGTCTCAGTTTTTAAACAGTAGTGGATATTGGAAATATTTTAAAAATATATTTTCATTTGTTGCTCTCTAGTCTTGAGTATAAGTGGAATAATGTAAGAATAACAAACTAGAATGAGAGTGATTGTTTTATGCTTTAATTTTGTATCCTTGGTGAAAATAGAAACTAGAATGAAAGTAGCATAGAAACCTGTCACTTGCACATAAATTGTACTCTATAATTTTCCAGGAAAAGGTGTGGTTGGATAAAAAACTATAACATACATGGTTTTTTTTTCTTTTTTTTTTTTGTGGGTACCGGGGGGTCGACCTCAGGACCTCGCGCGCCAACAGGCACCCGTGCCGCTGAGCGATATCACCGGCCCCTTTTTCGTATGTGGGATCTGGGAGTCGAACTCGGGCCCTCGCGCTTGCAAGGCAGGCGCTTATACCGCTGAGCCAGCTCACCGGCCCTGTTTTCATTTATAAAGTCAAACTGTATAAGATTCTGCTTATTTATTTAGAGCTTTGCATTATTAGATAATAAACTATTTTTAACAAATTTATTTAAAGACTGAAGCCTCAAGTATACGTGTCAGGGCTGGGGATATAGCTCAGTGGTAGAGCACTGGACTATCAGGCAGTGACACCCTGAGTTTGAGCCCCAGCAGTATCAAAAAAAAAAAAAAAGTTCTACATATTTTGTTTTAAAAACTGGATATTTGTGTTTGTGTGCTTTTAACAGGCTAAGTCGTTCTGAGACACCTCTATCCCAGTGCCAACATTGCCCTGAGCAGTAAGAGCTTCCCTCCAAGTGTTTGGCGGTAGTATCCTTCCCTATTTCACTGTGTTGCCTATGATCAACATTGTGTCAACACTTCGGTGATAGGTGATAAATTGGATGACATATGTCTTGTTACATTCTGGTTATTCTTTGAGGACTACACAAATGTGTAGAGGCAAGTGGGCAACTCCCCCTTGAGGATCTGACTGTTCAGAATGAACTTGAGTTATGGATTTATTCAGCCTATGAAACCTCAGCTGGCATAAATAATTGAGAAAGCAAAGGTTTGTCTGTGGTGCATGCCTCAGGGACTCATGGCTCCTTTCCTCCTCTCTACCTCCCTTTCTTATGAAAATGATCCCAGTTGCACTTCTAGATAATAACACACCAAGCAATTAAAAGCCATGGGTGGCTGGAGAGAGGAGAAAAGGTTTAGTTAATGAGCTTTTCCTCTTCCAGTGCCCATGAGAGCCTCAGGAATGACAAGGCGATTAAAGCAAAGAGATAATTATAGATTATGTGAAAATGGGTCCCTTGGGACATTCAGGTCTTGACATAAACAGTAACTGTTGTAAAAATCTCCTGGCTCTCTTATTCAGCCTTTTCTAATGTGCTTCATTTAGCTCCTGTGTGTTCAGTGTCATGATGCTAACCGAGCATATAGGTAAATCCACCTGTTTGCAGATCAACAGCCCTTTCTCTGCAAGGGGTCATTCATCAACCAGAACCATCATCCTCCTAGTCTTATCCTTTTCTTGCTCATTTTTTCTTCTTTATTTTTCCCACTTTATTCTCTCTTGCTAGTCTACCCCTTCTACTCCTTCCCTTCTTTCCTATATCTTTATGTGTATATATGACCTGTGAAATGCTAGGCACTTAGACTTGTTTACAAAGTTTGATATGTGTGTGTAAATATGTATGCATATATAAAGATAAATGTAGTTATGAGAAAAACTATATCCATTATAGAATAAGGGTCAATGTGTGTTTACAAATAATATGAACAAAGCCCCTTACCATCTCATCTCTTACCCCTTTGTTAACTCTGCTCCAATGCCGTTGCCTTGTTTCTCTTTGAAAGTCTAATTAGTAGTTAGATTAATTGACAGTGTTATGTCAGGGTATGAGAAATGACCTCCACTTATAACATGCTAAATTCTTAAGATAATAATATGACAATGAACCTACATCAATTGCTTATTCTATGCTAGTAACCATACTATGTTATATGTATTATTTCACTTAATCTTCAGAATGGCACTATTAAATGTACATGTTATTAATACTCCTGTTTTACAGATGAGGAAACTGAGATTCAGAGAGATTAAGTTACTTGCCTACAGTCACATGGTTAATAACTCTGCTCTTAATTACTATGCCATACTGACTCCTAAAATGTTTACACAATCATTATAATTTCTAATTAATGAAATTGATTTGATAGTTGTTACTATATTAATATGCTGAATATCTTCAGTTAGATTTTTTTAACTCCTTTTCCATTTAGTGTTCTTAAAAATATGCTTCACTGGTAGAATTAGAGATTCTAGTGTTTCACTGATCACTATACTGATGATGATGTTTCCTTTGGATTGTTTTATTAATTTCAGAGTTACCTTAATAATTGAAATTATAACTCAGCTCTATGGAAGCCTATTAGCAAAGAGAGTCTGTAGAATCTTCGGATGTGGCCACTTTGGATTTTCCAGGGATTGATCAGAATTGAACTACTTTCATTTCTTTCTTTCTTTCTTTCTTTCTTTCTTTCTTTCTTTCTTTCTTTCTTTCTTTCTTTCTTTCTTTTTTTTCTTTTTTCTTTTAGGAATTTAAAGCATTTTCAGGCAACTTTGTTTAGGGTTTAAGCAGGTTTTAAGAGGTGAAAATGCATTTTTAGTAACCATCTTTATAAAATCATGGTTAAATAAGTTTACCAATATAACTCATTGTCTGTAAGAATCATTTGGGGCACTTGGTTTTCCTTTGTCAATGCTTGCTTGAAAGAATGTGAGAAAAATATGTAAAATTGTAAGTAATTTTATTTGAAGGGAATCTTATCAACATAAATAATAAAAAGAACTTTTAATATGAGGTCTTTAAAATTTTTCTGGTCCTGGAACTAAGTATATTGCATATATAATCCAGTTTGAAAACAGTTTTGTGGTGGAAGAAAATGTTACATATTATAGGAAGTGATGAAACTAACAACAGGGTCCTTTAACTCTGAAACCAATTTTAAATATAATAGCATGGTGAGTGTGAGGTTTGTAATTCAATCTGTATGAATCCTTGCATCATTCACCTGTCCATTTCACACTGGATTTTGATCCTACCTTATTATTTTTTTGACTCTTAAGATACCATCAGTTTAAACAATATCATCATTAAATAACATTAAGGAAAAAATCATTAATTATTTGTAAAGCACTGCAGATTAGATCCATATATGATCTTAAAATATGAAAAAATATTTTAGAATCAATGAACTATGGCAAGTTAGTAAATAATTTCCAAATGTCTATTTGTCATTTAGGATTTCAAGAATTATTTTAAGAACGTCACAGCAAACAACAAAGCAATTTTTAAGTACTTTGATTTGAATGTCAGATTCCTTAAACATGGTTACAACAAGCATTGTTTTGTCTCTTCTGGGTCTTTGCTTTCTGGGTTTTCGCCTCTTGGTCTTAAACCAAGGTATTTCAGAAAGGAGATACCGTTTGCAAGCTTTCCCTTGAGAACCATAGTATAAACACCCCTTTATGGTCTTTGGTAAGATCAAGAGTCAAAACCAATGTTCTATAAGGTAAAATTAAAATTTGAATTAGATATCAATTAGATGTGGGAATTTCAATATGCTAAATTTGGCAGCCACGACTACTTAATTCTTGCATTAGGAGTTGACTTTACTTATTTTTCTCATCTCTGATAAGTCCTACATCGGATTCACTAAAAATCTTCAAGTAAGAACAGATTTCAGGTAGAGAAGTAGCTGTAAATAAAATTAAAATATGCCTGAATAATTGTTTTATATTTGTACGTATTTCATACCGTTGTCTTTTAGTTCTGTTTCTTTTTTTCTTTTTTAAATTTTGTTAAGGTTAGAGTTGGAGTCAAGAAGCTCTTCAGTTATCCAGGAGACCTTCTTTTCTTGTCAGGTTCTTATTTAGTTTTCTAAGAGGGCAGTTATTTTTCCTTTACTCTAGGTTTTAGAGGGTATATACAGTAACTGTTTTGTTCTTCAGTTAACATTTTAGTTATATTATAAGCATTATCCCAAGGCTTGGTGAACTGTTGTCCTGCATATCTATCTAATGTTACTTCCTAATAACCCTGCCCTAACCACTCATTTGTAGTTCCCCTGAGCACCTCTCTTTTGATCACTGTCTTTCTTTCTGTTCTTCTGAATTATTCAGTAACTGAGTGGGGTTGTCAGTTTACCCTCAAGGCTAGGATATAATTTCAACTGTTCTAATGCTTTCTTTGACCATCCTTTTAAAAAATTTTTAAATTTATTTTTAATTGACAAATAAGGATTATAATTAAGGGGTATAATGTGGTATTTTGATCTATGTATACATTTCAGAAAGGTTAAATCATAACATATTTATCCCCTTATGAATTTATCATTAGTGTGTGTTACGAACCTTAAAAACCTATTCTAGCAATAAAATAATGTATGATACATTATTATCAACTGTCACCAATGCAGTGCAATAGATCACTAAAAAAAAATAGATCACTAAAACCTATTCCTCCAGTCTAACTCAAACTTTGTACTCTTTGATCAACATCTTCCCTTTCCCCATCTCTCCCCTTTTTACCCCTCCCCCTCCTACTCTCTGGAAACCATCTTTCTAGTCCATTCATATGAGACTGATTTTTTTTTAATGCATATAAGACAGATCTTACAGTGTTTGCCTTTTTGTGCCTGGCTTATTTCTCTTAGTGTAATGCTCTACATTTCATTTTTAGGGCTATATAATATTCTGTTGTATGTATAGACCATATTTATTCATTCATTGCTTGATGGCCACAGATTGCCTCCATATCTTGGTAATTGTGAATAATGCTGAAATGAACATGGGAAAGCAGATAGCTCTTCAACATACTGATTTCAGTTTTTTTAGATAGACAAGGTACAATTGAAAAATATAATATGTTTAAATAAATTATTACAGTAAAAGACATTTTGCCATTAATCTCCTTCAAAATACTCCCCCTTGCTTCAACATACTTATCCCATCATTCTTATCACTTTCTGAAGCAGTTCTGGAAGTTCTTTTCCATAAATGTCTTTAGTTGTGGTGTCATATCTACCTCGTTTTCCTGAAATGATTGAAAATGTTTGCCTTTTGAGGTCATTTTGACTTTGGGGGAGAGTCAGAAGTTGCATGGTACCAGATCTGGTGAATAAGGTGGATGAGTGCACACCACAATGTTTTTACAAGCCTGCTTTTTCATCTGATGGCACTTGGCAGCAGCATTTATCCTATTTGTGATCATGCCTCATAAAGGCACTCACAAAAGAGGACTTCCAGAACTGCTTCAGAAAGTGATAAAAAATGATGGGATAAGTGTGTTGGAAGAGAGGGGAAATGTTTTAAGGAGGATTAATGGCAATGTGTTTTCGTGATACATTTATAAAATTTAAATATTCACTGTTTATTTTAATCACCTCTTTTATACCCAGAAGTGAGATTGCTGGGTTACATGGTGATTCTGTTTTAATTTTTTGAATAACTCCCATACTCTTTCAAAACTGCTGACTGCATACAGGGGTTCTCTTTTTTGCCAATACTTGTCACCATTTTTCTTTATTATAATAACCAGTCTAACAGGCATGAAGTGATATCTCTTTGTGGTTTTAATTTAGATTTTCTTGATGATTAGGGATTTTGAGCATTTTTAATGTATATATTTACCATTCATACCTCTTCTTTAGAGAAATGTCTGGATCCTTTGCCATTTTTTAAATCAGGCTATTTATTTTCTTGCTATTGAGTTGTACGAATTCTTCCGAGCTAGTCATATAAATGTATTTTTAATTTGTTGAGGTAGATGAAATTGTAAAATGTATTTTATGTGGCTTGCCCTGTAACATACTTGAAATAGTCTTTTGATAGGAAAGCTAAACCATTATAAAAGAAAATGGTACAAATAGCGTTTTTAGGAATGGGCAGGATGTCTAGTCTGCATGTGATTGGATAACAGATAGTTAAACACCATCCCTCTTTTCCATAAGATTGTGTTCTTATAGGTGGGCATGGTAATCCCAGCACTTGGGAGGCTGAGGCAGAAGGATCGCTGCAAGTTTGAGGCCAGCTTGCACTACAAAGTGAGACCCTGTCTCAAAAAAAAAAAAAAAAAGGTAGATTGTGTCCTTATATTCCAAAAGAATTTCAAAGAAATTGGATGCTTTTTCCTTCAGGTACAGTATATGTGTATTTTTAGTCAATTTCAAAAATTATAAAGTAAAGTAATCTAAAAAGACTATCTACTGAGTGTGGGGCAAACTTGAAGATAGTGTCACAGACTTAACTCATACTCACCCACAGAGAATATAATTTTCAGACAGTCAACAAGAGAGGAAGAAAGATAACTGAGTGAGAATCATAAGAGAAAGGGAGAGAAAGAGAGATACAGAAGGGTACTAACATTTATTAAGGCTCTAAAATATTTCATAATGCTTGGATTCATTTCACGTTATTTCATTTAAGGTAAATATGGCAATAGAGAAAAAGATTGCCTTGGAAGACTATATTGAACTTTTAACTTGGAAATGTAGCAGGAGAATGAGTTTGATTTGTACATTGTATATAATTTTGTTGGCAAGAAAGATGTAGAAAGCTGTTATTCCAGGCGTTTCTCCATTTTGGCCACTAGGTGGTGACATTGTATAAAGACAGCTTGGTTGCTGGCAGTCAAAATTTGGTGTGGTAGTAGGTATGTATATTTAACAACTAAGACCAAGAGTATCTCTTATTTTTTATATTGGTCTCTCAACTTTGTAGTACATTTGTAGTGATTTTAGTAAACTTCTCTTTTTATATTTAAGTTGTATAACCTACCCTGAAGTATTTTATAAATACCCCTGTGCCTGATGATACACTGTGCCTGTCAATGATGATAAACTACATATGATAAACAGGTAAACAAATGCCCCCTGCCTTGTAAAAAAATTCACATACCACAGCAAAATAATTTATATAGATGATGTATCTATGAAACATTGAAAATATATTAAGTAAAATAAAAATTTACATGCTTGTAATGTGTTTACTCTTTCACTGCTTAAGGCATAGATATATGTGCATATGTAAAAGTTGGGTAAGGAGGAAAGACCACTCAGAAGATCCTCTCATCTATGAATAATCTTTACATTTTACTGGGTATGGATAACTCACCTCCCTTGGATCTTCCTACATTCTCTTTTGTGCCTCACTACCAACTCTCCATATTTTCAAAATCCAAACAATTGATGGGTAGTGTATTTTTTGTTGTGGCTAAAATAACATAGTTCTTCTCTCACATTTGAAGTTGTTGCCTCTTGAATTAGCAGGATCTGTGTTACTGGATTGGAAGAAAATAGATCCCTATTATTCCCAAGTTGGAACTCTAAACGCAACTCTCATAGAAATAGTATTTTTGGTGGTAGTTAAATAAAGTTAAAGTGGTATCATCCACAGCCATTATTTTAAAAATTAGACTTCTCCTTTCTGGGGTTTTGGGCTCAGTTTTCCATATTTACAAGAGTAAATGATCTGGAAATACATTTTCACTTATGCAAAACAGGAATTGTAAAACCTACCTTATTTTCTCCATCTAGAAGCAATATACAATTATATATTCTAGAAGTTCTCTTACAGCCTTTTTTAAAGACCAAATTCTACCTTATGTTAATGGTGTATGAATTTTATCATCCCAACTATACTTGTATTTATGTTGAAGGCAAGCTTTCTTGTTTAACTTTATAACTGTTATTGACAGAATCTTATGGAGTGCCTTGTATATAGTAGGCGCTTAATAAAAGCTGTTTGAGGAAGGCTTCAAATGGTTAATACCAAGTAATATTTTAAGGTATTTAGCTATGACTGGAAATTACTTTTAATACATAAGTTTTATACATAAGTTGTTTAAATTGGCTGTTACGGTAGAGGAATTCCTGTGGCCAGTTTTTTGATTTCTGATAAATGGGTGCTATGGCCTTCCAGGTTATGAAGCAGTACTAGTTCTGCTTTAGAACTGAGAATGCATTCTTTTATACCGATCCATAAAACTTAGTGCACATATCAGTTAGTTTCATTGTAGTGGTCCAAATTACTGATTCTTTTGAGAGTCACTGATCCTGTTAAGAATCTAATTAAGCTATTCCCTTCCTACCCAAACCGCAGAAGAATGCACATATATTACAAAGATGATTGTTTATACTGTTTTAAAGAGTTCATAAACCTTGTGTTAAGAATTTTTGCTTTAGATTCTGGGATAGATTGCAGCTAACTGGTCAAGAAGCAGCATGACATAGTAGAAAAATGTACTATATATAAAACCAGTTGATCTGAGTTCTAGCTGTTTTGTATCTTTAATAAATATGATGTCATTTGGAAGGTCATTTAACCTTTTCTTGCCTATAAAGTTGTTGGATTAAAGAGTAAACAAATTAACACTTATACTATATTTAGAATAGTACTGGGTACATAGTATACTTCCCAACTTTTGTGCCCAGTCTTTAATTCTACTGTCTTATAAAGGGTTTTTAAATTTTGTAATAATGCCTTTTGTCTAATTATCTTTCCTTTAGGAAAATTGTATATTTATATATTTTTTCATATATATTTCTATATACTTTTCTTTTTGTCTATTTTTTGAGACAGGGTTTCACTATGCAGTTCAAGCTAGTCTTGAACTCACTTTGTAGCCCTGGCTGAACTCGAATTTGCAGCAATCCTCCTGCCTCACCCTCCCGAATGCTGAGATTACAGGCATGCGCCACCACACCTGGCCTATATACATATTTTTAGAACTTGAGTAACAATCAGTTTATTCTGTTATCCTATATGACAAATTGTAAGCTATGTCCTAATATTTTGGTATCTCAGTGCAGGCAGTACTAGGTGATGTACCGAAAACAGCCATCTTACGGCAATGCTGTAATTGAAAATCCCAAGTCAGAGGAAATTGTGAGTGTATAAAAATAACTGGAGGGCCGGTGAGATGGCTCAGCGGCTTAAGCGCCTGCCGGGCAAGCGCAAGGGCCCGAGTTTGACTCCCGCAACCCACATACGAAAAAGGGGCCGGTGATATCGCTCAGTGGCACGGGCGCCTGCTGGTGCGCAAGGTTCTGAGGTCGACCCCCCCGGTACCCACAAAAAAAATAAAATAAAATAAAAATAACTGGAGAGGGCTGGTGAGATGGCTCAGCGGTGTAAGCCCCTGCCTGGCAAGCATGAGGGCTCAAGTTCGACTCCCGGAACCCACATACAAGAAAAGGGCCGGTGATATCGCTCAGTGCCACAGGCACCTGCTGGTGCGCGAGGTCCTGAGGTCGACCCCCGGTACCCACAAAAAAAAAAAAAAAAAAAAACTGGAGAAAGGGCAGTCAGAAAATCTGCTTCAGGATGTTATATTGGTATATTCATGAAGCTAGTTAAAGCAAATGAAGTTTTTCTTTGTAATTACACTTGCTAAAAACTTTGATCCTTTTGGAGGTTGGATATATTATATCTATTGAAAGTCTATTATTCTTTATGTAAATTTTTTTTACAAAAACAAGATTCTATTAATGTCTGTGTCAGCAGCAAACAGGTTGTGATAAAAATATGTGGCTTTTATGTATTATCCAGTAAGATAAACAGTTATTTTTTTATTTTAATTAGGGAAGAAGACAAAGACATATTTGATTACTGCAGGGAAAACAACATTGACCATATAACCAAAGCCATTCAATCAAAAAGTGTGGATGTGAATATGAAAGATGAAGAGGTATGAAAAACATGCCCTATTAATTATTTTGATTTCTGATAACTGGATACTGTGGCCTTATAGCATTATAAAACATACTAGTTTAATTTCTCTTATGCTTTGTTGTTCTGCCCTACTGCCTTTTTGCAAATGGTGGGCCTTTGAACTACAGCTCAAAGTACAGTATGGTTAAGAGCACACTGGAATATGTCACCCAGGTAAAGTACTTTCCGTGTCTAAATCTAACATATTCCTGAGCCAGGCATGGTGGCAAATGCCTGTAATCCCAGCAAATGCCTGTAATCGGGAGGCTGAGGCAGGAGGATAACAGTGAGTTCAATAGTAAGTTCAGGGCTACTGTGGACTACATAGCAAGACCCTGTCTGGAAAACAAAACCATAAAAAGTCTAACATATTTCTAGTCAAGGTAGTAGACATTACTACTGAAATTTGGCATAGTCAAATAACTTCCATTTGTTTATGATAAAGGGAAAGACTTGACATAATAACTAAAATCTATAGGTGATAATAAAAATCTCATTTATATAGAGCTCTATATCTTCTATCCTTATAACATAAATACGTATATTCTTTGATCAGTAAATAATTTTTAAAAACCTGTGTTAGGATTTTGGTAAATCCAATAGTTTAAAATTGGTCCACTATTTATAAAGAGACCCTGTACTAAATTATTTTGTAGAATATATTACTTCGTAATTTATTTGTTTTGTGTACTTTTGTGTATATGTACTGTTTACATATCGAACTTAAACTGCCCCTGAATTATAGTCATTGACAAAGGAACAAAATTTACTAATTTACTTTTAATAATTTTTCTCAGTTTTTAGTGATCCTGTGAAATATTATTAAGATAGCCAAAAGGTGGTAATTGTTATAAAAAAAAAAAATGAGTGATCATAGATAATCTGTCAAATAACAAGCTTATGTATAGTAAGAGCTCCCTATGCAGGTTAGCCTTTAATAGTATCTCACCTTTTTTCCCTATAATACATTATCAGTGGCATCTGGACTTGAAAATGCAAAATTATAATACTACATTAAAGGGGGGGCCAATAATACTGATTGTTCTCCACTAAATAATGAAACAAAAAGAGCCAAGAAAAATGTGGCTAGAGAAAAGTAGAAGCCAAATTGTGAAAGAATAATTCCAGACCTTCTGATTCCAGTTAGGATGTGTGTGTGTGTGTGTGTGTGTGTGTTACTTTTTGTTTTTTACTTTCAAAATATTTTTTTACAGCGAATCAAACATGATTGCTTCCCTTGATTTTATTGTTTTTATTTTGTTGCTTGTGCTTTAAGATTTTTATAAAATAATAGATGTAGATAGGCTTTTTAAATTAAGTACTATTAGTCTTATAACAAAAAAGAGTACTCCCTCACCTGCATCCTTCTCACATTTGATTGTAGCTCCCTTAAGGTAAAAGCTTTCATTTTTTTTTAGTTTTTCTTTTGCAATTTGCATATATAATTATAAATAATACATTTTTGTCTCTTGATTTTTCAACCTGAGACATGAACTTCCTCCTATATTATATTTGGATTTAACTTTTTATCATCTTCCCCTCTATTATTCTTTGACCTCTTATACAGTTATATCATAACTTTTAATTTTAGCCTTCTGATTGAATCTATTGAATTAATATTTATCTTACTATGACTGTAAATATGGTTTATTGCTAGGCTATGGACTTATGTACTATGTGTTTTCAGTCAGCTTTTGCTACAGTAACAAACAACCCCCAAAGTTCAGGAGCTTGTAACAACAAACATTTATTTCTTGTTTATATTACCATTTCATCAGATAGATAAAATAACATAGATGTTCCGATATGTTTTTATTTTATGTCTTGCTTTGTGTTTATCTGTCTGATATTTTGAAAAGACTTTGAGATCAGTCAAGGCTGTCCTAAGTTTGCTGGCTTCTTGAGGCTCAGTTCATCTTTTTTGTGGGGAGCAGGGATAGGGTCTTGGTCTGTAATTCAGGCTGGCCTTGAATTCACAGTGTGGCTCAGGCTGGCCTCGAACCTGTGGCAATCCTCCTATCTCAGCCTCCCAAGCTCTGGGATTACAGATGTGTGTCACTACACCCAGCTAAGGACTCAGTTCATCTTGATTTTGTGTGTCTTCTCATTTTAAGATACAATTTCAGTAAATAGATGCTCTGGAGCAGGAACTAAAAGCAGACCGAGCCAGACTCCACAAATAACATTTAAAACTTATGTGGCATGGCTCATATCTGTGTACCTTCCTTTGGCCAAAATAAGTTATAAGGTTGAGGCCCAGGTCATTTTAATAGGAAATATGTCCTGAATATGAGCAAGCAAAGCAAGGGTGGGAAAGAAATGAATAATTATATGAGTAATGACCTCTACTTACCATGGTACATTTTGTTTTTTTAAGATTTATAATTGTTCTTTTTGTTCTGCCATTGTGTTATCTTCTCTGTTCCTGTCATTAATTCTTCCCTCAATTTGCCCACATAGGTATAAAATTTCTCTGCAGTCAAATGCAACAGGAATGAATCCCACATTTTTCTTGGATATGTATCTTCTAAAATGTTTCTTCATCATGTCTAATCTGTACTCGTTGCTGTCTAGGCCCATTGCATAAATGTTATCCTGGGAGGTTTTTTTTCTTTTTTTAATTTTTTTTTAACTTTTATAAGTACATGTTTGCAGTACACAGTGATTATATTCACCATAGGGAATTGGTATATGTACATAACACATTTCAATTCTTTTGTTTTTCCTTTCCCTCTAACCCTCCCCCTCCCCATCCTGGGAGTTTTCTTTCTCTCTTCCCTGGAAATTTTCTTCTCCTCTTGCCTGGATTCTCCTGTTTTCTGAAGGCTATGTCTTTATTTTTGATTGTTACTTCCTTATTTTGATAGAGTATCTTCTCCAGTAGATTACTCCTTTATTATTTCTCTGTTTTAGTACAGCATTTATTCTAGTAGCTTCCTGAGAAAGGTAAATGTTTTGAGTTTTTTTGTTGAAAACGAATGTTTCTGAGCCAGGTGTGGTGGCACATTCCCAGCTCTTGGGAGCCTGAGGCAAGAAGATTGCTGTGAGTTTGAGGCTAGCCTGAACTACATAGCGAGATCCTATCTAAAAAAAAAAAAAACTAATAGAAAAAAATGAATGTTTCTGTTGGAGTCCTTGGCATATACCACATACTCATTAAATATTTGATGAATTAATGAATGATTGAATAGATATAAATGATACAGTGTAATGGTGAAGAGCTGTACTACCTTAGTGTTTCACATCTTAGCACTGTCATTTCCTAGCTGTGTGACTTTATCAGCCTTACTCTATGTCTCAGTTTCTTAATGTGTGAAATGGGGATAATAATAGTCCTTGCCTTGGGGTTGTTTTGAGGATCAGTGATTGTATTACATATACGGCAGGTAAATAGTACCTGATATACACATAGTAAGCAACACAATAAATGTCAGTTTCTTTGATTATTCTTAATATCAATGAAGAATGATAATATGATGAAGAAATAATAGAAGAAACCATGTAACTTTTCAAGATCAGCTTTTAACTGGGAAGTGTCATGTATGTACTATCTGATCCCTATTAATATTTCTATCTTTCAAATTACAAATAATACTTTACATAGTGTGTTTTAGTTTACAAAGCACTTTTACTTATTACTATATTATGTTCACAATAATTTTCAAAGTTAGATATTATCCTCATTTTACATGTAAGACCCAACATACAGAGATGAACATTTACGTCCTAAAACACATACAGCTGCTAAGTGTAAATCAGATCAGGGAGAGTATTCATCTCACCATTGCATTTGAGAAGAATAGAAATAGAAGAAAAGGAGGAGTTGTTTTCAGTTGGCTCTACCTGTGTTACATTCTAATTTGCAAAATTTTCTTTTATAAAACATTACCAAGGGCCAGGGATGTAGCTCAGTGGCATAGCACCTGCCTGGCAAGCACAAGGTGCTGAGTTCAATTCCTGGTACCAAAAAAAAAAAAAAAATTACCAAAAGTCAGATCCTCATGTGACTTCTGCAGAGATCATTAGATGGGCAGAGGCGATAGGGACAGAATAAGTGCTTAGTACACAAACAGTTTACACTAATTAACATAATTTTTTGTAAAAATAAAAGGAAAATATGCAAAATGTATAGCTTCTACAATTTCATACTTTGATGTAGTACTGCTTCCTAGCTCTTTCAGTTTGTTACCCATGCAGCTAACCTTACCCCCAGACTGCCAGAACATTGTTTCTATGAACAGATGAAGTGCTTACACATTCATAGACTGAGACGTCAAGAATTCAGTTGGGTTCTGTCATTGCTCCAAGCAGATTTCTGCCCTCTCAGCCATGACAACTCAGGCTGGGCTTTGAATACTGATAGCAAACCCTTTTATTATTAATCAGGGATTTGTATGAATTAATTTAAGACCATAAGGGAGATGGGAGGTTTAAAATCAGAATCAAACTTAACATCCTAAATAAAATAAATCAAATTGCTTCATGACATTTAAAGCTCTAATAAATAAAACAATTTGATAAGACTTCATGATGGACTAAAAGTATATAACCTCAAAATTAAGTTTCTAGCTAAATACTTTTAGTCCCTTATCAGTAAAAAGACATTGCCTTATTATAAGTTGGGTAACAATTTTAGTTTTAAAAGGACATCTAGTACTTTGTGTTTATCTGATATTTGAACTTGAGATATTTCCCTACTGATTGCCTAAGATTCTTTGAGATGATAATTTTTATTTTAAGATGTTCACTCAGTAGGTTCAACCAATTTTGCTCTTGCTCTTATATAACTAAAATTTATATTTATTGCACTTAAAAATTTTTAAGAGCACATAAAGAAATTTAATTACAAAATGATTAGAATGCATGATAGCCTGCATTCCCCAATATTCACAAATACAATGTTATTAAATTATTATTAAAAATTTATAAGTTATTGTGTTGCCTTAAATGCAAATCTTTGCATCTGTGAATGAATATATAAGAAGTGACTTTTAAATTAAATATATTTGTAGCTCATAATGACATTTTGTTATGCTTAACTATAGTTCTTATGTACAATTGTGTTCATTTAAGTTGTAATTGCCACCATATAGTAAAACCTATATTCTTTTCTTTTCCCCTTCTTCATTTATTCCCTCTTTCCTTCCCTTCCTTCTTTACTTGTGTGTGTGTGTGTGTGTGTGTGTGTGTGTGTGTGCGTGTGTGCGCGCGCACTTCCTGGAGATCAAATCCAGGGCTTTGTACATGCTAGGCAAGCACTCTACCACTTAGCTACATTTCCAGTCCAAAACATATTTGTAATTTGAGAAAATTGCATGGTGGTTCCTACTGATGTAGTAATTAGGATATTGTCTATATTTCACGAAAGAGAAAAAATTTTAAACTTACACTTCTTTTTAGGAAGTTACATTATCTATATATCAGATGTTTCAAGGTCTAAGTGTTTTTTTGTTGTTTTTTTTTGTGGGTACCGGGGGTCGACCTCAGGACCTTGCGCACCAGCAGGCACCTATGCCGCTGAGTGATATCACCGGCCCTTTTCTCATATGTGGGTTCCAGGAGTCGAACTCAGGACCTCACACTTGCCAGGCGGGCGCTTACGCCGCTGAGCTGTCTCACCGGCCCTCAAGGTCTAAGTTTATAGTTACATAGTTTATATGTACTGACTTTTTATTTAAATTAGAACTTTTATTATATTTTAACCATTTGCTAACTGTTTAGAAACTGAAGTAATCTGAAAAGTAAAAGAGAAGATCTTAAAACCTGTATATTTTCTTAAATATTGGTTCAGTTTTTTATCTTTGAGCCATATTACTACAGCTTTTCATATATGCTGAGTATTTACAATTCTTCCAAGAAAATATCTTTTAAGAGGAAAGGATGATATAAATAATTTGTATTCATATAAGGTAGGAGCAGAATATTTCTTACCAAACATCAGGCACAAATTATGTTTGTGTAATTCTTGTCACACATTGTTTCTCAGATTAGTGCCATATGCAATAGACACTAAATACATGTTTATTATTGGTAATATTTAAATAGTGTTTTAAATCTTTCCAATATTTTAAATTTGTTTTAGAACAATGTATTATTTTCACAAAATAGATGACATTATTCTAACGCAGCTATGTGTCCTAAGGCCCCCCAAAAGTATGCATTCACAATTCATTGATTTACCATAGATGCTTATTTAGTGTACTCCTTTCACTGAGCTCCTTGTTTAGTCTTTCATTTCTGTCCTTATAAAGGCATAATTGCTATTATTAGCTATTTTTCATATGTCTATTGATTCTTCAGTAAAATATTTTTTTTTTTTTTTTTTTTTTTTTGTGGGTACCGGGGGTTGACCTCAGGACCTCGCGTGCCAGCAGGTGCCTGTGCCGCTGAGCGGTATCACCGGCCCCTTTTTCGTATGTGGGTTCCGGGAGTCGAACTCGGGTCCTCGCGCTTGCCGGGCAGGCGCTTAAGCCGCTGAGCCATCTCACCGGCCCTTCAGTAAAATATTTTGAAGCAGGTTACCTTTCTCTTGACTCAGTACCTTTCTCTTGCTTTGTTTTAATCTTCGGCTCATGTCAAAATATAACTTATATGTTTTTAGCTTGAGAAACTGCTGCAAAATCTGGCAAAACCAACAGTATTTTAAAAAGTTACCAGTAGATATTTGCAATATATAGTGATTACATTCTGCTTGGGGTTTGATACATATACATATAGTTTGATCATTTTACTACCGCTTTCCCTCTCCTTCCTTCCCCAGATCCTCTTCCCATCTCTACAGAGTCTGCCTCCTTGTTTTTTAATATGCTCTTTTATTTTGCTCTTTATTTATATTTTGGGTCTTTCATAATAGAGAAACCATGTGATATTTACCCTTTTGTAACTGACTTATTTCACTTAGTATTATGGTCTCAAAATCCATCCATTTTCTTATGAATAACTCAAATTTATCCTCCTCTATGGCTGGGTAGGACTTCATTGTGTATATATACCACAATTTCTTTATCTATTCATCTACTGATAGATATAGAGGCTACTTCCGTGATTTAGCTATTGTGAGTTGGGGTGCTATAAACATGGGTATGGATGTATCTCCATAATATTGATGACTATAGCTTTTTGGGGGAAGATGTATAGCTGGCTCAAATGGAATTTCAATTTTTAGTTTTTGAAGAAACTTCATACTCCCACCAACATTGTATAAGGGTTCCTTTTTCCCTACAATCTTTACAGCATTTGTTGTTCTTTGAGTCTGATTATGGCCATTCTTACCATAAGGTGGACTTTTGGTGTCATTTTGTTTTGCCTTTCTCTAGTGGCCAAAGATGTTGAACATTTGTTCATGTATTTTGGCCATTTGTATTTCTTCCTCTGAGAAGTGTCTATTCATTTCATTTGCCAATTTTTTAATTGGGTCTTTTATTTTTTGAGAGGTCTGATTTTTTCAGTTCTTTATATATTAGTCCTCTGTCCAAGGAGCAGCTGATGAAATTTTTTTCACATTCTATAAGTTGTCTCTCCACTCTGTTGGCTGTTTATTTTGCTGTGCAGAAGCTTTCTGATATAATTCTATTTGTCGATTCTTGGTATTATTTCTTGGGTAGCTGGGGTTCTTTTCAGGAAGCTTTTGCCTATGCCTGTGTTTTCAAGAGTTTCACTATTTTTTTTCCAGCAGATTCAGTACTTCTGTTTTTATGTATCCATTTTTATTTGATTTTAGTACATGGATCAAGATTCATTCTTCTGCACGTGGATAACCAGTTTCCCCAGCATCATTTGTTAAAGAAACTATCTTTTCTCTAGTATATATTATTGGCTCCTTTGTCAAAAATCAGATGGCTGAGGGTGCTTGGGATTGTTTCTGCTCATCTATTCTATTACATTGGTCAATGTGTCTATTTTTGTGCCAGTACCATGCTGTTTTTACTATCATATCTTTGTAGTATAACTTAGAAGTCTGGAATTATAATGCTTCCTACCTTGCTCTTGTTGCCCAGGATTGCTTTGGCTATTCTGGATCTCTTCTGATTCCATATAAATTTTATTTTATTTTAATTTTATTAGTGCATGTTTTCAATACAGGATGATTACATTCATCATGGGGAGTTGGTAATGTACATAACACACCTTAATTCTTTTCACTTCCCCTTTCCTTCCTTTCCTCCCCTACTAGTCCCCTTGCCATTTGCAAAAGATCTGTCTCCCTATTTACTGTTATCTGCCTTTTATTTTGCTCTTAATTTATTTATACTTTGGGCTTCTCATATAAGAGAAAGCATGCAATAGTTAAGCTTGTGTGTCTGGTTTATTTCACCTAACATTATGGTCTCAAGGTACATCCTTTTTCCAACAAATGACTCAAATGTATTGGTTCCATATAAATAGTAGAAATTTTTCTTTTCTTTTTTTTTTTTTTTTTTGGTACCGGGGCTCAAACTCACGACATCATGCTTGCCAGGCAGATGCTGTGCCACTGAGCTATATCCCCAGCCCTAGAATTTTTTTCTACTTCTATAAAAAAGCAGATGGTATTTTGATGAGAATTGCCTTAAATTTATATATCATTTATGGTAATATTCTGACAATATTAATTCTGCCTATCCTCTTCAATCTCTTTTTTTCAAATATAGTTTTTTTCAATATAGTTTTCATTACAGAGGTCTTTCACTTCCTTGACTAGGTTAATTCCTAGTTTTTTTTTTTTTTTAAGGCTGTTGTGGATGGGATTGTTTTCCTGATTTCTTTTTCAGTGGGTTCATTCTTGGAGTGTGGGAATGCTATTGACTTTTTAAATGGTATTATTTTTATCCTGCCACTTTCTTGAATTTATTAACTCTGAGAGTCTTTTGATGGAGTTTTTTGGATCCTCTGTGTAAAGAGAGGATTGTGTCATCTGCAAGTAAGGATAGTTTGACTTCTTCCTTTCCTATTAAAATCCCTCCTTTTTTTTTTCTTTCTCTTGTCTGATTGCTCTAACTAAAGTTTCAAATACAGTACTATCCTAAACAGTAGTGGTGAGAGTGGACACTCTTGTTTTGTTCTTGATTTTAGTGGGAATTCTTTCCATTTTTCCCCAGTTATTATGATTTTGGCAGTTGTTGATCATAAATGGCTTTTATCATTTTAAGGTAAGGTCCTTCTATGCCAGTTATTATCTATTGTGTATAAATACCACATTTTCCAACAGTACTAACCTACCAGAAAGGCAAAAGCAAAAAGGTTTAAGAGTCAGAGTCAGTATGCTGATGGTAAATTTATGCTTTTATTTAAGGTTTATGAAGTAAAGAGAGAAAACAATGCATCTTAAAAAACTTTCTACACTAGAGTACATGTTATTTTGATTGTGTAGCTGATAAACATAATAGTTTGGAGGAATTTTGTTTATTTGTTCTAATGATTGAGAAATCCATTATCAACTGTCTATGCTTATTTACATTAATGCATACAATGCTATTTAAAAATCAACCCTGGGGCCGGTGAGATGGCTCAGCGGCATAAGCGCCTGCCTGACAAGTATGAGGTCCTGAGTTCGACTCCCAGTACGCACATACAAAAAAAAAGAGCCAGTGATATCGCTCAGCGGCACAGGCGCCTGCTGGCACTCGAGGTCCTGAGTTCAACCCCCGGTACTCACCAAAAAAAAAAAAAAAAAAATTAACCCTATGGTTGTACTATACATCAGAAACTCATATTTATACAAAAGCAGAAGATGGTGAAGTATTTTAAACCTTAGGAGCTTTGGCAACTAATTTTTTTATTTTGTTAAGTTGTAATATACATGACAAAACTTACCATTTTAATCATTTCTAAATACATAGTTATTTGGCATTAAGAATTTCAGAATATTGTGTAACCACTGTCATCATCCATCTCCAGAACTTTTGCATCTTCCCAAACTGAAACTGACAAAATTTAACAGTAACTCTCATTCACTCTTCCCACAGCCTCTGGCATCCACCATTTCTATGAGTTTGACTACTTTATGTACCTTATATAACTGGAATCATACAATGTTTACCCTTTGTTTGCTGATTTATTTCCCTTAACATTTTCAAGGTCCATCCATATTGTAACATGTGTCAAAGTTTTCTTTCTTTTTAAAATTGAGTAATCTGAGATAAAGATATAGATACAGATATATAATCTCATTTCTCATATAAGAGAAACCATGCAATATTTAAGCTTGTATATATGACTTATTTAACTTAAATTATGTTCTCAAGTTGCATCCATTTGCCTATAGGATGCCTCAAGTTTATCTTTCTTTGTGGCAGAGTAGTACCACAACTTCCTTATCCATTCATCTGTTTATGGGCATACACGCTATTTCCAAGATCTAGCTCTTATATGTTGTGCTGCTATAAACATGGGTTGAATAATCTATTTTATGCATTTACCACATTTGTTTATTCAGATATCATTGATGGATACTTGGTTTGCTTTCATATTTTGACTTTATGAATAATGATTCCTGATCACAGGCATACAGTGTTTTATTTTTGCCAACAATTTATTCTGAAAAACAAATGTACATTTTATGTTAAACATCTGTATTTCCATCACTAGCTACTACCATAAATATTTTACTGAGCTTGCTTTATTGATATCTATTCATTTCTCTGTCCATTAATCTATTTTTTATATATTTTAGAATATACAACAGTACCCTTCTTTCTAGATGCTTTGGCATGCACATAATTAACTAAAATTCAGGATTAGTTTTTCCTCTAAGATTACATTTATATATAGTGATATTCACAAATCTTAAGTGCACAGTGAATTTTGATAAATGCATATAAACTGAAACTTTTATTAAGATATAGAACATTGACATTACCCCAGAAAGTTTCCTCATGTATCTTCCCAGCCAATCCTTTCTCCTAATCCCAAAAAGGAAACCACTGGTCTGAAAATCTTTATTGTAGAATAGTTTTGCTTGTTGTAGATCTTTCTGTGAATGGAATCATACATACACACTCTCCTGTGTAAGGCTTGTTTCATTCAGCATAATGGTTTCGAGATTCATCCATATCATTCTAGATCAGTACTGTATTGCTGAGTAATATTCCATTTTGTTAACACACCACAACTTATTTGTCCATTGTTTTATGATGGATATCTGAGCTTTTTTATGGCAAATTTCTAGCGTTATTGTTTTTATTACTTATTTTATACAGGATGAAGTAGTATCTTCCCAGCTTATTCCTTTAAGTCACTGACATGGCTTAAATACTCATGAAGGAAGTTTTAAAAGTAGTGTGTTTAAAAACCTTCACATTCTCTGACAGCTGAACAATGCCATCTTCTTTCTAGATTGTAGTCATTGAAAGAGATCAAATACTTGCTGGCTTTTTTAGTTATTTGTTTACTGATTGATTGGTTTTTGTTATGCTAGATATTGATCCTATTTAAAAAGTCATGCATGCCTCATGCATGTTAGGCAAGCACTCTACTACTAACACCCTCAGTCCCTGGTCTTATTTTTTAATTTTGGTAGATAAATTATACCACAGGGAGCCATTGGCTCCTATGCTAGGTAGATCTTGAGATCTTAGACTGTTTCCCAGTCTTCCTCCTGCTCCCTCCTAGCAGCACCAAAGAATAGAAGATAGGAATAGGATAGAGGAGATGGAGACATTATAGGTTATTGGTAGCTGAAATCAATGCTTACTACAATTGTAAATGGAAGCCCTAAGTTTTTCCAGAGACGAGTTAAGGTTGATCCATTTTCAGTATTTTGTTTGCTTATTAGGCAATACTGTATGTCTTTGATAAAATGGCAAAGTGACAACTCTCAAAAATTTAAGTATTTAAATTAAAAATTAAATATACCAATTTGCCACATATATGTGCAGTGTGAAAAAATTTGGTTAATGTTTAAATCAATTACAGTAAAAGACACTTGAGCATTAATTCCACTCAAACTACTTTCTCTTGCTTTAACTTATTCCATGGTTCTTGCCACTTTGAAGCAGTTCTGAATGTCCTCTTTTGTTAGTTGTGCTATTGTGGTTGCCTCAATGTCCTGAATTGATTGAAAACATTTACCTTTCACAGTCATTTTGACTTTGGGAAAGAGCCAGAAGTTTTGCAGTGCCAGATCTGGTGAATTAGATAGATGAGGACACACTGTAAGATTTTTCCAGGCCTGCCTTTCCATTAGCTGGTATACAATAGCAGCATTCACCATATTTTTGATCATACCTCATAAAGATACTAACCAAAGAGGACTTCCAATACTGCTTCCAAAGGTATCAAGAATGGTGGAATAAGTATGTTCAAAGTAAGAGGGAGCACTTTGAGTGGTGTTAATGGCAATGTGTCTTTTCCTGTAATAATTTTTAAAATTTAAACATTGACTATATATTTTGAGCATCCTTTGTATATAGTGTCTCATCTCAAAAAGCCATAATGATGTCAAAATTCACTTTATAATATAATCTTTCATTAAATTTTGTGATATCCAGAAAAAAATCTAATTTTAAGAATCCTACATGGTTTAAGAACAAATAATTAGAGATATCAAAGAAGCATTTAAAATATTAAGACCTGCTCTTTGTATTTCCCCAAAGGCATGAAAGTAATACCATTTAATAGGTTAGTTGCTACTCTGCACTTTCAAAGCACTTTAGAGTCATTCATCTGTCTCAGGTAGGACAGTATTAACACCATTGTTTAATAGATTAGAATCCTTCCTCCATTTTACTATATTTAAAGTCCAGACTTTATCCAGAGCTCTGCAAACAGTGCCTGTAGTCTTCTAGTGGCCTAATACATTCGTTTTATTAATATCATCCTCATCTCCTTAATACACCTGGGATATTTTTCCAGAAGGGTTTTAAAAACTAAAAACAAAAAAGAGAGACTTGTTATGTGGCTTTGGTTGCAGTAAAATATATATTTAACTTGAATGTGTATAAGAGATTATAATACAAAAAAAGAAAACAATATGTATAGAACTAGGTAAACATTTTTTAAATTTAGGTAAAGTATTGAAGCAGATACAGCTTTAATATATATCAAATTCAAGGTTTTCCTTCTTGAGGAGAGTTTATGGAATCTTACACCTGAAATAATTTAATGATTGCATTGTATTGGTCTAAGTATGTTTTGGTTAACAGAACAACTATGGATATTTATTACCTGATTTTTGTCTTAATTAGTTATAGAGATAGCATCTCTTGAATTACTGGTAATGTTATCACTTTAATAATAATCTTGGGGCCAGTGAGGTAGCTCAGCGGCTTAAGCGCCTGCCTGGCAAGCGCAAGGTCCTGAGTTTGACTCCTGGTACCCACATACAGGAAAAAAGGGCCGATGATATCGCTCAGCGGCACAAGCACTTGCTGGCAAGCGCGAGGTCCTGAGGTTGACCCCTGGTACCCACAAAAAAAAAAAAAAATCTTACAGGCATGTTTTCAGGAACTTTATAGTTCGAAGGAGTAAAAGGTATAGACACTTTCTTGTGCTTGTCTTTGTTAATTTAAATATAGAGTATCATCCAGGTAAAAATTCCAAAGCTTTATTTATTTTATCTATGTTTATTTACAAGTACATTTAATCCTACTCTTGCTTTCGAACTTTTTAATGCTGCATAAAATATTAATCATTAGGTGGTGTTAATGTCGACATCTTCAGCACTTGTACAAAAAGTCATTGTCAGAGAATTTATTCTAATTCAGGGTTAATTAGTGTACCATTAAAATAATGTGTTACAAAAATTAATTACATCACAGGTCACAACACATGTTAAAAAGCTTAGCATAAATGTCTGAGAGCACATCATCCTTCTTGAAACATTGCTATACGTATGCCATCCTTCTGGAAAATATATCCAAAGTGAAAATCACTACTGAGGTCCAGTCATAGGTGTTTCCCCTAAAGTAAGTTTTTGGCACCACATATGGCAAATTTAAAATATAATTCCCATTAACAGTAAAATGTGTTGCTTGTCTGCTTTCTCATTGAAACAGCTAAGGATTTATATTTTAGCATTAGTTGAAGTAACCCCTTTGGGTCAAACCTAAGGAAAAATCAGGAACCTGGTTAAGAAGTTGAAATTATCTGTATGTCTTGTAATAAAAGTACTAGATACATTAATACTATGTTTCCTACTTAACTATTAGGTATGTGTCCATATACCACACATCATTTTAACTGTGTAGTAATTCTTATTAATTGTTTAACTTAGTAACCTTAAAATGCACACTTAAAATAAGAACTTAAAATGATAGACACTTTGAAATTTTATCTGATTATTTTAAGGTAAAAGCTGTGAAACAGTTATATTGACCTAGAGAATATTGTATACGTTGGTATTTATTAAAAGAGTTCCATTAAAGTGTCCATCCTTGTGGAAGATTTTTGAATTAGTACCTTCATAGCATCAGGTCAGTACACACTAGAGTTCAAGAAATTTTTAATATAGCAAATGTTGCTTTAGTGCTCAAAAACATTTTTTTTAAATTGGGCTTTTAGAAATGTTTTCTTAAAAAAAAAAAAATTTAGTGGGCTCCAAACACAATATAGTAAAACAATTTTGCTACTACAACAAATGGTGAAGATTTACCTACATTTACAAATTTTTCGTTTCTCTCACTTATGGGACCTTGTGTAAGCCTACTGGAAAAAAGATATTTATAGGTACATAAAAGCAAACCAAGCAAATGAAAGTTTTTAAAAGGACAGTTTGTAAGAAAGTTGTCCTATCCTGATTTTTAGTTTCAAGAATGGGTACTGGTTTAATTCATTGAACTCCTAGGTACATGAAGAGAGTCTGAATGATATAAGAGTTTAGGCAAGTTTAGAATAGCTTTCTTGAAAGGTACGTTTTACTCTAAAGCCATTATTGTCCCAGCTTATATCTATTTAAATCTTTTCTAAAATGAAATAAAGCAGGGATTTCAATTTAATGTGTAAAAAGAATTAAAAAAGAATTATTTACAAATAAGAACATTATTACTACCCTCAAAAAGTAATATTAAGCCATACATCACTTTATTCTTCAGAAAAGCTCTGACTTTTAGAGGTTGTGTTTATTTGGGGGCCAAGTAGGCTTCTTTCATTAGGTAGACCAAGATTTTCTATCAGTAGAAATAGAAATGACACAAAGTTAATTGTAACTATGAGACTTTAGTAGACGGGTTAAAATTAATATACTGGGGCCGGTGAGATGGCTCAGCGGCTTAAGCGCCTGCCCAGCAAGCGCGAGGGCCCGAGTTTGACTCCCGGATCCCACATATGAAAAAGGGGCCGGTGATATCGCTCAGTGGCATGGGCGCCTGCTGGTGCACGAGGTCCTGAGGTCGACCCCCGGTACCCACCAAAAAAAAAAAAAAAAAAAAAAAAAATTAATATACTGTATTATATTTAGTTCTTTACTTCCTAACAGTCATCTATTCTGTTTTATAATTGCCTTTCATACTCAACTATTTGATGAGAGAACTAGTAGATTTTTTTCAGATATTTCAGAGAGTAAAGTTGTAACATTAAGGAGCAACAGTTAGATAGTTTTATTTTTTAAAGGATAAAGTTAATTTAGATATAGTTCATTTAAATTATGATTTCTACCTAGGTTGAAGTATTCTTTTTGCCCATAAGATTTCTTTTACCTGAAAAAGTGAACATAATAATTTAAGAAAACTATATATTATGTTTATAAAGAACTTTAAAATTTGCAAAGCATTTTCTTTCAATTCATTCATTCAGCAATTATTATTGATAATATTGCACTGGTTAGTACCATTATCTCCATCCCATAGACGATTTAAAGATACCATAATAGGTAAAGAAGTAGGACTCAGGGCTTCCAGTTGATTACCAATTACTTTTCTTATATTCTTTTTTTTAATTAATTGTACTTAGAATAATGAACCTATAATTTTATTTCTTTGTCTTAAAACATTTTATCTTTTATATGGCCCCATAACTGAATTAGCAAATTAACTTTTTTTTTTTTTCTGTTTTTAGGGCAGAGCTCTACTCCATTGGGCATGTGATCGAGGACATAAGGAACTAGTCACAGTTTTGCTACAATATAAAGCTGATGTTAATTGTCAGGTAAGATTGATAAAGAAGGAGCTTTTTTTAAAAAATGAAGTAAAATTCACATAACCAAATTTATGAGAATAATTGTTCAAAAGCATACAATTCAGTAGCATTTAGTACCTTTCAGTGTTATAACATCATCATTACTATATACTTAGTTACATAGCACTGTCATCACACCAAAAGGAAACTCGACCCATTAAGTAGTCCTGTCCTATTTTCCCCTAGCCCCAGACTTTGGCAACCACTAATCTGCTTTGCTTTTCTATGGATTTGGATTTGTCTAATCTGGGTATTTCATATAAGCGGAATCAAGAAAAGTGTGATCTTTCTTGCCTGGCTTCTTTTACTTAAAATGTTTTCAAAGTGTTACGTGGATATTCCCCAATGTTTTGTCATCAGCTGATGCACAGTTGTACGTTTCCACCTTTTGGTAATTATGAATAACGCTGCTATAAACATTCATGTATTTTGTTTGTTTTAGCACCTGCTTTCAGTCTTCTTTATTGGTTATTTACCAAAGAGCAGATGCTTACCTTTTGGAGGCACTTCAAACTGTTTTCTGCATGAGACACACCATTTTACCAGAAATCAATGATGCTTCCAATTTCACCACATCTTTATCAACATTTGTTAGTTTTCCTTCTCTTTCAAATGGTCATCCTAGTGTGTGTGAAGCTGTGTTGTTTTAGGTTGCCTTTCCCAAAGGACTAATGATATTGAGTATTTTTTCATGTACTCATTGGTCACTAATATATTTTCTTTGGATAAATGTCCATTGAAGTCTTTTGTCCAGTTTTAAAGGATTTTTTTTTTCTTTTTGTTGAGTTTTAAGAGTTCTTGATATTCTAGATACTAACTGGACCTTTATCTAATGTATGTTTTATAAATATTTTTCCCTTTTTTGTAGGTCTTCTCTTCACTTTTTTTATTATATACTTCAATGTACAAAATTTTGATTGTGATGAAATTAAATTTTTTTCTGTTTTTATGGTGCCATACCTAAGAAACCATTGCCATGTACAAGACCATTAAGACCTACCTCTATGTTTTCTTTCTTTTCTATTGTAAGAAAATATACATGACACAAAATTTAGTTTTTGAGTCTTTTTTTTTTTTTGTGGGTACCGGGGGGTCGACCTCAGGACCTTGCGCGCCAGTAGGTGCCCGTGCCGCTGAGCGATATCACCGGCCCCTTTTTCGTATGTGGGTTCCGGGAGTCGAACTCAGGCCCTCGCGCTTGCCGGGCAGGCGCTTAAGCCGCTGAGCCATCTCACCGGCCCTTTTGAGTCATTTTTAAGTGTACAGTTCTGTGGCATGCATCACCATTATCCATCTCCAGAGCATTTTTGTCTTCCCAACCTGAAACTCTGTACACATTGGCACTAAGACCCCACTCCCCTTTCCCTCAGCCACTGGGAACCACCATTCTACTTTGTATCTCTATGAATTTGACTATTCTAAGTACCTTATTTATGTGGATTTATAGAATATTTGTCCGTCTTTAACTAGTATAGTTCACTTAACCTATTATCTTCAAGATCCATCCATGTTTTAGCATGCTTCAGAATTTTTTCATTTTTTTTTAAAGTCAAATAATATTCTGTTGTATATATTTGCTACATTTAGTTTATTCAAATATCCATCGATGAAGACTTGGTTTCCTTTTACCTTTTGGCTGTTGTGAATAACACCACTATGAACACAGACATACAAATGTTTATTCAAGTCCTTGCTTTGACTTCTTTTGATTGTATACATGGAAGTGGAATTGGTAGGTCTTATCTTTGTTTAACTTTTTGAGAAACTGTCATACTGTTATACATAGCTGCTGCACCATTTTACATTCCCACCAGCAATACACAAATCTTTCAATTTCTCCATATCCTTTCAACACTTGCTATTTTCAGCCATCTAATGACTGATTTAGGTGCCTTTTATTTTGCTTTCCTGCCTAATTGCTCTGAGTAGACTTGACAGTATGCTGATACGTAGAAGTTGGGAGAGGGGACATCCTTGTTTATTCTGAAATTTTGCTTTTTAATTTAGTGTGCTATATATAAAATGCTTTTCCATTCCACTCCAGTCTCCTAGGTCTCTTGGCCTATCTTGCATCTTTTCAAGTCTGAAAGAAGTTTTCATTTCTAACTATGTCTCAAATTTATTCTATTTTGTGTCTCTTATTTAACCTTGTAGATTTAACTTGTCCCCTGACTGATCCACTCTATTAGCTCTTTTTCCACTGCTATAATAAAATGTCTCAGGCTAGGTATCTTATTTCACTTAGTTTTGGAAGCTGAAAGTCCAAATAGCATGGACTCAACTCTGTTGAGGGCTCCCTGGGCTAAATCATATTATGGTGAACGGCATCATTGCTGGTCATGTGTTAGAGGAGAGATCACATGGTAAGACTGGAAGCTAGATAGTGATTTAGAGGTCAGGATCACTCGTATAGTAACGCTCTTGAGAGAATTAACCATGGCCCCACAAGAACAACATCAGTTCGTTATGAAGGTGGAGCCCTCGGCAACCTAATTCTTCCTACTAGGCTTTACCTCTTAAAGGTTCTGCTATCTCTTAACAACACCACACCGGGGATCAGTCTTTCGGCACTTGAACCCTTTGGGGATAGGCCACATCTGTGATGGGTAATCTTGAATGTCAACTTGATAGGCTTGAGAGATGCCTAGGAGATTATTAAAACATACTTCAGAGTGTGTCTGGGTGGACCATGGGGGTGTAACCTTGACAACTATATCTGGTGACTGTCCTCTTCCTCTTCGGCCCTTTCCCTGTGCTCTGCTTTCTGGTAATACGCAGCTTTGCCATGCTGTTTCTGCTTTAGAACCTCATGATCATGGACTGAAACCTCTGAAATGGATGAGCCAAATAAACCTTTTCTCTTTTAAGTTGTTTATATCAGGTATTTTGGTCACAGTGACAAAAAGCTGGCCAGTATAACATCCAAACCATAGCATCCACCTTCTCTAATTTCAGTTCAGTTTTATACACTCTCTTGCTATTATCCTTATTCCCATTTCCTATATTTCAGCTGTTATAGTCCTGGCAAAACTGTAGTTCTCGTTAATCCAATTGTTTGTCTTCTATACATCTACACCTGGGTTCTGGGCAAAGCGTGAAAAAAAATTCACACAACTCTGATGTTACCATAAATCATAGTATCTCTCATTAAGTCTTCTAGTTCATCTTATTTCCAGAATATCTCCATTTTCACAGAAAATTAGAAGAAATCTTGATTACCAACCCAAATCTCAGCCAGTAGTTCCAGCCACATATATTGTCTTCAGTTTCCCTCAGACACTTCAGATTCACAATATCTAACACTAAGCCTACTGTCTCTAACAACTGTCCTCCCTTATTCACTATAATCACCACCATCCAACCAATTTCTCAGGATCATACTTGATTTTTCTCACTCATTCAGAGCCTTTAGGTTTTGCCTCCTAAGTAATCTTATTCCCTGAAATCTACTAACTTCTCTATTTCAATACTGACAGTTTACTAATTCAAGCTTTTTAGACTATTGCAGCACCCCTGAACTCTATCCTACAATATATTACACTCTATTCATCTAGAGGGGGTTTCCAAAATGCAAATTTATAAATATCTTCTTGTTTACTTTTATTTAATAAGATAAAATCTTATTTGCCTTATAAAGCCCTTCATGATCTGAGCCTTGTCTACCTCTCCGCTTCTTTCTAAGCACATTCCTGCTATGTCCCATGTCTCATATTCTAAGCTCCACTCATTCTGAAGCACTTGACATGTTATTCACAGTTTGTCCTTTATATGGACAACTTTCTCTCTTCTTTGTTTTCCTTCCTAGGCCTGAGTTTATACATCTTTTCCTTTAGGAAGTCCCCCTTAAACCAGCTAAACACCAGTAGTCCATTATAGCCTCCTGTTCTTAAGCTCATCAGAAAGTTTTCTGTTTCATCACTTTGTTTTATAATTGGCTACTTACAAGTCTGTATCCTCAATACCTCTATGTACCAGGACCAGAGTTTGGTTGTATCACCAATGCTAGCATAAATATCTGACCCATAGTAGGTGCTTAGTGACTAAATGTTGAATAAAGTAATAGCTAATGAATAAGTTGACAAAATTTTAGAAAAATGAAAAAACAAGAACTAGAAAGAACCTAAGCATCTAACAAAACCTTTGGGATTTCTTTATTGTTTTATCAAAAGAAATACTTCTTTTCCCATTAGACTTCTACACCTTCTTAAGTAGAATATACATAAGGGAAAAAATTGAAAAAGTACAAAAGATTAATTTTTAAAACCTTTTTCTTACAGCTTTTGTTTCCTAGCCACCCAATTCTCTTCTCCACAGGCAGTACCTGTTATCAAGTTTATGTGTATCCTGTTGGGATTTGTAATATATGCAATTTATTTCTTCTTTTTTGAAGCAGGATCTTGCTATGTAGTTCAGTTCAGGCTGGCCTTGAACTCACAGTGATCCTCCTGCCTCAGTCTCCCAAGTGCTGGGATTATAGGCATGTGCCACCACACCTGGCTATATGCAATCTTATACAGTGGCAATTTGATAACAAACTACACTGTTTCGTAGCTTGCTTTATTTATGTAACAATTTATCCTGAATTGTTCTATATCAATACACATAGTGCTGCCTTATTCTTTTTAACAGCTACAAAATATTCCTTATAGAAACATATCAGAATTTATTTACCTAGCACCATGTATAGTTATACTTTCATCAGCAATGAGAGAATTCTTATTTCTACACCTTACTGAAATACTTTGTCAGTACTTTCTGTTCTCTTTGTTGGATGAGGAATGATAAAACATTTTTATTTGCATTTCTCTTATTAAAAGATATTGAGCATCTTTGTTTAAGTACTATTTATATTTTGTTTTTTGTGAACCATCTGTTGATGTACTTTACTGTGGGATTGGTAGTAATGTTTTCTTAATTCACAAGAACCTTTTTATATTAAGGAAAATTAGTGCTTTCTTTTGTGATACGTTAAAACTTTCCCTAACATTTTCTCCTATACTTTCACCATTCCATGGTTTCTTTGATCCATCTAGAATTACTTTATGTCTTGTGTATATATATTAGGAAATTTTGCTTTTGTCCAGACAATGACTTTATTTTTGTCCAACTGACTAACCAGTTGTTCTAGTAATGTCAATTGAATAGTCAGTATTTTTTTCCTCTTGCAATTTATCATATTCTCAATTCTTCTCTATATTTTAGTCTATTTCTGATCTTGTCCTTTCATTCCAGTACTCTGTTTTTCTGTTCATGTTCTCTTTCAAGGATTATAGCTTCAAAATGTTTTAATATCTAGTAGGGCAGACTTCTTCACTACTCATTCAGAGTATTTCCTACTATTTTTTGTTTATTTTTTGGTGTAAACTTTTGAAGTCATCATTTCAACCTCTGCTTTCCTGAATCACCACTTCTACTATGTTAAAAATAAATAAACAACAACAACAAAATCTGTTGTTGTACTCATGTCTGTGATTTAAATTGGAGGTATATTAGATAAAAATGTCCCCAAGATAGGCATTGCGTGAAGTTTTTGCCTTGTTAGTTTCTTATATTCTACTTTTTTGGATAATATAAGGCAGGCAATTCAAAAATTGCCATATGTGGTTTTATAGAATACTCTTTACTGAACACCAGCTTTACTGCAAAGTATGAGTTCCATGTAGGTTATTAGGACAGATCTTTTAGGATGGTATGCCTGGCACAATTTTTTCCATACCACATTCACATGACCATTTTATATTGCCCCTAGCCTTAGTTTTCCTTTGTTATTGACAATCATAATCTAGACTAACTTCAGTTAATTGGAATGCTGTTGGCTTTGTCAGTTGATAACATGCTTCCAAGTCAGGGGTCTTCTGGAGATTCGCTCTCAGAATAGCTTTTCCTCTGTAATTTCTTCTTTAGTTTCATTATTGAAAAATGCTTTTCAACTATAGACAATACAAACATAATAAATGGAAAGAAAGGTTCATCTCCCTCATGACTCAATCTTTCTTAAACAACATTATTATTGACTGGCCTATTGGTTGCCAAAAAGGAAAATCAATTTTATTAGAACTATTTGCTTGGCCACAGATCTTGGTACTAACCCAGCATAGGCAGGCTGATGCTATCAACTCTCCAAAGAATAATTTTTACCATTAGTCTGAAATGAAGTAGTAATTAGAGATATGTCAAAGTCTACTCTGTATTTTCCTGTCATTTTTACTCTTCAGGATATCTCATATGTTGTTTTATACTGTACTGCAATTTCTGTGTTCTCTGGCTCTGATGGAATTAGAACTTGTAATTTTATTTCTAAGAAAGAGCCATTATAGACTTATTTTCTTTTCTGGCAATATTATGAACAGTTTTATCTCTTCCACTGCTTTGTATCGATTTTTGGTTCAACTCTGGAAGTTAGGTCTTTACAAGGTTTGGGATTAGGATATTGTTTAAACCCATATGTACATGTGTGCATATACATACACACATAAACACAGACACCCTTCTTTACTTCTTGAGTAACTTTTTCAATCCCTGAAAAAAGATTATAACCACCCCAAAGCACATTAAAAGGTATTTGGATGCTAAAGATTTATTGGTGAGTTTTCTCAAATTTGTTGTAAAGTAACATTAAAGCAATAAATGGGGCAGGAGGAAGAGTGGGAGGGAACATCTGTGGTGTGACACAGGCCAAATAAAAATGTTTTGAGTGCGATGGAAATGTTTAAGGACTTAATGATTTAAAAATTACATAAGTGTATGGCTCTTAAAATAACACACAGCAACATGCCCTCTCAATGATTACCTTGGTGGCTATTTATCTGTTGTAAAGTATTTCAAGAACAGGAGAAAAGTGCAAAGGAGTAAATAAAACTGTAAATCTCATTGCATGTTATATATATGTACAAGGGGATGGAAGAAGGGGATATAAAACTTTTTTTTAGTATTTACTAGGTGCTAAGCATTTTATGTGCATTTTTTAGTCATCACATCAATTACATATTATACATTCATTACTATATGCATTTTACTAATGAAGAAACAAGAGCTTAGAGAAGCTAGAAAGTAAAAAAGCTTAGATTTGAATATGTCACTCTGACTTGAAAGCCCAGGCTCTTAAATTTCCATTATAAATCTGAATGTATTTCATTCTCTTCTTTATTTTCTCTACTTAACATATGTAGCATATTTTAAAGCTATGTAAAGCAGTGTATCATTGAGGTTCTGATTTTCTTTTTTTTTTATGTTTATTTGGGAAATTTCTATTTAAATGCTATACCCATTTTAAAAAATGGGTTACTTATCTATTACTGAGTTGTAAGGGTTATTTATGTGTTCTGGATTCAAGTTTCTTTTCAAATATATAATTTGCAAATATTCTCCCTTCAAAGGATGGTCTTTTAACTTGCTTGATAGTATCTTTTGAAACATAAAAATTTAAAATTTTAAGTCCAGTTTATTTTTTATTTTGCTGTTTCTGCTCTTAGTGTCACTCCCTTTTTTTTTTTTTTTTTTTTTTTTTTTTTGAAGATATGTAAAGGGATTTATTAGGCAGAATTTTAAACGTACACTCTCAAAGAAATAGAATGAGGCCCTCAAGAGAGAGACAAGTTATAATTTGGAGAATATTTGTTTTAGGCAGTGGAAATCTGTGAAATTTATGCATCTATAGGAAGTTCCTTCTTCTCCTGCCCCCCTGCCTTGGTTTTTTGAGACAGTATCTTGCCATGTAGTTGAGGCTGGCTTCGAACTTACTGTGTAGCCCAGGACTCTCAGCAGTCCTCCTGCCTCAGCCACCTGAATGCTGGGATTACAGCTGTGCACCACCATGCCCAGTGAAAATTCATTCTTGTTCTTGGTTTAGGGGGAAAAGGATGGCCCACCCACAGAAAGATAATGGCCCATTTTACAGGTGAAATGCAGGGGCCCAACCTATAGTATTTCTTAAGATCAGGTTTCTGCACTTTACCATGTCAACTAAACTAATTTGTGTATTTTAAATATTTTTAAGGGATTTTGGGTGTGATGAGCTAAGCTAATTTGCAAACTTTAAGTATCTTTAAAGAATTTGAGGTGTGATGGGCCTGTAAGAAAAGAAGTATAAACAAGCCTAAAGAGCACAGATATTGATAACCTTGGATGATTGTTGGTTATGTTGTGAATTTACAGTCTTCTTAAAAGTACAATTTTTAAACTATGGTTTTTCTTGTCTTCTTTCTACCTATCTTTATTTCTTCTATCCTGCCTCATCCCCACCCACACTCACACACACACACCCCACTTTGTTTCTTTATTCTTAAGGGATGTAGACAGACCAAAGGTCAGTCTTCTTATGACCAACTCAGACTGAGGGGAAATGTTGACCCTACCTAGCCAGAAATCAAAAGTCTCACTCTCACTGATCCAAAGGAGATATAGGACTGTTAGGTTCTGATCTTCAAAGAACCATCATTTTCTGATAGTCTAGAAAATGAACAAGGACATTAGCAAATCATTGACACTTAAGCTTCATTTTTATAACCATGTTAAATAAGCAGGGGCTAAAACATAAAGGAAGAATACTGATGAATAGTGGTGCCAAGTTTTGTAGAAGTTATACAAAATTAGGCAGCATTTGTCATAAGCCTTTTATCTTTAATATTAACCCCTATTTGTCCATAAGTGTTAACCTAAGTACAACAGGTAGAATTTAACAGACTCCTTCCTGTTTGGTCAATAAGAAATCCAGTATCCTTCTAAGTTAATTATAACAGTAGCCAAAGAATACCCTAAATAAAAATATATATGTTTTTGTGACCTTTGACCCATTAAAGTTTTTTACTATAGAGCTTAGAACCTGGATCTGGCCCCTGTTTTATAGACCTGAAGACCTTTGTAGTGACAGGCTCCAGATAATTTAAACATATAAAGTATGAAGTAAATAACAGAAAATTAGTTTATATTACAAAGGTAACAAAGCTTAATAGCTAGGATATTTATATTGTCATTTTTATTGTATGGGCACACCTATACAAGAAGCCAAATCTTTACCTCAGGGTACTTAATGTTATGTGTATATCTGAAAACTGCCAGTATGGGCTGATGTAATGTTTGGGACCTCTTTTTATATCTAGCCTATCTTTTTTTGTTTTTATATTATTAATTACTCTTTTTTTTGGTTATGTGTTCCTCCTGGATGTTTTGTTTTGTTTCGTTTTGTTTGTCTTTTTAAGACAGGGTTTCATTATGCAGTTCAGGCTGGCCTTGAACTCACTTTATAGCCCAGGCTGGCCTCGAACTCACAGCAATCCTCCTGTCTCAGCCTCCCAAGTGCTGGGATTACAGGTGTGCGCCACCATGCCCAGCTCCCCTGCTGGATGTTTAAGACTAAGTCAAAGTAAGACCTGTGTTAGTCAAAATCAATCAATCTGTCTATCTAATCTATCTATCTATCTATCTGCCAATCTATGTCAATGTCAGTTAAGGCTCCTCAGGGGTTATTTTGGGGGCTGTGTGAGGAGACTCTTAGCACCTCTGGTTTTTCCCTCTACAAGTTGTTTCATTTGCCAGGATGAGTTACAGTCTTGCTTGACCATATGACTGTCCTTAAGAGCATAGGGACATTCCTCTCTTTAGTGACCCTCCTTTTTGCAAAATGCACAATGATTGGCTCATTTCCTCTGGGGTCCAACAATTCCCTTGCTTGGGAGGTTGGAGGACTCATTGGAGTTGAAGGGCCCTTTCAGAGGGGTCCCATCATGCCTGGTGTCTTGACTGACCTTGGACAGCAAGAGCCAAAATGTTGGCTGTCCTTTTAGCCCTTTTATTTTTTTTAGCTTTGGTCTGTAAGAGTCGGTTGTGGAATACCCAGAAGGTCAGTTACACCAGTCCTGAAATGGGAGCAGTGGGTCTTAATTCTATCATAATCCTTTGTGGATATAAGATGCTTTGAAATATAAAGTATGACCAGAGAATAGCTCCCACGTTCATTAATCATGGTCAGCATTAGTATTAGGAGCCAGTGTCATATTCTATCTGTCCTATAAGTGAGGGCCTACCATCTACTGTTTAGGTTGTCTTTTAGAAGTCATATTCCTATAGAATGTTAACAGGTAACAATTGTAAAATATTACAAGAAAAATGCTAAATAAAAATAACAAGAGCAGGGCTGGTGAGATGGCTCAGCAGCGCAAGTGCCTGCCTGGCAAGCACGAGGTCCTGAATTTGACTCCTGGTACCCACATAAAGGAAAAGAAGAGCCGGTGATATTGCTCAGCAGCACAAGCGCCTGCTGGCAAGCATGAGGTCCTGAGTTCGACTCCCGGTACCCATATTAAAAAAAAAAAAAAACAACAAGAGCAAACATAGCATTTTAGGATAACAATTAAGATATTATTATACTAGGACCATTAGGTTTGTTCACCTCTAAAACTACATTTAAATTCTCATTTTAGTATTAAAAAAATAATCAATTGCCTTTATCAAATTATAAAATGTCAAATTATATAAATAAATTTTCACCTATATTTGCTACTTTTAAAAATAAAGTATCTGAGTAGAATGTACTTGTTTATAGATAGACTTTCTAGGTTCTAATGCCCAATCTTTAATTATTAGAGTATCACTGCCTGGAATGCAGGGTGTTTAGGCACATCTAACTATTATAATACAATTAAGCATACATACATATAAGCCTGAAAAAATCTATTACTATAAACTGTTTTCTTGAGGACATCAATATCATAAGATGTTGTCCAAAGTTTTTCATTGTAGAAGGCTTATATACTTGAGGAATTTAAGTATATTTAATATATCAAGAAGTTAGCAATAATTGGCATCATAGCTATATAGAAATCTTAGACACATATTAACATAATTTTTACTTTTAATGTGAAATGTAGATTCCTTTAACAGATTTACAGTGTGACAGCATTGATGAGTCAAGGATATCTTCAGACCTCCTATAGTTTAGGAAACTGTTAATGATCACAATTAGATTTATTACCCAGTATACAAGAGTGTCTCATTTATACAACAACAAAATGCTCATTTAGTCAAAACCAATAGATGTAGATCAAGTTTTAAATGGTAGAACTGAATTTTACAAATTCAAAGAGCAGGAATACCAAAAATTTTTATCATTTTATATGTTTAAGGTTTATATACAATGTATATTGTATAAAAAAGAGTGCTTGGGCCAGTGATGTAGCTCGGCGGCATAAGCGCCTGCCTGGCAAGCGTGAGGTCCTGAGTTCGACTCCCGGTACCCACATATAAAAAAAAAAAAAAGAGTGCTTATTGGTTACTTTGCACACATTAAACTTATATAACCTTAACTCTGTAAACTTCTTATCATTAGAAAAAGCTTGGACCTGCAGCATACGTCATCTTCAGATGTTTGCACGTCTTTAGTCCCAGATATATATAATGCATGCTATAACCTAAGGTACTAGTTTTTCCATTTAACCAATTATAAAATGATTATTGAAAAAGATTTTACAACAAGCAAACATTTAAATAAACTTTAACTCTTACAACTCAGCCTACCAGCAGAAAACACAAGAAATTGTCTTAATAAAACACAAAATCTGGGCCAGTGAGATGGCTCAGCGGCTTAAGCACCTGCCCGGCAAACGCGAGGGCCCGAGTTCGACTCCCGGAACCCACATACGAGAAAGGGGCCGGTGATATCGCTCAGCGGCACGGGCGCCTGCTGGCGCACGAGGTCCTGAGGTCGACCCCCCGGTACCCACAAAAAACAAACAAACAAACAAACAAACAAAAAACACAAAATCTGCTGTGCCTAGTGGCACACACCTGTAATTCCAGCACTTGGGAGGCTGAGGCAGGAGGATTGCCATGAGTTCGAGGCCAGCCTGGACTACATATATCTGCTGAATTCATTTGTTCAATGCTTTGGTTTAGCTGGGCATGGAGACACATGCCTGTAATCCCAGCACTTGGTAAATCAAGGCAAGAGGATCACTCTGAGTTCAAGGCCAGTCTGAACTACATAGCAAGACCCTGTCTCAAAAAACCAAGGAAAAAAAATGATGTAGTTCAACTGTGAAATTTATTCGTTGATATTTTGTCTTGTTGCCTGTCTTGTGAGAGTGGGGTATTGAAATGCCCCACTATGATTGTATTGGTATCTATCCTTTTATGTCAAGTAGTTTTTGTTTTATGAAATAGAGTGCACCAACATGTGGTGCACATATAATTATACATGCTATATCTTTCTGGTAAATTGTTCCCTTTGCCAATATGGAGAGACTTTCTTTGTCACTTCTGATCAGCTTTGGTTGAAGTCCACTTTGTCAGAACAACTACTTCTTCTTACTTTGAACAGCTACTCCTCCTTCCTTTGTGGCTCCAGCTGCATGGATATTGTCTATCCTTTTACTTTCAGTCCATTTGTTTCTTTGTGAATGAAGTGCATTTCTTGCAGACTACATATAGTTGGGTTTTGTTTTTTAATCCACTCTGCCAGTCTGTGTGTTTTGATTGGGAAATTAAGACCATTTATATTGAGAGTTATTACTGAAAGATCTTTACTAATTTCTGTCATTGTCTTTTTCCAGTGTTGATTCCCTTATTTCTTACTTTTGTTAAACTACTCTTCCAGTCAGATATATTCTTGCCTTTGGGCTCTTTGATGATATTGGCCTCGGTGTCTCTGTTTAGGATTCCCATGAGTATTTTCTGCAATGGTGATTTGGCGGTCATGACTTTAGATTCTCTTAATGGCTAAAAGTCTTTATCTCTCTGTCAATTTTGAAGGATAATTATGCACAATGTAATAATCTGGGACAACTGTTTTCTTTTGGGGCTTGAAAAAGTTTACTACAAGCTGTCCTGGCCTTTAAGGTTTGTGTTGAGAAATCTGATGTTATTCTGATAGGCTTGCCTTAGTAAGTTACTTGTCATTTTTTGTAATAGCTTTTAATATTCTCTTTTTATTCTGAATTTCTAGAGATTTCATTCCTCAGATTTGGACATTTTTCTGCTATTATTTCTGTGAATAAATTTTTTGTACCTTTAGATTTGTTTTCTAACACTTACAATTCTTAGGTTTTTTCTTTTTAGTCATTTAGGACCTCTTGGATCAACCTTTTATGGTGCCTTGTTTTTTGGGTATTAATGAGTAAATTCTCTGCTATGTCAACATTGCTCTCAAGTCTGAGAATGCATACTGATAGCCAAGTCTGTCTCACACACTGGCTTCAGGCAGGTTTGGGGAAAGAGCCAATGTTCCACTCAAGTCTCACTGCCCTTAACCCACCAAATTTGGGAGCTTCTATTTTCCTCAGGATCCTTTGCGGGGCATTTACTCTGCTCCCTCCAGTGAGTTTCAGCCCTGGATTGACTCTCTGCCAGCGACAAACTTTCAGATCACTCCTGTCTTTCTCATACCATTTCCAGAACTGACTCCAGGCTACAGGGAGGTTTCCTTAGTTAGTGTCGGCTGTTTCTCTCCACCCCCATAATTTATCTTTTGTTCTGGTAGCTCCTGGTGCCCAGAGCCAGAGAGCAAAAATCAGTGTAGCTCCACCTGCAGTATGGCAGTTGTGTCTGGGGCATGTCTCCAGCTGTAGTTCTCTCTACATTCTTTCCCTGAAAGTTTTTAGAGTTTCACAGAGTATCTAGATCTCTGGACCTGGCCTGCGCTCTGTGCTTGTGCACCAGGATCCTATTTGCTCTTATTATCCTGGATTTTGGGCTGTGTCCTGATGGGGAAACTGCAGAGTTCCACCAAGACTGGGGAACAATGGATTCTGGAGTGCCTAGGTGTGGCCATCTCTTAGCCTTCTTTCCCTAAAAGTTTTTTGTTTTTTTTTTTTTTTTTTTTAATTTTAAAGAGAAGAAAAAATAAAACAAAACAAAACAAATCAAAAAAGAACAAAATTTCAAAATAACATAATAGGAGGGTAACAATGGTTAATACATTACGTATTGTTATCTTTTAGTTATTCAGGGTACCAGATATTAGCATTCAATTGTCCAAACATTACTGGCACAAACCTTACTCTTCAATGAACTAAGTAAAATTAGTAGTGTATCTATCTTAACCATCTTATATATAAATACAATTTTTTTTCTTTTCCCTTCTTTCTTTTCCCTATTCCCCCATCCCAGTCTCTCTTTCCTTTTGACCAGTTTCTTTTTGATTCACCATGTCTATTGTACATTTTGGATCTTATTTACTCTTTCAGTTTCTCCTACTAGAGAGACAATACGATGCTTACACATGTGCATCTGGTTCATTTCACTTAAGAGTATTTTCTCGAGTTGCATCCATTTACCTATAAAAGTCTCCAGTTTATCCTTCTTATGGCTGAATAGTACTCCATTGTATAAAAATACCATGTCTTTCTTATCCATTCCTCAGTTGATGGGCATTTGGGTTGTTTCCAAGATCTAGCTATTACAAATTGTGCTGCTATAAACATGGGTGCACATATATCGCTGTGGTACGATGTTTTTAATTCTTCTGGGAAGATACCCCGAAGGGGGAATAGCTGGGTCAAATGGGACCTCCAACCCTAGTTTTTTGAGGAATCTCCACACTGATTTCCACAGTGGCTGCACCAGTCGACACTCCCACCAACAGTGGAGAAGTGTTCCTTTTTCCCCACAGCCCCTCCAGCATTTGTTATTAGTTGATTTGTTGATAATAGCCATTCTTTCTGGGGTGAGATGGTATCTCAGTGTTGTTTTAATTAGCATCTCTCGAATGACTAGTGATGTTGCACATTTTTTTGTATATTTATTTGCCATTTGTATTTCTTCATCTGAGAAATGTGTATTCATCTCAGATGCCCATTTTTGGAGTGGGTCTTTAAATTTGGGAGGTCTGATTTTTTTGAGTTCTTTGTATGTTCTCGATAGTAATCCTTTGTCTGAGGAACAGCTGGCAAACATTTTTTCCCACGTTGTGGGTTGTCTTTTCACTCTGTTGGTGGTTTCTCTTGCTGTGCAAAAGCTTTTTAATACGATGAGATCCCAGTTGTTGATTCTTTGTGATAGTTCCTGTGCAGTTGAGGTTTTATTCATAAAGTCTTTGCCTACACCAGTGTCTTTAAGGGTTTTACCTATCCAACTTTCCAGCAGATTTAATGTTTCTGTTTTAATATTTAGATCTCTGATCCATGTTGAATTTAATTTAGTGCATGGTGAAAGATATGGGTCTAGTTTTAATCTTTGGCATGTGTAGAGCCAATTTTTCCAGCACCATTTATTAAAGAGGCTATCTTTCTTCCAGTGAATGTGTTTGGCACTTTTGTCAAAGATAAGGTGGCTTAGTATGTCTGGGGTTGTTTCTGCATCTTCTAATCTGTTCCATTGATCTTCAGGTCTGTTTTTTTGTTTTGTTTTGTTTTGTTTTTTGCCAGTACCACACTGTTTTTATCACAGTAGCTTTATAGTATAATTTCAAGTCGGGGATTGTGATGCCCCCTGCCTTGCCTTTGTTGCCCAGAATTGCCTTTGCTATTCTAGGTCTCTTCTGATTCCAAATGAATTTTAGGATTGTTTTCTCTAATTCTGTGAGATATGCTGTTGGAATTTTAATCAGAATTGCATTAAATCTGTATAACAATTTTGGAAGTATGGCCATTTTCACTATATTGGTTCTTCCTATCCAGGAGCAAGGGATATCTTTCCATTTTCTGTATCTTCTTCAATCTCCTTTTTTAGAGTACTGTAGTTTTCAGTGTAGAGGTCTTTTACATCCTTTGTGAGGTTCATTCCTAGGTATTTCGTTTTTTTGGATGTTATTGTGAAAGGTATTGTTTTCCTAATTTCTCTTTCAGTAAGTTTGTTATTTGTGTACAGAAAGGCTATTGATTTTTGAGTATTGACTTTGTATCCAGCTACACTACTGAATTTGCTTATTAAATCTAGCAATTTTTTAGTGGAGTTTTTGGGGTCTTCTGTGTAGAGTATCATGTCATCTGCAAATAATGATAATTTAACTTCTTCCTTTCCAATCATTATTCCTTTTATTTCTTTCTCTTGTCTAATTGCTCTGGCTAAAGTTTCCAGGACTATGTTGAATAAGAGTGGGGACAGTGGACATCCTTGTCTTGTTCCTGATTTTAGAGGGAATGCTTTCAGTTTTTGGCCATTTAGTATATAATATTGGCTGTTGGTTTGTCATAGATAGCTTTTATCAGATTGAGATAAAGACCATCTATTCCAAATTTCTGTAGGGTTCTCATCATGAAAAGGTGCTGGACTTTGTCAAAAGCTTTTTCTGCATCTATTGAGATGATCATGTGATTTTTGTCTTTGGTTCTGTTAATATGGTGTATTACATTTATTGATTTATGTATGTCGAACCATCCCTGCATCCCTGGGATGAATCCCACTTGGTCAAGGTGTATAATCTTCTTGATGATTTGCTGTATTCTGTTTGCCAGTATCTTATTGAGGATTTTTGCATCTATGTTCATTAGGGAGATTGGTCTGTAGTTCTCTTTCTTAGTTGGGTCCTTCTCTGGTTTTGGTATCAGGGTAATGCTTGCTTCCAGGAATGAATTTGAGAGTATTGCTTCCCTTTCTATTTCATTAAAAAGTTTGAGAAGTAGTGGTGTTAGGTCTTCTTTAAATTTCTTGTAGAATTCGGCAGTGAATCCATCAGGGCCTGGGCTTTTCTTTGTTGGGAGGTTTTTAATTACATCTTCGATTCCATTAGTTGATATTGGTTTATTTAGGATTTTTAAATCTTCTTGATTCAGCTTTGGTAATTCATACGTATCTAGGAATCTGTCCATTTCTTCTGCATTTTCCATCTTAGTAGAATATAAATTTTCAAAATAGGTATAGATGATCTTCTGGATTTCTGCAGGGTCCATCGTGATATCACCCTTTTCATTTTCAATTGCATGGATTTGAGTCTTTTCTTTTCTTTTTTTAATAAGGTTGGATAAGGGTTTGTCAATCTTATTTATTCTTTCTAAGAACCAACTCTTTGCTTCATTGATTTTTTGTATTGTTTTTTTTAGTCTCCAATACATTAATTTCTGCTCTGATCTTTATAATTTCCTCCCTTGTATGGCTTTTGGCTTAACCTGCTCTTCTCTTTCTAGAAGTTCGAGGTTCGCCATTAAGTTGTTTATTTGTGCTTGCTCTATTTTCTTGATATAGGTATTTAATGCTATAAATTTCCCTCTTAGGACTGCTTTCATTGTATCCCATAAGTTCCGGTATGTTGTACTGTCATTATCATTCAGTTGTAGAAAGTGTCTAATTTCTTCTTTAATTTCATCTGTGACCCACTGGTTGTTCAGGAGGGTGCTGATTAATTTCCATGTGTTTAGGGAGTTTTTGTGATTTCTTTTGCCATTGATTTCCAATTTCATTGCGCTATGGTCTGATAATATGCATGGGATAATTTCAGTTACTTTGCATTTACTTAAGCATGTTTTATGAGCTAGTATGTGGTCTGTTTTGGAGAACGTCCCATATGCAGCTGAGAAGAATGTGTATTCTGATGTTGTGGGGTGGAACACTCTGTAGACATCTACTAAGTCCATTTGTTCAAAAGTTTGGTTCAGTTCTAATATTTCATTATTGATTTTTTGTCTAGTTGATCTGTCTTTTTGTGACAGTGGAGTATTGAGATCCCCCAATATAATTGTATTAGTACTTATTTGATTTTTCATGTTCTTTAATACTTGTTTTATATAGTTGGGTGCACTGGTATTTGATGCATATATATTTATGATCGTTATCTCTTCCTCTTGGATTGTTCCCTTTACAAGGATGTAATGACC